>OX376372.1:126811416-126865674 GCA_947369275.1 Nemotelus nigrinus | reverse complement strand
CGCAGCTCACTAAGAAATTCAATCAACAGAATTATTATACATCAATTAAATCAAATGTATACACTTTGCGCGAAATTGAAAATAAGGCCATTGGCTTTGACCTTTCTGCATACGCACATATATATCTCAATAAAGCATCATTTCTCAATGCATATTTACATGTTTAACCTTACCAGGCTGGATAAATCCGCATCCTTACATCAACTTTATTAATTTTTTCGCTCATGATCAATTTCCTTTCGGTGGCGATTCAAATACTTATTTCTGTGTCAATAAAGCATTTTCATAACGTCGGGTGCTAATAACAAAATACAAATCTTGTTTCCAACTGTTCCGGCATTACCAAAACGCAGCTCACAAAGAACCGCAATTAACAGAATTACTATATATCAATCACATCATAGTTTCTCAGTACATATTTATATCTATAACTTAATCGGGCTGAATGAATCTGCAACCCAACATCGCACTTACATACAACTAGCATCGTACCCAAAAGAACATTCTAAACTATTCGTTGTCGTGAGTGAATTTAATATCTTCTCCGGAAACATAAGCTTTTGAGTTTTTCATCATTGTGTTTGTACAACAGCTTTTTCCTTGCGGGTTTCTAGGACATTTAAAAGCACAGACCAACCATTCAAACCTCATCATCAAAATCGAAATATCGCTCCATTAACAGCCAAAACGCCTTCCTTGAAGATGCTTAATTTTACATTGGCATAAGGCAAATCACTCACAGTTGTCACCAGCGCAGAACGAACGCATTTTGGTACTCGGAATAGAATACCTTGTTACTTATTTTCGAAGAAAATTAGTAATAAACTCGTTTCGCCGAAAACTCATATATCTTTATATATATATATATATATATATATATATATATATATATATATATATATATATATATATTATATATATATATATATATATATATATATATATATATATATATATATATATATATATATATCTATATATATATATATAAATATATATATTTATATATATATATATATATATATATATATATATATATATATACATATATAAATATATATATATATATATATATATATATATATATATATATATATATATATATATATATCAGCAAAATGATTTTCCCAGATAGTCTCTGGAGTGGCCGATCCGATTGAGCTGAAAGTTTTGGAGGACGTAGATGTATATAGAAGGTAGGTCCATGATTTGCTAAAGTTCAGATATCCTAAACTTTTTGGCGGCGGCGAGCGTTTTAGTGAATTTTCAGGTACTCCTATATTTCCAAGCAGTGTAATGTTTTATTAAAATAAATGTTTGGGAATGAGAACTTATTATGTTTTAAGCATGTTTATGTAAGGTTAGGTTAGGTTAGTAAAGAGGGCTGCCAAGAAGCGCGGCTTGCATTAGGCCACCAGTTTGGGCCCATTTGCCACCCTCCGCTGGCATTTTAGAGCTGCCAAGTGACCGCTTCGCCAAACTGGATCAGCTGACTCAGCGTGACGGTACCGGCCACCTCTGCTAACCCTTGAAAGTGGTATGCACCAAAAATTTTGAGGCGTTTATTATTTAGGGCCGGTCAATCGCAGAGAGTATGCTCGATGGTGTCCTCTTCCATCTCGCACCTCTTGCATAAACTGTCCCATTCTCTTCGCATGAGATGCGGTAAGGCAGTGCCCTGTGAGCAAGCCGACCGTGGCTCTCAAGCAGTTTCTGCTGAACTTGAGCAGTTTCCTGCTTTTGCTTGGATCAGGTGATGGCCATAATGTCCTGGCCACCCTGCAGTCCAGCCTGTTTTCCCATTCGGACTTTAGTTTGGCCTATATGGCGGCATCAAGTTTGTTTGTGGCGTCAGCGATCGACCGAGGTACAGTGATGCAGGGGCAATTGCTAGCTCCTGAACCTTTCCTCGCCAATTCATCAGCTTTTTCGTTGCCTATGACCCCACTATGCCCTGGCACCCACATAATCCGGATAGGAATATGCCTTGCCTTTTCATTGAGAGCCACTCTGCAAGCGTTAACAGTTTTTGAAGAACATCTGTAAGACGCAAGAGCGAGAATGGCTGCCCTACTGTCAACGCAAATGGTCATTGGTCTGGTTGATATTCCGCTAATGGACTCAACTGCCATGCGTATAGCATGTAATTCAGACTGAAAGACGGTAGCATGGTCCGACAGTCTACACCACAGGTTAAGGCTCAAATCCGTAGAAAACACGCCCGAGCCAACTCCTGTGTCCGTCTTTGACCCGTCCGTGTAAATCCAGGCGCCCCTATCGGTGGTAGCTTCCTTTTTCTTCCAGTCTGTTCTAGTGGGTATCTTGACCTGGAAATTCCTGCCAAGATGTATTATTTTGCTCATGTGGTCCGTGTCTTCTGCAACGAGTCCAGATCTTTTGCGGCATTCTATGAGAATACCGCTGTGGCCCCACTGATCTGTATCGTTCCACATGCCAGAACTTTTAGCGCGTATCGCCGCTAAGCTTGCGCTTCTAAATATGAATCGATCTAGGGGCATGAGTCCCAAAATCATTTCCAACCCAGCCGTTGGGGCGGTTCTTAAAGCGCCCGTAATACATATGCAAACTAATTTTTGCAGTGTTGTTAGCTCGTTGATATTAGTTTTACTCTCCGCTGCTTTCCACCACACGACCGCTCCATACACCAAAATCGGCCTGACTACAGGCCGCCCTAGGTTTAAGACCCCAGGTATTGGAGTAGGCGGACCGGCAACCGAAAAGTGCTGCGCGAGCCTTACCAACTCTGTGCTTCACGTTAGCCCCCCAGTTCAGTTTGTTGTGAATACTAAAATGTAAACACACACACAAATGTCATTACATATTAAAAATATTCACTTTGTGATTTTAGCGCCATTTTAAGAAAGTGGTGAGCTCTAAAATTAGATTTGACTTAGCGAAGAGTCAAGCAAGTACACTTAACGTTAAAAATAACACCGAAAACCAAATCCATACATTTTAGTACATATATTTATCACTTAGCAATTTAACGAAAATGTTACTATTTAAGATCAGACATTAGACAATAAAGTAAGTCTGTCTTGGAACGCCAGTGCAGTTCTGCGACCATGCAGACTGGACTAAATCAATAAGCCTAGTCTTTTTATTAATTCAGTGGCACTATTGTTTGTAGTCTTGCTACGCGGCGGCATAGTTCGCCACGCAAGATATACAAACATAGTGACCCATATTATAAAAGCCAATTATAATATAACACGGCATTTATAATATTACATGGCGATCCTCAAAACTACGATCCTGTGAATCGAGATCTAGCCGCTTACGACCCTGTGAGTCACGGCTCTACATTTTTCGAGCGCCTACTGAATAGGAGCATAACAAAATTTTTCAAGTAGAATGATAATTGCAAATTATGGGAAAGACGAATTCTGCAGCCTCTATTCCTGCACTTTTCGAGCGACATCAACTTAAGAACCTTGGAGTCCGACAACATTTTGCGATTCGACAAGAACAACATCTGTAAATTTTTTTGCAAATTTCGAGCGATGCAGATTTCGAGTACGGGGAAGATAACGAATCTTGGACGACTACAGAAATTATAAATACAAACAATGAAAAATTGAATTTAAATTACAGTTAGAACAAATAGTAAAACCTTCAAATTAAGCAATATTACGTTACAAGTAATATAGAAAGTAGAAATTATCGCGAATACGAAACATAAAAATGAAATTTTGCTATCAAAAAAAAAGCTTCAAGAATTAAAAATAACATACTAAAAAATATTAAAAATTAAAATTTAATAACGTACATCAACGATAATGAAACTGAAAGCAAATTTAAATGATGAAAAAAATTGAGCAAAAATTATAACTGTCAACCATAGTACCAAATAATGTTATGTTTTAAATAGAAAACAAATTAAATGAAATTGAATAGGTTATAAATAATGAAATTGAATAGATAACAAAATATTATGGGCTTTCGTAAACAAAATAAAAAATTCAAGTTTATCCAATTACTCAAACAAAATTAAAGAAAGGCCAAATTATCCAAACGAGTTGCAATAAACGAAACACAGTAGAATAAAAATACAAATGCATGGTCTGTGGTATGAAAATTAAGTTTATGAGGAAATAAAATAAATAAATAAAAAAAAAATTTGTCCTAGTAGCGCATTTAAAAAACAAAAACATTCTAATCAAAAATTTGAAACTAGCAATCTATATATATTTTTTTTTTTAAATTTGGAAGAGTAAAAAGGCAGCAAGATGAGTAATTTCGATATTGAGATAGCATTAGAGTGCATACCAATTTTTACGGGCAATCCTAGAGAACTTGAAGCATTTTTAACAATATTTAATTTAATAAATGAGAACCTTAATGAAGACGGAAAGAACAAATTACTGAAATTTACTAAAAATGTAAAATTAGGAACAGCTGTTAAAACACAACTTTTGTCGTTGGATATAAATAACTACGTGGAACTAGAAAAAGCTCTGATAAATAGATATAAGATAAAGAAAAGCCAACAACAAATTCATACACAACTATCCCAATTACGCCAGCGCGGAACAGTTGAGAAGTATGGCGATAAACTATCTGAGCTCATGAATGAATTGAGTGATATACAAATTAATAGCTTAGGTCAAAACCCATCTTCAGCAGAGAAAGTAGCAATACGAAAGTCAAATGACTCGTTTGCACTTACTATTTTTAAAAATGGTTTAGACGAATCACTCAAACCAACAATTTTCGCTGCACAACCCAAAACATTTGCAGAAGCAATTCAAATAACGGTTGAATTAGAATCAAGCATAAATATAACAGAAAATATTATGCAAGTAAATAGAAGAAACAGTATATATCAAGAATTGAATTATAATTATAGAAACTACCCAAGCAATAACAACAATCAAAGAAACTGCTATAGCACATATAGAATTAATTATAGACAAAACCAAAGCAATAATTATAGAAATCAGAACAGAAATAATGGAAACAACTATAATTCCAGAAACAATATAGGAAATCAAAACAATAATTACAGAAATTATTATAAAAACAACAATAATCCTGAAAGAACTGGGAAAAATACTAGAAACCAGAGAAATGGAAATACTTATAACGAAATCGCGCCTGAAACTTATATAAACTATTCAATAATCCCAGAACAGAGCGTAAAACACATCGAAGTATTCAATACAAACAAAGAAGATGAATTGATCGATATTATTAAGACTGAAACTTAATCATTAAATGAAAACCGACCGATTGAAATCGAAAGTCCAACAAACGAAATTAAAGATGCAGTGCAAAACATTGACATGAATCACCTGCGTTCAGAGCCATTAAAATATACGAAACGAACACGAAAAAATTATATCAATGAAAAAAAGTATTACCATGTACAAGACATATAATCAAAAACAAAGAAAATATCGAGCAGAACAAAAATAAAAACAAATCCGAAAAAGCGCAAAAACCAAATCACAATGTAAAACATAAGAAAGTTGATTTATGTAACAGCAACTCTACAAAAGATGTAACAAGACTGACAACGCCAAATTACAATATGAAGCCTAAAGAAGCCTTCCTTTGCAACAGCAACTCGATCGTTGCTACAAAAAATTTGATAAAGTCAAAATCCGATATCAAGAATATTCGAGGAATGATAATGAAAACCCTAGCGCATCAGAACCGCTAGAAATACTAATGTTCGAAGAACATTAGAGGATTTGTGCAGATTTTGAGTGTATTGTTATATATTGTTGTTATATTGTTGTTATTGTCTTATATATTATATATTGTATGTATTGTCATATATATTGATATATATTGTATATTTGCGATGTGAATACTTAATGCAAGCATTTATTGGTGCCAAAATAACAAAAACACCTCGTACTAGCAGTCCTTTGCTAGCACCCAAGCCAAAACTAAGTCATATCTGCCCCACGTTGAAGTCAACCTGCTCTGCGAATTTCGTATTGATCCGATTACTGCATTGGAGGTTATAGGGATAAAAAGAAATTTAGGGTTACCATTCGCAAGAGCTTTCAAACTTTCTAGATCTTAGTATTTGGTGTGTATTTTCACTACAAGACCACTACGATTTGAAAACTTTATGATAAAATCGCTTACTAAAGCCATGTCGAAAAATACAAAAACAATCATTGCTGGCAACCCTAGCATTGTTTTTCAAACTAGATTTCTACTGAATATTGTCTACAATAATTTAAATTTGCCATATGAATTTCGTTATGATACCACGACTGTACTGGAGGCTATAGGGCAAAGAGCTTTATTCAAATAAAATAACATCATATAAACAATTTGGTGCAGTTGCACCAATTTTTGACGATTTTAAAAGCATATAGATATATAACTAAGATGCTTTGCTTTTATATAATCTTTTAGTGCTTTTATATAATCGAAGTCGTTTGTCATAAATTATGCTTACCATAGAAGGGGGATGATGCAGATGAATAAGCTAATAAACTTGGATATACTACACTAACTCGGAACATTTAAATATCGGTTGCTTATTTTATTGTAAATGATTTGCTTATGAATAGAAAATGGAAGCATCTGTTGGTGCGATATTTACGAAATTGTCCGGTACTGGCAATCATGTGCTAGCACCATAGCTGCTTCACGTTGTGTTAAACCCAGCCTATGAATTTCGTTTCGATTGAATGGCGGCGCTGTAAGCTATAGGAGTGAATTAAATTTTAGGGTTACCATCGTCCAAACTTTTTAAATTTTTGAAACGTAAATATTTGGTGTTAATTGTCATTGCAGGATCATTTCCATTTGGAAATTTTATGACAACATCGCTCGATAAAGCAATGTAAATAAATTACGAAATTCATCATAGCTGGCAACCCTTTCACGGTTTTTCAACAAAATTCCTACAGAATTACAATCGCAACAAGATATGCTTTTCACATGAATTTCAATTTGATTTTGTCACTGAAACGGAAGTTAAAGGGAAAAAATCTTTATTTTCCTGAGCAAATTTAAAATATTTAGGAGACAAAAATTTCCGTAGCTGGCGTCCCTATACTAATTTTTCAGCCAATGTTATATGAACTCTATTTTAGAGTAAGGTTCACCTATTGCGTGAATTTCGTTAAAATCTGGTGGCTAAATCGGAAGCTATAGGCCAAAAACCATTTTTTTTTGTCAGTGATTTTTCCAAATGGCACCACTGCCACAGTGTTGCTCGTTTTTCAAAATCACTTCTATCAGACCTGGTCCTAGCAAATTCCAACATGTCCTTTGAATTTTATTTTGATCGCATTATCCGATCGTCAGTTCTCGTAAACAGAAGTTTTGAGTGCTGAAAATAGAGGTAAATATTTTATTTGACTTGGTCGATTAAAATTTATCAATAATTTGAATATATTTTCAAATATCAAAAATTTTTCAGGAAGGTCGATGATTTGAAGGATTTTTGTTCAGGAGCCTGCTGTAGCTACAGAGTTGCCCGCACAGTCTTGAGTCCATATGTGTAAAATATTAGTCTATATAAATACGCTCTGCAAATTTCACGATGATCCATTGTTTTTCTTAGAAGTTATGACAAATCGAATTTTGAAAAAAAATCCTTGCCTCGTTTTAGGCACTCAGCACCTACACAAGGCTCAAAATTTCGACTTCTTTATCATAAGCAAACTTAAAACATAATAAGTTTTCATTGCTAGTACTTTTTTTGAACAAAAATGTACACTGCTTGGAAATATAGGAGCACCTGAAAATTCACTTAAATGCCCGCCGCCGCCAAAAGGTTTAAGATATCTGAATTTTAGCAAGTCATAGACCTACCTACTATATACATCTATGTTGTCCAAAATTTTCAGCTCAATCAGATCGGCCACTCCAGAGATTATCTCTCTTAACCATTTTGCTGATATATATATATATATACATATATATATATATATATATATATATATATATATATATATATATATATATATATATATATATATGTATATATATATATATATATACATATATATATATATATATATATATATATATATATATATATATATATATATATATATATATATATATATATATATATATATATATATATATATATATATATATATATATATATATATATATATATATATATATATATATATATATATATATATACATGACGAATTTTCGGCGAAGCGATTTCTTCGAACATTAGTAAAAATAATAAAATTACAGTTGGATGCAGTGATAATCTATCAAAATTAGTTTTGCCATTGGAGAAGCTGACATCACAAACAACTGAAAAGAGTATATCAAATGTGTGCCGAAACAAGAGCCACAAAATTCCAAACACATCTAATATAGAGAAATTCAAAAACATGCTCAAAAGAATGCTACAAAAAATTCAAATTATCCAAAAAAAACCTTAATGAACAAAATTGTAATCGAAATTGCAAAAGAATGGATGGCTCCAATGTTATTCCGTTGAGGTTAGGCGTGGCAATAGCCGGTACCCTGTGTCTCCTTGTGAAGAGCACAAGTTCGGTTTTTGTCGGGTTTGCCCTAAGACCGACTTTTCTGGCCCAGATTTGGATATGATTCAGCGCCGATTGCATAAGGTCCGAAAAGTTTGTGGGAACGCACCCCTCACAAGTACCACAATTTCATCGGCATACGCCACCACCTCAAAGCCACTGGCCCTTAACTTATCCAGTATTTCGTTGACTGTCAGGATCCAGAAAAGGGGAGATATAATCCCTCCTTGTGGTGTTCCGGTTCCGACTATTCTTTCCGCTTTGGCCTCCAAAAAGGAAGCCTCAATCCGCCTGCTCTTGAGCAAGTCAGATGCCCAGGTCGCCAGGGTTTTATCCACTCCATATCGAACCATGGCATCGATGATACTCGCGACAGTGACATTATTGAAGGCCCCCTCAATGTCTAAGAAGGCTGCCAACGTGAATTTCTTCTGCCGTTCGGATTTTTCTATTGTACCGACAACTTTGTGTAATGCCGTATCTACTGATCTGCCTGCTAGATACGCGTGTTGATCAACACAGAGTCTCGCGACATCAATCGAAATTTTGATGTGCAGATCAACAAGCCTCTCTAGTGTTGTGAGCAGAAACGATGTTAAGCTGATTGGTCTAAAGTCGTTCACGTAGTGATGATTCAACCTACCAGGTTTTGGAATGAAGACCACCCTAGCTTTTGTCCATTGCTCGGGTACTACCCCGAGGCGGAGGCATGCGGTAAAAATACGCTGCAGAATGGGAATGATGACCTTATCTGCTTTTTGAAGCATGATAGGTGATATCTCATCAATCACTGTAGCTTTGTAAGGTCGGAATGTGGCAATAGCCCATTCAATCTTGACCTCGTCTACTACTTCCTTGATCAGCCGCTCAGACGCCCGGTGTGTTCCTCGAAGTACGTCACTACACGGTGTCACGCAGGCTGATTCTGGAAAGTGAGTTTCCAGTAGCAAGTCCAGGCACTCTTTCGGGTCCTCCACCCAATCCCCGTTTTCCCTTCGCAAAAGCGTAGGTACGCCGGGGGTTACGCTTAAGACCTTCCTGATTCGGGCAGCCTCTGTACCTCCTTCAATGTTCTCACAGATTTCCCTCCATGAGTCGCGCTTGGCTTGTCTAATCTTCTTTTTGAAAAGCGACAGCTCTTGCTTGTAACGATCTCAGTCAGCCACGTTTCCGGAACGCCTTGCGGTGTTAAACGCCCTTCGTGTGCGACCTCTAGCCTCTGTGATTTCACCATTCCACCATAAGGTAGCGTTCTTCCTTACGGGCTTTTCCGGACACACGTCTTTGAAATCTGACACTTAGATTCCCGTTAATCGGTTCACCTGCTCGCTAAGCCATCCTGGAGTCGTCAGATCCAGATCGTCTAGTGCCCTGAGGTGTCTATTTGTTTTCCTTGAGTAAACTTCCCATTGTGCTGTTCTCGGGTTCCGTACTTTTTTAGGTGAGATAACAGAACAACCGATATTCCAGCATAGCCACTGGTGGTCCGAGAGCGGTGGCAGGTTAGAAACCTGCCAGCTGTGGACACTTTCCATTATGCTTGGAGTTGCCAGGGTAATATCAATTACCTCATCCCTGTTCCTAGTTATAAATGTAGGTTTGTTACCTATGTTGAGGATGCTGAGGTTGGTTGACGTTAGAAATTCTAGCACCTACCTCTCTTGTTTATGTTGGTGCTTCCCCATATTTCGTGGTGAGCATTTGCGTAACAGCCAATAACAGCATCCGTTGTCATAGCCGCTTCTGCCAATCTTCTCAGTCCGGGCGTGATGGGATCCATGTCGTATGGTAGATAGACCGCCGACAACAGGCACCACTTCTGCTGCTACCAGCGATCCCCCTCTCCACACACACTGTGGTTGTATCCCCATCACAAAGCTGCGGAATCAAGATTGCTTTCACCTCTTTTTTGGCGACAATACAAGTCCTCGTCTTGTCCCTTTCTTTTAGCTGGAACACACTGAGGCTGGTGCCGAATCCACAAGCTACATTCTTGTACAGAAGCGGCTCATGTATCAGCGCGATGTCAGCGTGCCCCCGACTGAGATGCCGAAGTACGGTGGCCGTCGCCCCTCTACTGTGGTGCAGATTTGCTTGGACCACTCGCACTTCGGCTTCCCTTAGTCACCTTCTCTGCTCCAACTTTCAAGGTGATCCTCTTCAGACCGAAGTGAATCAACCCGTTGTTGGCCCGTACTTGATCCGCGGACTCCCGATCAATTCCCAGCACAAGCACCATCTTTGCTGCACCAGTTAAATCAGGCTCTGCAGATTGGTTGATTAGTTTAACAGCCTGGAATAATCTCCAGCCTGAAACTTTCAGATCGGGGTTCTGTCTTTTTAACAGAGACAGAGCCTCCGAAGCGTTCGAGTGGGGCACCGCCACCTTCGCTGTAATCAGCTTAGGCACGGATGTCTCCTCCACTTACGTCCAAACCTGGATGATCTGCTGAAATCTTCAGGACGGTAGACCGAAGCCATTCCGTCGAGAAGACGTCACTACAGGTCACCGCAATGTGGCCGCTAACAATGTTACAGCCTTCAACGCGAGGTGACCCCTCTTCAGTTGACATGGCAAACTTGAGGAGTTCCTCGGTGATCCGTTTAAGAATCACCTTGGCCACGTCATCCTCGAGTCTCCATTCCAGGGGTTCCTGTTTGTCAACGACGGCCAGCTTAAAGTGACTGGCCGCTACGTCCCTAAAGGAACGAGCTGTCGTCTCCTGTCGTGGCCTCTTGGTTGATTTACCTCTCGGCGAGGTTATCTCCTCTGAGCGTTGGCGTTTACTTGCAGCCGCTGCAGCAGGTTCCACTTGGGCATCCTCGGGTTTCCCTTTGGATTCCAGCGTCACCGTGCTCCTGGCCGCTCGTTTCGCCTCTCTCTTTCTGAAGCGTTGGGCATTCCGCTTCCTCCCTTTGGTGGGATCAGCTGCCGCCACCTTCACAATGGACTGCAGATCCTCGGAGGCACCACCTCCAGTCTTGGTTACAACTCTGCCGAGTGGCTTAGCCGCCGCTTCCTTCCCGGTGACCTGCGAGCTTTTCAGCTTGCCGCTTCCGTTCTTGGTCACAGCTCTGCTAGAAGCCGACTCAACCGCCGCTTCCGTTGGACTGGCCAGTGGTTCTCCAGACCTGCCGCCAGACTGCTGAGTGACTGCTCTGCTGAGGGGTACCGCTACGTCCATCGGACTTACAGTAGATCCCGGAGCAGGTTCCCCATCTAGCCTCAGGGCCCGCAACCTTTCGATCGCCTGACCCTGAGCCGTTTCGCCTCCCGACGTTGGTGATCGTATCATCTTTGAACTCCTTTTGAAGGGGTCCTTTTCTGGTGACTTCGCTCCAGTGGTACTGGCGGGAAGTTTGAGTTTTTTCAGGTCTTTATTTTGATCCATAGATTATATTTTTTTATAATTTCAGGTTTGGGTTTCACGTTCTCGGACCACAGCCGAGGCAATCGCCAGCAATTTTGCCTCCCGCTACACCCCGCCCCCATAGGAACAACGTATTGCTCCGACCGTACTTCCCCCTCTTCGGATCGCGAGGCGGACTCCCCCACGACCATCCGAGGGTTCTGTAGGCTTTCACAGTACGCTGAACCTGGGAACCTTGCTGCCGAGGCAACCAAGGTGTCTCCCCTAGTGATGCGCGATTGCGAGATATTAAACTCGATTGTTTCGATTGTTCAAATATCTCGAAACATCTCGATTATTTAAGTTGGACTCGATTGTTGCAATCGAGATAATCGAGACAATCGAGCGATTCGAGATAATCGAGCGATTCGAGATAATCGAGCGATTCGAGATAATCGAGCGATTCGAGACAATCGAGGCAATCGAGACAATCGAGACAATCAAAACAATCGAACATCTCGCAATCGATCATTCGGTCGGTCAAGTCATCGACAATCGGTTGACGGCAATTGAGTGAGCCATAGAGCACGTTTCGTTGGCGCAGCCAATAAAAAAATGTTCAAATATTTCAGCAAAAATATTAAATGTTATTATTTGATCAAACTGCAATTTTTTGGGAAATATTGATGTATAAAAGGATATGTTTATCTTAAGTTAAAATTAAGATATCTTTAACTCTTTGGTGGCGGTGGGCATGTTAGTGTATAAGCACACCAGTTAACACAGTACGCTTGTAGAACCGCTTGTGAAGAATAGATTTGAATGGATTGGACATACTATTTAGTAGATTTTTTTACGTGTGCATTCATATGGAATGTAATGATCAGATATGCATGGAAATTTGTATGGCTAGCATTTACCATGTATAAATGGCTGGTAGTTTTGCTAAAACTATGAAGTCTGATCAAAGTGTATGATCAAATATTATATGAAGTTGAGTTTTGTCATGCTGTTAAGTATGTTAAAATAAAATCTGCTTTTAGATAGTGCAGTTTGAAAGCATATCATGTATCCAGTATTTTCGTACTTGCGAGTATTTTATTCAAATATTCAAAAAGTTTTTAGGGCAAAAGTAGCTGAAATCGGCCAATTTTGGGTTAGAGTGGTTTCGGACATAACGGGCCAAGACCTATTGCTGTGATACAAACATTTCGGTTTTGTAGGGGAGTAGGGGTTTTTTGGCCATAGTTTGGCAAAAACTGCCTTTACCGCGCTTTCAATGTTTGAAAGTGGTCGGGGAGTACAACAGTGACATTTTAAGGATGAAAAAAAAATTGTATGGGGAAAATTGGGCAAAAACGTCGAAATTTTCCAAATTTTTTTTTTGCGTAGCTTGAATTCCGGGACATTTCTGAGCTGTTTCGGGTGAAATGTCCATACAAGTCTGGGAAAAAGTGGCCTAGTTTCGAAGATATGGCAAAATGAAATCCGCCGGAAAACCGACCGGAAAAACCGAAAGTAGCACTAAAAGTGCTAAATAAGAAAAGGTTGAGATCCTTTTTGGTGCGATGATTGGCTTCTCCGGCTGTACATTATGCCGTATCTTCGAAACTAGGCCACTTTTTCCCAGACTCAACTATAACACAAATGATGAAAATGTTCAGTGCTGGCAATACTTTTCCAATGAAGCAGCAATAAGTTTACCTTAACAAGCTCATACTTAAATCAACTTATCCTTTGAATTTCGTTCTCATCGGAGGATTTCATCGAAAGTTTCAGCGGTTAAACGTTGTTTGAGGCTGCCATCCGAAAAATGTTCAAAACTCGGAAAATTTAAAAATTGGTTTCTTATTTTTATCGCAAATGCTTTGCATATGAGAACGTGATTTGAAGCATCTGTTGGTGCAATATTTTCGAAAATGGCTAATGCTGGTTAGCCTGTGTCAGCAGCAAAACAAAAAATATACAAAATCTGCTTCACGTTAAGTTAAACCCAACCAGTAAATTTCGTTTCGATTGAATCACTGCACTGGAAGGTATACGGGTGAAAAGAATTATAGGGTTACCACCCTCAAAACTTTTCAAATTTTTAAAACGTTAATATTTGTTGTTAATTTTCATTGCAGGATCATTCTTAATTGCAAATCTAACGACGTAATCGTTCAGTAAAGAAATTCCACAAAATTACAAAAATGGTCATAGTTGGCAGCCCTTTTGTGATTTTTGTACGAAATTCCTACGACATTTGGTATACATTAGGGTCCATTTACTGCATGAACTTCGTTTTGATTTCTACACTGGACCGGAAGTTATAGGGAAAAAAGCTTTATTTTGCTGAGCAAATTTGCAAGATTTATGAGACAAAAATCACCACAGCTGCCAGCCCTATACTAATTTTTCAACCAAATTTTCACCAAATGTTACATAGAGTAACATCCAAGTACTGTTAAAATCTGATGGCTGAATCGGAAGTTATAGGCCAAAAAGATGTTTTTTTTCTCAGTGATTTTTCAAGATGGTACCACTGCCACAGGGTTGCCCGCATTTCAAAATCACTTCTATCAGACCTGGTCCTAGTTAATACCAACATGTCCTGTAAATTTTATCCGGTCGTCAGTTCTCGTGAACAGAACTTTCGAGTGCTGAAAATAGAGGTAATTTAGTGATGGGTTGCCGTTCTTGAGCAAATCGGAATTTTGAAAATTTTATCTTGAGATGAAGGACAAAGGATAAAATTTATCAAAAATTTGAAATTTTTGTCAAAAATAAAAAATTTTTCAGGAAGGTCAATGATTTGAAGGATTTTTTTTTCAGCAGCCTGCCACAGCTACAGGGTTACCTGCTTTATGCTGAAAATCTATATGTGCCAAATTTTAGTCAACATCAATACGCTCTGTAATTTTCACGATGATCCATTGTTTTTCTTACAGGTAATGACATATAAAATTTTAAAAAAAATCCTTGCCTACTTTTAGGCACCCTGCATCCACACACGGATCAAAATTTCCAATTCTGTGTCACTAACAAGCTACGAACATAATTAATTTTCATTCCCAATACTTTTCTTTAACAAAAATCTACACTGCTTGGAAATATAGGAGTTCCTCAAAATTGACTAAAACGCTCGCCGCCGCCAAGAAGTTTAGGATATCTGAATTTGAGAAAGTCATGGACCTACCTATTATATACAAATCTACGTTATCCGAAAATTTCAGCTTAATCGGATCGGCCACTCTAGAGATTATCTCCCTTAATCATGTTGCTGATATATATATATATATATATATATATATATATATATATTATATATATATATATATATATATATATATATATATATATATATATATATATATATATATATATGTATATATATATATATATATATATATATCTATATATATATATATATATATATATATAAATATATATGTATATATATATATATATATATATATATATATATATATATATATATATATATATATATATATATATATATATATCTATATATATATATATATATATATATATATATATATATATATATATATATATATATATATATATATTTATATATATATATATATATATATATATATATATATATAAATATATATATATATATATATATATATATAATATATATATATATATATATATATATATATATATATATATATATATATATATATATATATATATATATATATATGTATATATATATATATATATATATATATATATATATATATATATATATATATATATATATATATATATATATATATATATATATATATATATATATATATATATATATATATATATATATATATATATATATATATATATATATAAAAGAAATATGAATTTTCGGCGAAACGAGTTTAATACTATTGTTCTTCGAACATTATTAAAAACCAGATTTCATGGATTCATCTTTATTAAAAAATGAAATTAATACGAAAAACCAGAGCACCTAGTTTAATATACTTTTTATATTGTTCAACCAAAACTCCCTTTTGATTTTTTTACAATTGTCCCTCACGCTTCTATCTCTTAGACTATTTTTGCCAAAAATAATTAAAAATGTGTCAAAATAAATTTTATCTATGATATATAGCTTATTCTGATGCATTCGTATTTATTAAAAATAAAAAATCCCTTGCCCAGCGAAAAATGAATAATCCCTTGCCCGGCGAAAAATGAAAAATCCCTTGCCCGGCGAAAAATGAATAATTCTTTGCCCGGCGAAAAATTAAAAATTTCTTGCCCGGCGAAAAATAAAAAATCCCTTGCCCGGCGTAAAATAAAAAATCCCTTGCTCGGCGAAAAATAAAAAATCCCTTGCCCGGCGAAAAATAAAAATTCCCTTGCCCGGCCAAAAATGAAAATCCTTTACCCGGCGAAAAATAAAAAATCCCTTGCCCGGCGAAAAATGAATAATCCCTTGCCCGGCGAAAAATGAAAATCCCTTGCCCGGCATAAAATGAAAATCCCTTGCCGGCGAAAAATGAAAATCCCTTGCCCGGCGAAAAATGGAAATCCCTTGCCCGGCGAAAAATAAAAAATCCCTTGCCCAGCGAAAAATGAATAATCCCTTGCCCGGCGTTCATTCATTGTAAAATCCAACAACCACAGACCTTCATCATTTTTTTTCACGGCTTTGGGTCAACAACAAAAACCAGTTTTCCATACTTCTTTCTACTTAAAATAAAATGTATTTTTCAAGTGGAAACAAACGTCGAGTTAATACGTCATGATGTGCATCATAATCAAAGTTTTTTTTCGCCGGGCAAGGGATTTTTTATTTTTCGCCGGGCAAGGGATTTTCATTTTTCGCCGGCCAAGGGATTTTTTATTTTTCGCCGGGCATGGGATTTTCATTTTTCGCCGGCCAAGGGATTTTTTATTTTTCGCCGGGCAAGGGATTTTTGTTTCGCCGGGCAAGGGATTTTCAAGGGTTAGGGATTTTCATTTTTCGCCGGGCAAGGGATTTTCATTTTTCGCCGGGCAAGGGATTTTTTATTTTTCGCCGGGCAAGGGATTTTTTATTTTTCGCCGGGCAAGGGATTTTCATTTTTCGCCGGGCAAGGGATTTTTTACTTTTCGCCGGGCAAAGGATTTTCATTTTTCGCCGGGCAAGGGATTTTCATTTTTCGCCGGGCAAGGGATTTTCATTTTTAGCCGGCAAGGGATTTTCATTTTTCGCCGGGCAAGGGATTTTTTATTTTTCGCCGGGCAAGTGATTTCCATTTTTCGCCGGGCAAGGGATTTTCATTTTTCGCCGGGCAAGGGAATTTCATTTTTCGCCGGCAAGGGATTTTCATTTTTTGCCGGGCAAGGGATTTTCATTTTTCGCCGGGCAAGGGATTATTCATTTTTCGCCGGGCAAGGGATTTTTTATTTTTCGCCGGATAAAGGATTTTCATTTTTCGCCGGGCAAGGGATTTTTTATTTTTCGCCGGGCAAGGGATTTTTTATTTTTCGCCAAGCAAGGGATTTTTTATTTTACGCCGGGCAAGGGATTTTTTATTTTTCGCCGGGCAAGGGATTTTTAATTTTTCGCCGGGCAAAGAATTATTCATTTTTCGCCGGGCAAGGGATTTTTCATTTTTCACCGGGCAAGGGATTATTCATTTTTCGCTGGGCAAGGGATTTTTTATTTTTAATAAATACGAATGCATCAGAATAAGCTATATATCATAGATAAAATTTATTTTGACAAATTTTGTACACATGTTGTAAAAAACATGCAAACGATTTGATATTAATGAAAAGAATGATTCGAGAACCAGCTATTTTTTGTGTTAAACTGGGAAGTGAATGTACAAATTTTGTATCGCAAGAATTAACACGAAATAATGTCACTAGATTTTTATTTGCAATTAATACTGGTAAAAAAAACAAATAAGCGGTTAGATTTGTAGTTATTAATTAGAATGTGCACTTTATGTTAAAAGGCGTATCATTTATATTAAAAAGTACCTCTATTTTTCTCACAATTCATTATTTCGTTCATTCATTGTAAAATCCTTGCAACAACCACAGACCTTCATCATTTTTTTTCACGGCTTTGGGTCAACAACAAAAACCAGTTTTCCATACTTCTTTCTACTTAAAATAAAATGTATTTTTCAAGTGGAAACAAACGTCGAGTGAATACGTCATGATGTGCATCATAATAAAAGTTTTTTTTTCGCCGGGCAAGGGATTTTTTATTTTTCGCCGGGCAAGGGATTTTCATTTTTCGCCGGGCAAGGGATTTACTTTCTTCGCCGGGCAAGGGATTTTCATTTTTCGCCGGGCAAGGGATTTTTTATTTTTCGCCGGGCAAGGGATTTTCATTTTTCGCCGGCCAAGGGATTTTTTATTTTTCGCCGGGCAAGGGATTTTTTTTTCGCCGGGCAAGGGATTTTCAAGGGTTAGGGATTTTCATTTTTCGCCGGGCAAGGGATTTTCATTCTTCGCCGGGCAAGGGATTTTTTATTTTTCGCCGGGCAAGGGATTTTTTATTTTTCGCCGGGCAAGGGATTTTCATTTTTCGCCGGGCAAGGGATTTTTTACTTTTCGCCGGGCAAAGGATTTTCATTTTTCGCCGGGCAAGGGATTTTCATTTTTCGCCGGGCAAGGGATTTTCATTTTTAGCCGGCAAGGGATTTTCATTTTTCGCCGGGCAAGGGATTTTTTATTTTTCGCCGGGCAAGGGATTTCCATTTTTCGCCGGGCAAGGGATTTTCATTTTTCGCCGGGCAAGGGAATTTCATTTTACGCCGGCAAGGGATTTTCATTTTTTGCCGGGCAAGGGATTTTCATTTTTCGCCGGGCAAGGGATTATTCATTTTTCGCCGGGCAAGGGATTTTTTATTTTTCGCCGGGTAAAGGATTTTCATTTTTCGCCGGGCAAGGGATTTTTTATTTTTCGCCGGGCAAGGGATTTTTTATTTTTCGCCGAGCAAGGGATTTTTTATTTTACGCCGGGCAAGGGATTTTTTATTTTTCGCCGGGCAAGGGATTTTTAATTTTTCGCCGGGCAAAGAATTATTCATTTTTCGCCGGGCAAGGGATTTTTCATTTTTCGCCGGGCAAGGGATTATTCATTTTTCGCTGGGCAAGGGATTTTTTATTTTTAATAAATACGAATGCATCAGAATAAGCTATATATCATAGATAAAATTTATTTTGACAAATTTTGTACACATGTTGTAAAAAACATGCAAACGATTTGATATTAATGAAAAGAATGATTCGGGAACCAGCTATTTTTTTGTGTTAAACTGAGAAGTGAATGTACAAATTTTGTATCGCAAGAATTAACACGAAATAATGTCACTAGATTTTTATTTGCAATTAATACTGGTAAAAAAAAAACAAATAAGCGGTTAGATTTGTAGTTATTAATTAGAATGTGCACTTTATGTTAAAAGGCGTATCATTTATATTAAAAAGTACCTCTATTTTTCTCACAATTCATTATTTCGTTCATTCATTGTAAAATCCTTGCAACAACCACAGACCTTCATCATTTTTTTTCACGGCTTTGGGTCAACAACAAAAACCAGTTTTCCATACTTCTTTCTACTTAAAATAAAATGTATTTTTCAAGTGGAAACAAACGTCGAGTTAATACGTCATGATGTGCATCATAATAAAAGTTTTCGTGACAAAGAAAGTGCACGACTTAAGTAAATTGCAATATTCTTGACAGCTAAATTATGCACTTCAAAATTGAGAGGATTAAAGTCGTTCAAGGATCTTGATGTAAAGCTGAAGGGTAATTTCAAAGTAAAGAAAATGTTTTGTTGAGACAAAACAAGTGACAGTTGATGGTTTGCTTAAGGCAGCGAGCACAAAGTGCATTCCATTTTTTTCATGTTGTATTATTTGAAGTGGCTTCTTAACAGATGGTTCAAATGAAGAATTTATTTAACTACTGACGGAAAAAGACAACAATCATGAAAATATTTAAGTTGATCTGAAATTGAGATAGTTTAATTCACTGCTTCTTAATGTAGCCTTGAAATTTCAATCCTGGCGTTTTAAGAAATCTGCGTTTAAAATGTCTTTATTTACTTTAGGTCTGTTTGCGTACTTCAGCAAACTGCAGCAGTAACAGAATTTGGCAGCTGGCTTCTTTTTGCTGCAAAATTTTATGTTTTTTTATTGATTCCGTACCCAAAATAAGGAAATCAATATTTTTTTGGCCAAAAGTTAAATATGCACTCACGAATTGGTGTGTACCTAGTATAGCCATAAAATTTATCATAAAATGGTGTATAATTTCAAATTCACAAAGAACAAATGTAGGAAAAATGGTTATATATATTCTTGACTGTCTATTGAATTATTGAAAAATAAAAGTCATTCGAAGTGCCTCCTTTTGCCTTGACACACTTCGAAATTAAATTGACTTAGGCTCTATTATTACTTAAGGTATATTGGTCTTAAGTAGGAGAAGTAGCTAGTGGTAATATTCTTCAGTAGCTAATAGTAGAATATACATTCAATATCTGCACAAATCCTCTACTGTTTATCGAACATTAGTGTTTCTAGCGATTCTGATGCGCTAGGGGGTTTTTATACTTGTTTGTTTCCACCAAAATTTCAACCAAAAATTAACGGTATTTGAATTGCTAGGAACGGAAATTTTCAAAAACTGCACAAATTTTTACGACGTTGTTCTTGTGAACTTCAAGAATGAGATTTTTCCTGAGAAATCACCCACGTTGGGCGCTACATGTTGAAACTTTATTTCTTCCGCACAGGTGTCAATACAACCTATTTTTAAACATGAATTTGATTTGATTTTAATCTAAGCTAGATTTAAACCTATTTTCCTTCAATCATATTGAAATGGACTTTATTGACATTGATATGGATAAACTACTAAATTTCAACATTTTCATTTCTTTTATCATTCTTTAAATAATCAGCTATAGACTGATGTGTGGCTTCTCTAAACTTTAAGATATTTAGTAAAGGTAATTGAATTTGATCACGGTTCCCTTCTTGTCTATAAATCAGCATAGACAACGTATATCATTTCTACAGCTTATCGAAGCCGAGCATATTGAAACGGGAAACTCGATCGTTTCGCGGAATCAGCCTCCGAAAGCAGAATCAAATTGGAATTGTTTTTGCGGGATGATTAAAATTGAACAACTTTTTATTAACATTAAAAATTTTAATCTACATTGAAAATTCTATTTTGACAAAGTGGTTTCGAAAGTATGACCACTTGCAGGTGGAAATCATTACATTTTTATTTATGCTAGTTGTGAGTTGTTCGAGCTAGTTCGAAACCACTTTGTCAAAATAGAATTTTCAATCTAGATTAAAATTTTTAATGTTAATAAAAAGTTGTTCAATTTTAATCATCCCGCAAAAACAATTAAAGAAGCCATTATTTTTCAAGCATGCCGGCCCTCACTCGCCACGACCGTAACGAGGTTCTTGGTGAATCATTTCAGTTCTAGAGCAACTTTCCAAGCTTCAATTAAGTTGTCCAAGATAAATGAGAGCACTACAATAGTAAGTCTTGCGTTAAACAAGCTAAAATGCAATCAAAAAGTAATTCTCCCGAAAGAACCGTCCATGAATTCGAACTGAAGAATTCGCCCTCAACGGGAACGAATGAGCGACTGCTCTACTTTGGCCAATTGGACAACCATAATTCAGTTGGAGATTTTAAATATGGAAAACCGTCGGCGAGCGTGTGATGGAGACCAACAAGCAAACATAAAAACTTGAATGTTGTTTGCTTGTGATATATATTCACCTGTTAATTTTTCTCCCCAGGAAAATCGCACTGAAACGAGGGTCTCCGTAAGTTCGTAATTGGAAACCTTTGAAAATTTTACAGAGTTGTTTTTTTATTCGAATCGAAATTTAAGCAAAGCGTATAAATTTGATTAAGTTTTTGCTAAAAATGTTGTTAGTTTGCAACAAAAAAATGAATCTCCTTCTCCTGGTAAACCTGAAAAGAAGCAGCACGACAACGCTCCAATAAATCAGGCCAAACGAATCAGAGCACCAGCTCGTAAAGCTCGTCAGCACCGAAGCATGTATCCGTCTCGTTCACATTCTCGCCACTTGACCAGCAGCGCCGGGATAATAAAATCCCAAGCGATCAACTAAATAACCTCATTTCGACCAACAAGAGCCTGAATCCGAGTCCTGGCTAAGAGCCAGTAATTAACATACGTCATGCAAGGTCCTCACTTCTAACTAGCTGCTCCCTAAATCTTATTTATATCCCGGAGCCCGACGAAGGTAAGGTTAGGTAAGTATAGGTAATTTCATTGAATACAACAACAATTTTTGTTGGATTCAATGAAATTACCTATACTTACCTTAACAAGCGTGCAAAAAGAGCACCTATAGTTTGCCTATAGCATACGAAACTTAACTTATCCTACCCAAAAGTGCAAAAAAAAAACGCACCTTACGTTGTGAATATTACAGAACCATATCAATACTTTGTGTGTCCTATAAAATATTGACGTAAATATTACTAATTGTCGATGACATCGACCACATCTCAAGTCACAATCGAACACTATCTAGCTGACGGACTAAAGCAAGGCATTGGGCTGGCCTCCTATTGTTCAATTTAGCTTTTGAATACGTTATCTGTCGAAACAGGAGAAACGCATTTATATAAGTCCAGCCAAGTAGCACCCTATGTGGATGACATCAGCAAATTGTCACGAGGACCCCCAATAAGTCTACGCGAGTATGACTTAGAAATCGCACTTATACAAATTTACACAATAGACCCTAAAAAGGCATTCGAAGGAAAAACTGAAGGTCAAAGTCGTACGTCGTTTGTTATTTTTCAGGTCCGCCTAACGTACAAGATTCCTTCTTAATTTTGGTGTGGTCATTCTCCCCGATCATTACTCGATTTGCTTTAGTTGTCTGGATATTTGAACATCCAATTTCGTGGCAACTCTTCAAAATGATTGTAGCAAACCGCTTGTTGTCGTTACTCCGTCTATTACTAAAGCATAGTTCCCACGCTAAAGCTTTCGGAACCCCTATCCGGGATCTGGTGACTGCTTTATTTGTGCACATTAATATATGCAATTAAATTGAGTATTTCGATAATTTCATGGGATTTACTTAAAATTCAAAGTTTAATTTCATTCTTATTATTTTCTGTCTTTTTCAATAGTTAAAAAAAAATCGTTTTATTTATGGTGTTCTTTCATCTGCCTCCTTTAATATTAGTATTTATTCCACTACGTTTCCATCTTTCTAAAAGTCTGCAAATATTTTATCCATTCTTGAAGCCGGAGATTCGTACAGCATCTTCAATTATTGCCCGATATCCCTTCTGTCTTCATTAAGTAAGCTTCTCGAAAGAGCTGTTTACAATAGAATATACCCAAAAATTAATTTTTTTCTCGTTTCTGAGCAGCATGGTTTCGTCAAAGGAAAGGACATTTTCAGTAATACTGTTGCGTCCACCATCGACTAGCAAAGGCAAGTTTATATGTTTTATACAGACTTTGCCACGACTTTTGACTCCGTGAACCATTAAACCCTCTTCTTAAAGCTCGATTGCTTCAATATTTTGGTTCAACTCGGTTGTTCATACCTTCGTGGTCGTGCCTGTTTCGTACCGATGCACTCTTGTTCTTCTTTCCCCTTCTATCCTACTTCTGGTTTTCCACGAGGCTCGATTATTAGTCCTCTGATTATATGTAAATGATATTCCTTTCCTCTTTAACTCCTCGTGTCTTTTCTATGCTGTGTACCAACGTACCATTTGCTCGAACTCGTACATTTTTTTATTCGCTAATTTTACGCTTGTCTAGGCAACATAATTGCTTGAATATGTGTTTTGTTAAATTGAGAACAAGTGTTTTTCTTATGAAATGAATTAAATAAATTGCTGAATATTTAATTTCATCTCTGTGTTAAATTATGATTCCATTTTCTTTACCGCCCTTTGTGCACTTCGGTTAATTTATAATCTTTTTGCCCCTTCATTTTCTTTATTCTTTTGTTTTCGAAGTTTTCTTCTGCACCTTATTTTCATTCTTATCTTCTTCTTTTTTAAGTTTATTCTTTGTTTTATATGTATGTTTGGATATGTATCTGTTGATTTAGACAATAATAAATAAATAAATAAATAACTACAGGGTAGTGATGCGCGATTGCGAGATATTAAACTCGATTGTTTCGATTGTTCAAATATCTCGAAACATCTCGATTATTAAAGTTGGACTCGATTGTTGCAAACGAGATAATCGAGACAATCGAGATAATCGAGCGATTCGAGATAATCGAGACAATCGAGCGATTCGAGACAATCGAGCGATTCGAGATAATCGAGACAATCGAGCGATTCGAGACAATCGAGGCAATCGAGACAATCGAACATCTCGCAATCGATCATTCGGTCGGTCAAGTCATCGACAATCGGTTGATGGCAATTGAGTGAGCCATAAAGCACGTTTCGTTGGCGCAAAAAATTTTGCCATATCTTCGAAACTAGGCCACTTTTTCCCAGACTTGTATGGACATTTCGCCCGAAACAGCTCAGAAATGTCCCGGAATTCAAGCTACGCAAAAAAAAAAAAATTTGGAAAATTTCGACGTTTTTGCCCAATTTTCCCCATAAAATTTTTTTTCATCCTTAAAATGTCACTGTTGTACTCCCCGCCCACTTTCAATCATTGAAAGCGAGGTAAAGGCAGTTTTTGCCAAACTATGGCCAAAAAACCCCTACTCCCCTACAAAACCGAAATGTTTGTATCACAGCAATAGGTCTTGGCCCGTTATGTCCGAAACCACTCTAACCCAAAATTGGCCGATTTCAGCTACTTTTGCCCTAAAAACTTTTTGAATAATTGAATAAAATACTCGCAAGTACGAAAATACTGGATACATGATATGCTTTCAAACTGCACTATCTAAAAGCAGATTTTATTTTAACATACTTAACAGCATGACAAAACTCAACTTCATATAATATTTGATCATACACTTTGATCAGACTTCATAGTTTTAGCAAAACTACCAGCCATTTATACATGGTAAATGCTAGCCATACAAATTTCCATGCATATCTGATCATTACATTCCATATGAATGCACACGTAAAAAAATCTACTAAATAGTATGTCCAATCCATTCAAATCTATTCTTCACAAGCGGTTCTACAAGCGTACTGTGTTAACTGGTGTGCTTATACACTAACATGCCCACCGCCACCAAAGAGTTAAAGATATCTTAATTTTAACTTAAGATAAACATATCCTTTTATACATCAATATTTCCCAAAAAATTGCAGTTTGATCAAATAATAACATTTAATATTTTTGCTGAAATATTTGAACATTTTTTTATTGGCTGCGCCAACGAAACGTGCTCTATGGCTCACTCAATTGCCGTCAACCGATAGTCGATGACTTGACCGACCGAATGATCGATTGCGAGATGTTCGATTGTCTCGATTGTCTCGATTACCTCGATTGTCTCGAATCGCTCGATTATCTCGAATCGCTCGGTTGTCTCGATTATCTGGAATCGCTCGATTGTCTCGATTATCCCGATTGTCTCAATTATCTCGATTGTCTCGATTGTCTCGATTGTCTCGATTATCTCGATTGCCTCGATTGTTCTCTCGATTGTTTTGGCGCATCGATTGCGATTCTCTCGATTGCGATTATCTCGATTGTTTTGTGGCGCCGATTGCGATTATCTCGATTGTTAAAATATCTCGCAATCGCCCATCACTAGTCTCCCCTAGTCTAACAGTTCGCTACTCTGTAGACCGCGGTTCGCCAGGTTCCAGAACCGGGCAAAGTGAAGTGTCGAATCTTGAACCCCGCAGGTGAATCTTCACCTCAGTCACAAGCCCAGACCTGTCTCCAGGCCTCCGTGTCACCCCTGCGGAGAGAAACAAGGGCGCCCCTCTGCCGGTTACGGGCGACGCCTCCGTTTACACAGCCCATACAGCTGGCTGCTGTACGGGCGTGCGGCAGAACCAAATTTTTTTACGGGAGAGGGATCTCTCACCAACCTTACTTAGAAGGGACTAACCTGATCCAATTAGCCAATCCTCCCTTCCGGGGGAATTGCTACCAGCGGTCACCGCGAGGAGGTTATGGATCACACTTTCACCAGACCGAACAGTTGCGGTACGTGTATATTTGCGTATACTACATGTTTTTCCCCCTCTTCGGCTGGCGACCGACCGCCATGTTTATGTTCAAATGTAGGAAATTTTGAGAAGTGTGTGGGTGCAGCATGCCTAAAAGTAGGCAAGGATTTTTTATCAAATTTTGATTTGTCATAACTTCTAAGAAAAACGATGGGTCATCGTAAAATTTTCAGAACGTATTAATATTGACTAAAATTTAGCACACGTAGACTTTCAAGATAGTGCGGGTAACTCTGCCGCTACGGCAGGCTCCTGAAAAAAAACCTTCAAATCATTGACCTTCTTGAAAATTTTTTGATTTATGACAAATAAATCAAATCATTGATTATTTTTAACCTTTGTCCATCTTGTCAAATTAAAATTTTCAAAATTCCGATTTGCACAAGAACGGCAACCAATCACCAAATTAGCTCTATTTTCAGCACTCGAAAGTTCTGCCCACGAGAACTGATGACCGGATTATCCAATCATAATGAAATTTACGGGACGTGTTGGTATTAGCTAGGACCAGGTCTGATAGTAGTGATTTTGAGATGCGGGCAACCCTGTGCCAGTGGTACCATCTTGAAAAATCTCAGAAAAGAAAATCCGGCTTTTGGCCTATAACTTCCGACTCAGCCACCAGATTTTGACAAGATTCATACAGTACTTGGACCTTGCCTTAGGTAACATTTGATGATTACTGAAAAATTAGAATAGAGTTGGCAGCTATGGTGATTTCGGTCTCCTAAATCTTGCAAATTTGCTCAGCAAAATAAAGCTTTTTTCCCTATAACTTTTGGTCCAGTGCAGAAATTGAAACGAAGTTCACGCAGTAAATGGACCCTAATCTGAACCAAATGTCGTAGAAATTTTCTGCTAAAATCATGAAAGGGCTTCCAGCTATGACAATTTTTGTAATTTTGTTTAATTTCTTTCCTGAGCGATTATGTCAGAATTAACAGGAAATATTAACACTTTAAAAATTTGAAAAGTTGTGAGGGTGGTTACCTTAAAATTCTTTTTACCCGTACAACTTTCAGCGCAGTGATTCAATCGAAACGAAATTTACTGTTTGGGTTTAACTTAACGTGAAGCAGATTTGGTATGTATTTTGCTTTGCTGCTGACACAGGCTAACCAGCATTAGCCAATTTCGTAAATATTGCACCAACAGATGCTTCAAATTACACACTCATATGCTAAGCATTTGCAATAAAAATAAGAAACCAATCTCTCAATTTTACGAGTTTTGAACATTTTTCGGATGGCAGCCTCAAACAACCTTTAACCGCTGAAGCTTTCGATGAAATCCTGCGACGAGAACGAAATTCAAAGGATAAGTTGATTTGAGTATGAGCTTGTTATGGTAAACTTATTGCTGCTTCGTTCGCCAGCACTGAACGTTTTCATCATTTGTTTTCTTGCTTTGGATAAGGAATGGTTGATTTGATTCTACAATGTGTGTATTACGTATTTCCACACTTTTTTGTCACTCATAGATAATTTCTTCGAAAATTAGTTTTCTAGCGGTTTTGATGCGCAAGACATTTTTCATTGTATCATGCGTTACACTTTCCATGAAATCTTCTATTAGTGATAAACTAACGTTTACATTTGATCATAACAATTTGAATTATCGATTTACCACTGGGGCAAATTTAACTATCGCGGCGCCGATCTCTACCGATTTAACCCTAAATTCTGACAGCCCTATTCCTATTTGCTTATGTTACCTTTCTCGCGCTTACTTATTAAACTATAATCTAACGTACCTTCAGTGTAGCCCAGATAAGTGCGTCGTCTTCGCTGGATCCGTCGTACGCTGCAATTCAAATTCGGTTGCTATACAATCGCCGTCATCACCTCGTCAGTCTTCTTCCAGTATTCGGAAGACGGATGAAATTGCAGTTAAATCGCTGTTTTAACCTCGTCCGTTGTCTTTAACAATTCAAAAAACGGATGAAATTGAAGTGAATGTGCCGTTGTCGCCTCGTCCGTCGTCTTTAATAAATCGAAAGACGGATGGAATTTATTTGAAACCAACGTTGTTGCTTCGTCCGTCGTTTTTACTAATATTCAAAGAAGAGCATTAGTATTAAAATCATTTGGCCAAAAATTCATGTTTCTATAAATATATCTATATATATATATATATATATATATATATATATATATATATATATATATATATATATATATATATATATATATATATATATATATATATATATATATATATATATATATATATATATATATATATATATATATATATATATATATATATATATATATATATATATATATATATATATATATTGTTTTTGGTCTGTTACTTTTTACAGAATAAAGATATCAAAGAATGCAAGATACCGTTTGAAAGCTAAATATAACACGCAACTTTTTTTATGGACAGATTTGGGGTTTGATAGATTGGTAAATCTTTACGGCCAATTTTCGAAGGACGTGATTTTTGGATGTTTCAAAAAAGTGGCTGGGTTGTGAGCCACTGGTCAAATCCTGATGAAATTCAGAAAAATCGAAGTAAAACACTCATAATTGTATGTTAGGCGAAAAGTGCATTTATTCACAACACTTAAGGAAGCAAAACAAGCAAAGTACAAGTTGTGAAAGTAATATTAACCATATTATTCATCATCTTCATCTACATCGCAATTCATCATTCATCATCTGTATCGCAATGTTTGCACGTGAAATATGATCTCGTCATATTGGCGCACTTCAAATGGACAGGCCGGCCACATGAATTGCATTTGATTGAGTTGTTGGGGGTCAGCTCTTTTGGCAAAACCCGCAAACAAATCGTGCAAAAATCAATGTCTTCATCCGATAGTTCTGAAGGTGTTGATTTTTTTGTCTTGCGACGCTTGGCTGGTGGTTGTGCCTTCTTTTTCGCTGCCTTTCCTGGTGACTTTGACGTTTTTTCTTGTTTCTTATGCTTCAAAAGGTTAATGTTGTCTGGAGAAGTCAATTCGCAGCTTTCCATTGCCTTTCGGCCACGTTTTGATTTTGCGCGAGGTGTAGCTCCTTGCAATGGTCCAATTTCGTCCAGAAGCGACATAATATTGGTGCTGTGTGACGAGACTGATACAGAGCGAGAAGTCGATGAATCACGAGAAGTAGATGGAGTGCCGTCAACAGTTTCTTCACGCCCGACCTTCAATGGATTCCAAATAATCCGTCGTTGTTCATCTTCATCGAGACCAGCATCGACTTCAACTTCACGAGCATTCACTTCTACAGCCTGGACAAAATCAGCATCGGTAAAAATGTCAGGGTTGAATGGTTGAGTACCAGTTGCCGAAAATCCTGATTTTATTGTTTTGGGCGTCAAAGCTAAGTCCAATGTCTTACAAACGATACCAGCAACGTGACGAATTTCCAAGACATGTTGCAAAAATAGAAATAAACATGTTAAGTTTTTGAAAGACTGTTTAATAATACGAAGGAAAAATAAAATAAAATTGAAAAAAATGTCATTTTATTAAAAACATAGTTTAAAATGCGAAAAACGATGCGCGAAGAAGAGTAAACTGTACCTTATTGGCATTGTTTTTTTGCCAAGCGGAACATTGGCTCTTGTAGTAATTCTTTATTGGCCCAAACACAGAAACATCCAGTGGCTGCAATTTGTGACTGCAGTGAGGGGGAAACGAGAGGATGTGAACCCCATTCGCAGCCGCCAAATCCAAGGCATCGACCGATAGATGAGACGTGTGGTTGTCCAACAACAACAAAACTGGCGAAGCGACTGTCGGCTTGACAAATTTGATGAAATGCTCGATGAAACGCACAAACTCTTCTTGGCACATCCATCCAGATGAATTGGCGTATCCTACTGCACCACTTGCAGCATTTTCCATTAAACATTCCTGCATTTTCTTGCGCGGAAACAAAAAAAACGGAGGAATAGAATTCCCACTTGCACTCACAGTGAGAGCCATCGTAGCCATGGTGCCTCTCTCAGCAGCTTCCAATTGCCCAACGCGCCTCGCCCCTTTCATGGCAATGACTTTGCCGATTTTTGTTGGCACCGTTGAGAATCCACTTTCATCCATGTTGTAAATGGAAGCGCTGTCATATTGGTGTTTGTCAAGCAACTGACCAAAATTTGAAAAAAAACTCTCTACGTTTGTCTTGCAAAAAGCTTTGATTCGGTTCATTGATGTCTGCTCGGGTGTCCTCAACGTAAGGTTGTTATGGCGCTTCATGAAACCTCGGCACCACATACGACCAGCTTTTGAGTGCTCATTCCAACTTTCAGGATAATCGACTTTGAGTTTGACTGCAAACTGATACGCCAATTCCATTAGTTCATTGATGCTGAGGCCATAATAATGATTGACGCATTTCAGAATATACTCCACGAGGACTCTTTCTTGCGAGGGAGAGAAAACCTGGAAGAAAACCATTCAAATTTCTAAGAAGATGTATAATGATTTCATAAATTTTTATATTTCTAGGCCCCGCAACTAACTTTTTTTAACTTGAAAAAAAAGGAATCCAATTAAAAGAAAACCGAACACATTTTCTCTTCGTTCTTTTTCCTCTCATTTGCTTTCCGTTCTATATGTCTCTCTTGCACTACAGTGTCTACAGTTCCTTCTTAAATTAAAATTCCAACTTTTTCAAACGTTTTTGAGTGGTTTTCAGTTTTGTTACCTTCAGATACAAGGCATCTGCCTGGATAAACACTATTTTATTTTGAAGTCTAACTTTTCCATAAACTTAAATATCCGTAGGCGAGGAAAAGGAAGACCCCAATTTTCACGCTCCAGCCGCAACGAATATTCTCAAATTAATGAACAGGAATTTTTTCCCCAAAAGTCAAAAATCAACATCGAATCCTTCGGGACCTATTAGGTGATAGTTGCTTGTATCAGCTAGAGCGTGAAAATTGGGGTCTTCCTTTTCCTCGCCTACAAACATTAAAATTTATGACCTTTTTCCTTTCGTGGAAAAACTTGGAAATCAAATAGTGTTATTGATATACTATCTAGGCGGACACACTGTATAAAAAGAATGACACTTAAAAAATACGATTGAAAAAAGTTGATAACCATACCATGTTCGACGGAATGTGCGTATTGGAAGTGCGGATGAATTCTAACAAATCAACATCTTTAACGGTAGAAATATCGGTGAAATGATCGAAAACTTTTTTCACATGACGGGTCAGCGTCATCGTATCGAATCCATATTCACGGGCAGCCAGTCGTATGGATTTTTTCTCCAACAAATTGTCTTTAATGGCATCCAACAACACATTAAAATTCATTTCATTGGATGTTTTTGTTTTTGCGGGGGTTGTTTGTGAGGTTGACATGGCTAAAAATTATAATAAATAAACATGAATCTAACGAAAATAGCGTAAAATTACATAAAACCACTTTATAACAATGTATATAATGTTATTTGACAGTTCTGATACAACTTTAGCATGAAAGACGGATGGTTCATAACCCAGCCACTGAGATGGCTCACAACCCAACCATGACGTAAATTTGGAAACGTACAAAAAAAAAAAACTCTAGCGCACCTGAACCGCTAGAAACACTAATGTTCGAAGAACAGTAGAAGAATCGTGCAGGTTTTGAGTGGATATTCCACCACATGTGCTGCTTATTACGGCCAAACTGTTTCAAATGCCACGTTTTACTTTCGTCTTAAGAATGCATTATAACTCATATGGTGGAAGGTTTCAGATATTACCACTGGCATGAATTTCAACGTTTATGAGAGCAAAACACGTGTTAATTATATTCGTTATCAGTTGCTTATTTCACATAATTTTGAAAGCAGCATCTCATATAACATCAATGAAGAAAATGCTCAGTGCCTGCAGCACTGTAACTGAAGTTGGTGTTTGGGGCTGCGATCCGAAAAATTTGCAGAACTTTGCGAATTGTAACATCGGTTATTTATTTTCATTGTAAATGTTTCCGGTATGTATACTAACTGTAAGCATTTATTGATACAAAAGTAGCACAACCGACTCGTGCTGGCAACCTTTCGCCAGTATCAAAGCAAAGAATATATTAAATCTGCTTCACGTTGTTTAATTACATTCGAAGTTATAGGAGTATAAAGAAATTTAGGGTTACCTGCAGCGAGTTTTTTCAAATGATCGAAAGCTTAATATTTGCTGTTTATTGTCACTACAATATCATTACCATTTGAAAATTCTACGATAAAACCGCTTAATAGAGATATTGCAATTAAACACAAAACCAACAATAGCTGGCAACCCTATCGTGGCTTTTCAACCAAATTTGGCCTGAATAATGTTTATGACAGGTTTCATTAATTGTATGAAATTCGTATTGATTTCATGACTGCACTGGAAGTTATAGGGCAAAAAATTTTATTTTCCTGAGCGAATTTTCAAAACCAAAGACACCAAAATTACAATAGCTGGCAGCACCAATCGAGATTTTCAACCAAATTTCTATCAAACAAAGTTTAGAGTAAGGTTCAGCTACTGTGTCAATTTCATGAAAATCTGGTAACTTATTCACATTTCATAGGGCAAAAAGCAGTTTTTTGTCTTTGTAATTTTTCAAGATGGCACCACTGGCACAGACTTGCCCACAATTCAAAATCGCTTCTATCAAATCTGGTCTTACTTAAGTCCAATGCATTCTGTAAATTTTAGCTGTATCTGATTATTGGTTCGTGAGTTTCCGTGAACAGAAGTTTTTGATGCTAAAAATATAGGTTAACTGGGAGAGGGTTACCGTTCTTGTCCGACATGAAGTTTCCAAAGTTTTATGTTGAACGTGTAGATAAAGCAAAAGATTTGTATACAGATTGGTTTTATTGTAAGAAACGGACATTTTTTTGAATATTCGATGGTTTGAATGTTTTCACTTCCAAATTTTTTTTTTTTCAAAACGAAGACACCAAAATTATCATAGCTGGCAGCTCCAACCGAATTGTTCAACCAAATTTCTACCAAACGTGGCTTAAAGTAAGGTCCAGCAATTGTGTGAGTTTCGTCAAAATCGAACTATTCAATCAGAATTTATAGGGCTAAAAACAGTTATCTTTTTTAGTGGTTTTTCAAGATGGCAACACTGGCACAGAATCGCCCGCATTTCAAAATCACTTCTATCAGACCTGGTCCTATTTAAGGCCAATACATTCTGTGAATTTCAAATAATTCTGCTCATCGGATCGTGAGTTTCCGTGAACAGAAGTTTTTGATGCTAAAAATATAGGTAAATTGGGCAAGGGTTACCAGGCGTGCCCGTTATACCATATCTTTTTTTTTTTGGTTATGTAAACAAAGCACAAAATTTACATATGAGTGGCTTTTTTTTGAAGAAACGGCATTTTTTCAAGAGAGACGATGATTTGGAGGTTTTCATTTTCAGTGCCTGCCCTAGCTACAGGGTTGCCAGCACGCTCATTAAAGCACGCTCCTTCACAAATCTATAACTAAATAATATCAATATGTCCTGAAAATTTCGTAATGATTGAATAGCTCTGTCAAAAGTTATCGAATTTTCAAAATTTTCAAATTTTCCCGTCCTCTTTTTAGGCACCCAGCGCACACATGGGGTTAAAAAATTCCAAAGCATTATCCGACTCATATGTAAAACACGTTAGAAATTTATTTCGTTAACTTTATTTTTGCGAAAATCATTTGTGCACGAAATAATAGGTATATTAAAAATATCACTTAAATGGCCGCCGGCGCCAAAAGGTTAACAATAACTGACATTTAAAGAGACCTGGACCTATTCTGCATATACATCAATGTATCCTGAAAGTTTCAGCTCAATCGGATGGCGCGTTCCCGAGATTATCTCACTGAAATTTTTTGATGATATATATATATATATTTATATATATATATATATATATATATATATATATATATATATATATATATATATATATATATATATATATATATATATATATGTATATATATGGAAATATGAATTTTTGGCCGAATCGATTTTAATACTAATGTTCTTCGAACATTAGTAAAAAACTCAATGCGAGAAAAACCAATATTGGATCGAAAAATATAATCAAAACACTCAACAAATATGCATAACACTTACCGCTACGGCACAAATTCGTCCACTTTTGAAGCACTTTACAAACAATCAAATAAACTTTTCGCGATCAATTGTGAGCACCACGTCTGCAGCTGTCAGAAGCAATCTGACTGTCAGCCTCTGCGTTAGCACAAAAACTGACTCATGATAAAATACAAGCTTACGCAGACTGACGGCGCTGCCGGTCAATTAGGGAAAAAAAATGCCATTGGCTCACAACCCAGCCCGGCTCACAACCCAGCCCTCTCTCCTAGATATATATATATATATATATATATATATATATATATATATATATATATATATATATATATATATATAAATATATATATATTTTTTTTTGTTATTGGAGGGGAAAATCCGCATGCATACCTAATCGAAGGTTATGTCGGGCGCAAACCGACTAAAAATCACCCCCTTATCCTCCACCGCCCCACGGGACTGCCGACAGGTATTACTTCGTGGGTTGGGGTCAGCTTTAGCTGTTCACGGGCTGCCGCCTAGTCCTCGCTCTCTTGGCATCCTCTTTTCGAAGAACGTCGTGAATTTGCGCTAGTGCTCCCGTCAGTGCTTTCCAAGCTTCCTCTGATGCCAGTATCATCTCCACCACGTTTTCTGCCGATAAGAGCAGGTAGGTAGAAGTTTGCAGCTTAGCTCGGTGTCGCGCAAATCGTGGACACTGAAACAGTATGTGCTCCGGGTCCTCGTCTATTTCGCATATCGGGCAGTTGGGAGAGTCGTCCAGGCAAAACCGATGCAGATATTGCCAGTATACGCCATGCCCAACTGCGCAAGTTCGTGGGTGATTTCTCCGTGCTTCCACTGGGTCCATTTAGAAATATCGGGGATAAGCTTATAGGTCCATCTACCAGTTGCGCATTGATCCCATCTCCTTTGCCATATTCCTACAGAGACTTGCCTCTCTGCCTTTGAATCCGCGCTGTTGTTTTTGTAGAGCCTTTGCATCTCATCTGCTAGGATTTCTATCGGAATCATGCCCGCTATCACATATGCCGCTTCCCCTGGTGTTGTTCTGTAATCGCGAATCACTCTCAGGGCACTTAATCGATATGTCGAGCACATTTTCTTCTTATTCGCTTTTGCTGTCAGCTTGTGTGTCCATATTGGCGTCGCGTAGAGAAGGATAGAGCTCACGACTCTGGATATTAAAATTCTGCTACTTTGACGGGGGCCGCCGATATTCGGTAGCATCTTCGATAGTGCTACGCTTACGTTTGCGGCTTTGTTGCACACCTGCTCAACGTGGGCTTTGAAGCTCAACCTTGAGTCAATCATGACGCCCAAGTACCTGATTGAAGCCTTGGATTTGATTCTCTGGTCACCGACGGTGACTTCAAAGCACTCGGTTTTTCGCCGACTGCTTATCAATACCGCCTCAGTCTTGTGCCCTGCGAGCTCTAGACCAGCACTTTATAGCCATTCCCTGACTTGGTACACCGCCTCGTTCGCCAGCAGTTCAATTCCTTCCAGATTTGCAGCAGATACCAACACACCTATGTCGTCCGCGAATCCGATTATTGTTACCCCTCTTGGAAATTTTAGGGTAAGCACGTCGTTGAACATAACGTTCCAGAGTAGAGGCCCCAAGACAGATCCCTGTGGGATACCTGCTGTAACGCAGTGACGTTTCGGCCCGTCATTGGAGTCATACCATAAAACTCGGTTCCCAAAATAGTCAGCGATTAACTCCGTCAGGTAGTAAGGAACTTTCAGCTTGAGTAACTTAGTTACTATTCGGTTCCAATTTGCCGAGTTGAACGCGTTTTTGATGTCGAGCGTGGTAACAGCACAGTAGTTTCGGGATGCTCTACGCGCTTCAAGCGCGGGCTTGGCTAGCTCGATTATCACACTAATAGCATCAACCGTCGAACGTGCTTTGCGAAAACCGTATTGGCGATCAGATAGTCCTCCATTGTCTTCCACCGCCGGTAAAAGCCTGTTGTAGATGATCCGCTCCAGTGTTTTGCCTAGGACGTCCTAGGACGTCCTAGGCAGATGGGGCGATAAGATGCCAGTTCTCCAACCGGTTTGTTTGGTTTTGGCAACAATACTAGCTTGTGCCTCTTCCAACATGCTGGGAAATTTCGATCATTCAGGCATGTGTTGAAGACACTTACAAACATTTCCGGCCTCGACTTGATGGCTATCTTAAGCCACTTGTTTGTGATTCCATCCAGCCCAGGCGCCTTTTTGTCCTTTAGTCCCTTGCATACCTCCGAAAGTTCTGCTTCGGTGACCGGGTGCACATCCTCCACCGCATTCCTTGCTTCAGGTACGATGACACCATCCTGATGATGAGGAAACAGTCATCGACAATGTATTTTTTGCAGTAACACACTGCAAAAATTCACACTGCGAAAATTCGCACTGGACTGCGAAAATTTCCCACTGAACTGCGAAAATTTCTTACTGGAATGCGAAAATTTTGCACTGGCTTGCGAAAATTTCGCACTGGACTGCGAAAAATTCGCACTGCGAAAATTTCGCACTGGAATGTGAAAATTTCGCACTAAATTGAGAAAATCTCGCACTGGAATGCGAAAGTTTCGCAATGCGAAATTGCGAAAAATGTGAAATTTTCGCATTTCAATGCAAAATTTCAGTGGAAAATGATCGCATTCATGTGGGAAATTTTGTGGGAAAATGCGAAAATTTCGTATTCCAGTGCAAAATTTTCGAATTCCAGCGCGAAATTTTCGCCCTTTAGAGCGGAATTTCGATGTCGATATTGCATTTTGATATTGTGCGGAGTTAATACACAATACAAATCTTGTTTCCAACTGTGCCGATATTTTCAAAACGCAGCTCACAAAGAAATTCAATCAACAGAATTATTATACATCAATTAAATCAAATGTATACACTTTGCACGAAATCGAAAATCAGGCCATTGGCTTTGACCTTTCTGCATACGCACATATATATCTCAATAAAGCATCATTTCTCAATGCATATTTACATGTTTAACCTTATCAGGCTGGATAAATTCGCATCCTTACATCAACTTTATTAATTTTTTCGCTCATGATCAATTTCCTTTCGGTGGCGATTCAAATACTTATTTCTGTGTCAATAAAGCATTTTCATAACGTCGGGTGCTAATAACAAAATACAAATCTTGTTTCCAACTGTTCCGGCATTACCAAAACGCAGCTCACAAAGAACCGCAATTAACAGAATTACTATATATCAATCACATCATAGTTTCTCAGTACATATTTATATCTATAACCTAATCGGGCTGAATGAATCTGCAACCCAACATCGCACTTACATACAACTAGCATCGTACCCAAAAGAACATTCTAAACTATTCGTTGTCGTGAGTGAATTTAATATCTTCTCCGGAAACATAAGCTTTTGAGTTTTTCATCATTGTGTTTGTACAACAGCTTTTTCCTTGCGGGTTTCTAGGACATTTAAAAGCACAGACCAACCATTCAAACCTCATCATCAAAATCGAAATATCGCTCCATTAACAGCCAAAACGCCTTCCTTGAAGATGCTTAATTTTACATTGGCATAAGGCAAATCACTCACAGTTGTCACCAGCGCAGAACGAACGCATTTTGGTACTCGGAATAGAATACCTTGTTACTTATTTTCGAAGAAAATTAGTAATAAACTCGTTTCGCCGAAAACTCATATATCTTTATATATATATATATATATATATATATATATATATATATATATATATATATATATATATATATATATATATATATATATATATATATATATGTATATATATATATATATATATATATATATATATATATATGTATATATATATATATATATATATATATATATATATATATATATATATATATATATATATATATATATATATGTATATATATATATATATACATATATATATATATATAAATATATATATATATATATATATATATATATATATATATATATATATATATATATATATATATCAGCAAAATGATTTTCCCAGATAGTCTCTGGAGTGGCCGATCCGATTGAGCTGAAATTTTTGGAGGACGTAGATGTATATAGAAGGTAGGTCCATGATTTGCTAAAGTTCAGATATCCTAAACTTTTTGGCGGCGGCGAGCGTTTTAGTGAATTTTCAGGTACTTCCAAGCAGTGTAATGTTTTATTAAAATAAATGTTTGGGAATGAGAACTTATTATGTTTTAAGCATGTTTATGTAAGGTTAGGTTAGGTTAGTAAAGAGGGCTGCCAAGAAGCGCGGCTTGCATTAGGCCACCAGTTTGGGCCCATTTGCCACCCTCCGCTGGCATTTTAGAGCTGCCAAGTGACCGCTTCGCCAAACTGGATCAGCTGACTCAGCGTGACGGTACCGGCCACCTCTGCTAACCCTTGAAAGTGGTATGCACCAAAAATTTTGAGGCGTTTATTATTTAGGGCCGGTCAATCGCAGAGAGTATGCTCGATGGTGTCCTCTTCCATCTCGCACCTCTTGCATAAACTGTCCCATTCTCTTCGCATGAGATGCGGTAAGGCAGTGCCCTGTGAGCAAGCCGACCGTGGCTCTCAAGCAGTTTCTGCTGAACTTGAGCAGTTTCCTGCTTTTGCTTGGATCAGGTGATGGCCATAATGTCCTGGCCACCCTGCAGTCCAGCCTGTTTTCCCATTCGGACTTTAGTTTGGCCTATATGGCGGCATCAAGTTTGTTTGTGGCGTCAGCGATCGACCGAGGTACAGTGATGCAGGGGCAATTGCTAGCTCCTGAACCTTTCCTCGCCAATTCATCAGCTTTTTCGTTGCCTATGACCCCACTATGCCCTGGCACCCACATAATCCGGATAGGAATATGCCTTGCCTTTTCATTGAGAGCCACTCTGCAAGCGTTAACAGTTTTTGAAGAACATCTGTAAGACGCAAGAGCGAGAATGGCTGCCCTACTGTCGACGCAAATGGTCATTGGTTTGGTTGATATTCCGCTAATGGACTCAACTGCCATGCGTATAGCATGTAATTCAGACTGAAAGACGGTAGCATGGTCCGACAGTCTACACCACAGGTTAAGGCTCAAATCCGTAGAAAACACGCCCGAGCCAACTCTTGTGTCCGTCTTTGACCCGTCCGTGTAAATCCAGGCGCCCCTATCGGTGGTAGCTTCCTTTTTCTTCCAGTCTGTTCTAGTGGGTATCTTGACCTGGAAATTTCTGCCAAGATGTATTATTTTGCTCATGTGGTCCGTGTCTTCTGCAACGAGTCCAGATCTTTTGCGGCATTCTATGAGAATACTGCTGTGGCCCCACTGATCTGAATCGTTCCACATGCCAGAACTTTTAGCGCGTATCGCCGCTAAGCTTGCGCTTCTAAAGATGAATCGATCTAGGGGCATGAGTCCCAAAATCATTTCCAACCCAGCCGTTGGGGCGGTTCTTAAAGCGCCCGTAATACATATGCAAACTAATTTTTGCAGTGTTGTTAGCTCGTTGATATTAGTTTTACTCTCCGCTGCTTTCCACCACACGACCGCTCCATACACCAAAATCGGCCTGACTACAAGCCGCCCTAGGTTTAAGACCCCAGGTATTGGAGTAGGCGGACCGGCAACCGAAAAGTGCTGCGCGAGCCTTACCAACTCTGTGCTTCACGTTAGCCCCCCAGTTCAGTTTGTTGTGAATACTAAAATGTAAACACACACACAAATGTCATTACATATTAAAAATATTCACTTTGTGATTTTAGCGCCATTTTAAGAAAGTGGTGAGCTCTAAAATTAGATTTGACTTAGCGAAGAGTCAAGCAATTACACTTAACGTTAAAAATAACACCGAAAACCAAATCCATACATTTTAGTACATATATTTATCACTTAGCAATTTAACGAAAATGTTACTATTTAAGATCAGACATTAGACAATAAAGTAAGACTGTCTTGGAACGCCAGTGCAGTTCTGCGACCATGCAGACTGGACTAAATCAATAAGCCTAGTCTTTTTATTAATTCAGTGGCACTATTGTTTGTAGTCTTGCTAAGCGGCGGCATAGTTCGCCACGCAAGATATACAAACATAGTGACCCATATTATAAAAGCCAATTATAATATAACACGGCATTTATAATATTACATGGCGATCCTCAAAACTACGATCCTGTGAATCGAGATCTAGCCGGTTACGACCCTGTGACTCACGGCTCTACATTTTTCGAGCGCCTACTGAATTGGAGCATAACAAAATTTTGCAAGTAGAATGATAATTGCAAATTATGGGAAAGACGAATTCTGCAGCCTCTATTCCTGCACTTTTCGAGCGACATCAACTTAAGAACCTTGGAGTCCGACAACATTTTGCGATTCGACAAGAACAACATCTGTATATTTTTTTGCGAATTTCGAGCGATGCAGATTTCGAGTACGGGGAAGATAACGAATCTTGGACGACTACAGAAATTATAAATACAAACAATGAAAAATTGAATTTAAATTACAGTTAGAACAAATAGTAAAACCTTCAAATTAAGCAATATTACGTTACAAGTAATATAGAAAGTAGGAATTATCGCGAATACGAAACATAAAAATGAAATTTTGCTATCAAAAAAAAAAGCTTCAAGAATTAAAAATAACATACTTAAAAATATTAAAAATTAAAATTTAATAACGTACATCAACGATAATGAAACTGAAAGCAAATTTAAATGATGAAAACAATTGAGCGAAAATTATAACTGTCAACCATAGTACCAAATAATGTTATGTTTTAAATAGAAAACAAATTAAATGAAATTGAATAGGTTATAAATAATGAAATTGAATAGATAACAAAATATTATGGGCTTTCGTAAACAAAATAAAAAATACAAGTTTATCCAATTACTCAAACAAAATTAAAGAAAGGCCAAATTATCCAAACGAGTTGCAATAAACGAAACACAGTAGAATAAAAATACAAATGCATGGTCTGTGGTATGAAAATTAAGTTTATGAGGAAATAAAATAAATAAATAAAAAAAAAATTTGTCCTAGTAGCGCATTTAAAAAACAAAAACATTCTAATCAAAAATTTGAAACTAGCAATCTATATATATTTTTTTTTTAAATTTGGAAGAGTAAAAAGGCAGCAAGATGAGTAATGTCGATATTGAGATAGCATTAGAGTGCATACCAATTTTTACGGGCAATCCTAGAGAACTTGAAGCATTTTTAACAATACTTAATTTAATAAATGAGAACCTTAATGAAGACGGAAAGAACAAATTACTGAAATTTACTAAAAATGTAAAATTAGAAACAGCTGTTAAAACACAACTTTTGTCGTTGGATATAAATAACTACGTGGAACTAGAAAAATCTCTGATAAATAGATATAAGATAAAGAAAAACCAACAACAAATTCATACACAACTATCCCAATTACGCCAGCGCGGAACAGTTGAGAAGTATGGCGATAAACTATCTGAGCTCATGAATGAATTGAGTGATATACAAATTAATAGCTTAGGTCAAAACCCATCTTCAGCAGAGAAAGTAGCAATACGAAAGTCAAATGACTCGTATGCACTTACTATTTTTAAAAATGGTTTAGACGAATCACTCAAACCAACAATTTTCGCTGCACAACCCAAAACATTTGCAGAAGCAATTCAAATAACGGTTGAATTAGAATCAAGGATAAATATAACAGAAAATAATATGCAAGTAAATAGAAGAAACAGTATATATCAAGAATTGAATTATAATTATAGAAACTACCCAAGCAATAACAACAATCAAAGAAACTGCTATAGCACATATAGAATTAATTATAGACAAAACCAAAGCAATAATTATAGAAATCAGAACAGAAATAATGGAAACAACTATAATTCCAGAAACAATATAGGAAATCAAAACAATAATTACAGAAATTATTATAAAAACAACAATAATCCTGAAAGAACTGGGAAAAATACTAGAAACCAGAGAAATGGAAATACTTATAACGAAATCGCGCCTGAAACTTATATAAACTATTCAATAATCCCAGAACAGAGCGTAAAACACATCGAAGTATTAAATACAAACAAAGAAGATGAATTGATCGATATTATTAAGACTGAAACTTAATCATTAAATGAAAACCGACCGATTGAAATCGAAAGTCCAACAAACGAAATTAAAGATGCAGTGCAAAACATTGACATGAATCACCTGCGTTCAGAGCCATTAAAATATACGAAACGAACACGAAAAAATTATATCAATGAAAAAAAGTATTACCATGTACAAGACATATAATCAAAAACAAAGAAAATATCGAGCAGAACAAAAATAAAAAACTCTAGCGCACCTGAACCGCTAGAAACACTAATGTTCGAAGAACAGTAGAAGAATCGTGCAGGTTTTGAGTGCATATTCCACCACATGTGCTGCTTATTACGGCCAAACTGTTTCAAATGCCACGTTTTACTTTCGTCTTAAGAATGCATTATAACTCATATGGTGCAAGGTTTCAGATATTACCACTGGCATGAATTTCAACGTTTATGAGAGCAAAACACGGGTTAATTATATTCGTTATCAGTTGCTTATTTCACATAATTTTGAAAGCAGCATCTCATATAACATCAATGAAGAAAATGCTCAGTGCCTGCAGCACTGTAACTGAAGTTGGTGTTTGGTACTGCGATCCGAAAAATTTGCAGAACTTTGCGAATTGTAACATCGGTTATTTATTTTCATTGTAAATGTTTCCGGTATGTATACTAACTGTAAGCATTTATTGATACAAAAGTAGCACAACCGACTCGTGCTGGCAACCTTTCGCCAGTATCAAATCCAAGAATATATCAAATCTGCTTCACGTTGTTTAATTACATTCGAAGTTATAGGAGTATAAAGAAATTTAGGGTTACCTGCAGCGAGTTTTTTCAAATGATCGAAAGCTTAATATTTGCTGTTTATTGTCACTACAATATCATTACCATTTGAAAATTCTACGATAAAACCGCTTAATAAAGATATTGCAATTAAACACAAAACCAACAATAGCTGGCAACCCTATCGTGTCTTTTCAACCAAATTTGGCTTAAATAATGCTTTTGACAGGTTTCATTAATTGTATGAAATTCGTATTGATTTCATGACTGCACTGGAAGTTATAGTGCAAAAAGTTTTATTTTCCTGAGCGAATTTTCAAAACCAAAGACACAAAAATTACCATAGCTGGTAGCACCAATAAAATTTTTCAACCAAATTTCCACCAAACAGAGATTAGAGTAACTTCTGTGTCAATTTCATGAAAATCTGGTAACTTATTCACATTTCATAGGGCAAAAAGCAGTTTTTTTTCTTTGTAATTTTTCAAGATGGCACCACTGGCACAGAGTTGCCCACAATTCAAAATCGCTTCTATCAAATCTGGTCTTACTTAAGTCCAATGCATTCTGTAAATTTTAGCTGTATCTGATTATTGGTTCGTGAGTTTCCGTGAACAGAAGTTTTTGATGCTAAAAATATAGGTTAACTGGGAGAGGGTTACCGTTCTTGTCCGACATGAAATTTCCAAAGTTTTATTTTGAACGTGTAGATAAAACATAAGATTTATATACAGATTGGTTTTATTGTAAGAAACGGAAATTTTTTGAATATTCGATGGTTTGAATGTTTTCACTTCCAAATTTTTTTTTTCAAAATGAAGACACCAAAATTATCATAGCTGGCAGCTCCAACCGAATTTTTCGACCAAATTTCTACCAAACGTGGCTTAAAGTAAGGTCCAGCAATTGTGTAAGTTTCGTCAAAATCGAACGATTCAATCAGAATTTATAGGGCTAAAAACAGTTATCTGTTTTAGTGGTTTTTCAAGATGGCACCACTGGCACAGAATCGCCCGCATTTCAAAATCACTTCTATCAGACCTGGTCCTATTTAAGGTCAATACATGCTGTGAATTTCAAATAATTCTGCCCATCGGATCGCGAGTTTCCGTGAACAGAAGTTTTTGATGCTAAAAATATAGGTAAATTGGGCAAGGGTTGCCAGGCGTGCCCGTTATACCATATCTTTTTTTTTTTTTGGTTATGTAAACAAAGCACAAGATTTACATATGAAAGGCTTATTTTTGAAGAAACGGCATTTTTTCAAGAGAGACGATGATTTGGAGGTTTTCACTTTCAGTACCTGCCCTAGCTACAGGGTTGCCAGTACGCTCATTAAAAGCAACACAAATCTACAACTAAAAAATATCAATATGTCCTGAAAATTTGGTAATGATTGAATAGCTCTGTCAAAAGTTATCGAAATTTAAAAATTTTCAAATTTTCCCGTCCTCTTTTTAGGCACCCAGCGCACACATAGGGTTAAAAAATTCCAAAGCATTATCCGATTCATATGTAAAACACGTTAAAAATTTATTTTATTAACTTTATTTTTGCGAAAATCATTTGTGCACGAAATAATAGGTATATTAAAAATATCACTTAAATGCCCGCCGAAGCGAAAAGGTTTACAATAACTGACATTTAAAGAGACCTGGACCTATTCTGCATATACACCAATGTATCCTGAAAGTTTCAGCTCAATCGAATGGCGCGTTTCCGAGATTATCTCACTGAAATTTTTTGTACATATATATATATATATATATATATATATATATATATATATATATATATATATATATATATATATATATAGAAATATGAATTTTTGGCCGAATCGATTTTAATACTAATGTTCATCGAACATTAGTAAAAACTCTAGCGCACCTGAACCGCTAGAAACACTAATGTTCGAAGAACAGTGGAAGAATCGTGCAGGTTTTGAGTGCATATTCCACCACATGTGCTGTTTATTACGGCCAAACTGTTTCAAATGCCACGTTTTACTTTGGTCTCTAGAATGCATTATAACTCATATGGTAGAAGGCTTCAGATATTACCACTGGCATGGGTTTCAAAGTTTATGAAAGAAAAACACTTGTTAATTATATTCGTTATCAGTTGCTTATTTCACCAAACTTTGACAGCAGCATCTCATATAACATCAATGAAGAAAATGCTCAGTGTCTGCAGCACTGTAAATGAAGTTGGTGTTCGGGGCTGCGATCCGAAAAATTTGCAGAACTTAGGGAATTGAAACATCGGTTATTTATTTTCATTGTAAATGTTTCCGGTGTGAATACTAACTGTAAGCATTTATTGATACAAAAGTAGCACAACCGACTCGTGCTGGCAACCTTTCGCCAGTATCAAAGCCAAGAATATATCAAATCTGCTTCACGTTGTTTAATTACATTCGAAGTTATAGGAGTATAAAGAAATTTAGGGTTACCTGCAGCGAGTTTTTTCAAATGATCGAAAGCTTAATATTTGCTGTTTATTGTCACTACAATATCATTACCATTTGAAAATTCTACGATAAAACCGCTTAATAAAGATATTACAATAAAACACAAAACCAGCAATAGCTGGCAACCCTATAGTGGCTTTTCAACCAAATTTGGTCTGAATAATGTTTATGACAGGTTTCATTAATTGTATGAAATTCGTATTGATTTCATTACTGCACTGGAAGTTATAGTGCAAAAAGTTTTATTTTCCTGAGCGAATTTTCAAAATCTAAGACACAAAAATTACCATAGCTGGCAGCACCAATAAAATTTTTCAACCAAATTTCCATCAAACAGAGATTAGAGTTAGGTTTAGCTACTGTGTCAATTTCATGAAAATCTGGTAACTTATTCACATTTCATAGGGCAAAAAGCAGTTTTTTTTCTTTGTAAATTTTCAAGATATCACCACTGGCACAGAGTTGCCCACAATTCAAAATCGCTTCTATCAAATCTGGTCTTACTTAAGTCCAATGCATTATGTAAATTTTAGCTGTATCTGATTATTGATTCGTGAGTTTCAGTGAACAGAAGTTTTTGATGCTAAAAATATAGGTTAACTGGGAGAGGGTTACCGTTCTTGTCCGTCATGAAATTTATTTTGTTTTATTTTGAACGTGTAGATAAAACATAAGATTTATATACAGATTGGTTTTATTGTAAGAAACGGACATTTTTTTGATTATTCGATGGTTTGAATGTTTTCACTTCCAAATTTTTTTTTTCAAAATGAAGACACCAAAATTATCATAGCTGGCAGCTCCAACCGAATTTTTCAACCAAATTTCTACCAAACGTGGTTTAAAGTAAGGTCCAGCAATTGTGTGAGTTTCGTCAAAATCGAACGATTCAATCAGAATTAATAGGGCTAAAAACAGTTATCATTTTTAGTGGTTTTTCAAGATGGCAACACTGGCACAAAATCGCCCGCATTTCAAAATCACTTCTATCAGACCTGGTCCTATTTAAGGCCAATACATTCTGCGAATTTCAAATAATTCTGCTCATCGGATCGTGAGTTTCCGTGAACAGAAGTTTTTGATGCTAAAAATATAGGTAAATTGGGCAAGGGTTACCAGGCGTGCCCGTTATACCATAACTTTTTTTTTTTTTTGGTTATGTAAACAAAGCACAAGATTTACATATGAATGGCTGTTTTTTGAAGAAACGGCATTTTTTCAAGAGAGACGATGATTTGGAGGTTTTCACTTTCAGTGCCTGCCCTAGCTACAGGGTTGCCAGCACGCTCATTAAAAGCTACAGAAATCTACAACTAAATAATATCAATATGTCCTAAAAATTTCGTAATGATTGAATAGCTCTGTCAAAAGTTATCGAAATTTCAAAATTTTCAAATTTTCCCGTCCTCTTTTTAGGCACCCAGCGCACACATAGGGTTAAAAAATTCCAAAGCATTATCCGATTCATATGTAAAACACGTTAGAAATTTATTTCGTTAACTTTATTTTTGCGAAAATCATTTGTGCACGAAATAATAGGTATATTAAAAATATCACTTAAATGGCCGCCGGCGCGAAAAGGTTAACAATAACTGACATTTAAAGAGACCTGGACCTATTCTGCATATACACCAATGTATCCTGAAAGTTTCAGCTCAATCGGATGGCGCGTTCCCGAGATTATCTTACTGAAATTTTTTGTACATATATATATATATATATATAGAAATATGAATTTTTGGCCGAATCGATTTTAATACTAATGTTCTTCGAACATTAGTAAAAAATCCGAAAAAGCGCAAAAACCAAATCACAATGTAAAACATAAGAAAGCTGATTTATGTAACAGCAACTCTACAAAAGATGTAACAAGACTGACAACGCCAAATTACAATATGAAGCCTAAAGAAGCCTTCCTTTGCAACAGCAACTCGATCGTTGCTACAAAAAATTTGATAAAGTCAAAATCCGATATCAAGAATATTCGAGGAATGATAATGAAAACCCTAGCGCATCAGAACCGCTAGAAATACTAATGTTCGAAGAACATTAGAGGATTTGTGCAGATTTTGAGTGTATTGTTATATATTGTTGTTATATTGTTGTTATTGTCTTATATATTATATATTGTATGTATTGTCATATATATTGTTATATATTGTATATTTGCGATGTGAATACTTAATGCAAGCATTTATTGGTACCAAAATAACAAAAACACCTCGTGCTAGCAGTCCTTTGCTAGCACCCAAGCCAAAACTAAGTCATATCTGCCCCACGTTGAAGTCAACCTGCTCTGCGAATTTCGTATTCATCCGATTACTGCATTGGAAGTTATAGGGATAAAAAGAAATTTCGGGTTACCATTCGCAAGAGCTTTCAAACTTTCTAGATCTTAGTATTTGGTGTGTATTTTCACTACAAGACCACTACGATTTGAAAACTTTATGATTAAATCGCTTACTAAAGCCATGTCGAAAAATACAAAAACAATCATAGCTGGCAACCCTAGCATTGTTTGTTCAAACTAAATTTCTACTGAATATTGTCTACAATAATTTAAATTTGCCATATGAATTTCGTTATGATACCATGACTGTACTGGAGGCTATAGGGCAAAGAGCTTTATTCAAATAAAATAACATCATATAAACAATTTGGTACAGTTGCACCAATTTTTGACGATTTTAAAAGCATATAGATATATAACTAAGATGCTTTGCTTTTAAATATTCTTTTAGTGCTTTTATATAATCGAAGTCGTTTGTCATAAATTATGCTTACCATAGAAGGGGGATGATGCAGATGAATAAGCTAATAAACTTGGATATACTACACTAACTCGGAACATTTAAATATCGGTTGCTTATTTTATTGTAAATGGTTTGCTTATGAATAGAAAATGGAAGCATCTGTTGGTGCGATATTTACGAAATTGTCCGGTACTGGCAATCATGTGCTAGCACCATAGCTGCTTCACGTTGTGTTAAACCCAGCCTATGAATTTCGTTTCGATTGAATGGCTGCGCTGTAAGCTATAGGAGTGAATTAAATTTTAGGGTTACCATCGTCCAAACTTTTTAAATTTTTGAAACTTAAATATTTGGTGTTAATTGTTATTGCAGGATCATTTCCATTTGGAAATTTTATGACAACATCGCTCGATAAAGCAATGTAAATAAATTACGAAATTCATCATAGCTGGCAACCCTTTCACGGTTTTTCAACAAAATTCCTACAGAATTACAATCGCAACAAGATATGCTTTTCACATGAATTTCGTTTTGATTTTGTCACTGAAACGGAAGTTAAAGGGAAAAAAACTTTATTTTCCTGAGCAAATTTAAAATATTTAGGAGACAAAAATTTCCGTAGCTGGCGTCCCTATACTAATTTTTCAACCAATGTTATATGAAATCTATTTTAGAGTAAGGTTATTTAAGGTTATTGTGAATTTCGTTAAAATCTGGTGGCTAAATCGGAAGCTATAGGCCAAAAACCATTTTTTTTTGTCAGCGATTTTTCCAAATGGCACCACTGCAACAGTGTTGCTCGTTTTTCAAAATCACTTCTATCAGACCTGGTCCTAGCAAATTCCAACATGTCCTGTGAATTTTATTTTGATCGCATTATCCGATCGTCAGTTCTCGTGAACAGAAGTTTTGAGTGCTGAAAATACAGGTAAATATTTTATTTGACTTGGTCGATTAAAATTTATCAATAATTTGAATTTATTTTCAAAAATCAAAAATTTTTCAGGAAGGTCGATGATTTGAAAGATTCTTGTTCAGGAGCCTGCTGTAGCTACAGAGTTGCCCGCACAGTCTTGAAAGTCCATATGTGTAAAATATTAGTCTATATAAATACGCTCTGCAACTTTCACGATGATCCATTGTTTTTCTTAGAAGTTATGACAAATCGAATTTTGAAAAAAATTCCTTGCCTACTTTAAGGCACTCAGCGCCTACACAAGGCTCAAAATTTCGACTTCTTTATCATAAGCAAACTAAAAACATAATAAGTTTTCATTGCTAGTACTTTTTTTGAACAAAAATGTACACTGCTTGGAAATATAGGAGCACCTGAAAATTCACTTAAATGCCCGCCGCCGCCAAAAGGTTTAAGATATCTGAATTTTAGCAAGTCATAGACCTACCTACTATATACATCTATGTTGTCCAAAACTTTCAGCTCAATCAGATCGGCCACTCCAGAGATTATCTCTCTTAACCATTTTGCTGATATATATATATATATATATATATATATATATATATATATATATATATATATATATATATATATATATATATATATATATATATATATATATATATATATATATATATACATATATATATATATATATATACATATATATATATATATATATACATGACGAATTTTCGGCGAAGCGATTTCTTCGAACATTAGTAAAAATAATAAAATTACAGTTGGATGCAGTGATAATCTATCAAAATTAGTTTTGCCATTGGAGAAGCTGACATCACAAACAACTGAAAAGAGTATATCAAATGTGTGCCGAAACAAGAGCCACAAAATTCCAAACACATCTAATATAGAGAAATTCAAAAACATGCTCAAAAGAATGCTACAAAAAATTCAAATTATCCAAAAAAAAAACCTTAATGAACAAAATTGTGATCGAAATTGCAAAAGAATGGATGGCTCCAATGTTATTCCGTTGAAGTTAGGCGTGGCAATAGCCGGTACCCTGTGTCTCCTTGTGAAGAGCACAAGTTCGGTTTTTGTCGGGTTTGCCCTAAGACCGACTTTTCTGGCCCAGATTTGGATATGATTCAGCGCCGATTGCATAAGGTCCGAAAAGTTTGTGGGAACGCACCCCTCACAAGTACCACAATGTCATCGGCATACGCCACCACCTCAAAGCCACCGGCCCTTAACTTATCCAGTATTTCGTTGACTGTCAGGATCCAGAAAAGGGGAGATATAATCCCTCCTTGTGGTGTTCCGGTTCCGACTATTCTTTCCGCTTTGGCCTCCAAAAAGGAAGCCTCAATCCGCCTGCTCTTGAGCAAGTCAGATGCCCAGGTCGCCAGGGTTTTATCCACTCCATATCGAACCATGGCATCGATGATACTCGCGACAGTGACATTATTGAAGGCCCCCTCAATGTCTAAGAAGGCTGCCAACGTGAATTTCTTCTGCCGTTCGGATTTTTCTATTGTGCCGACAACTTTGTGTAATGCCGTATCTACTGATCTGCCTGCTAGATACGCGTGTTGATCAACACAGAGTCTCGCGACATCAATCGAGCTTTTGATGTGCAGATCAACAAGCCTCTCTAGTGTTGTGAGCAGAAACGATGTTAAGCTGATTGGTCTAAAGTCGTTCACGTAATGATGATTCAACCTACCAGGTTTCGGAATGAAGACCACCCTAGCTTTTGTCCATTGCTCGGGTACTACCCCGAGGCGGAGGCATGCGGTAAAAATACGCTGCAGAATGGGAATGATGGCCTTATCTGCTTTTTGAAGCATGATAGGTGATATCTGTATATAGGTGATATCCTGTAGCTTTGTAAGGTCGGAATGTGCCAATAGCCCATTCAATCTTGACCTCGTCTACTACTTCCATGATCAGCTGCTCAGACGCCCGGTGTGTTCCTCGAAGTACGTCACTACACGGTGTCACGCAGGCTGATTCTGGAAAGTGAGTTTCCAGTAGCAAGTCCAGGCACTCTTTCGGGTCCTCCACCCAATCCCCGTTTTCCCTTCGCAAAAGCGTAGGTACGCCGGGGGTTACGCCTAAGACCTTCCTGATTCGGGCAGCCTCTGTACCTCCTTCAATGTTCTCACAGAATTCCCTCCATGAGTCGCGCTTGGCTTGTCTAAACTTCTTTTGAAAAGCGACAGCTCTTGCTTGTAACGATCTCAGTCAGCCACGTTTCCGGAACGCCTTGCGGTGTTAAACGCCCTTCGTGTGCGACCTCTAGCCTCTGTGATTTCACCATTCCACCATAAGGTAGCGTTCTTCCTTACGGGCTTTTCCGGACACACGTCTTTGAAATCTGACACTTAGATTCCCGTTAATCGGTTCACCTGCTCGTTAAGCTGTCCTGGACTCGTCAGATCCAGATCGTCTAGTGCCCTGAGGTGTCTATTTGTTTTCCTTGAGTAAACTTCCCATTGTGCTGTTCTCGGGTTCCGTACCTTTTTAGGTGAGATAACAGAACAACCGATATTCCAGCATAGCCTTTGGTGGTCCGAGAGCGGTGGCAGGTTAGAAACCTGCCAGCTGTGGACACTTTCCATTATGCTTGGAGTTGCCAGGGTAATATCAATTACCTCATCCCTGTTCCTAGTTATAAATGTAGGTTTGTTACCTATGTTGAGGATGCTGAGGTTGGTTGACGTTAGAAATTCTAGCACCTACCTCTCTTGTTTATGTTGGTGCTTCCCCATATTTCGTGGTGAGCATTTGCGTAACAGCCAATAACAGCATCCGTTGTCATAGCCGCTTCTGCCAATCTTCTCAGTCCGGGCGTGATGGGATCCATGTCGTATGGTAGATAGACCGCCGACAACAGGCACCACTTCTGCTGCTACCAGCGATCCCCCTCTCCACACACACTGTGGTTGTATCCCCATCACAAAGCTGCGGAATCAAGATTGCTTTCACCCCTTTTTTGGCGACAATACAAGTCCTCGTCTTGTCCCTTTCTTTTAGCTGGAACACACTGAGGCTGGTGCCGAATCCACAAGCCACATTCTTGTACAGAAGCGGCTCATGTATCAGCGCGTTGTCAGCGTGCCCCCGACTGAGATGCCGAAGTAGGTTGGCCGTCGCCCCTCTACTGTGGTGCAGATTTGCTTGGACCACTCGCACTTCGGCTTCCCTTAGTCACCTTCTCTGCTCCAACTTTCAAGGTGATCCTCTTCAGACCGAAGTGAATCAACCCGTTGTTGGCCCGTACTTGATCCGCGGACTCCCGATCAATTCCCAGCACAAGCACCATCTTTGCTGCACCAGTTAAATCAGGCTCTGCAGATTGGTTGGTTAGTTTAACAGCCTGGAATAATCTCCAGCCTGAAACTTTCAGATCGGGGTTCTGTCTTTTTAACAGAGACAGAGCCTCCGAAGCGTTCGAGTGGGGCACCGCCACCTTCGCTGTAATCAGCTTAGGCACGAATGTCTCCTCCACTACGTCCAAACCTGGATGATCTGCTGAAATCTTCAGGACGGTAGACCGAAGCCATTCCGTCGAGAAGACGTCACTACAGGTCACCGCAATGTGGCCGCTAACAATGTTACAGCCTTCAACGCGAGGTGACCCCTCTTCAGTTGACATGGCAAACTTGAGGAGTTCCTCGGTGATCCGTTTAAGAATCACCTTGGCCACGTCATCCTCGAGCCTCCATTCCAGGGGTTCCTGTTTGTCAACGACGGCCAGCTTAAGGTGACTGGCCGCTACGTCCCTAAAGGAACGAGCTGTCGTCTCCTGTCGTGGCCTCTTGGTTGATTTACCTCTCGGCGAGGTTATCTCCTCTGAGCGTTGGCGTTTACTTGCAGCCGCTGCAGCAGGTTTCACTTGGGCATCCTCGGGTTTCCCTTTGGATTCCAGCGTCACCGTGCTCCTGGCCGCTCGTTTCGCCTCTCTCTTTCTGAAGCGTTGGGCATTCCGCTTCCTCCCTTTGGTGGGATCAGCTGCCGCCACCTTCACAGTGGACTGCAGATCCTCGGAGGCACCACCTCCAGTCTTGGTAACAACTCTGCCGAGTGGCTTAGCCACCGCTTCCTTCCCGGTGACCTGCGAGCCTTCAGCTTGCCGCCTCCGTTCTTGGTCACAGCTCTGCTAGAAGCCGACTCAACCGCCGCTTCCGTTGGACTGGCCAGTGGTTCTCCAGACCTGCCGCCAGACTGCTGAGTGACTGCTCTGCTGAGGGTACCGCTACGTCCATCGGACTTACAGTAGATCCTGGAGCAGGTTCCCCATCTAGCTTCAGGGCCCGCAACCTTTCGACCGCCTGACCCTGAGCCGTTTCGCCTCCCGACGTTGGTGATCGTATCATCTTTGAACTCCTTTTGAAGGGGTCCTTTTCTGGTGACTTCGCTCCAGTGGTACTGGCGGGAAGTTTGAGTTTTTTTCAGGTCTTTATTTTGATCCATAGATTATATTTTTTATAATTTCAGGTTTGGGTTTCACGTTCTCGGACCACAGCCGAGGCAATCGCCAGCAATTTTGCCTCCCGCTACACCCCGCCCCCATAGGAACAACGTATTGCTCCGACCGTACTTCCCCTCTTCGGATCGCGAGGCGGACTCCCCACGACCATCCGAGGGTTCTGTAGGCTTTCACAGTACGCTGAACCTGCGAACCTTGCTGCCGAGCCAACCAAGGTGTCTCCCCTAGTGATGCGCGATTGCGAGATATTAAACTCGATTGTTTCGATTGTTCAAATATCTCGAAACATCTCGATTATTTAAGTTGGACTCGATTGTTGCGATCGAGATAATCGAGACAATCGAGCGATTCGAGATAATCGAGCGATTCGAGATAATCGAGATAATCGAGCGATTCGAGATAATCGAGCGATTCGAGACAATCGAGGCAATCGAGACAATCGAGACAATCGAGACAATCGAACATCTCGCAATCGATCATTCGGTCGGTCAAGGCATCGACAATCGGTTGACGGCAATAAAAAAATATACAAATATTTCAGCAAAAATATTAAGTGTTATTATTTGATCAAACTGCAATTTTTTGGGAAATATTGATGTTTAAAAGGATATGTTTATCTTAAGTTAAAATTAAGATATCTTTAACTCTTTGGTGGCGGTGGGCA
>OX376372.1:126742292-126811216 GCA_947369275.1 Nemotelus nigrinus | reverse complement strand
AATCGATCCCGAGATACAGCTTAGCGACGTAAAGCACGTTTAGCGCCAAAGTAAATAATTGACCCAAGACTTTGATGGAGGCTTTTTGAAGATTTAACGCGTGAGCCAAAAGAGGGGCCAACAATAGTTGACAGATTACCATAAACGAAAGATTTATGACGAATATGAAAATACAGAGTCAGTCTGAGTTGAAATGTTTACAGACTGAAGAATATTTGATGCAGAATGACGAACACACGAGACAGGTGAAATGGAATTGCGAGATCCCGCATTTAATGGCGAGGAAGAAATTCGGGATCTATATTGGTGGCTGCTTCTTCGGTGGCAGGCCTCGTACGACTGGATTGGTGTGGACTGTTGGGTAAGTTGGGAGCGTTTCGATTCCCTAGACTCAAAACACCCCGGTGGAAGATTCCCGAAGGGTTGCATTGTGGACAACGAATCTTAAGCGTCCCAGATTTTCCACACCCAAAACAGAAGATACCTTTGACTGGTGTTATACAATTAAAAAAAGAGTGACCCATTTCCTTACAATTCTAACAAACTCGTAGTTCGAAATGTGGAAAAGAGGATTGCGGCGTGAAAGCCTCTACTGAATTGTCGGAATAGTTTGTGGATGAATTGTCCAACTCGTGAACGAAGTGGCTAGTTCGCTGAGGAACGTGAATTCTCTCAGGTTTGTTTAGGTTCCACACAGATTCTACCGACACACAGCATTGAGCCAGTTCCTGTCTGTCTGCGAAATAGTGACCAACGAGGTGGTCGCGAAGTCTTCGACTCATATTTCGGTAGACTGTATGCTGAAAATTTATATCGGACATGCCCTGACAAAGTTGAAGAGATAATGCTTCCAGTGCATCGAAAAATTCAATAAATGGTCTAATATCGATATCGACACTGGAAGAAGAGAAACGATTCAATAATGAAGTAGTAAGCGAGCTCTAAGTTAGGCTGTGAGAGTGCATCTCGTGGTACTACCAAAACCACTCAAGTGCTGATCCTTTCAAGAAAATGTGAAAAGAATGTGCTAGATCCTCTAGCGAAATATTTTGAGTGTCAGCCATAACTTTGACTCGATACAAAAAGGACTGCGCACTAAAACTAGATTTAGTGCCGTCGAAATAAATGCCCCATTAAGATATGGGCAACGCTATAAACAGAATGATTTGAAAAGCGTCTAGGTGCTCGAAAATTAGAACTTTGTGCTTGATCGTGCAAGAATGTATGTGGATTTATTGAATGACCCGTTGCCGAACGAGTAGGTGTATAAGGTAAATTATTAACATGATTGCGATTAAAGGGAGATATGGTATGAGTTGAACCCTGACTATTAAAAGCAAACGTCAGTCGCTGAACTATACTAATAAAGAAGACGGATCAGAATGAGTTTAAACTGCTGCTGTCGAATGTTGTGCGGATAAGTGAGGAGGTGAAGCTATTATTTCAGCGGTATCAAGAGGATCGCGCAACTGATCATCCACGAACGGATTGGTACAGTTAAGATTCGACAATATGGATTGCGGCGCTTGCTCCGGAGCCTGGGAAGAAATTCCCGTATCACGAGACTCAACGGAGGTGCGTCCAGCACTTGTAGCCCCATTAGGGGTAGAAGAACCACGATGGGAAAAAGAGGATTGACAACTATTTATATTTGGCTTATTAACGTTGTGATTGGCCATAATGATATAATTGAATGATATTTTTATTGATCTACAAAAAGTAATTAATCACGAAATTGACCGTTATTATGAGGGTGTTATGAACCGAATTCTACAAGAATGTATCACGCGAGTTAAGGGCACACGCACTCAGAAATATTCAAGTCGCACCACATTCCTTAAGAATGCAAATTAGAAAGTCTCAAGTAATTACCATATTAGATAACATAAGTGCATTGTAAGTCAAGCATGACCACAAATGGTAATTTAAGTGAATTTATAACTGCATAATCAGAGGGCGACCGCACCCATTGCAGAATGATATAAATAACCGAGACCTCTTCAGCTCGACCTTCTTTAGCACTAAGATATAAATTCGACTAGTCGCACATTGTAAGACTTGACGTTGAAAATAAATTTTATATTTTTTTATCAACAGACGTCTTATAATTGTAAATTCGCGCCAAAAAGGTGTATAAATGTGTGTGTGTGTGAATTAATTGTGTTTGAAAATTTTACAAAAAGTTTACAAAAAAAATTGTTTCTCTTAATGATACTTAAAGATATTTCCGTAATTCGGATACAATATATATATTAAGTGCTTCTAGCGCACTTTCAAAGAAATAGTTTTATTTTAATCAAAACGTTAACTTAGATTAATTTGCAGTTTAATCAAAACTGTTGATTTTTATGTCAGAAAGTTAAATCAGAACTTTTAATTTGATTTTAATTGGCAGTTTAATCAAAACTGTTGATTTTTTGTTAGAAAGTTTAATCAGAACTTTTAGTTTGATTCTATTTGGCAGTTTAATCAAAACTGTTGATTTTTTTGTTAGAAAGTTAAATCAGAACTTTTCATTTGATTTGAATTGGCAGTTTAATCAAAACTGTTGATTTTTTGTTATAAAGTTTAATCAGAACTTTTAATTTGTAAATGAACAGTCAAACAGTGCTGTGCGTGTGATCTGTTGGAACCAGAGCGCGCAAAAGCGGGAACGGACACGACGATCGGACACGTAGCGAGTAACGATGTGGAAAGAAGGACGGATGAAGACACAAGAAGTGGTATTTGTGTGGTCGTCCGCTATTCCGTTCATGTCTCGAAACTTAACAAGTCGAAAATCCATAAACAGAAGCGAACGACAACACAAATGTTCGGAAAAATGGAGTTCCGGTCCGATCTTTGAGCCACAACTCAAAACCCACAAGAGGCGATAGTAGTAAAAACTCTAGCGCACCTGAACCGCTAGAAACACTAATGTTCGAAGAACAGTAGAAGAATCGTGCAGGTTTTGAGTGCATATTCCACCACATGAGCTGCTTATTGCGGCCAAACTGTCTCAAATCCCACGTTTTACTTTTGTCTCAAGAATGCATTATAACTCATATGGTGGCAAGGTTTCAGATATTACCACTGGCATGAATTTCAACGTTTATGAGAGCAAAACACGGGTTAATTATATTCGTTATCAGTTGCTTATTTCACAAAATTTTGAAAGCAGCATCTCATATAATATCAATGAAGAAAATGCTCAGTGCCTGCAGCACTGTGACTGAAGTTGGAGTTTGGGGCTGCGATCCGAAAAATTTGCAGAAATTATTTTCATTGTAAATGTTTCCGGTATGAAAACTAACTGTAAGCATTTATTGATACAAAAGTAGCACAACCGACTCGTGCTGGCAACCTTTCGCCAGTATCAAAGCCAAGAATATATCACATCTGCTTCACGTTGTTATATAACATTTGAAGTTATAGGAGTATAAAGAAATTTAGGGTTACCTGCAGCGAGTTTTTTCAAATAATCGAAAGCTTAATATTTGCTGTTTATTGTCACTAAAATATCATTACCAATTGAAAATTCTACGATAAAACCGCTTAATAAAGATATTGCAAACAAACACAAAATCAACAATAGCTGGCAACCCTATCATGGCTTTTCAACCAAATTTGGCTTGAATAATGTTTATAATAGGTTCCAGTAATTGTATGAAATTCGTAATTATTTCATGACTGCACTGGAAGTTATGGGGCAAAAAGTTTTATTTTCCTGAGCGTATTTTCACAACAAGACACAAAAATTACCATAGCTGGCAGCACCAATCGAATTTCTATCAAACAGAGTTTAGAGTAAGGTTCAGCTACTGTGTCAATTTCATGAAAATCGGGTCACTTATTCACATTTCATAGGGCAAAAAGCAGTTTTTTTCTTTGTAATTTTTCAAGATTGCACCACTGGAACAGAGTTGCCTACAATTCAAAATCGCTTCTATCAGACCTGGCCCTACTTAAGTCCAATGCATTCTGTAAATTTCAATTCTATCTGATTATTGATTCGTGAGTTCCCGTGAACAGAAGTTTTTGAAGCTTAAAATATATGTTAACTGAGAAAGGGTTACCGTTCTTGTCCGACATGAAATTTCCAAAGTTCTACTTTGACTGTGTATATTAAGCATAAAATTTGTATACAGATTGGTTTTATTGTAGAAACGGATATTTTTTTAGGATATTCGATAGTTTGAATGTTTTCACTTCCAAATTTTTATTTTTTTCAAATTTAAGACACCAAAATTATCATAGCTGGCAGCTCCAACCGAATTTTTCAACCAAATTTCTACCAAACGTGGTTTGAAGTAAAGTGCAGCTACGGTGCGAATTTCGTTAAAATCGAACGATTCAATCAGAACTTATAGGGCTAAAAGCAGTTATCTTTTTTAGTGATTTTTCAAGATGGTAAAGATATTTCCGTAATTCGGATACAATATATATATTAAGTGCTTCTAGCGCACTTTCAAAGAAATAGTTTTATTTTAATCAAAACGTTAACTTAGATTAATTTGCAGTTTAATCAAAACTGTTGATTTTTATGTCAGAAAGTTAAATCAGAACTTTTAATTTGATTTTAATTGGCAGTTTAATCAAAACTGTTGATTTTTTGTTAGAAAGTTTAATCAGAACTTTTAGTTTGATTCTATTTGGCAGTTTAATCAAAACTGTTGATTTTTTTGTTAGAAAGTTAAATCAGAACTTTTCATTTGATTTGAATTGGCAGTTTAATCAAAACTGTTGATTTTTTGTTATAAAGTTTAATCAGAACTTTTAATTTGTAAATGAACAGTCAAACAGTGCTGTGCGTGTGATCTGTTGGAACCAGAGCGCGCAAAAGCGGGAACGGACACGACGATCGGACACGTAGCGAGTAACGATGTGGAAAGAAGGACGGATGAAGACACAAGAAGTGGTATTTGTGTGGTCGTCCGCTATTCCGTTCATGTCTCGAAACTTAACAAGTCGAAAATCCATAAACAGAAGCGAACGACAACACAAATGTTCGGAAAAATGGAGTTCCGGTCCGATCTTTGAGCCACAACTCAAAACCCACAAGAGGCGATAGTAGTAAAAACTCTAGCGCACCTGAACCGCTAGAAACACTAATGTTCGAAGAACAGTAGAAGAATCGTGCAGGTTTTGAGTGCATATTCCACCACATGAGCTGCTTATTGCGGCCAAACTGTCTCAAATCCCACGTTTTACTTTTGTCTCAAGAATGCATTATAACTCATATGGTGGCAAGGTTTCAGATATTACCACTGGCATGAATTTCAACGTTTATGAGAGCAAAACACGGGTTAATTATATTCGTTATCAGTTGCTTATTTCACAAAATTTTGAAAGCAGCATCTCATATAATATCAATGAAGAAAATGCTCAGTGCCTGCAGCACTGTGACTGAAGTTGGAGTTTGGGGCTGCGATCCGAAAAATTTGCAGAAATTATTTTCATTGTAAATGTTTCCGGTATGAAAACTAACTGTAAGCATTTATTGATACAAAAGTAGCACAACCGACTCGTGCTGGCAACCTTTCGCCAGTATCAAAGCCAAGAATATATCACATCTGCTTCACGTTGTTATATAACATTTGAAGTTATAGGAGTATAAAGAAATTTAGGGTTACCTGCAGCGAGTTTTTTCAAATAATCGAAAGCTTAATATTTGCTGTTTATTGTCACTAAAATATCATTACCAATTGAAAATTCTACGATAAAACCGCTTAATAAAGATATTGCAAACAAACACAAAATCAACAATAGCTGGCAACCCTATCATGGCTTTTCAACCAAATTTGGCTTGAATAATGTTTATAATAGGTTCCAGTAATTGTATGAAATTCGTAATTATTTCATGACTGCACTGGAAGTTATGGGGCAAAAAGTTTTATTTTCCTGAGCGTATTTTCACAACAAGACACAAAAATTACCATAGCTGGCAGCACCAATCGAATTTCTATCAAACAGAGTTTAGAGTAAGGTTCAGCTACTGTGTCAATTTCATGAAAATCGGGTCACTTATTCACATTTCATAGGGCAAAAAGCAGTTTTTTTCTTTGTAATTTTTCAAGATTGCACCACTGGAACAGAGTTGCCTACAATTCAAAATCGCTTCTATCAGACCTGGCCCTACTTAAGTCCAATGCATTCTGTAAATTTCAATTCCATCTGATTATTGATTCGTGAGTTCCCGTGAACAGAAGTTTTTGAAGCTTAAAATATATGTTAACTGAGAAAGGGTTACCGTTCTTGTCCGACATGAAATTTCCAAAGTTCTACTTTGACTGTGTATATTAAGCATAAAATTTGTATACAGATTGGTTTTATTGTAGAAACGGATATTTTTTTAGGATATTCGATAGTTTGAATGTTTTCACTTCCAAATTTTTATTTTTTTCAAATTTAAGACACCAAAATTATCATAGCTGGCAGCTCCAACCGAATTTTTCAACCAAATTTCTACCAAACGTGGTTTGAAGTAAAGTGCAGCTACGGTGCGAATTTCGTTAAAATCGAACGATTCAATCAGAACTTATAGGGCTAAAAGCAGTTATCTTTTTTAGTGATTTTTCAAGATGGCACCACTGGCACAGAATCACCCGCATTTCAAAATCACTTCTATCAGACCTGGTCCTATTTAAGACCAATACATCCTGCAAATTTCAATAAATTCTGTTAATTGGATCGTGAGTTTCTGTGAACAGAAGTTTTTAAATTAAAAATATAGGTAACTTGGGCAAGGGTTACCAGGCGTGCCCGTTATACCATATCAAATTTTTTTTTATTTATGTAAACAAAGCACAAAATTTACATATGAGTGGCTTTGTTTTTAAGAAACGACATTTTTTCAAGAGAGACGATGATTTGGAGGTTTTCACTTTCAGTGCCTGCCCTAGCTACAGGGTTGCCAGCACAATCATTAAAACGTACACGAATCTACAGCTAAATAAAACAAACATGTTATGAAAATTTCGTAATCATGAAATAGCTCTGTCAAAAGTTATCGCAATTTAAAAATTTTCAAATTTTCCCGTTCTCTTTTTAGGCACCCAGCGCACACATGGGGTTAAAAAATTCCAAAACATTATCCGATTCACATGTAAAACTTGTTCGAAATTTATGTCGTCAACTTTATTTTTGCAAAAATTATTTGTGTACGGAATAATAGGTATATTAAAAAAATCACTAAAATAGCCGCCGGCGCCAAAGGGTTAAAGATTATTAACTTTTTGTGAGACCTGGCACGATTCTGCATATACACTAATGTGTCCTAAAAATTTCAGCTCAATCGGATGGCGCGTTCCTGAGATTTTTTCACTGAAATATTTTGATGATATATATATATATATATATATATATATATATATATATATATATATATATATATATATATATATATATATATATATATATATATATATATATATATATATATATATATATATATATATATATATATATATATATATATATATATATATATATATATATATATATAAAAATATGAATTTTTGGCCAAAGTGAATTTAATACTAATGTTCTTCTTCGAACATTAGTAAAAAATACGGTATACAAGTTAACACCTGATCCACTAAACAAACACAATTCACATGCGCGTCAGCAAAAAGTACATCCTCAGCAAAACTGCAATATTCACCTGAGCGACAGACATGGGATCAGCAGTTTTACAACATAAATAGACAGTAAGTCGAATATTGTATTCTCTTTATAATTTTTGAATTTGAGCAATAAAGTTGCAAGACGATTCGCGTCTTGCAGTATTCTATTTTTTTTATATTGAAGTGTTAAATTAAATTAACTGGCGCCCGAGCAGGGACCGCGATCTGCTACACCATAAAGTAATAGTAAGTGCGTAATAACCAAGTGCGCGGTTTATTATTCTATTATCTTGCACAATAACCAAGTGCAAGGGATCCTTCAAAAACCAAGTAGGTAAAGTGGTGTTTTGGAGCAAAAAGGCCCCCAAGTAGCGGAAAGTAAGCAAAAGGGATTTATTGAAAGCTACCTCCAGCAGCAGAAGCAGCGGTCCGACAAAGAGAATCTGGAACCAAACAGTTACCAAATTAGTTATATTGTAAGTACATAAGAATATTTCAAAGAAAGTTAAACATATTGAGTATATTTAACCAACAATTGAATTAAATATAATTTGAAAATTGAATTGAATCAAATATGATTTAAAAAAATTGAATATTATTGAATTGATTATGGTCTAAAAATTGAATATAATGGAATTATATATGATTTAAAAATTGAATTGAATTAAATATGATTTAAATTGAATATTATTTATAACTGAATATTATTCAATTACGAATACATTGAACGAAGAGTATAATAGCACATAAAGTGAGTGTTAAAATTATGTGAAGTGAAATCTACGTGGTTATTCTTAAATTTTCAAATATTTCGATATCGCAAACATCCGTGTGAATCTGTCTCGCGAATCTATGAGCAGTGCAACTATTAGCAGTGAATTATAAAAATCAACGATAGTTTGGTTGTCATTTATATATTTCCGTACGGTGAATCAAAACGTTTCCTCAGTCCTTTTTCAAATAATTCCGTTGCATATTTTGAATTTGTGCAGTTTGCTCTAGTATTTTTTGCAATAGTTTTGAAAGAACAACTTCGGGTGACAAAATGTCAAACCCAAACAATCTAATTCGTCCTCTGGTCCTGCGTACCGAAAATCTAGATAGTTCTAGTGCCGCCAGCCCAAACAATCCCCCGGTATAAATAAATGGAACTCATGCCGATTTGGTAGAGCTCATTGGACGGTTTGTCTCTGAAACTTTGCGAACACAAGGCAGGAGACTATTTAGTTCTTTCATGAACCCCGCAGCAGACATTAACAATGATGTTGATGTCGAAATTAATGTCGACAACGATAGGAACTTATCCGATATGGACAAGATTCCTGACGTTGTTAAAAGCCTAAGAACGTTTTCGGGTTATCCGGGAGAATATGGCTCATGGAAAAAAAGTGTCGAAAGAATTCCACACATTTACTAGCATCTCAGAGGAACCCCGAAATATTTCGGAATACTTTCAGTGATTCGAAACAAAATAGTGGGGCAAGCCGACATAGCCCTAGAGTCATATAACACACCATTAAATTGGCCGAAGATATCCAAGTGCCTTACCTTACACTACGCGGACAAACGCGACCTAGGGACTCTTGAGTACCAACTAACAACCCTCGTACAAGGTACTGGTACAGTACGTGAGTTCTACCAGAGCGTTTATCACCACTTATCTTTAATATTAAATAAGTTGTCTGCAATGGAACTGGGCCAAGAATCCTTAAATAGTTTGACACAGTGCTATCGCCAAAAGGCTCTAGATACGTTTGTCAGGGGCCTCAAAGGTGACCTGCAACGACTCTTAAGTATTAGAGAGCCAGTAACCCTCCCTCAGGCTCTTAACTTATGCTTTAAGCTTGGGAACGTGTAAACTTCCGAATGCAACATGCAAACAATTCCTCACGTCGAAATTTCACACATGCCTCTCAAATGCCACCACCTCTACCAGCTTAAAAGAACCAGCTACAAGAGGAACCTGTTAACTACGTTCCGAAAAGAGACTTTTACCCCGAACTAGTGCATAGCCCACGTGTACCGCAAAGACCACAATTCCATAGACAGGTTCTGTACCAGAACCCCAATCCTAACTATAGGGCATTGCATCCGAAACCAAGAGTTTATGAGCCAATGGAAGTTGACTCATCGATCGACACAAGCAGTGAACTATCAAAATCGTCCTCCAATTAGAAGATCTCAATTCCCTCAATTCCCGAACAAACGACCTCAGTCTCAACAAATTAATGCACCCAACAAACAACAACGGACCCATTTCACTCAGAATTTTAATATTGAACCTGAAATCCGAAAAGAGTGTCTTCACCATGCAGGTCCAGAAAACGACCCAGAACTACTTGTCATTTACACCCCCAGACGTCAGACAAACCGATAACCATGACCCTGACAACAACAACGAATACCTTGATGAACCCCAAGAAACGGAAACAACGGATAACGTGAATTTTTTAGGACTATGAGCTCTTCGCTGCCGTATATGGAATACAGAGCGAAGAGTGGCAAACATTTAAAATTTTTAGTTGACACTGGATCTAATAAGAATTATGTCCAGCTTCAACTCATTCAGAATCCAAGAGCTTATAAAAAATCCTTCAAGATTAATTCAGTTGGTGGTGAAGTGAACATAACTCATCACGCATTTATAAAATTATTTGGTCCACACACAGAAGAGTTGAAATTTGTCATACTGCCTTCGCTGGAAACCTTAGCAGGAATTATAGGCAATGAGAGTTTGAAAAAATTAAGCGCTGTCATTCATACTGATAATGATTACATGCTTATCCAAAATTACCTCTATATTCCCTTGAAACAGCATAAATCGCAAGAAGTAAATCAATTAAATATCAGAGCCAGTCATTTAACAAATAACCAAGTAAAACGTCTTCAATCCATTCTGAAAACATATTCAAATGTCTATGCCGAACCCAATGAAAAGCTAGCATACACGACGTCGGTAAAAGGGGAAATTCGCACGACAACCAGCGAGCCGGTATACTCAAAATTGTATCCTTATCCCCAAGCACTTCGAGGTGTAGTCGAGAAAGAAATCCAACAATTATTAAATAACGGGATCATAAGACCCTCACGGTCCCCATAAAACGCTCCGGTCTTGATAGTCCCCAAAAAGGAGGATGCAACTGGTGAGAAAAAATTTAGGCTCGTGTTCCGTTACCATCACAGATGCATACCCGATTCCAGAAATAAACGAAGTTCTGTCAAACTTGGGGAAAAACAAATTCTTTTCCATAATTGACCTCAAAAGTGGGTTTCACCAGATCCCACTTAGAGAGTGTGAAATCGAAAAAACGGCTTTTTCGATAAACAATGGAAAATATGAGTTTGTAAGACTACCGTTTGGCCTGAAAAATGGGCCCCCTGTTTTTCAAAGAGCTCTGGATGATATTCTTAGGGACCACATTGAAAAGCGATGTCATATCTACATCGATGATATCATTGTCTTCGGCAAGAACGAAGATGATCACTTTGAAAATCTTGAGGCGATCATCAAGACGTTGAATAAGGCCAACATGAAAATAAATCCTGACAAATGTGAATTCCTTAAACAGGAAGTGGAATTTTTGGGTTTATTGTCAGCACAAACGGTATAAAAACCAACCCCAAGAAGGTGCAAGCAATTGCCTCTTTCCCACCACCGACAACATTAAAAGAACTGAGGTCATTTCTTGGTATGTCTGGGTATTACAGACGATTCATACGAGACTATACAAGAATCGCGAAACCCTTGACATCCCTTTTAAGAGGGGAGGATGGACGAGTGTCCAAAACCGCATCAAAAAATAAACCCATTGTACTCGATCAACAGGCCCAACAAGCTTTCGAAAAGCTGAGAACATATCTTGTGTCCAAAGAGGTAGTATTATCCGATCCTGATTTCTCTAAATCATTCGACCTTACGGCGGACGCTTCCAACTTTGCCATCGGCGCGGTGTTGTCTCAAGGAGATAAACCAATATCTTTTCTGTCGCGAACCCTCAGTAAGACCGAGGAAAATTTTTGCGGCTAATGAAAACTCATTAAGAAATTTTCTATACAGAGCACAAAAGATTCGTATTTTCACTGACCACCAACCACTCACGTATGCCCTCAGCAAAAAAAATAATAATTCAAAACTCAAGCATTGGAAATCTATTTTAGAGGAGTACAATCATGAGCTCATCTATAAACCGGGTAAAGCAAATATCGTCGCCGATTCCCTCTCTAGGCCTCCCAAATCTACCGAAATAAATTCACTGACTCCCACTGAAAACAGTGCCGAAACCTTGTTACACGACCTCATCCCTTCCGTTGAAACTCCTATTAATGTCTTCAGGAACCAAATTATCCTTAAATTAGGTAATGAAAACAGCTATCAGTTAACAAACTCTTTCGATAACTATGCAAGGCATATCCTGATTCGATCGAATTACACTGAGCAGGACATCATACAAATCTTCAAAAGGTACTTAAATCCGAATCTACTTAATGTACTACTCACAGATGACGCTACATTTGGTCTTGTGCAAACGGTCTATCCGGATCATTTCAGAAATTATAGGGTGAGATTTACTCACAAAATCGTAGAAGATATCCGAAACGAAATCGAACAAGCAGAAAGAATCCCACATGTACATAAAAGGGCACATCGTAACGCGGAGGAAAATCGTCTACAACTATTAGAAAACTTATATTTTCCCAAAATGGGATCCAAAATAAAGAAAATAGTGAAACGCTGCTCTGTTGGCAAAAAATGCAAATACGAAAGGCATCCAAATAAACCTCTTATTAACGCAACACCCATACCCCAGTATGCTGGCCATACAATACATATAGACTTATTTTCCACTGAGAAGCACCGTGTTCTATCGGTCATCGATAAATACTCCAAATTCGCGTTAGCCAAAAAGATCCCCTCTAAATCTGTAGAGGATATCAAGGGTCCCCTCACGGAAGCCCTATTTTATTTCTGCGTGCCAGAGAACGTCGTTATTGATAATGAAGGAGCACTTCGATCTCCTTCCTTACTGTCAATGATGGAAGACGATCTCAACATTAAGGTCTTTCAGACTCCACCATACAAGAGTGAGGTAAACGGGCAGGTAGAGAGATGGCACTCCACATTGACTGAAATGATGAGATGTCTAAAGAAGGAATAATTTTTGTATTGTAAATAATTTTTGAATTTGAGCAATAAAGTTGCAAGACGATTCGCATCTTGCAGTATTCTATTTTTACTAATGTTCGAAGAAGAACATTAGTATTAAAATCACTTTGGCCAAAAATTCATATCTCTATATATATATATATATATATATATATATATATATATATATATATATATATATATATATATATATATATATGTATATGAAAAATTCGGTTGGAGCTGCCAGCTATGATAATTTTGGTTGCTTAAATTTGAAAAAATAAAAATTTGGAAGTGAAAACATTCAAACCATCGAATATCCTAAAAAATGTCCGTTTCTACAATAAAACCAATCTGTATACAAATCTTATGCTCAATCTACACAGTCAAAGTAAAACATTTTAAATTTCATGTCGGACAAGAACGGTAACCCTTTCTCAGTTAACCTATATTTTTAGCTTCAAAAACTTCTGTTCACGGGAACTCACGAATCAATAATCAGATAGAATTGAAATTTACAGAATGCATTGGACTTAAGAAGGGCCAGGTCTGACAGAAGCGATTTTGAATTGTTAGCAACTCTGTTCCAGTGGTGCCATCTTGAAAAATTACAAAGAAAAAAATACTTTTTGCCCTATGAAATGTGAATTAGTAAACAGATTTTCATGAAATTGACACAGTAGCTGCACCCTACTCTAAACTCTGTTTGATCGAAATTTGGTTGAAAAATTCGATTGGTGCTGCCAGCTATAATAATTTTTGTGTCTTTGGTTTTGAAACTTCGCTCAGGAAAATAAAACTTTTTGCCCTATAAGTTCCAGTGCAGTCATGAAATCAATACGAATTTCGTACAATTACTGGAACCTATTATTAACATTATTCAAGCCAAATTTGGTTGAAAAGCCATTATAGGGTTGCCAGCTATTGTTGGTTTTGTGTTTGTTTGCAATATCTTTATTAAGCGGTTTTATCGTAGAATTTTCAATTGGTTATGATATTGTAGTGACAATAAACAGCAAATATTAAACTTTCGATTATTTGAAAAAACTCGCTGCAGGTAACCCTAAATTTCTTTATACTCCTATAACTTCAAATGTTATATATCAACGCGAAGCAGATGTTATATATTCTTGGCTTTGATATTGGCGAAAGGTTGCCAGCACGAGTCGGTTGTGCTACTTTTGTATCACTAAATGCTTACAGTTAGTATTCATACCGGAAACATTTACAATGAAAATAAATAACCGATGTTTCAATTCCCAAAGTTCTGCAAATTTTTCGGATCGCAGCCCCAAACTCCAACTTCAGTTACAGTGCTGCAGGCACTGAGCATTTTCTTCATTGATGTTATATGAGATGCTGCTTTCAAAATTTTGTGATATAAGCAACTGATAACGAATATAATTAACCCGTGATTTGCTCTCATAAACGTTGAAATTCATGCCAGTGGTAATATCTGAAACCTTCTACCATATGAGTTATAATGCATTCTCGAGACAAAAGTAAAACGTGGCATTTGAAACAATTTGGCCGTAATACGCAGCGCATGTGGTGAAATATGCAATCAAAACCTGCACGATTCTTGTACTGTTCTTCGAACATTAGTGTTTCTAGCGGTTCAGGTGCGCTAGAGTCTTTTACATTGAAGTGTTAAATTAAATTAACTTACAACCTCCGCGTGCTCAAAACACCCGAAAAGGTGACGCCGCGGTGTTAACCAGGAACAAACTCACTAGAAATTGAAGACACAGACTAAAATTGAGGTGAAGAGAGAATAGTACGAACTGTTGGGCGCCAGCTGCGGTGGCGAACCCTCGACACTAAAATCACCGAAAAATGAACTGACAATATATGCGAAACGGATATGGAAAACGGATGCAAAACGGATATGCGCGTTGCACTTAGTGATGATGATGGATTAACGAGTTGCAAAAAAAAGAGCCCATTACGGCAAATATTTATACTTAGGTGCAACTGAGTGCCCGAAAACAAACGCCACAACACACAATAAAAGACAATCCATCTTCAACACCGAACATAACGCGCAGACCCGAACAATATATTTTTTGCTCCTCGTTTATGAGCACATTAATTTTTCGATAAGCGAAACTGCCACATACGATATCAATACACGATACGATATACTAATTAAGAAAAACACAAAGATGCCAAAAAGAAAAAACAAGTAAAAAAATTGGGCGCCAATTGTTACGCGCAGACGGTGGCCGATTCCGTGCCATCTGTTCTATGCGACCACGCGATTGGCAAAAGGCCACGGAAACACCAAATTTGAATCTCGTCGAGGATTCGCCACCGCAACACGAAAACTCAACCGCATGGGGGCGGTAGAAATTGAAAACTTCTAAAGACCCGACTAGGTCACCGGCGGTAACTACCTAATGTTGAAAGGCACGACATGTCCGCGTCCGAGTGACACGCCCACTCCCACTCGTGCAAATTCCTCCGCCAAATCACACGCACATCACAATATTTCCTTTAGTTAAACATTTCGTGTTTTTACTAATGTTCGAAGAACAATAGCAAAATGATTAAGGGAGATAATCTCTGGAGTGGCCGATCAGGAAAAACAATGGATCATAGTGAAAATTACAGAGCGTATTGATGTTGACTAAAATTTGGCACATATAGATTTTCAGCATAAAGCGGTTAACCCTCTAGCTGTGGCAGGCTGCTGAAAAAAAACCTTCAAATCATTGACCTTCCTGAAAAATTTTTGATTTTTGACAAAAATTTCAAATCTTTGATCAATTTGATCCTTTGTCCTTCATCTCAAGATAAAATTTTCAAAACTCCGAATTGCATCAGAACGGCAACCCATCACCAAATTACCTCTATTTTCAGCACTTGAAAGTTCTGTTCACGAGAACTGACGGCCGGATAATTCGATCATAATGAAATTTATAGGACATGTTGGTAATAACTAAGACCAGGTCGGATAGAAGTGATTTTGAAATGCGGGCAACCCTGTGGCAGTGATACCATTTACTGGTTGGGTTTAACTTAACGTGAAGCAGATTTGGTATATTTTTTGTTTTGCTGCTGACACAGGCTAACTAGCATTAGCCATTTTCGTTAATATCCCAACAACAGATGCTTCAAATAACGTACTCATATGCAAAGCATTTGCGATAAAAATAAGAAACCAATTTTTAAATTTTCCGAGCTTTGAACATTTTTCGGATGGCAGCCTCAAACAAAGTTTAACCGCTCAAACTTTCGATGAAATCCTCCGATGAGAACGAAATTCCAGGGATAAGTTGATTTAAGTATGAGCTTGTTAAGGTCAACTTATTGTTTCATTGGAAAAGTATTGCCAGCACTGAACATTTTCATCATTTGTGTTATAGTTGAGTTTTGTTGCTTGGGATAAGGAATGGTTGTACAAAAAAGTGTATTATGTCTTCTCACACTTTTTGGTCACTCAAAGACAATTTTTTACAGTGAAAAACTTAATTTTGCCGAAATTTGCGAAGAATTAATTAATCTCGGGTATTGAGTATGTGGCGGCAATGTATCGTTACATTGTCCACAATTAAACGACCGCGCCAGCATAAGTGCGAGCGTGGCATTCCTCCCGTCGCGATAGCTTTGCACGTAATCTGATACGCATAGCTATCGTCTCGGTCGGAATGTCATGATCCATCGCATGTTTACAATGTGCGACTCGAGCTCATATCTACGATTCGAGCTCTGTACATGTACACAAGTGCCGACGAGGCATTTGTGTTTATGTTTCTGCTTCGAGCTCTGTACAGACGCACAAGTGCTGACGAGGCATTTGTGCACGTCTGGACAGAGAAATCGAGCTCCGTCCGAACACACAATTGCTGACGAAGCATTTATATGTGTCTGGATGATGAGGAGCTTACGCCTGCGTGGTCAGCACTTACGACCTTCATAAGTGGCCCGCAGGCAGCGATAATATTCAATTCGTTTTCGCCTTTCACATTCGACATTCGCATTCTATCGAATACGTTCCGGATTAATCTCACGAACTTTGTAATCGTTATTAAATAAATAAGCATCAAGATCTACAACGTTTTTGTTTAATTGCCACACAAGGACCATAATTGGCGATCCTGCCTAAAAACGACGACGAACATCGCTCATCCGAGCCGACGAAAATCGCTCATCTGAGCCGACGAACGATCTCGATCCACGCTTTTTCGAGCGGATAAAACGACCGACGACAGGACCTCCCACGAATGGGAAACACCGAGACGAAACCGCTTCAGGGAGACGTCACCAACACGCTCATTGTCAATTCGGCATTGACAGTCGAGAGCCAGCGACTCGAGTATCTGCTGGTCTGCATTCTTTTAATAAACACCGCGTCCCTGCTGTACATATTGTACAGAGACCACGTCCGAGGCGTAAAAAGGCGAGCCCAAACACCAACCAGCCCATCGGTTTAACAACCACGATGACGGACAACGAGCCACCGAAGCAAAGCCCAACAATGGACGAGTCTGCGAGCACTGCCCACGACGCCGAGCAGCCCGCAGACGTTCAGACACCAGAGGTCAGCCGCATAGCACTTCGAGTTCCGCCTTTTTGGGAGGAAGACGTGGAACTTTGGTTCGAGCAAGTCGAGGCTTACTTTGCGTCAAGCCGCATCAACAGCGACTTGACCAAGTTCCAAAACATCATCGCCAGCCTCGATGTCCGCATCATCCGACAAGTTAGAAGCGCCGTAACCAACCCGCCGGCCGAAGGCAAGTACGATAATCTCAAGCGAGAGATTATCACTGCCTTCACGGAATCGGCACAGCAGCGAATCCAGAAGCTCCTATCAGAAGTCGAGCTTGGCGACCAAAGACCTTCACAGCTGCTCAACCAAATGCGAGCACTTGCGGGGACGAGCATCACCGAAACGATGCTAAAACAAATGTGGCTCAATCGACTTGATCTCACGCTGATGACCATTCTCTCCGCAAACGACGCCACACTTTCGGACTTAGCCACGATCGCAGACAGAGTCCACGAAGTGACACGAGGATCCAGGCCATACACCATCGCTACTGTTACCGAGCAGGTTGCACCAGAAGCCTTTCCACCAGCACTGAGGATCTCTTCCGAGCTAAGCAAACTCACGGGAGAAGTACTGAGACTTGGAAAACGAATTGACGAGCTTCAGTTGCAACAAGCAACGCAGAACTGTTCCTGTTCGTGCCACGACTATGGGCACACGAGCCGACGAACACCACCAAGGTCACCGCAACGAGCGAGGACTCCATCAAGAGCGCGTACTCCAACCAAGGAGAGCACTGGACTTTGCTGGTACCACGAACACTACGGTCCAGGCGCCAAGAACTGCAGGCCACCGTGCACTCTTGGCAAACAGCAAAAAAATTAATTTCGTCCTCTCCACAAGTGACGACAAAGGCGCGCACCATCCAGTGCCTTAACATCCGCGACGGCAGAACATCATGCGCATTTTTAATCGACACCGGCGCCGACATTTCCGTTATACCGCCAACCATCCGAGAACGCTACAGCCCCGATCCTGGCACGCAACTACTTGCAGCCAACGGCTCGGCTATACGAACGTTTGGTAAACGGAAATTAACTCTCGATCTTGGACTGCCGAAGTCAATCACTTGGACATTTGTCATCGCAGACGTCAGCTCACCCATCATCGGAGCTGACTTGCTTGAGCACTACGGACTGCTCGTAGACGTAAGAGGACGTAAAATCATCGAACGTACGACTAACGTCTCAGCCGTGGCGAAAGCCCTGAATAAGGACCAGCCACTAAGAGTCAACACCGAGTACGCTGCCTTACTGAACGAATACCAGGACATTACAGTAGCAGCCCCACGCCGTAAATTCGATTGCACGACGACGCACCACATCGAAACAAAAGGTCCTCCAGTTTGCGCGAAAGTACGACGACTACCACCCGACAAGCTCACAGCTGCCAAAGCTGAATTCGACTACTTACAGCAACTAGGAATCTGTCGACCATCCAAAAGTCCGTGGAGCAGTCCCTTGCACATGGTACGAAAGGCCAATGGCGATTGGCGACCATGCGGGGATTGCCGAGCGCTCAACGCCAGCACCGTCCCAGACCGATATCCTATTGGATTTCTCCAGGATTGCACAGCAGCACTGCATGGCATGACAGTCTTCTCTGTCATCGATCTTCAACGAGCGTTCCACCACATCCCAGTCGAACCTACAGACATTCCGAAGACAGCCATCATTACACCATTCGGCTTGTACGAGTTCGCATACATGACGTTTGGATTATGTAACGCTGGACAAACCTTCCAACGGTTTATGCACGAGGTACTACGAGGACTAGACACAATTCAGGAGAACGATCATGCAAATGATCCATGGCCTTGCGCATCCCGGCATCCGCGCAACGAGAAGACTCATCACTGACCGTTTTTTCTGGCCAGCTATGAACGTCGACATAAACAACTTCGTCCGAAGTTGTATCGCCTGCCAACGAAACAAGGTTGGACGCCACGTGAAGTCTACACTTCAACGCTACACGCTTCCAGATGCCAGGTTCGAGCACATCAACGTTGACCTCATTGGACCACTATCTCCAAATGAGGGATACCGATACTGCTTGACCATCATCGACAGGTTTACGCGTTGGCCTGAAGCTGTCCCACTCCAGAACATCACCGCAACATCAGTCGCCGAGGCGCTAGTCAATGCATGGATTAGCCGCTTCGGAGTACCAGCACGGATCACTACCGACCTGGGACGCCAGTTCGAGAGCCAAATCTTTGCTGAGTTGACACGGATTCTGGGGATAAACCATCTGCGGACAACACCATACCATCCTGTTGCCAACGGCATCATTGAGCGATGGCACCGAACAGTCAAAGCCACCATTCGCTGCCATGACACGCTTGAATGGACGAAAGCTCTCCCACTCGTCCTATTAGGCCTGCGCACTGCATTGAAGGAAGACATCAATGCCACGCCCGCTGACATGGTATATGGCACCAGCTTACGACTTCCCGGAGAATTCTTCGCCTCATCACCACCAGGCACGAACGACACCGACTTCCTGCGCGATTTAAGGTCACGCATGGCGAAATTGCGACCACACGATACAGCGCATCACTCACCAACCTCAACCTTCGTCCACAAAGATTTACGCACCAGCACTCACGTCTTCGTACGGAACGACAAGGTGAAACCATCCCTAACGCCACCTTACGACGGTCCGTTCCCTGTTCTAAGCAGGAAGGAAAAATATTTCAAGGTGGACATCAATGGACGCCCAGCCTCCATCTCCATTGACAGACTGAAGCCCGCATTTTTACTGTCGGAATCAGTTACCACAATGGGAACAGACAACGATTCCACGACATACACAACAACCCGCACAGGACGCAGAGTTCGACCACCCGTACGTTTCAACGTATAGTGAAATTATCGTGGTCAAACCCATTGCGGGGGGAGTACTGTGGCGGCAATGTATCGTTACATTGTCCACAATTAAACGACCGCGCCAGCATAAGTGCGAGCGTGGCATTCCTCCCGTCGCGATAGCTTTGCACGTAATCTGATACGCATAGCTATCGTCTCGGTCGGAATGTCATGATCCATCGCATGTTTACAATGTGCGACTCGAGCTCATATCTACGATTCGAGCTCTGTACATGTACACAAGTGCCGACGAGGCATTTGTGTTTATGTTTCTGCTTCGAGCTCTGTACAGACGCACAAGTGCTGACGAGGCATTTGTGCACGTCTGGACAGAGAAATCGAGCTCCGTCCGAACACACAATTGCTGACGAAGCATTTATATGTGTCTGGATGATGAGGAGCTTACGCCTGCGTGGTCAGCACTTATGACCTTCATAAGTGGCCCGCAGGCAGCGATAATATTCAATTCGTTTTCGCCTTTCACATTCGACATTCGCATTCTATCGAATACGTTCCGGATTAATCTCACGAACTTTGTAATCGTTATTAAATAAATAAGCATCAAGATCTACAACGTTTTTGTTTAATTGCCACACAAGGACCATAAGTATCTGTCAGGTATTGTGACGGAGTTCAGCTTCCTGTGATTTATAACAATCCTGTATTTTTGCTCTCCAGAAGCGTCTAGTTTTATTTGCACGACTCACATAGGAGCGTTATACGGCGATCTCAATGTCCGTAGAATGCCATCATCAATCAGTTTTTGGATCAGTTTTTCGACCACTGGCTTGAGAGCGTAAAGGTACGGGTAGGATTTAGAGTAAACAGGGCTATTGTCGGATGTGCATATTTCCGCTTTTACTGTCGTTACATAAGTTAATTTAGAATAAGGTTCTGAAAACAGGCCTTGATGTGGCTTTATTAAGGAGAGTAAGTTAATAGTTTGTTGTTAAGTTAAGTGTGAGGTACGGATATCAATGCTGTTTACAGATTCTGAAAGCCGTTGTTTGATTGGAATTTGCATAATGCAATTTTTAGCGGTATATATTACAGATCCTAGTTCTTTCAAACTTTCATTCTTTGAAATTCCGTGGAACAATTTGAGTGTGGGTAGTATGAAAAATTTAAGACTGGGGTTTGATGGGCCGAACAAATTAATAATGGAATGATGAGCTATCTTTACATTCTGAACTATCTTTACATTCATCCGACTGATTTTGCTGTGAACGGTTTCTCGTTTGGGTTTATGTGGCGAACGCAGGACTGTCGTATATAATTTTTATTTGAACCTGTATCTATGAGGATTTTGTGTGCATTTGCGCTCTTCACTACGAATTTATAATAGGGCAGCGAAGAGCAAATCATTCTAAAAAATAAATGTCTTGGAATTCACCAAAACCTGGACAAGCTTCAGTGCCCTCTCTGTCAGTGGCTTCGGGTATTTGATATTGGCTAATTTCTATATTCCATTGTTCTTCCCAGATGTTGTTGTCATTAGGCTCCTTGTTGCATTCGTGAACAGTAGGATCCACCTCATATCACTTGGTAAAAAAGACGTGTTGTTGCTTCCAAGGAAACTGCTGCTCTTGGCAGCTAGAATCTGCTGCGGTCAATTTCGACAATTTATCGTACGGGACTGTATAGTCTGATCAATAAACATAGGCTCAGGTCAAGGATTTTGGAGGCAGTTGCTTTCTTTTGAATTGAGGCCTGCGTGGCTGAGGGTTGTTAAAGAAAGGAAAAATGGGGCGAAAATTATTGGGGATATCGTTTTGTGGGCAATATGGTTGCACATGCTGTGGTTGCTGCCGAATGAGGTCAGGATAAAATGTGCATCTGAATACTGGAATCGGTTTTTATCTAAGAACGGATGGAAGTGCTTGCGTCTGGGAACGTCTGAAATTGTTGTTACTTGTATGTCCATGTTCTGGCCGGTAATTAACGTTTTCCCATTTCATACACAAATGAAGGGCTGGCGGCAGGTCATGCTTATATATATGTATATATATATATATATATATATATATATATATATATATATATATATATATATATATATATATATATATATATATATATATATATATATATATATATACATATATATATATATATAAATATATATATATATATATATATATATATATATATATATATATATATATATATATATATATATATATATATATATATATATATATATATCTATATATATAGCTTTACGCGCTGTCAGCGTCCGATTACGTGCTATCTGTTCTATACGACCACGCGATTGGCAAAAGGCCACGGAAACACCAAATTTGAATCTCGTTCGCCACCGCACCACGAAAACTTTACCGCATGAGGGCGGTAGAAATTGAAAACTTTTAAAGACCCGACTAGGTTACCGCCAGTAATTTAGTAGTGTTGAAAGGCACGACATGTCCGCGTCCAAGTGACACGCCCGCTACAACTCGCGCACATTCACTAACTATTACTTTATGGTGTAGCAGATCGCGGTCCCTGCTCGGGTGCCACTTAATTTAATTTATTACTTCAATGTAAAAAAAATAGAATACTGCAAGACGCGAATCGTCTTGCAACTTTATTGCTCAAAATCAAAAATTATAAAGAGAATACAATATTCGACTTACTGTCTATTTATGTTGTAAAACTGCTGATCCCATGTCTGTCGCTCAGGTGAATATTGCAGTTTTTCTGAGGATGTACTTTTTGCTGACGCGCATGTGAATTGTGTTTGTTTAGTGGATTAGGTGTTAACTTGTATACCGCATTTTTTTTACTACTATCGCCTATTGTGGGTTTTGAGTTGTGGCTCAAAGATCGGACCGGAACTCCATTTTTCCGAACATTTGTGTTGTCGTTCGCTTCTGTTTATGGATTTTTGACTTGCTAAGTTTCGAGACATGAACGGAATAGCGGACGACCACACAAATACGACTTCTTGTGTCTTCATCCGTCCTTCTTTCCACATCGTTACTCGCTACGTGTCCGTTCCCGCTTTTGCGCGCTCTGGTTCCGAGAGATCACATGCACAGCACCGTTTGACTGTTCATTTACAAATTAAAAGTTCTGATTAAACTTTATAACAAAAAATCAACAGTTTTGATTAAACTACCAATTAAAATCAAATTAAAAGTTCTGATTTAACTTTCTAACAAAAAAAATAACAGTTTTGATTAAACTGCAAATTAATCTAAGTTAACGTTTTGATTGAAATAAAACTATTTCTTTGAAAGTGCACTAGAAGCACTTATTATATATATTGTATCCGAATTACGGAAATATCTTTAAGTATCATTAAGAGAAACAATTTATTGTAAGCTTTTTGTAAAATTTTCAAACACAATTATTTCACACACACACATTTATATACCTTTTTGGTGCGTGATACATTCTTGTAGAATTTGGTTCATAACACCCTCATAATAACGGTCAATTTCGTGATTAATTAATTTTTTGTAGATCATTAAAAAAATAATTCAATTATATCATTATGGCCAATCACAACGTTAATAAGCCATATTACCAGCGGGTCTTGGAGGAAAAGATCGCTGAGTCAACCACTGTTGCAGGGGTCCCGGGGGTAGATCAGCCACGGCAGAATAAGCGCGTGGCTGAATCTAGCCCTGAAGATATTCAGGAAGTCCGGGTGAGGAAGGAGGTGCCAGTTTCGGACCTCAGGAAGTGGGTGACGGTTACCCACAAGAAGAAAAAGGGAAGCGTCGCAAAAACACCAGTGACCCCCGCTGGGACGGAAAAGGCCCAAAAAGAGTATAAACCACAGGGCAATAAGAAAGTAGTGGTGAAGAAAAAAAAGAAGAATGGCAGGCAAAGACAGCGAGGGAAAAAAATAGACGCTGTCATAGTAAAACCGGCTCCGGGAAGGACCTACGCGGAGGTCCTAGGGGCCATCCGCCAGGGTGTTTCCCCGGATGAAACTGGTACGCTAGTAAAGCGTATCAGAAAGACAGCAGAAGGAGGGGTCCTTTTGGAGATCGCGCGCTGTGATGACCGCGCGAAATTGCAGGATTCGATCCGGGCCGCCGTAGATGGCCAGGGGGACGTGAAGCTTGTGGCTCCTAGAGTCAAGATCGAGCTTCTCGACCTCGATTGCCTCACAGTCAGCGAAGAGGTGACATCCTCCATCAAACGCGAGGCTGGAGAGGAAGGAGCCGGCGAGGTGAAAACCACACTCTTCCCTCCTAACACAAGGGAGCAGAGGAGAGCTGTGGTGGAGCTGGATGAGGCAGCAGCATCCAAAATCCTCAAGTCTGGTCGAGTCCGGGTAGGAATGATAAATGCCCTAGTGCGAAGGTGGGCTGAGGTGACACGCTGCTACCGGTGCCTAGGCTACGACCACACAAGGCGTAGCTGCAAGGGTCCGGACCGGAGCACCAGCTGCTGGAAGTGTGGACAGGTTGGGCACCGGGCAGCAGACTGCTCTGCGCAGGCTCAGTGCATATTATGCACTGAGAAACATGGCGTGAATGACGCCAATGACGTGTCGAGTTTTCAGAGACGCACTCGATGCCAAGAAAAAGCAGGGTACGACATGAGAGTCCTTCAAGGCAACCTGCAGGGCTGCAGAGCTGCGGACGAGCTCCTCACGCAACTAGTCCGCGAACATAAGGCTCAGATCATATTGATCAGCGAGCCTTATAGGGGGAGGAACTCGTCCGCTTGGCTAGCAGATGCTACGGGGTACGCGGCGATCTGGATCGCTGACGGGCAGAGGGCTCGCATCGGCGCCCGCGGCTCAGGCAACGGTCACGTGTGGGTGACGTACGGAGAGATCACCTTTGTGAGCTGCTACCTGTCTCCGAATGACTCAATGCAGGAATTCGGAGCCAAACTTAGCTCACTAGAAGACTCTCTCCGCGGCATCGCTGGCAATGTCATCGTAGGGGGTGACTTTAATGCAAGGGCATTGGAGTGGGGTATGCCTACCGAAAACACTCGCGGACGGCGCATAGTCGAGATGGCATCGAGGTTGGGTTTGTTGGTGTTGAATACGGGTTCGACGCCAACATTCCGAAGGCCCGGTTTTGGCGAATCCATTCCCGATGTCACCATGGCATCGGAGAGACTTGCGGCACTGGTCAGCGATTGGAGGGTGATGGAAGATTACACTGCAAGTGATCATAACTACATCACCTTCCAAATTGCTGAGAGCAGGCAAAGACGCCAAGGCTCTTCCTGTAAGTGGAATGGCTGGAATGCCGCTAAAATTAACAGGGACGAGATGGTCGCATCGCTCGTTTCGAGTTTGGGAGGGGAGCCTCTAACATCTGGGTCCCCAGTGACCCGCGCAGCAGCAGAGGCCGCTGCTGACAGAATTATGGGGTGGATTCGCAGGGCGTGTGAGGCTTCAATGCCCAAACGGAAACCCTTTCGTAGGAGGCAACATGCGTACTGGTGGAACGATGAAATCGCCGAACTGCGACGCATCGCTTTGGCGTGCAGGCGCAGGGCACAGCGAGCCAGAAAAAGGCCGGGAGTGGCAGAGCTATCTGCTGCTCACATTGCGGCAAAGAGGGAGCTGACCAAGGCCATCACAAGGAGTAAACGTGCCAAATGGCAGGCTCCTTGTGAGGAGGTCAATTCAGACCCGTGGGGAGATGGCTACAAATTGGTCACTCGCAGACTTGGCTGTATGCGATCTAGCACTCTCATGGACGCGATATCCATGGAGCATATCGTTGGTTCGCTGTTCCCGGTGCACCCGCCAAGGATTGATGGGCCCATATTCGTTAACCAGGCGGATGTTCCTCTTTTTACGGACGAGGAGCTGAACAGTGCGGTGTCCAGGATGAAGAACCGGAAGGCCCCAGGGCCTGACAGAGTGCCGGTCGAGGCACTTAAAGTCGTGGCGGAGAGTCAACCGCGTCTATTATTGGATTTGTATAATTCATGTTTAGTCGCGGGGGTCTTCCCGTCGCGGTGGAAAGTGGCTCGACTAGTACTGGTAGATAAGGGGAAGGGTAACCTGGGCTGCCCATCGGTATACCGCCCGCTGTGCATGCTGGACACTGCTGGGAAGCTTCTCGAAGGGTTACTAAAGCCGAGATTGCTGTCAGCTGTGAGATCAGCCGGTGATCTTTCTTGCAGGCAGCACGGCTTCCGGAGGGGTCATTCAACAATCGATGCCATCTCAGAGGTTGTTGGGGCTGTAGCAAGAGCGGAAGAGGCATGTTACCGGGCCAGACCGGTCGTCTTGCTGGTAACGCTTGACGTGCAAAACGCCTTCAACTCGGCGAGGTGGACGGACATCCTTCGGGCCCTTGAAGGGAGGTTCCGTATTCCAGGCTACTTGTTGGCCATGATGCGGGACTACCTCAGGGACCGATGGTTGCTCTATGACACTCAGGACGGAGTCAGAAGGAGGCCTGTCACCTCAGGTGCGGCACAGGGGTCAATCTTAGGACCTGACCTCTGGAACATCATGTACGATGATCTGCTGCGCCTGGAAATGCCTGCGGATGTGTTCTTGGTAGGTTACGCTGATGACGTCGCAGCTGTAATCACTTCTAGATCTGCCGATTTCGCTCAACTTAGACTTAACCAAGTTATGAGAAGGGTGGATCGGTGGATGACTGAGCACGGCCTCCAGCTGGCAGTCTCAAAGACAGAGATTGTCATGCTGACGAAGCGGAGGATACCAACTGTCGTACCCATGACGGTTGGCTCCGTCGGGGTCCAGACCAGCAAGTCGGTCAGGTATCTGGGAGTGACACTGGACACCAAGCTGACGTATTGGGATCATATCCGCAGGGCATGTGACAGGGCTCTGGTAGTCGTCAGTTCGCTGAGTAGGCTAATGGCTAACGTTGGCGGACCCAGTGAGACGAGACGGAGACTGCTGATGGTGACGACCAATTCCATCTTGCTATATGGTGCCGAAATTTGGGGAGATGCGCTTCGAACTAGGAAGTTCCGGAAGCGCATTGCCAATGTCCAGCGCAGGGGTGCCCTGCGAATCGCGTGTAGCTACCGCACGGTCTCAGAAGAGGCTGTGATGGTTGTATCGGGAGTAATCCCGATCGATCTGCTAGCGCGAGAACGCAAGGAGGGGTACCCCTTTCGCTCAGAGCTGGACAGAACTGAGGCTTTGACGCACGCGCGTACACTGACCCTCCGACTTTGGCAACAACGCTGGAGTGAAAGTGATAAAGGACGCTGGACGGCTAAGCTAATTGGCCTTATTGAGCCTTGGCTTAGCCGGAGCCACGGAGAGGTAAACTTTTACCTTTGTCAATTCTTGACAGGGCACGGTTACTTCAGGAAATACCTGAACAGAATGGGTAAGGTGGTCACACCGTACTGCCGGTACTGTGTGACTGAGCTCGATGATGCTCAGCACACATTCTTTATGTGCAGTCGCTTCGTAAGTTTGAGGCACACCATTGAGTCCACGATCGGCCTGGTAGCACCTGAGACGATCGTGAATGCAATGCTGCGAAACGAGGAGAACTGGCGCGCAGTCTCAACGTACGTTGAAAAAGTGCTGCGTATAAAGCGGGAGGAGGGTTGCCTTACCGACCCATAAGCTGTGGTAGTTCTTGAAGTCCATGGTTACCAATGGGTGAGTCAGCACGACCGGGTCGAAGCAGTGCTTAGGCGGGTCCCGACTCGGAACTTCGTGGGCTTGTAGATGGTCCTTTTTTTTAGTGAGTCAAACCTCACATACCCCGTGGTGATATGTTACCCGGGGATCTGGTATGCAGATTTTTTTTTGCCATCTACACTAGGGGAAAAAAAAAAACCAAATATAAATACTTGTCAATCCTTTTTTTCCCCTCGTGGTTCTTCTACCCCTAATGGGGCTACAAGTGCTGGACGCACCTTCGTATAGTCTCGTGATACGGCAATTTATTTCCAGGCTCTGGAGCAACCGCCGCAACCCATATTGTCGAATCTAAACAGTACCAATCCGTTCGTGGATGATCAGTTGCGCGAGCCTCTTGATACCGCTGAAATAATAGCTTCATTTCCTCACTTATCCGCACCACATTTGACAGCAGCAGTTATAACTCACTCTGATCCGTCTTCTTTATTAGATAGTCTAGTTAACATAGCTCAGCGACTGATGTTCGCTTTTAATAGTCAGGGTTCAACTCATACCATATCTCCCTTTAATCGCAATCATGTTAATAATTTACCTAATACACCTACTCGTTCGGCACCGGATCATTCAGCAAATCCACATACACTCTCGCACGATCAAGCACAACATTTTAATTTTCGAGCACCTAGACGCTTTTCAAATGTTTCTGTTTTAGCGTTGCCCATATCCAAATGGGGCATTTATTTCGACGGCACTAAAACTGGGAGAATATATATGGGAGAATATATATATATATATATATATATATATATATATATATATATATATATATATATATATATATATATATATATATATATATATATATATATTTGTATACATATATTAACATTTTTATATATATATATATATATATATATATATATATATATATATATATATATATATATATATATATATATATATATATATATATATATATGTATATATCTATATATTTTTACGCGCTGTCAGCGACCGATTCCGTGCTTTCTGTTCTATGGGACCACGCGATTGGCAAAAGGCCACGGAAACACCAAATAAGAATCTCATTCGCCACCGCACCACGAAAACTTTACCGCATGAGGGCGGTAGAAATTGAAAACTTTTAAAGACCCGACTAGGTCACCGGCGATAATTTAGTAGTGTTGAAAGGCACGACATGTCCGCGTCCAAGTGACACGCCCGCTTCAACTCGCGCACATTCCCCCGCCATATCACACGCACATCACAATATTTCCTTAAGTTAAATATTTCGTGTTATATTTTTCTTGTTTTATTTAACAAAATATATTTATGTCTCGGTTTTGTTTGACAGTAATTCTTGACAGTTTTATTTGTTTGTCAATATAAAACTTTTTTTCGTTCTCTTATCATACAAAATTGAAAATTCCTCTATTACTAATTTAACTTTTCTGTTATTCACTATTCTCCAACGGCTCAGCTGCTTCAAATGCGGCGTACATACACAACAAACTTGAGCAATTACTATCTATTAATTTGTTTACAAACATTCAAAATACACATGGCAAACTGTCACTTTTTAATACGCTACACGATGTTTTTGTGCAGAAATAAATAGCAAAATGTTGTGCCGGAATTTTGTCACAGCTGCATACTAAGCCTTAGCCATAACCTACAAATGAGTTCCGGTTGCACAACCATGTAAATGCATGGTGTCTAAGCTTTATCTTGTAAATCTGCAACTATATCCACAGAGCACACTTGGGCTCTCGTTTTTCAACTGACTGCCGTCGCGTCATAAGGCCATGCCGAAACAACTGGGGGAAAAATCAATATTTTTCCAAATGCAGCATTTGGCCCATTTGCAAACGATTGATAATCGGTAGAACTGTCGCAAAACGTTGTAAATCAGATCAACCCCGCGAAAATATACGTATATCTACATGCATTCTACACTGCACAGATACAATACGAAACTTCATCGTGGCTGCAGTAGACAATATGTTATTTAATATTAGAGCAGCGGAAGAACTCGTTATGTTACGAGAAAAAATGCAACTAGCAGCAAAATAAAAGATTACTTCTCAAAAGTACAACCGAACTGAGCCGCCCAACGAAACCCTCCCCTGGGTATGAAAATGCACCAGCAAAAGTTTTCCAGCGACTCTTCTTTTCAACTTTTTACAGGTTTGCTGCTTACTGCTTCTCGTCCCCAAACTCACTGTCGTCACCTTCTCTTTTTTACGGTCCCAACCCGACTGATTCAATATTTGACGGTCACCGCGCGTCCCCTGTCAACCCAACACACATTCATCATCGCAATGGAATGTGCGGAAATCGTTGCCTTATAAGGCGAAACCGGGAATCGAGAAATCGATGGATGGGGAAATCGATTGTAATACACTTGAGGTGAATTCAAACATTAACACCGATAATGGCATATCTTTAGGAGCATCTGAAATGAAATTTTCTTACGGGCGTAGTCACACTGTGACGAAAAGTAAAAGTTAAATAAGCACTGTGCACCCAATGCTTATTTGACGAGAGGACAACAATACATCCTTCGTGCCAAGAAGATTGATATTGTCAATTAGGTAGCGACTGAATAATTCTGAGCTGAGTCCTAAAGGACGAACATACAACGCATTATGCGTATGCAACAAACGTGGTACCGACTTCTCCCTGAGAAGAGTCTCCTAATGAAGCCGGGCAAAAGAACTCGATTGCTCAAGCAAGGACAACAGGGATACCATGAACGTGCAGCATGAATGTAGCTTATTAAGCTGAGAGCAGCGGAGAGCAGAAGTGTGTATAATGTAACAAACGTAAGTGAACGATGAGAAAAGTAACACGAAGACATGCCTCAAGTAAGAATGTTATGAGTGTAGAATATTCCAAGATGTTTGCCCTTTCAGTCCTCCAGTTCATACGAAAACCGACCCACTGAGCGAACCACTTTCGCTTGCACAAATTTCGGGGCTTATTTAGCTGCGGGTCCCTCTGCCACACTACTCAAAAAGTGATTGCGAGCATATACCAGTTGACTTGGTGCAAAGAAACGTGTTCGAACGCGTAAGTTATACCGGCGTTGGCCTTTGGCGTACGCAAGTCTGACACGTACTCGCTCGTGAATTCTCCTCAATCGATCGCTCTGAGTGGACAATTTGACTTCGACATTTTCGAATGACGATAACTGTCTTAACAGATTATAATCTGAGCCATGTCTGACCGACTGAAATCCGAACATAAGGAAATGCGGCGAACATCCCGTAGACTCGTGCACAACATTGCGAAATGCTGCACACGACTCCCTGAGATGCTTGTCCCATCCCCGATGGTCCTCACCAATATATGCTCAGATAGCAGACAAAACAGACTGGTAAGCCCTCTCAGAAGCGTTCGATTGCGGAGAATACCTAGGAGTGAAAATGTGTGACACACCATAATCCTGCATCAATTGTGCGAAATGTTTGGACGTGAACTGCACACCGTTATCAGAATGTATAAACTCAGGTACACCCAAAGTATGCAAGATATCAAGAAGAGATTTAACAACATACTCTGCAGTAGCTTTGAGCATAGCTTTTAACCAAAGGAATTTAGTATAGTGATCTAGCACTATGAAGAGCTAGGTATTTCCGCTTTTGGAACTTGGATGAGGCCCTAAAAAGTCGATAAAAAGTCGTTGCATCGGCCTATCAGAAACACGTTCTTGACCCATCGGAGGTCTCAAGACTTGATGACATGGTTTGACTTGCTTGCAAGTCACACAATTGGAAATGTATGTCGAAAAGTCTTTAGTGAGAGTAGGCCAATAATAATAGCGACGAAGAATCTCAGTGGTCTTACGTGTGCCACAATGAGATGAAGTCGGACTGTCATGCGCCTGAGAAATTAGCTTTTGTTGTTGACTGTCCGGAACCCAGAGTTTGGTTCGAGGGATATCTACATCGGTATCCAAAATACCTCCAGTACTTATAAAAATTTTCCCGTCACGAACGCAGAGATTAGAAAACCGTTCAGGTTCTTTAGAGATCAGAAGAATGCACTCTAAGTAATCGGTTTCTAAAAACGCGGAATCAGGAAGAAGTTCGCTAATGTGACTGTGCTCAGGTTAAAACGCCAAAGAAGAAACGGAAATACTTTCAATGCGCTCGTGTATTTGAGATAATGCATCAGACATGGTGTTTGCAGAGCCTTTACAATGTTGGATTGAAAAATTGAAACCTTGCAGTTTCAGTCTCCAACGGGCCAATCTGCCAGACAAATCCTGCTGACTCATCAATCACTTTAAACTAGCATGGTCAGTAATGACCGTGAATGGTAATCCTTCAATGTACGCGCGAAATTTTTTAACGCTTTGAACTGGAGCTAAACACTCAAGCTCAGTAATGGTGTAGTTTTTCTGAGCAGAAGTGAGCTAAGCGGACATGAAGGCTCAAGGATGTTCATGACCATTCTCGTCCTTCTGAAAAAGGACGCTACCTATGCCGGTAGTGCTAGCATTGCATTGAATGAAAAACGGTTTAGTGAAATCAGGGTTGATGAGAACAAGGGCAGAAACTAAGGCTTGTTTAATCTGCTGTAATGAATTTTCTGCTGCGTCAGTCCATTTAAAAGAAGATTTGCCCTTTAAAAGACCGGTCAACGGTGCCGTAATGGAGGCGAAACGACTGATAAATCTTCGGTACCAGCCGGCCATCCCCATGAATTGCCTTATGTCTCTAGCTGACTTAGGTGTTGGATAGTCAACGATGCTAGAGACTTTTGATGGATCAGTTTTTAATATTCCACTATCTATCTATATAAACCGAATACTTTAACTAACTATATAACTATATAAACCGAATACATATGAGGGATTACTTTGTGCATAAGACGACAAATGGTCTGTGGAACGTTGCAAAGACCGAAAGGCATAACTTGGAAGTGGTATAAAGGACGACCTGGAACCGTAAAGGCTGTTTTCTCCTGACATTCAGGATCGAGAGGTATCTGCCAAAAGGCATCCTTCAAATCTAAGCTGGTAATAAACTAAGTGGACCTTAATCGCGCGAGCAGACGGTCTATTAAGGGTAGAGGATAGGCGTCTTAAATAGTGACTTCGTTAAGCCGTCGTGCATCAAGACATAAGCGCACTTTAACAGGTTTACGAATTAAAGTAACTGGAGCGCTCCAAGAACTCTTACTCTCACAAATAACCCCTAACGAGAGCATACGATGCAGTTCTTGGTACAATAAGTCTTGCACGACTGGAGAAATAGCGTAATGCCTTTGCTCAACGAGTTTAGCGGATCCAGTGTCTATGTGATACGAAACCAAATGCGTCTTTCCTTGACCAAGTTTATTGAAAGACGGGCATTGGTCAATTACTTTCTGTAATTGGTGCTCTTGGTCAGCTGATATTTTATGAAATATCGAAGAATCCTCAGGAGAGGCAGAAGCAATGGTTTCAAGAAAAGCATGCTATGTTGAAGGTGTTCCAGAAGTCGATCCCGAGATATAGCTTGTAAGCTAACGAAGGGACAACTAGAAACCGCAAAGGTTTTGTTTCGGAACCCTACCGAACTGGAAAAAAAATATATTCCAGGACAGATTCACGTTGTTCAGACGCAGTTTGAATGTAAGCCTTCACAGTGTGTAGTGTTAGATTCAATTCATTAATTAAATCTAACGAACCCTGACCTAACACACTGACGCTAGCTCCACTATCCAACAAACCAGTTGGTTTGTGGTCGTTGACGTTAATGTCACAGTATGGACGAGGGTCATTACGAACCTTGTCAGAAAGAATGGAACTAACAGCTTAGCGACGTAAAGCACGTTTAGCGCCAAAGTAAATAATTGACCCAAGACTTTGATGGAGGCTTTTTGAAGATTTAACGCGTGAGCCAAAAGAGGGGCCAACAATAGTTGACAGATTACCATAAACGAAAGATTTATGACGAATATGAAATACAGAGTCAGTCTGAGTTGAAATGTTTACAGACTGAAGAATATTTGATGCAGAATGACGAACACACGAGACAGGTGAAATGGAATTGAGAGATCCCGCATTTAATGGCGACGAAGAAATTTGGGATCTATATTGGTGGCTGCTTCTTCGGTGGCAGGCCTCGTACGACTAGATTGGTGTGGACTGTTGGGTAAGTTAGGAGCGTTTTGATTCCCTAGGCTCAAAACACCCCGGTAGAAGATTCCCGACGGGTTGCATTGTGGACAACGAACCTTAAGCGTCCCAGATTTTCCACACCCAAAACAAAAGAAACCTTTGACTGGTGTTAGACAATTCAAAAAAGAGTGACCCATTTCCTTACAATTCTAACAAACTCGTAGTTCGAAACGTAGAAAAGAGGATTGCGGCGTGAAAGCCTGTACTAAATTGTCGGAATAGTTTGTGGATGAATTGTCCAACTCGTGAACGAAGTGGCTAGGTCACTGAGGAACATGAATTCTCTCAGGTTTTTTTAGGTTCCACACAGATTCTACCGACACACAGCATTGAGCCAGTTCCTGTCTGTCTGCGAAATAGTGACCAGCGAGGTGGTCGCGAAGTCTTCGACTCATATTTCGGTAGACTGTATGCTGAAAATCTATATCGGACATGCCCTGACAAAGTTGAAGAGATAATGCTTCCAGTGCATCGAAAAATTCAATAAATGGTCTAATATCGATATCGACACTGGAAGAAGAGAAACGGTTCAATAATGAAGTAGTAAGCGAGCTCCAAGTTAGGCTGTGAGAGTGCATCTCGTGGTACTTCCAAAAGCACTCAAGTGCTGATCCTTTCAAGAAAATGTGAAAAGAATGTGCTAGATCCTCTTGCGAAATATTTTGAGTGTCAGCCATAACTTTGACTCGATACAAAAAGGACTGCGCACTAAAACTAGATTTAGTGCCGTCGAAATAAATGCCCCATTTCGATATGGGCAACGCTAAAACAGAATGATTTGAAAAGCGTCTAGGTGCTCGAAAATTAGAATTTTGTGCTTGATCGTGCGAGAGTGTATGTGGATTTATTGAATGACCCGGTGCCGAACGAGTAGGTGTATTAGGAAAATTATGAACATGATTGCGAGTAAAGGGAGATATGGTATGAGTTGAACCCTGACTATTAAAAGCGATCGTTAGTTGCTGAACTATGTTAACTAGACTATCTAATAAAGAAGACGGATCAGAGTGAGTTATAGCTGCTGCTGTCAAATGTGGTGCGGATAAATGAGGAAGTGAAGCTATTATTTCAGCAATATCAAGAGGATCGCGCAACTGATCATCCACGAACGGATTGGTACTGTTTAGATTCGACAATATGGATAACGGCGGTTGCTCCGGAGCCTGGAAAGAAATTCCCGTATCACGAGACTCTACGGAGGTGCGTGCAGCACTTGTAGCCCCAATAGGGGTAGAAGAACCACGAGGGGAAAAAGAGGATTGGCAAGTATTTTTATTTGGCTTATTAACGTTGTGATTGGCCATAATGATATAATTGAATGATATTTTTAATGATCTACAAAAAGGTAATTAATCACGAAATTGACCGTTATTATGAGGGTGTTATGAACCGAATTCTACAAGAATGTATCACGCGCCAAAAAGGTGTATAAATGTGTGTGTTTGAATTAATTGTGTTTGAAAATTTTACAAAAAGTTTACGAAAAAAATTGTTTCTCTTAATGATACTTAAAGATATTTCAGTACTTCGGATACAATATATATTAAGTGGTTCTAGTGCACTTTCAAAGAAATAGTTTTATTTTAATCAAAACGTTAACTTAGATTAATTTGCAGTTTAATCAAAACTGTTGATTTTTTTGTTAGAAATTTAAATCAGAACTTTTAATTTGATTTTAATTGGCAGTTTAATCAAAACTGTTGATTTTTTGTTAGAAAGTTAAATCAGAACTTTTAATTTGATTCTATTTGGCAGTTTAATCAAAACTGTTGATTTTTTTGTTAGAAAGTTAAATCAGAACTTTTAATTTGATTTTAATTGGCAGTTTAATCAAAACTGTTGATTTTGTGTTATAAAGTTTAACCAGAACTTTTAATTTGTAAATGAACAGTCAAACAGTGCTGTGCGTGTTAATAAGCGAGACTAAGGTTCTTGTACCTAGTCTTTTAATTAGTTCTACGGTACATCAACCGTGAACCTACAAATGAATTTGGCGTAAGCGGCACTTAAACCACACACCAGAAAAACGAGAGAGAAAAGATAAAGTACTCGACTGCGTTCCGAATGATAATAATTTTATTTAATTCATACTTCGATATTTATTACACATAATTGCTTACTAACTACATATTCATTTCTCCATACAAAAAAATCAGCCACATGTCAGCAAATCATACTTTTTCACAAAATGCGAAGGTGATTGATCTATTTATGCTGATCAATGTATGTCAGCTAAATAATTGTATAAGTTCATAAAAGTTCACAAAATAGATTGACTGATCAAGTTATGCTGATTTAATGTATGCATGCACAATTGAACTTTGTATTCTAGGTAGCGAAAAAACATTGAACTTTACATTTATGCAGTATGGACTTATTTTATTTGTTTAAAGCTATGTATGAGAAACTAAACATCCTCCCCCCGCTGCATCTAGGTATTTAGCAGGAAGTGTCAAATCGGAATCTGTCCGTGTCTGCTATGGTGCGTTGGTGCCTTGGTGCTGGTGTGGGTATTGCATATTTCGATTTGAGCTGGTTGCGAAGCCGGATGCAGGTTATAATGAAAGCAATTAACAGGGATACCCCGAGTAACATCGATGTATAGCCGACGGCGACTTGATGGGCGTCGTGATGTGTAAACGTTTGACCGATGGCAGCTTTGACCTTTGAGACTTGTTCTTGTAGAGCATCTATGTCTGGAAGTAAAGTGTTGGTCATAGTGGTGTTCGTGTCAGCAGTAATTTTTTTATATCCTATCAGTTGGCTAATGTTGAAATTAGGCATGAAGGATAAACGGGTAGTTGATGGGTAGACATTATGGCTCTGTATGGTTACTAGTTGTTGTTTTATGGTGCATTGGTCTCGTATCTGCAAAACCCCGGTTGTATTTAATGTGTATTGTGTGGTATTCAGAGCACAAACGACATTAATCGTGGTAGGTTCTCTAAGAGCGAAAATCCATTGGTTGGGCCTAACTAATTGAATCCAATGAGGTCCATCACCGATCTCTATTATTCGACATGATTTGGGAGCTGAACACTGGTTTATAATATCAAGTTCACAAGCACTAATTGTAGAGCCTCGTCGGTACAATGGGTGATGTTGCTTGCAGACATATTCGCCAGGTGTGATGATGATGCAGGTTTGGAGCTCCAACTGTGTTATTGGGTAGTATTGATCACGGTGTAAATTGATTATCAGAAAAGGTGATGATGGCTGGATCGCGAAGAAAGTACTATTCAGCAATACGGGCACAGCTGTCACCTTAAACAGTTCAAAATTCTCTAGGCTGGCCAGTGGGACGACGATCTTGAATAAAATGTAATCTTGTGAGGCTGTTCCAGTTATAGTCATGATTTTGAAATAGTTGAGCATAGCAGATTCATCTATGGGTAATTTTGATGTTGGGGGCAGAATTGTCTTTATCTTAAGGAGCTCATTTAGAAGTTGGTGTGGCGTTATGAGCATTGGGTTGATCTTTCCGTTTTGCGTGTCCGCTAGTGTATCTAATATGCAACTCTGTATTTTTATTAAGTTAGTAGCACTTGATGAGGCGACGATGCTGATCATGTTAAATATGTGAAGTTTCTGCTGCTCTTCAACAATGTTGTGCATATTTTCATCAATGCTTTTCATCACTTGTTTGAAGCGAGAGGTAGTAACCTTTTCTTGCTGCTTTATAATATTCAATGTGGCATCCACTAACGACGTTTGATTTGCAGCCAACTCTCGAAGATGTTGTTCTTTGCTGTTTATGTCGTCGATTATTGTCACCATTTTTTCAGCGTATTTGGAGTCAAGAACACCAAATAACGAATTGGCAATATTACCTATTAGATTAATCGCACCCCGTCTATACCGTTTGAGCATATTATTTCGTTTTAGAAGGGAATTATTCTCCGACAATTGATGTTGATTCATCTCCAGGTGTTCAATAGTGGCGGTACACAACTCTGGTTGGCTTAACTCTTTACAAATCCTCTTCAGCGTTTGAGTACAGTTTTCTAAAAATGCAAACTCCTTCCAGTACGGTTTCATATCATAAAAAACTACCAAATTCCATTCGTTGGACAAAATATTCGCCGTTTCTAAATTCTCAAAATAGATTCCTGGTTGGTCTGAGAACGTGGTGATTTTTATGGGCGAACATTTGCTTGCTGGGACGATTAAACAAACGAAAAGTATCGCAGTCAACGCAGAACCGAAAGACATTCGCCTTCGCTTCGATGGCTGTGCAGACTCTTCCTTATTAGCAGGTGATGTTGAAGGTGATCTTCTCTGATTTTTTACGGCGGTCGATATGTTTGTCTCATCTTCTGCTGGGTCATCATTAAGAATTGGAAGAGGAGCAAGATTGTGTATAGGACGGCAGATGGTTCCTCGTATTGTGCGAACCTCTGCGACTCGTACTAGACCATCATTCCCTTTTATGAGCTTTATTATACGTCCAAGAGGCCATTTAGATGGCGGTGTATTGTCCTCTTTGATGAGCACCATAGTGTCAATTGGAACATTTCCTTGTGTTTGCTTCCATTTGTACCGGTGTTGCAGTTGATTCAGGTATTCTGTTGACCATCGTTTCCAGAACGTGTGTTTGAGTTGAGAAACTAGACGCCATCTGGTGAGCAGTCCGCTCCGTGAATGTATAGCCTCAGGATCTGGAAAACTCGTCAATGGTTCACCAATCAAGAAATGGCCAGGAGTCAAGGCAGCAAAATCATTTGGATCTGTCGATAGGGGTGTGAGCGGCCGAGAGTTGAGGATTGCCTCTGCCTCGAGTACAACGGTTTCTAGTTCTTCGTAGGTAAGCGATGCGTTTCCTAGTGTACGATGCAAAAGATGCTTAGCTGATTTTACTGCAGCCTCCCATAGCCCACCAAAGTGCGGTCCTCGGGGTGGTATAAAATGGAACTCAATCCCCTTTGAGCTGCAGCAGCTAGATATTTTGTCTCTTTCGGTCTTTGATTTGAGCATGTCTCCAATCATTTGTAACTGATTTCTTGCCCCAACGAAATTAGTCCCATTGTCACAGTATATGTTCTGACAATGCCCTCTTCGTGCAATGAATCTTCTTAGCGCCCCAAGAAACGCTTGCGTTGTAAGGTCAGACACAAGTTCAAGGTGAGTTGCTTTAGTTGCAAAGCAAACGAACACTGCAATATAAGATTTTTGTGGCCGTTTGCCTCGAATCTTGAAATGTGTTTCCAATGGGCCACAAAAATCAACTCCACTGTTTAGAAACGGTCTTGCTGGCTGTACTCTGTGCTTTGGGAGGTTGCCCATTCTTTGGGACAATAGTTTCGGCTTGAATTTGCTGCATCGTACACAATGTTGAACAACAGATCTTGTTAGTGTTTTACCTCTTATTGGCCATACCCACTGACGGGCGATTGCAAGTAATGTTTGGGCTCCAACATGCATATTCTCTTTGTGGATGTCAAGCAACAGAGCCTTAGTTAATGGATTAGAGTATGGCATGACTATTTGGTGTTTAGCATCATAATCTAAATTTGACGCTTCCAATCTTCCATTTACTCTCATTAGACCCTTGTCATCGATGAACGGTGTCAAGTTTGAAAGAGGATGACCGTTAGGTAATTCGCCAGATCGCTTTAGGTGCTTTAGTTCGTCTGAAAAATCTCGGCGTTGAATTAACCAAATCAGTTTCTCTTGGGCTGATTTTAATTCCTTCGGAGATAGTTGTTCTGACGATATAAGTGAACGTCGTTTTCCTCGTGATGCATCAGCAAACCGAAGGATGTAACCCAGAATTCGTTGACATGCTCTAAACGAATGTCTCTTTTCGGTTAAAGTTGTGAGAAGATCTGATGTAGCCTCTGTTGTTGTAGTTGAGACATGCGGCGCTTGTGCCATTTTCTTTTCACCATGAGAAATTGATTTTTTTGCAACGTAGGGTTTTGGCCATGTGCTTTCAGACCCATGGAGAAATATTGGTCCGTAAAACCAAAATGTGTTGTTGATTAATGCTGGTGGCATAAGACCTCTTGATAAAATGTCAGCTGGATTTTCTTTTGATGGAACGTGTCGCCATTGCTGTGGTACTGATAGTTGCTGTATGCTAGATACTCTGTTTGCCACGAAAACTGGGAAGGAAGATGATTCCGAATTTATCCATGACAACACGATTTCAGAGTCTGTCCATAAATAAATAGGTATGTCTTTAAGGAATAATTCTTCCTTCAACCGCTTTGCGAGTTCTGCAGCTGTTTTTGCGGCACAAAGCTCCAAGCGTGGTAATGTTATTTGTTTCAACGGTGCTATTCTGGATTTGGCGCATAAAAGCCGCACCGTGACGAGGTTGGAATCGTCGACTCCTCTCATGTAAGCTGCTGCACCGTAAGCCTTCAAAGAAGCGTCTGCAAAGATGTGTAGCTGTTTTCGAAGACGTGTTTTATGTGCGTATACATGTCGATCGAATTTGATGCTGTTCAGTATAGGTAGCTTTGCACGAAAACTCTTCCATTCGTTTTGAAGGTCATCGGGAAGTGGAACGTCCCAATCAGAATTAGAAATCCACAGCTTCTGAATAAATATTTTAGCCGTTACAATTACTGGCTCCATCACGCCTAAAGGGTCGTATAGGCGGGATATTTCAGAAAAGGCTATTCGCTTGGTGATTATTTCGTTGCTGAATTCCCATGTCGTTTTGATATTAAACTGATCGCTTTTTGGTGACCAAGTCAATCCCACAGTACTGATAGTATTCTCTTTATGACTTCGGAAGTCAAGTTCTACTTCTTGGTCTTGTGCGGGAATCTCCTCCAACAACCGAGGATGATTCGCACACCATTTTCGAAGATTAAATCCAGCTGAGCCCAGAAGTGCCCTTACTTGCTTCTGCATTTCTAACGCTGTTGCTAGGGAATTGTCCCCACTGAGGCAATCATCTACATAAAAATCGCGCTTAAGCACCTCTGACCCTAATGGGTACCTATCACTTCTGTTACTTGCCAGAAATTGAAGCGTTTTAGTCGCAAGATATGGAGCCGATGTTGTACCATAAGTAACAGTGTTTAACTGGAAACATTTTAGTTTGTTTCCAGGACTACTTCTCCACCAGATCAACTGATACTTTCGATCGTCGGTGTGCATGTGTATCTGTCGATACATCTTCTCGATATCTGTTACAAACACATATCGGTGCAGTCTAAATCGTAGTAAAATCTTAAATATGTCATCTTGAACTGTCGGTCCCTTAGCAATTATATCATTCAAGGCAATGTTTGTGGTTGTCTTTGCTGATGCATCAAAAACAACGCGGACTTTTGTCGTCGAACTTTGAGCTTTAATCACAGCATGATGCGGGAGAAAATAGTGAGGTCCTTCAAGTGAATGGGTGTCAATTTCTTCCATATGTCCTAAACGCTGGTATTCTTCCATAAATTTCACATATTCTTCCCTTAATTCCGGATTTCTCATAAGTCTGCGTTCGACAGCTAAGAATCGTTTGTAGGCCAACTCACGTGAGTCCCCGAGTTTCTCAGTATTCTGAATGAATGGTAACCTGACAATAAAACGACCGTCAGGGCTCCTGCTAGTAGTTTGTAAAAAGTGCTCTTCACACCTTTGCTCAGCTAGAGTCAGAGTGCTCCTTGGACTATCGTTGGCTTCTAATATCCAAGATGACTCAATTTCCTTTCGGAACCATTCATCAGCTGATGACACTGCACAAACGTTCGGTAATGCTCCTGTATTTCCCACCTTGCCGGCTAAGGTCCATCCAAATACTGTATTTTTTAGCGTTGGGAAAGCGTCTCCTAACTTTAACTGACCTGCTACGAGTATGTCGTAGTAAATTTCAGCGCCAATTAACATGTCGATTGCACTTGGCTCATTAAAATATGGGTCAGCAAGAACACAGGAGGCTGGTATGTTCCAGTTCGAGGTGTCGATACATCGTGACGGTTGATGCGAGACTATTTGAGGTAGCACGAATGCTTCCAGTCGGACCTTGAATTTGTTGATGCACGATTCTATTGAAATATTTACTCGTTTCCTGGATACTTGCTTCTGGAGACCAATGCCTTCAATATCGACATTATGGCAGGTTCCTTCCAGACCTAAACGCTTAACCATCTTCGTGGTTATGAAATTAAGCTGTGAGCCTGAGTCCAGTAGTGCGCGACACCTGACTTTGTTTGGGCCATTTTCCAAGTTAACAACAACCGTACTGAGCAATATATAGCTTGGTTTTGAAATTGAGCTGGCTGTTAAGCTTGTTTTGACCTTGCTCGCACTCCCATTCGCTGACTTTGTAACATCATTAACCTCCTCCGAAGACCTCCTGGCAGACTGTATTTTATCAGCGCTCATATGGAGTAAACTATTATGCTTTCGTCCACAGATCTTGCATCCTCTTGAGGAGCATGACATAGCTAAATGCCCGCTTTTCAGACAATTTAGACATAGTTTCAATTGCCGTATACGATCAATACGGTTCTTTGTTGTCATGTCGAGGAACTCACGGCAAGAATATATGCAATGGTCTTCTTTGCATAATTGACAAGATGATTTGGACGCCAATGCTGCATAATTTCTTGGTTTAGTAGATGGAGGCTTGTGTTGATGGCTTATGGCTTCTAGAGCTTGAAAACGTTTTTCTAAAAAATTTAGTAATGTAGTTATGCATTGGAGCGATCTAGGCTCTGCGAGGCCTTGCTCCCACAAAGTTCTTGAGTTATGATCAAGCTTTTGTACAATGACGTGAACTAAAATAGGATCCCAGTTGGCAGTGTTAACGCCTATACCTTCGAGGGCCAGTAGGCTTGACTGCGTGTTGTCGTGAAGATCCTTTATGGCTGTAGCACGTTCAATGGTTATCTGTGGTTGAGTTAGTAATTGATTTAATATGGTGGTTACTGCTAACCGTTTGTTTTCGAACCGATCAGTAATGATTTGCCAAGCCGTTTCATAGTTGCTGTCGGATGCAGCGAGATGATGTACCAGTTTCGATGCATCACCACTAAGACTTCCTTTTAAATACCAGAGTTTCTGGCATCCACTAAGTGGTTGATTGTGGACTAATTCACGGAACAAATCCCTAAATTGTGGCCATTTAGAGTAACTACCCTCAAATTTAGGCAATTGAATTTCCGGAAGCTTGATTGTTTGGTTTGTAGCTATTGGTCGTACAAACAATTCACCCTCAGGTTGGTGGGGTTGCTCCACAAGTTTGATTAATACTTCGTTAGTTTTTGTTTCTAAGTCGAAGTATTTTTCCAGTTCGTAGACCGGCAGACATTCTTCTGAGCTCAAGATCTGATGGTGCAGTTTCTGAATAGCAACCCACTGTTGTTCTATTAGATTACCTTTGAGCTTACAGAAGCTAGGCCCTTGCGTGTTTGCTTGTTCCATCACGGAATCTATCGTTTTATACAGATGAACCATCAGCGCGTGCATTTGCTTAAGAATGAATGGCTGTGGCGGCTCTGATTTTGGTTCATTGTCAATAACCTGCATCTCTGTTTCTTTCCTATTTTCAGAATCGGCTAGCATTCCTTCCAATGTATGTAAAGTTTCGTCGTATATTGCTTTAATGCCACCGTAGTAATCGGTTACAAAATAATCATGCGATAAATTTGCACCAAAATTTTCACGTATCTTATTGTCGATTTCATCGAAGTCTTTCCACAATTCATCTAGACGCTCGATTTTCTTTTTCAAGTACTCTCGAGTTTTTCGACTCGCCGAATCTTTCTTAAAATTCGCAATGAGACGCCGAATTGCGATTCCTGTCTCTTCTTGCAACTGCGTCAATTCCTCCAGATTCGACATGATGACTCGATGGAACTATCTAGTGTAAGCCCTGGCTACGCTTTAAAATCCAACTATTAATGTGAAAAATTGTACTAGCCAGTGTAAGCCCTGGCCACGCTTTGAAATTCAACTATTAATGCGAAAAATTGTACTAGCCAGTGTAAGCCCTGGCTACGCTTTAAACGTTATCGATTCGGAGCAAGTCGATCACGTCGGGGTCACCAAAAACTATGTTAATAAGCGAGACTAAGGTTCTTGTACCTAGTCTTTTAATTAGTTCTACGGTACATCAACCGTGAACCTACAAATGAATTTGGCGTAAGCGGCACTTAAACCACACACCAGAAAAACGAGAGAGAAAAGATAAAGTACTCGACTGCGTTCCGAATGATAATAATTTTATTTAATTCATACTTCGATATTTATTACACATAATTGCTTACTAACTACATATTCATTTCTCCATACAAAAAAATCAGCCACATGTCAGCAAATCATACTTTTTCACAAAATGCGAAGGTGATTGATCTATTTATGCTGATCAATGTATGTCAGCTAAATAATTGTATAAGTTCATAAAAGTTCACAAAATAGATTGACTGATCAAGTTATGCTGATTTAATGTATGCATGCACAATTGAACTTTGTATTCTAGGTAGCGAAAAAACATTGAACTTTACATTTATGCAGTATGGACTTATTTTATTTGTTTAAAGCTATGTATGAGAAACTAAACAGTGCGTGTGATCTCTCGGAACCAGAGCGCGCAAAAGCGGGAACGGACACGACGATCGGACACATAGCGAGTAACGATGTGGAAAGAAGGATGGATGAAGACACAAGAAGTGGTATTTGTGTGGTCGTCCGCTATTCCGTTCATGTCTCGAAACTTTACAAGTCGAAAATCCATAAACAGAAGCGAACGACAACACAAATGTTCGGAAAAATGGAGTTCCGATCCGATCTTTGAGCCACAACTCAAAACCCACAAGAGGCGATAGTAGTCAAAACAATACGGCATACAAGTCAACACCTAATCCACTAAACAAACACAATTCACATGCGCGTCAGCAAAAAGTACATCCTCAGCAAAACTGCAATATTCACCTGAGCGACAGACATGGGATCAGCAGTTTTACAACATAAATAGACAGTAAGTCGAATATTGTATTCTCTTTATAATTTTTGAATTTGAGCAATAAAGTTGCAAGACGATTCGCGTCTTGCAGTATTCTATTTTTTTTACATTGAAGTAATAAATTAAATTAACTGGCGCCCGAGCAGGGACCGCGATCTGCTACACCATAAAGTAATAGCAAGTGCATAATAACCAAGTGCGCGGCTTATTATTCTATTATCTTGCACAATAACCAAGTGCAAGGGACCCTTCAAAAACCAAGTAGGTAAAGTGGTGTTTTGGAGCAAAAAGGCCCCCAAGTAGCGGAAAGTAAGCAAAAGGGATTTATTGAAAGCCACCTCCAGCAGCAGAAGCAGCGGTCCGACAAAGAGAATTTGGAACCAAACAGACATATAGGAGTTGAAGTAGAAGCACGAAATGAAGCTGAATATATTAGTTATATTGTAAGTACATAAGAATATTTCAAAGAAAGTGAAACATATTGAGTATATTTAACTAACAATTGAATTAAATATAATTTGAAAATTGAATTGAATCAAATATGATTTAAAAAAAATTGAATATTATTGAATTGATTATGGTCTAAAAATTGAATATAATGGAATTAAATATGATTTAAAAATTGAATTGAATTGAATATGATTTAAATTGAATATTATTTAAAACTGAATATTATTGAATAACGAATACATTGAACAAAGAGTGAAATAGCACCGAAAGTGTGTGTTAAAATTATGCGAAGTGAAATCTACGTGGTTATTCTTAAATTTTCAAATATTTCGATATCGCAAACATCCGTGTGAATCTGTCTCGCGAATCTATGAGCAGTGCAACTATTAGCAGTGAATTTTAAAAATCAACGATAGTTTAATTGTCATTTATATATTTCCGTACGGTGAATCGAAACGTTTCCTCAGTCCTTTTTCAAATAATTCCGTTGCATATTTTGAATTTGTGCAGTTTGCTCTAGTATTTTTTGCAATAGTTTTGAAAGAACAACTTCGGATGACAAAATGTCAAACCCAAACAATCTAATTCGTCCTCCGGTCCTGCGTACTGAAAATCTAGATACTTCTAGTGCCGCCAGCCAAAACAATCCCCCGGTACCAATAAATGGGACTCATGCCGATTTGGTAGAGCTCATTGGATGTCTCTGAAACTTTGCGAACACAAGGCAGGAGACTATTCATTTCTTTCATGAACCCCGCAGCAGACATTAACAATGATGTTGATGTCGAAATTAATGTCGGCAACGATAGGAACTTATCCGATATGGGCAAGATTCCTGACGTTGTTAAAAGCCTCAGAACGTTTTCGGGTGATCCGGGAGAATATGGATCATGGAGAAAAAGTGTCGAAAGAATTCTACACATTTACGAGCATCTCAGAGAAACTCCGAAATATTTCGGAGTACTTTCAGCGATTCGAAACAAAATAGTTGGGCAAGCCGACATAGCCCTAGAGTCATATAACACACCATTAAATTGGCCGAAGATATCCAAGTGCCTTACCTTACACTACGCGGACAAACGCGACCTAGGGACTCTTGAGTACCAACTAACAACCCTCGTACAAGGTACTGGTATAGTACATGAGTTCTACCAGAGCGTTTATCACCACTTATTTTTAATATTGAATAAGTTGTCTGCAATGGAACTGGGCCAAGAATCCTTAAATAGTTTGACACAGTGCTATCGCGAAAAGGCTCTAGATACGTTTGTCAGGGGCCTCAAAGGTGACCTGCAACGACTCTTAAGTATTAGAGAGCCAGTGGACCTCCCTCAGGCTCTTCACTTATGCTTAAAGCTCGGGAACGTGTAAACTTCCGAATGCAACATGCAAACAATTCCTCACGTCGAAATTTCACACATGCCTCTCAAATGCCACCACCTCTACCAGCTTAAAAGAACCAGCTACAAGAGGAACCTGTTAACTACGTTCCGAAAAGAGACTTTTACCCCGAACTAGTGCATAACCCACGTGTACCGCAAAGACCACAATTCCATAGACAGGTTCTGTACCAGAACCCCAATCCTAACTATAGGGCATTGCATCCGAAACCAAGAGTTTATGAGCCAATGGAAGTTGACTCATCGATCGACACAAGCAGTGAACTATCAAAATCGTCCTCCAATTAGAAGATCTCAATTCCCTCAATTCCCGAACAAACGACCTCAGTCTCAACAAATTAATGCACCCAACAAACAACAACGGACCCATTTCACTCAGAATTTTAATATTGAACCTGAAATCCGAAACGAGTGTCTTCACCATGCAGGTCCAGAAAACGACCCAGAACTACTTGTCATTTACACCCCCAGACGACAGACAAACCGATAACCATGACCCTGACAACAACAACGAATACCTTGATGACCCCCAAGAAACGGAAACAACGGATAACGTGAATTTTTTAGGACTATGAGCTCTTCGCTGCCGTATATGGAATACAGAGCGAAGAGTGGCAAACATTTAAAATTTTTAGTTGACACTGGATCTAATAAGAATTATGTCCAGCTTCAACTCATTCAGAATCCAAGAGCTTATGAAAAATCCTTCAAGATTAATTCAGTTGGTGGTGAAGTGAACATAACTCATCACGCATTTATAAAATTATTTGGTCCACACACAGAAGAGTTGAAATTTGTCATACTGCCTTCGCTGGAAACCTTAGCAGGAATTATAGGCAATGAGAGTTTGAAAAAATTAAGCGCTGTCATTCATACTGATAATGATTACATGCTTATCAAAAATTACCTCCATATTCCCTTGAAACAGCATAAATCGCAAGAAGTAAATCAATTAAATATCAGAGCCAGTCATTTAACAAATAACCAAGTAAAACGTCTTCAATCCATTCTGAAAACATATTCAAATGTCTATGCCGAACCCAATGAAAAGCTAGCATACACGACGTCGGTAAAAGGGGAAATTCGCACAACAACCAGCAAGCCGGTATACTGAAAATTGTATCCTTATCCCCAAGCACTTCGAGGTGTAGTCGAGAAAGAAATCCAACAATTATTAAATAACGGGATCATAAGACCCTCACGGTCCCCATAAAACGCTCCGGTCTTGAAAGTCCCCAAAAAGGAGGATGCAACTGGTGAGAAAAAATTTAGGCTCGTGTTTGACTATAGGAAATTAAATTCCGTTACCATCACAGATGCATACCCGATTCCAGAAATAAACGAATTTCTGTCAAACTTGGGGAAAAACAAATTATTTTCCATAATTGACCTCAAAAGTGGGTTTCACCAGATCCCACTTACAGAGTGTGATATCGAAAAAACGGCTTTTTCGATAAACAATGGAAAATATGAGTTTGTAAGACTACCGTTTGGCCTGAAAAATGGGCCCCCTGTTTTTCAAAGAGCTCTGGATGATATTCTTAGGGACCACATTGAAAAGCGATGTCATATCTACATCGATGATATCATTGTCTTCGGCAAGAACGAAGATGATCACTTTGAAAATCTTGAGGCGATCATCAAGACTTTGAATAAGGCCAACATGAAAATAAATCCTGACAAATGTGAATTCCTTAAACAGGAAGTGGAATTTTTGGGTTTATTGTCAGCACAAACGGTATAAAAACCAACCCCAAGAAGGTGCAAGCAATTGCCTCTTTCCCACCACCGACAACATTAAAAGAACTGAGGTCATTTCTTGGTATGTCTGGGTATTACAGACGATTCATACGAGACTATACAAGAATCGCGAAACCCTTGATATCCCTTTTAAGAGGGATGGATGGACGAGTGTCCAAAACCGCATCAAAAAATAAACCCATTGTACTCGATCAACAGGCCCAACAAGCTTTCGAAAAGCTGAGAACATATCTTGTGTCCAAAGAGGTAGTATTATCCTATCCTGATTTCTCTAAATCATTCGACCTTACGGCGGACGCTTCCAACTTTGCCATCGGCGCGGTGTTGTCTCAAGGAGATAAACCAATATCTTTTCTGTCACGAACCCTCAGTAAGACCGAGGAAAATTTTTGCGACTAATGAAAACTCATTAAGAAATTTTCTATACAGAGCACAAAAGATTCGTATTTTTACTGACCACCAACCACTCACGTATGCCCTCAGCAAAAAAAATAATAATTCAAAACTCAAGCGTTGGAAATCTATTTTAGAGGAGTACAATCATGAGCTCATCTATAAACCGGGTAAAGCAAATATCGTCGCCGATTCCCTCTCTAGGCCTCCCAAATCTACCGAAATAAATTCACTGACTCCCACTGAAAACAGTGCCGAAACCTTGTTACACGACCTCATCCCTTCCGTTGAAACTCCTATTAATGTCTTCAGGAACCAAATTATCCTTAAATTAGGTAATGAAAACAGCTATCAGTTAACAAACTCTTTCGATAACTATGCAAGGCATATCCTGATTCGATCGAATTACACTGAGCAGGACATCATACAAATCTTCAAAAGGTACTTAAATCCGAATCTACTTAATGTACTACTCACAGATGACGCTACATTTGGTCTTGTGCAAACGGTCTATCCGGATCATTTCAGAAATTATAGGGTGAGATTTACTCACAAAATCGTAGAAGATATCCGAAACGAAATCGAACAAGCAGAAAGAATCCCACATGTACATAAAAGGGCACATCGTAACGCGGAGGAAAATCGTCTACAACTATTAGAAAACTTATATTTTCCCAAAATGGGATCCAAAATAAAGAAAATAGTGAAACGCTGCTCTGTTGGCAAAAAATGCAAATACGAAAGGCATCCGAATAAACCTCTTATTAACGCAACACCCATACCCCAGTATGCTGGCCATACAATACATATAGACTTATTTTCCACTGAGAAGCACCGTGTTCTATCGGTCATCGATAAATACTCTAAATTCGCGTTAGCCAAAAAGATCCCCTCTAAATCTGTAGAGGATATCAAGGGTCCCCTCACGGAAGCCCTATTTTATTTCTGCGTGCCAGAGAACGTCGTTATTGATAATGAAGGAGCACTTCGATCTCCTTCCTTACTGTCAATGATGGAAGACGATCTCAACATTAAGGTCTTTCAGACTCCACCGTACAAGAGTGAGGTAAACGGGCAGGTAGAGAGATGGCACTCCACATTGACTGAAATGATGAGATGTCTAAAGAAGGAAGAGCCTTCCTTTTCATTCGACGAGCTGCTAGAAAAAACAGTCATGGAATATAATCATTCAATCCACTCCGTTACTGGGAGAAAGCCCATAGACTTATTTCTCGGACGCTTCCCAAATGCTAGCGCAGACGACCTCGAGAACATTCGACTAGAGAACACAAAAAAACTTAAGACGAAACAAGACAAAGACTTAAAATTCCATAATAAAACTAGACAACCAACGAAAGACTACGAAATTGGACAAATAATTTTTGTTAGACAGAACAAACGGAAAAGATCTAAACTGACACCTAGATATCGACAAGAAACAGTTAGGGAAAACAGGCACACAACTATTTGAACTGAGTCGGGAAAAATTGTTCACAAAGATTAAATACGTTATTTATTCTTTCAGAACTGCTCTCGGCCTTACATACGCAGAAGTGCAAATACTGGATTTCACAAACTCACAAATTGTGACGCTGCACACTGGACAGACCAGAATGCAAAACGGAAATTTGAAAATTATACACAGAATAGATCTGGACCAGTACGAGGAATTCATTTCAAAAACGCAGACGACATTAAACTACACGGTAATACAGCACCACCCCTTTGCCAAATACCTATCACATGAATTACAACAGATAGACACACTCGTTCAGAATCTTAAACCACGCAAATTCAAAAGATCACTAGATTTCTTAGGCACTGCTTGGAAATGGCTTGCGGTAGCCCAGATCACGAAGATTTCACTACAATCAAGGAAACTGTTTCAAATGTATTAAAAAACTCAAAAAACAAGTTGTTATTAATCAACTATATAATGAGCGTATGAATAACATAACGAAAGTAAATAACGAAATATTAAACCTATTAAAAAAAGATAATGATGCCAATAACCATATTATATTCGAAATTAAATTTAAAATCAAAATAATAAAAGAAGAATTAACCAATATTAACTATGCAATTCATTGGGCTAAAGTTGGTATAGTAAATTCCATTATTTTATCAAAATTAGAAATCAAACTAGCACTTGAAACACTAGCCAGAGACAAGCTTTTATTTTCAACTATTGAGGAGGCATTAAATTTTTCAGAAATTAAATTTATCACTTACGGTCTATCTACGCTCTATATTATAAATATACCAATCATTATTAGTAAAATTTATCAAATGTTAATGATAAAACCAATAAAGAAAAGAAACTTTGTAAACCAAATTCAATTTGAAAAAGTTATTAAATGTCAAAATGAAATCTTTGGAATTACTGCAGAATGTAAAACCTATAATTATGTTTCTATATGTAAGGAATCAAATGTTTTAGATATAAGTTAAACAAACTGCATCCCCAACCTGCTGAAAAGTCTTAAAGCGAATTGTGCTAAAATAAGCAACGAGCGCATACCAGCCATCGATAACATTGCTCCTGGAGTATTGCTGCTCAACGGTTTTACTGGTAACCTCGAGACAGATGACTCTTCCCACAAGCTAAATGGGACATATCTGGTAAAATTCCACAACACCACCATCAAGGCCAATGATAAAACATACTTCGAAAAAGAAGAATCGACGATACAGGTTCTTCCTGCTATTCTACAAACATCAATAGACAGCCAAGAACTCAATACACTAATGTCTTTGGAGACCATGACCGAGCTCCATATAAACAACACCAAAATGATCGATATCTTGCAAAACGAGAAAAAATTCCATCAATTCACCAACTATGGACTTACAACATTAATAACAATGGTGCTATGCTTACTAGCATTTTGGAAATTTTATGGCAAAAGAAAAGATATGACCATCGAAATTTCAACCAAACAACCCTCAACACCGGAAGTAGCAAAATCCACGACCATCATCAACCCCCCAGCATCAGTTACCACATATCCGATTAATTTCAACAATCTTCCCTACTTTTAACGATAGAGGACTATCGTGTCTAAAGGGGGAAGAGTTAACACCTGATCCACTAAACAAACACAATTCACATGCGCGTCAGCAAAAAGTACATCCTCAGCAAAACTGCAATATTCAACTGAGCGACAGACATGGGATTAGCAGTTTTACATCATAAATAGACAGTAAGTCGAATATTGTATTCTCTTTATAATTTTTGAATTTGAGCAATAAAGTTGCGAGACGATTCGCGTCTTGCAGTATTCTATTTTTTTTACATTGAAGTGTTAAATTAAATTAACTTACAGCCTCCGCGTGCTCAAAACCCCCGAAAAGGTGACGCCGCGGTGTTTACCAGGAACAAACTCACTAGAAATTGAAGACACAGACTAAAATTGAGGTGAAGAGAGAATAGTACGAACTGTTGGGCGCCAGCTGCGGTGGCGAACCCTCGACACTAAAATCACCGAAAAATGAACTGACAATATATGCGAAACGGATATGGAAAACGGATGCAAAACGGATATGCGCGTTGCACTCAGTAATGAAGATGGATTAACGAATTACAAAACAAGAGCCCATTATGGCAAATGTTTATACTTAGATGCAACTGAGTGCCCGAAGACAAACGCCACAACACACAAAAAAAGACAATCCATCTTCAACACCGAACATAACGCGCAGACCCGAACGATATATTTTTTGCTCCTCGTTTATGAGCACATTAATTTTTCGACAAGCAACACTACCACATACGATATCAATACACGATACGATATACTAATTAAGAAAAACACAAAGATGCCAAAAAGAAAAAACAAGTAAAAAAATTGGGCGCCATTTGTTACGCGCAGACGGTGGCCGATTCCGTGCCATCTGTTCTATGCGACCACGCGATTGGCAAACGGCCACGGAAACACCAAATTTGAATCTCGTCGAGGATTCGCCACCGCAACACGAAAACTCTACCGCATGAGAACGGCAGAAATTGAAAACTTCTAAAGACCCGACTAGGTCACCGGCGGTAACTACCTAATGTTGAAAGGCACGACATGTCCGCGTCCGAGTGACACGCCCACTCCAACTCGTGCACATTCCTCCGCCAAATCACACGCACATCACAATATTTCCTTTAGTTAAACATTTCGTGTTTTTACTAATGTTCGAAGAACAATAGGAAACTGATTAAGGGAGATAACCTCTGGAGTGGCCGATCCGGAAAAACAATGGATCATCGTGAAAATTACAGAGCGTATTGATGTTGACTAAAATTTGGCACATATAGATTTTCAGCATAAAGCGGTTAACCCTCTAGCTGTGGCAGGCTGCTGAAAAAAAATACTTCAAATCATTTACCTTCCTGGAAAATTTTTGATTTTTGACAAAAATTTCAAATCTTTGATAAATTTGATCCTTTGTCCTTCATCTCAAGATAAAATTTTCAAAACTCCGAACTGCATAAGAACGGCAACCCATCACCAAATTACCTCTATTTTCATCACTCGAAAGTTCTGTTCACGAGAAGTGACGGCCGGATAATTCGATCATAATGAAATTTACAGGACATGTTGGTTTTAACTAAGACCAGGTCTGATAGAAGTGATTTTGAAATGCGGGCAACCCTGTGGCAGTGGTACCATCGTGAAAAATAACTGACAAAAAACATATTTTTGGCCTATAACTTCCGATTCAGCCATCAGATTTTAACAAAATTTACACAGTACTTGGATGTTACTTTATGCAACATTTGATGAAAATTTGGTTGAAAAATTAGTATATGGCTGGCAGCTGTGGTGATTTTTGTCTCAAAGTTGCTCAGCAAAATATAGCTATTTTCCCTATAACTTCCGGTCTAGTGTGGATATCAAAACGAAGGTCATGCAGTAAATGGACCTTAATATAGACCAAATTTCGTACGAAAATCATGAAAGGTCTGCCAGCTATGACCATTTTTGTAATTTTGTGGAATTTCTTTACTGAGCGATTATGTCATTGGATTTGCAATTGAGAATGATCCTGCAATGAAAGTTAACAACAAATATTAACGTTTTAACGTTTTGAAAAATTTTGAGGGTGGTAGCCCTAAAATTCTTTTCACCCGTATACCTTCCAGTGCAGTGATTCAATCGAAACGAAATTTACTGGTTGGGTTTAACTTAACGTGAAGCAGATTTGGTATATTTTTTGTTTTGCTGCTGACACAGGCTAACCAGCATTAGCCATTTTCGTTAATGTTGCAACAACAGATGCTTCAAATAACGTACTCATATGCAAAGCATTTGCGATAAAAATAAGAAACCAATTTTTAAATTTTCCGAGCTTTGAATATTTTTCGGTTGGCAGCCTCAAACAAAGTTAAACCGCTCAAACTTTCGATGAAATCCTCCGATGAGAACGAAATTCAAGGGATAAGTTGATTTAAGTATGAGCTTGTTAAGGTCAACTTATTGCTTCATTGGAAAAGTATTGCCAGCATTGAACATTTTCATCATTTGTGTTATAGTTGAGTTTTGTTGCTTGGGATAAGGAATGGTTGTACAAAAAAGTGTATTACGTCTTCCCACATTTTTTGGTCACTCAAAGACAATTTTTAATTAATCTCGGGTATTGGGTATCTGACAGGTATTGTGACGTTGTTCAGCTTCCTGTAATCTATAACAATCCTGTATTTTTGCTCTCCAGAAGCGTCTAGTTTTATTTGCACGACTCACATAGGAGCGTTATACGGCGATCTCAATGTCCGTAGAATGCCATCATCTAGCAGTTTTTGGATCAGTTTTTCGACCACTGGCTTGAGAGCGTAAAGGTACGGGTAGGATTTAGAGTAAACAGGGCTATTGTCGGATGTGCATATTTCCGCTTTTACTATCGTAACATAAGTTAATTTAAAATAAGGTTCTGAAAAAAGGCCTTGATGCGGCTTTATTAAGGAGAGTAAGTTAATAGTTTGTTGTTAAGTTAAGTGTGAGGTACGGATATTAATGCTGTTTACAGATTCTGAAAGACGTTGTTTGATTGGAATTAGCATAATGCAATTTTTAGCGGTATATATTACAGATCCTAGTTCTTTCAAACCTTCATTTTTTGAAATTCCGTGGAACAATTTGAGTGTGGGTAGTATGAAAAATTGAAGACTGGGGTTTGATGGGCCGAACAAATTAATGGTGGAATGATGAGCTGTCTTTACATTCTGAGCTATCTTTACATTCATCCGACTGATTTTGCTGTGAACGGTTTCTCGTTTGGGTTTATGTGGCGAACGCAGGACTGTCGTATATAATTTTTATTTGAACCTGTATCTATGAGGATTTTGTGTACATTGGCGCTCTTCACTACGAATTTATAATAGGGCAGCGAAGAGCAAATCATTCTAAAAAATAAATGTCTTGGAATTCACCAAAACCTGGACAAGCTTCTGTGCCCTCATTGTCAGTGGCTTCGGGTGTTTGATGTTTGCTTATTTCTATATTCCATTGTTCCATTGTTCTTCCCAGATGTTGTTGTCATTAGGCTCCTTGTTGCATTCGGGAACAGTAGGATCCACCTCATATCACTCGGTGAAAAAGACGTGTTGTTGCTTCCTAGGGAACTGCTGCTGAACAGGAAGAGATCTCTTGGCAGCTAGAATCTGCTGCGGTCAATTTCGACAATTTCTCATACGGAAGTGTATAGTCTGATCAATAAACATAGGCTCAGGTGAGGATGTGGTTTTGGAGGCAGTTGCTTTCTTTTGAATTGAGGCCTGCGTGGCTGAGGGTTGCTAAGGAAAGGAAAAATGGGGCGAAAATTATTGGGGATATGGTTTTGTTCATGCTGTGGTTGCTGCCGAATGAGGTCAGGATAAAATGTGTATGTGTGAAATTTTTTTTTGGGACACCATTTTTGGACAAAAAGCTGCAATCGTAGGCATTTTGATGTAGTTCGCATCATATTTTTATTGTTGAAAGTTTCGTGATTTTGGTTGCGATTTTCGGATGATGGAAATTTCACTTTCGAACGCAAAGCATAATCTTGAAAAATAATCATCTCATCGAAAAGTCCAAAACGGAAGACTAAAAGAAGCCGAGGTAGTGCTAGTGAAAGGGAATCAAAATAACGTTTGGTAATCAAAATAAAACACGGGACTCAATGAACAATAAGTAAACACATGCATTTAATTCGGAATGATTTCGTGAAATTGTTAACTAATAATAAAAATACATATATAATAATACATATAAATAATACATAAAAATACTGCATATAATTGAAGCCAACAAGTCGTGAATTACGAAGAATTGTATAAGAAGAGCGAAGAGTGGTATAGACGGGCACGTACGAAACTACAAATATGGGACGCTGCTGGACAGGAACGATTCCAGACAATAATCAGTACATATTATCGTGGAACGCATGGGGTCATAATCGTTTACGATCAAACGTGATGTTAGGATTCTTTAAACAGATGGTGTTGAGTTTTGTTGGAAAAAAAATGCCGGAGACATGTTTTCTGAACTTGGGAATTTAATATTAAATAAAAATTGAAATTTATAATTTAAAATTCGAAATTAAAATCAGTTTCAGTGGATCCCGTACCATGGTCGACCGTCGTCTGGACTCCCTGGTAAGTGATCGCTTTTGTTTTCATATTGTTATTGAATTTTAATATTTTATTTATTGTATGATTTGATGGATGGTTAAGTTTTATCTAAATAGCTACTTATATTTATAGTTATTATAATTTTAATTTTTTTAAATATATTAATATTTAATTTTTGACTATCGTTTGGATTTTTTGTTTCTTGGTGAATTTCATTATTATTTAGTTTATTTTTTTTTGTGTTGAATTCATTTGTTTTTACGGTGATAAAATTTGCGTTGTTTTTTTAATTACTTGAAATGAATATTGGAATATCGATGGCTTGTTAATTCCAAGCTTATAGGTTCAGTGGAGCCATGTTTTGAAGTGGGATCCTTTTTCGCCTTGCTTGTTTTTTCTTCTTTTTGTGATTATGTCTAGTTATGCGTAACACAGCTAGGGCTTGACCTGCCCCTCAAAATACCCACAACACCGGTGACTAGCCGGCACCTTAAAGCCACGCGAGGGTAGCAGGTCGGGCTAAAAATTTCTGTTGTGGTGGCGGCTGTTCATAGCTGTTCCGCAACATATGGCGCCCAAATTGGTTTTATGGCTTTGGTTTTAGTTTTTTCATTTCATTTTGTTGTTTATTATGTTAAAGTTTTTATGTAGCGCAACAATTTCCGTTTTATATTTTCGCAAATTTCCTAAATTTTAACTTGTATTTGATTAGTTTGTTTTGCTCATTTTTCTGTTTAGTTTTGAATTTTCATCTTTGATCTAATTTCCTATAGCGCCGAATGAATGATCTGGTAGGCTGGGGTGACACTTGTTCCCGAGAGCACTTGGTTGCCTCAGCCATTTTTTTTTTGTTTCTTTGGCCGTAACTGGCATTCTCATCAGATCATTCATATTGGATTTTCATTGATCAATAATTTTTTTTCCTTTTTCCTCTTTGCGTAATTTCCAATTTTTGTTTACTTTCTTTCGTTGTGAACGGTCGCTACCATAACAGTGGCGCCTATACAGCTGTTGTGTTTGTCAAGTGTTTAGACAGGAAGATTTTACTGTGGTTCTGGACCTGATGAGGGTTATGCCGTCACTCATATCCTCATATGTGAGTCACTTAGCATGACTGAATTGAGTGGCGCCTCTACACTCTCGTCAGGTTGTTGGGGTGATTCCGTCGATGCCTTGCGGACCTCATATCCAGCAATAGCTGTCGATGACTATATGTCATCAATTTTGAATTGGGTGTTCCCTTCCGGCATCTTCTGGGTTGCTCCACCCGGAATCATGGTTCATCTTTCCTCTATCTTTTTGTTTTTATTTTCCTTTTCCAATTTTGATACCTTTCCTCCCATCCCAAACTGCTCACTGACACTTGGTTTCACTGAACCTAGTTTTATAAACAATTTTCTTCTCGGTTTTGGGTTTTTGTTTATTCATTTGATCATATGATTTTTTTTAAGTTATCTATGGTATGCGGCTCAGTAGTTCAGTTGTTTTCCTTGTGTCATTTAGTTTTTTTATCAATGCTGGTAGGTTACGTTTCCTGTAGTTTTTAAATAAGGTTTTCTTGATTGTGGAATTTTGACTTAGTAAATTTCTTTTATGTTACTTTGATCAGTTGGTTTGAGAAAAATTTAGTTTTGAATATTTGGTTGGTTGTTGGGTTTTATTGAATATTTTTTTTTATTGAGTTAGGATTAATCTAATTTTGATATCTTTTACCATTGTTGGGATTTGAATATTCTCTTTTGGTGATGATTGAACTATTGATTTCAAGATTGGTTTTTTTCTATGCTTTTATTTGCGTAATTTTTTTTAATGGATCTATTTTTTTTTATTAATTCATATTAGATCTTGTTTATTTCTGTTAATTTAAAAAAAATACTGTTGAATGTGGTATTGAAAATCATCACTCTGAGAATACCAGCATCTTCCGAACTCGAAGCCTTGCGCTGCAACTATTCATCCATCCAGCAGCACTTGCGCCCCGCGTTACCGGTTCTGACAGCTGTCCGACTTGAGCATGTTTCCACCAATGCTCACTCATGCGGGACGGCTCCATTGCTTCATCATCAGCATGGGCCCTGAGTATCTCAATCCACGGGTTATGATTAAGTCTTTTGTTTTTGTTTTTTTTTTAAATCTTATTAGGTAGTCATATAATTTTATTTCTAGTTTGGTTAGGTTTAGCGTATAGTGTATCTTATTGTCTTTTCTCAAAGGGACTTGTAACGCTTTGGGAAGACACAATGATGATTTCACCTGTAGGAGTAAGATTAAGTTAGGTGCGCTATTGTCTCTCTCCAAAGTTGTTCTAATCAGGCAGCTTTGGTGAGACACAATAGACAGCTTATTTTGAACTAAGTTAGCTGTAGGAATTATTATCTTCTTGTAAAGTTTATGGGTTAACTTTGCAAAAATATAATGATTAGCATTAGGTTTCTTTTGAACTATTATTGCCTCTCGACAAAGCCTAACCCCGTTATTAGCTTTGGCGAGAAGGAATGATATGTTTTTACATTAATATAATTTTAGGTATTATTGTCTCCTCTTAACATCAACGGGGCGTTGGCTTTGGGAGGATGCAATGTGTAGGTTAAAATTTAATTTTTTTTTTTTTTTTTTTTCACTATTATCTCATCTCAAAGGGCATAGACTTTGAGATGACATAATGAGTAGCGTTAAGGTTTAGAGTTAGGTATCATTGTCTCCTTTCATAGCTTCAGTGAACTGTTAGCTTTGGAGGGATGCAATGAATAGGTTTACAAGTAGGTTTATTCTTATTTATAGCAGTTATTACCTCTTTTCAAAGGAATGGTCGACTTTGAAAAGACGTTATGACGTTTAGGTAAGGAATAGATAGTAGTTAGCTAGCTTTGTGTTTTGTTAATTTTTTAAATTTTTTTTCTCTTTCTATTTTTTTCTCTTTTCTTATCTAACGCCCGGCTGGATGAGATCTCAGGGTCTGGGTCGTCCCCACGCTGTTACGGAACAGCCTTGCCGCCACCACACGCACACACCCATACAAATATTGCGAATGCAATGCTGCATTCGATAGTCAAGTGCATTGCATGGCTTGCAAAAACAGGCTATGTCTATGCGTTTGATTGTTGAATGTTGCATTGCATTGCATTGGGTTCACTGGCCTGAGCGCAGCTGATTTGCAACAGGACTTGAATCAGCTGCGTTATCAGGCCAGCGAAACTAGAAATGTTGTGTGCTGGCTGCGTGTGTTGTGCAGTGGTTGGACAGGTGATTACGGCTGGTCAGCAACGGTACGTGGCGGATCGCTGAGATGGAAAGGCTGACTACTCGGCAGTCAGGTTGTAGCTTTGATTCGCGGCGGCAGCGCTGGCTGCCGCCGTGGGAATTTCAACGAGAAGTGGGATTTTAGCTCTGAACCGGGGGAGACGGTTTTTTTTTGGAGCAGCCAGCGGTAGCCACGGCCGTGTGAAATTTTTTTTTGGTACACCATTTTTGGACAAAAAGCTGCAATCGTAGGCATTTTGATGTAGTACGCATCATATTTTTATTGTTGAAAGTTTCGTGATTTTGGTTGCGATTTTCGGATGATGGAAATTTCACTTTCGAACGCAAAGTATAATCTTGAAAAATAATCATCTCATCGAAAAGTCCAAAACGGAAGACTAAAAGAAGCCGAGGTGGTGTTAGTGAAAGAGAATCAAAATAACGTTTGGTAATCGAAATAAAACACGGGACTCAATGAACAATAAGTGAACACATGCATTTAATTCGGAATAATTTCGTGAAATTGTTAACTAATAATAAAAACTCTAGCGCACCTGAACCGCTAGAAACACTAATGTTCGAAGAACAGTAGAAGAATCGTGCAGGTTTTGAGTGCATATTCCACCACATGTGCTGCTTATTACGGCCAAACTGTTTCAAATGCCACGTTTTACTTTCGTCTTAAGAATGCATTATAACTCATATGGTGCAAGGTTTCAGATATTACCACTGGCATGAATTTCAACGTTTATGAGAGCAAAACACGGGTTAATTATATTCGTTATCAGTTGCTTATTTCACATAATTTTGAAAGCAGCATCTCATATAACATCAATGAAGAAAATGCTCAGTACCTGCAGCACTGTAACTGAAGTTGGTGTTTGGGGCTGCGATCCGAAAAATTTGCAGAACTTTGCGAATTGTAACATCGGTTATTTATTTTCATTGTAAATGTTTCCGGTATGTATACTAACTGTAAGCATTTATTGATACAAAAGTAGCACAACCGACTCGTGCTGGCAACCTTTCGCCAGTATCAAATCCAAGAATATATCAAATCTGCTTCACGTTGTTTAATTACATTCGAAGTTATAGGAGTATAAAGAAATTTAGGGTTACCTGCAGCGAGTTTTTTCAAATGATCGAAAGCTTAATATTTGCTGTTTATTGTCACTACAATATCATTACCATTTGAAAATTCTACGATAAAACCGCTTAATAAAGATATTGCAATTAAACACAAAACCAACAATAGCTGGCAACCCTATCGTGTCTTTTCAACCAGATTTGGCCTGAATAATGTTTATGACAGGTTTCATTAATTGTATGAAATTCGTATTGATTTCATGACTGCACTGGAAGTTATAGTGCAAAAAGTTTTATTTTCCTGAGCGAATTTTCAAAACCAAAGACACAAAAATTACCATAGCTGGTAGCACCAATCAAATTTTTCAACCAAATTTCCACCAAACAGAGATTAGAGTTAGGTTTAGCTTCTGTGTCAATTTCATGAAAATCTGGTAACTAATTCACATTTCATAGGGCAAAAAGCAGTTTTTTTTCTTTCTAATTTTTCAAGATGGCACCACTGGCACAGAGTTGCCCACAATTCAAAATCGCTTCTATCAAATCTGGTCTTACTTAAGTCCAATGCATTCTGTAAATTTTAGCTGTATCTGATTATTGGTTCGTGAGTTTCCGTGAACAGAAGTTTTTGATGCTAAAAATATAGGTTAACTGGGAGAGGGTTACCGTTCTTGTCCGACATGAAATTTCCAAAGTTTTATTTTGAACGTGTAGATAAAACATAAGATTTATATACAGATTGGTTTTATTGTAAGAAACGGACATTTTTTTGAATATTCGATGGTTTGAATGTTTTCACTTCCAAATTTTTTTTTTCAAAATGAAGACACCAAAATTATCATAGCTGGCAGCTCCAACCGAATTTTTCAACCAAATTTCTACCAAACGTGGCTTAAAGTAAGGTCCAGCAATTGTGTAAGTTTGGTCAAAATCGAACGATTCAATCAGAATTTATAGGGCTAAAAACAGTTATCTTTTTTAGTGGTTTTTCAAGATGGCACCACTGGCACAGAATCGCCCGCATTTCAAAATCACTTCTATCAGACCTGGTCCTATTTAAGTTCAATACATGCTGTGAATTTCAAATAATTCTGTCCATCGGATCGTGAGTTTCCGTGAACAGAAGTTTTTGATGCTAAAAATATAGGTAAATTGGGCAAGGGTTGCCAGGCGTGCCCGTTATACCATATCTTTTTTTTTTTTTGGTTATGTAAACAAAGCACAATATTTACATATGAAAGGCTTATTTTTGAAGAAACGGCATTTTTTCAAGAGAGACGATGATTTGGAGGTTTTCACTTTCAGTGCCTGCCCTTGCTACAGGGTTAACAGCACGCTCATCAAAAGCCACACAAATCTACAACTTAATAATATCAATATGTCCTGAAAATTTGGTAATGATTGAATAGCTTTGTGAAAAGTTATCGAAATTTAAAAATTTTCAAATTTTCCCGTCCTCTTTTTAGGCACCCAGCGCACACATAGGGTTAAAAAATTCCAAAGCATTATCCGATTCATATGTAAAACACGTTAGAAATTTATTTTATTAACTTTATTTTTGCGAAAATCATTTGTGCACGAAATAATAGGTATATTAAAAATATCACTTAAATGCCCGCCGGCGCAAAAACGTTTACAATAACTGACATTTAAAGAGACCTGGACCTATTCTGCATATACACCAATGTATCCTGAAAGTTTCAGCTCAATCGAATGGCGCGTTCCCGAGATTATCTCACTGAAATTTTTTGTACATATATATATATATATATATATATATATATAGAAATATGAATTTTTGGCCGAATCGATTTTAATACTAATGTTCTTCGAACATTAGTAAAAAAAACTCTAGCGCACCTGAACCGCTTGAAACACTTATGTTCGAAGAACAGTAGAAGAATCGTGCAGGTTTTGAGTGCATATTCCACCACATGAGCTGCTTATTACGGCCAAACTGTTTCAAATGCCAACACAGTTAAACAACTGAGATAGTTCTTGGGCATGATTAATTTTTTTTCGGCGATTTCTGCCCAACGCTGCGCAAGAGCAAGCGGCTTTAAACGATCTACTACAAGGCAGTGCGAAACCTTCTGCGGTTGTCGAATAGTCGTCAGACGCTATGAATGCATTCGAAACGTGTAAGCAGAGTCTTGCTCAAGCAACGTTGCTTGCTCACCCACAGGCGAACGCACCGTTGGCAATTTTCACAGACGCTTCTAACTTTGCTGTGGGGGCATCGCTTCAGCAGTGGATAAGAGGAAACTGGCAGCCTCTGGAATTTTTTTCCAAAAAGCTTAGTCTTGCTGAAACTAAGTATTCACCATACGACCGTGAGTTGCTTGCTGCCTATCTAGCAGTCAAACATTTTAGAGATGCATTAGAGGGGAGGTGTTTGCCATTTAGACCGACCACAAGCCTCTGGTCTTCGCGTTTAAGAAGAAAAATCAACAGTGTTCACCTCGTCAGTTTCGCCACTTAGACTTCATAGGTCAGTTCACATCAGACATACGCCATGTTTTTGGTCATCAAAACGTTGTGGCTGATGCGTTGTCACGAGTGGAGGAGGTGGCGCTGGCCATGGACTACTCGGCGTTAGCAGCGGCGCAGATGGACGATCCTGAACTTCAGCAGCATTTGCGTGAATCTTCTCTTCAGCTTAACCAAGTTCAGGTGCCTGGATGCCAAGCATTGGTTTACTGCGATGTTTCTACGAGAACTGTGCGACCATTTGTCACAAAATGTTTGCGGAAGGTCGCATTTGAAAGTGTGCACGGCCTTTCTCATCCAGGAGCTAACGCTACAGTTAAGCTCATGACACAGCGGTTTGTCTGGCCATCAATTCGAACGGATTGTAGGACGTGGGCCCGTAATTGTCTCCAGTGTCAACGGTCGAAGGTGTCACGGCACGTAAAAGCGGCACGGCACTAGGAGTCTTCGAATTGCCGTATTCAAGGTTCGAGCACATCCACATCGACATTATAGTCATGCCAATGTCTGAAGGATATAGGTATTGCCTGACGATTGTGGATCGTTTTTCGCGTTGGCCGGAAGTCGTTCCGATCTGCGACCAAGAAGCCTCAACTGTTGCGCTGTGCGACAACTGGATTGCCCGGTTCGGCACACCACTGAGGATCACCTTAGATCAGGGTAGGCAGTTCGAGTCGTATCTGTTCAAGAATTTGAGTTGCCTATTGGGGGCCCAACATATAAGAACAACAGCCTACCACCCTTCCGCGAATGGTATGGTGGAGCGGTTTCACCGCCAGCTAAAAGCAGCGATTATGGCACAACAGCATGACAAGTGGACACAGATGCTTCCAGCGGTCCTGCTTGGTGTTCGCTCGGCTTGGAAGGAGGATTTGCAAGCTACGGTAGCAGAGATGGTATATGGACAACCACTCCGACTACCCGGAGAGTTTTTTGGTGTTCATGAGCTAAATGGGGAGTGCGAGGGTTCAGCAGCCTTTGCTCAGGAGCTTCGTGAGTTTTTTCGCGACGTTAAACCAACTGAGGGGTCCCAACACGGTGAGAGGAGCATCTTCGTGTTTAAAGACCTCGCGTCATCGGAGCAAGTTTTCGTGAGGCGTGATAGCCAGAAGCAGCCACTGCAGCAGCCTTACGACGGACCATTCAAGGTCATTAGCCGAGGTGACAAAACATTTGTAATTGAAACAAAAGGACAGCAATCTACTGTGTCGATTGATCGTCTCAAACCCGCTTATGTGATGATGGACGCTGACTTCGAGAGTGCACCTTCATCCCTGCATGAGTCACAACCATCCTCGCCTACAGAAGACAGCGCACCGCTGAGTGATTCAACTCGTTCCGACGCCGTCTTGCCTAGAAAGAATCGCGTTACTTGGGGTGCTGAACTGACACCAGATCAAGAGATGTCACGATTGCCTCATGTGACAACTCAGCGACAGTCGCAACCACCGAAGGTTCAAACTCCACTCAGGTTGAGGAAACTTCTGCGTCGTCGAACACTAACATCACAGCAACCGCAAGCGCCAAGCGCTACATCAGCGGTGTCGTCCAAAGCAGTGTCTGAGCCGTTCATTCAACGCCCGCCTCGCATTGTTAAAACTTATGGTCCAGCCAAGATGCGTCAAAAGTTGACGTGCTGACAATCAACGTCATTGAATCGTGTCGTTATTTTCGTTGTCTCTTGAGGGGGAGTTCTGTGGCAGCACGAAAGAGTCAAAAGCATCGAGTACCGGAAGTGGGAAGCAGCATTATACAGTCTCGACTGGAGTCAAATGAGAGACGTAAGATGCCTTCTTGCTTATCATCCATCGTGAAGAAAAGACGTCTCCACAGCATTGAGTTATTATTAAAAGTTTATATTTCTTGGATTATATTTTCATGTGTGATAAAGTACTTAATAAAAGTTATTTGTTAGTAGTTCTGGTGGTTGTAATTCCCATCTACTGTGGAATAACCACACGTCAAAACATGAATGACGCTGGTAACGCGGCGCGGCGAGTAGCGCAACTAATAACAGCTGTATAGCGACAATTAATGTAACCATTAAGAAACAGCATTAATGTAACCATTAAGTATTAAAAACACCCGATCCATATAGAATAAGTATAACTGTAAATATTTTAGCTATTAAAGTAGGAGACGAGCGTGAATAAAGCAGTCTGATTACAGGAGCCATATCAGTTAGGCAGTACAGACTTCAGAAATTGAAACCAAGTGTTTTATTTTTTTCCTTCATCGTTATACCAGGATTCTTTTGCAAAGTGGCGACTTGTTCGCAAAGCATTCGACGAGAGGTACACAACTCGTGAACAATATTTGATAATCCTATACATCAGGCTCTTGCCAAAGGATAAGATGACAGTTTCGGTCATCTTCATATAGTTGAATTTGACGATACATCTTGCAAATATCCGCAGTGATTACGTATTTGTGGTATCGGAATCTAATGAAAATGTTGAACAGGCTCTGTTGTAGCGTGGGACCAGTCCGTAGAATGTCATTGAGCGAAAAGTTACTCGACGTTTTTGCTGACCCGTCAAATACTACACGTAGTCGTTTAGTAGTGCTATCGAGTCGCATAACGCAATGATGTGGAAGATAGTAATGCGGTTAGTGTTCATCGATAGTTTCCACTAACTCCATGTGCCCCAATTTTATATATTCGCGTATAAAATTGGTGTAGTCTTCTCGCAATTTTGGGTCTGGATTGAATTTTCTGTTTAATACATTGAGACGTTGCAACGCTATTTGTTTAGATAGCCCAAGAAGTGCTGGCGATTTGGCAAATTGTAGACGGACAACATATCGTCCTGAAGTGCTCCTCATAGTTGTGGACGAGCCTGAGTGTGTGCCCATCTTTACACAGGTGACAGGGTGCTTCTATTGGCTTTCCTCGCATTCCTGATCATCCTGTGAAAGTTTCAAAGGTGAAGTGACCGTTGGCTCTTCAAACTCCCAGAGCTTTTGTAATTGGTCCTCTAAGTTTCGCACGGCTCCGCAGAATGTTGAATCAGCTGTTTTTTCTTTAACTTTCCCGAGAACCATCCATCCAAGCATTGTGTTTTGCAAGGTAGGAAGATTTGTTCCCAGTAATATCTGTCTAGCTCTAAGCAAAATAATTCAACACCCAAAAGAAGCTCTATTTCTTGTGGCTCATAGAACCTAGGACCAGCCAGTAAAATATTGCTGGGTATTGGCCATTTGGAAATATTCACCTGCCTTTCAGGGTGTATGCTCGTAATTTCTTTGAGTACAAATGCTTCGAACTGCATTTTAAACTCGATTGTAGCTGATGATAGCGTTAAGTGGACTCGTGCTTTAGATTGCTGGCGGTTGTTACCAATTCTCCGTACTTCTTTGGTTTGTTGAGTGCCCTGTACATGTAGTTTTTTGAAAAGCTTCTCCGAAATTAAATTTAATTGAGATCCCGAATCAATTAGTGCTTTAGCTGGTCTTATCTGGCCAATGTCGTCGGTTAAATTTACCACCGCTGTGCCAAGAAACACATATGATTCATTGTCATCAGCCTCTTTATTCATTATCAGCGCTTGACTTGTGGGGGCTGGCTTTGAATTTTCCTTTTCAATGTGGAGAAGAGTATGATGCCGCCTGCTACACCTTAAACAACTTCTTGCTCTACACGTTTTTACGGAGTGCCCTGATTTTAAACAATTAAAGCATAACTGCCCTTTGGCAATGCAGTTTCTTCTGCTTTGTACATTTAAATTTAAAAACGTTCCGCATTGCCTGAGTGTGTGCCCATCTTTACACAGGTGACAGGGTGCTTCTATTGGCTTAGTTGCGGTAAGAGTCATCTTGCCTGCAGAGTTTTTTTAATGAGACTCGAGATAGTTTGTCAACAAGAGCTTCGAGAGATTGAAAGCGCAACTCCAGGAATATCAAGAGTTGCGATATTGTTGGGATCTCTCGTAGTGAATGAAGTTGCTGCTCGAACACTATGTGTGTGTTTTTGTCCAATTTCTTGGTTAACATGTAAACCCGAATTGGGTCCCATTGATCCACTGCCATCTTCAAGCCTTGCAATGCTCGAACACATTCGGCAGTAATATCATGCAAGTTTTAATAGATTGAGAATAATCCCCGTTTACTATTGGCTGAGATATTAGCTTGTTAAGTATTGAGTTAACAAGCAGCCGCTTGTTGTCATAGCGCTCATTCACCAGCCTCCAAGCGGTGTCATAGTTGTTGTCGCACACCTGTAGATGTTGGATGAGAGCTTCAGCCTCCCCAACCAGGTTGGTTTTGAGAAACTAGAGTTTTTGTGCTGGCCCCAGATTGCTTTGATCTATTAATTGGCTAAATAGATCACGAAATTCCGGCCAGAGGACTTAATTACCATCAAATTTTGTTAGCTGAATTCGAGGTAGTTTGACATTGACCTGTATTGATCCAAATTGAGTCAGCATTCCCATAAGCTACCCTTGGACTAACTCCCACCATGACTGCGTATTAACATAAGTTTTTAAGTCATAGTCTTGTGGGAGGCTTGGATTTTCCAGAATCTGCTGGTGTTTGGCTTGAATAAGCTCCCATTGCTTTCCCAAACTCACCAACTGCGATTCAATGAATTCCTTTGGCTGATTCGTGCTCAGCCTTCCCTCCGCTCGTTCTAGCGAGTGGCGAAGAGCTTTGCTTTCACACCGTACTGTAAAAGTGATTTCTGTTGGCCCTTCTGACGTTTTTTTGGTGCCTTCAGCCTTGCTATTGATTTCTTCAGTGTGCAATTCATTCAAGAGCTCTTGAATTTCACCTTGTGTTCTCACTACCACTGCCTTGATTGCTTCAAAGTAGTGGCTTTTGAAGTACTCGATATCTTGGTCTTCGAATTCTGCAAGATCCCGATGACCATTGTTGAATTCATTCCAGAGTTGCTTCAAATTTTCAGCTCGTTCAACCAGGTAAGTCTCGACTTTCCTTTGCCTTGAGTCTCTAGTTCTCTCCTAGCGCCTTTTGGGTTTTAAGCAGGGCTTCCATCTTGTCCAGTGTCGGGGTCACCAATGTTGTAGACTTCCTAATTAAGCAGCAGTTGATGTGAGAATGAATTTTATTGTGCCATGAACTTAATTTATATGAATTTTATAATGCTGATTCTACAAAATTTACTGTGAATAAAGACAATGAGAGAGAATTTAGATTATGATGGAATACAGGGAGTCAAGTGCCTGTCTGAGAATGTGCATTTGGCATTGAAGATGCATGTAATGTATGATATTGGAAACTATGTTTATTCTAATCTATTTGTGTCAATGAATGAAATACTAACGTGAACTATGTTATAACATGATACAAAAATCTGATATGGACATAATGCGTAGAGCAATAACATATTTATGAAATACTTATGTTAATTTAGAACAATGCTTATGATATGTATGTGTAAGCATTGAACATATATAAATATATATATATATATATATATATATATATATATATATATATATATTTATATATATATATATATATATATATATATATATATATATATATATATATATATATATATATATATATTTATATATATATATATATATATATATATAATATAAATATATATATATATATATATATATATATATATATATATATATATATATATATATATATATATATATATATATATATATATATATATATATATATATATATATATATATTTATAT
>OX376372.1:126531122-126742092 GCA_947369275.1 Nemotelus nigrinus | reverse complement strand
GGAGGAGGGGCTGAGGGAGGAGGGGCTGAGGGAGGAGGGACTGAGGGTGGAGGGTCTGAGAGAGGAAGGGCTGAGGGAGGAGAGACTGAGGGAGGAGGCGCTGAGGGAGGAGGGGCTGAGGGAGGAGGGGCTGAGGGAGGAGGGGCTGAGGGAGGAGGGGCTGAGGGAGGGCGGGCCTGAGGGAGGAGGGACGGAGGGAGGAGGGACTGAGGGAGGAGGGGCTGAGGGAGGAGGGTCTGAGTGAGGCGGGGCGGAGGGAGGAGGGGCTGCGGGAGGATTGACTGAGGGAAAAGGGGATGAGAGAGGAGAGATTGAGGGAGGAGGGGCTGAGGGAGGAGGGACGGAGGGAGGAGGGGCTGAGGAAGGAGGGGCTGAGGGAGGAGGGGCTGAGGGAGGAGGCGCTGAGGGAAGAGGGGCTGAGGGAGGAGGGACTGAGGGAGGAGGGGCTGAGGGAGGAGGGGCTGAAGGAGGAAGGGCTGAGGGACGAAGGGCTGAGGGAGGAGGGACTGAGGGAGGCGGGGCTGAGGGTGGAGGGACGGAGGGAGGAGGGACTGAGGGAGGAGGGGCTGAGGGAGGAGGGTCTGAGTGAGGCGGGGCGGAGGGAGGAGGGGCTGTGGGAGGATTGACTGAGGGAAAAGGGGATGAGAGAGGAGAGATTGAGGGAGGAGGGGCTGAGGGAGGAGGGACGGAGGGAGGAGGGGCCTGAGGAAGGAGGGCTGAGGGAGGAGGGGCTGAAGGAGGAGGGGCTGAAGGAATAGGGCTGAGGAGGAGGGCTGAGGGAGGAGGGGCTGAGGGAGGAGGGGCTGAGGGAGTAGGGTCTGAGTGAGGAGGGTCGGAGGGAGGAGGGGCTGAGGGAGGAGGGTTGGAGGGAGGAGGGGCTGAGGGAGGAGGGGCTGAGGAAGGAGTTGCTGAGGGAGGAGGGGCTGAAGGAGGAGGGGCTGAAGGAATAGGGCTGAGGGAGGAGGGGCTGAGGGAGGAGGGGCTGAGGGAGGAGGGGCTGAGGGAGGAGGGTCTGAGTGAGGAGGGACGGAGGGAGGAGGGGCTTAGGGAGGAGGGGCTGAGGAAGGAGGGGCTGAGGAAGGAGTGTCTGAGGAGGAAGGGCTGAGGGAGGTGAGACTGAGGGAGGAGGCGCTGAGGGAGGAGGGTCAGAGGGGAGGGGCTGAGGGAAGAGAGACTGAGGGAGGAGGGGCTGAGGGAGGAGGGGCTGAGGGAGGAGGGTCTGAGTGAGGACGGGCGGAGGGAGGAGGGGCTGAGGTAGGAGGGGCTGAGGGAGGATCGGCGGAGGGAGGAGGGGCTGAGGGAGGAAGGACTGAAAGAAGAGGGGCTGAGGGAGGAGAGACTAAGCGAGGAGGGGCTGAAGGAGGAGGGGCTGAAGGAATAGGGCTGAGGGAGGAGGGGCTGAGGGAGGAGGGGCTGAGGGAGTAGGGTCTGAGTAAGGAGGGTCGGAGGGAGGAGGGGCTGAGGGAGGAGGGGTGGAGGGAGGAGGGGCTGAGGGAGGAGGGGCTGAGGAAGGAGTTGCTGAGGGAGGAGGGGCTGAAGGAGGAGGGGCTGAAGGAATAGGGCTGAGGGAGGAGGGGCTGAGGGAGGAGGGGCTGAGGGAGGAGGGGCTGAGGAAGGAGGGGCTGAGGAAGGAGTGTCTGAGGGAGGAAGGGCTGAGGGAGGTGAGACTGAGGGAGAGGCGCTGAGGGAGGATTGTCAGAGGGGAGGGGCTGAGGGAAGAGAGACTGAGGGAGGAGGGGCTGAGGGAGGAGGTGCTGAGGGAGGAGGGTCTGAGTGAGGACGGGCGGAGGGAGGGGGGGCTGAGGTAGGAGGGGCTGAGGGAGGATCGGCGGAGGAGGAGGAGGGGCTGAGGGAGGAAGGACTGAAAGAAGAGGGGCTGAGGGAGGAGAGACTAAGCGAGGAGGGGATGAGGGAGGAGGGGCTGAAGGAGGAGTGTCTGAGGGAGGAGGGGATGAGGGAGGAGGGGCTGAAGGAGGAGGGGCTGAGGGAGGAGGGGCTGAGGTAGGAGGGGCTGAGGGAGGATCGGCGGAGGGGAGGAGGGGCTGAGGGAGGAGGGACTGAAAGAAGAGGGGCTGAGGGAAGAGAGACTAAGGGAGGAGGGGATGAGGGAGGAGGGGCTGAAGGAGGAGTGTCTGAGGGAGGAGGGGATGAGGGAGAAGGGGCTGAGGGAGGAGGGGCGGAGGGAGGAGGGGGCTGAGGGAGGAGGGCCTGAGGGAGGAGGGGCTGAGGGAGGAGGAGCTGAGGGAGGAGGGGCTGAGGGAGGAGGGGCTGAGGGAGGAGGGGCTGAGGGAGGAGGGGCTGAGGGAGGAGGGACTGAGGGAGGAGGTGCTGAGGGAGGAGGGGCTGAGGGAGGAGGGGCTGAGGGAGGAAGGGCTGAGGGAGGAGGGACTGAGGGAGGCGGGGCTGAGAGTGGAGGGACGGAGGGAGGAGAAACTGAGGGAGGAGGGGGCTGAGGGAGGAGGGTCTGAGTGAGGAGGGGCTGAGGGAGGAGGCACTGAGGGAGGCGGGGCTGAGAGTGGAGGGACGGAGGGAGGAGAGGACTGAGGGAGGAGGGGCTGAGGGAGGAGGGTCTGAGTGAGGAGGGGCGTGAGGGAGGAGGGGCTGAGGGAGGAGGGGCTGAGCCAGGAGGGGCGGAGGGAGAGGAGTGGCTGAGGAAGGAGGGGCTGAGGGAGGAGGGGCTGAAGGAGGAGGGGCTGAAGGAGGAGGGGCTGAGGGAGGAGGGGCGGAGGAAGGAGGGGCTGAGGGAGGAGTGGCTGAGGGAGGAGGGGCTGAGGAAGGAGGGGCTGAGGGAAGAGGATCTGAAGGAGGAGGGGCTCAAGGAGGAGGGGCTGAAGGAGGAGGGGCTGAGGGAGGAGGGGCTGAGGGAGGAGGGGCTGAGGGAGGAGGGGCTGAGGGAGGAGGGACTGAGGGAGGAGGGGCTGAGGGAAGAGGGGCTGAAGGAGGAAGGGCTGAGGGAGGAAGGGCTGAGGGAGGAGGGACTGACGGAGGCGGGGCTGAGGGTGGAGGGACGGAGGGAGGAGGGACTGAGGGAGGAGGGGCTGAGGGAGGAGGGTCTGAGTGAGGCGGGGCGGAGGGAGGAGGGGCTGCGGGAGGATTGACTGAGGGAAAAGGGGATGAGAGAAGAGAGATTGAGGGAGGAGGGGCTGAGGGAGGAGGGACGGAGGGAGGAGGGGCTGAGGAAGGAGGTGCTGAGGGAGGAGGGGCTGAAGGAGGAGGGGCTGAAGGAAAAGGGCTGAGGGAGGAGGGGCTGAGGGAGGAGGGGCTGAGGGAGGAGGGGCTGAGGGAGTAGGGTCTGAGTGAGGAGGGACGGAGGGAGGAGGGGCTGAGGGAGGAGGGGTGGAGGGAGGAGGGGCTGAGGAAGGAGTTGCTGAGGGAGGAGGGGCTGAAGGAGGAGGGGCTGAAGGAATAGGGCTGAGGGAGGAGGGGCTGAGGGAGGAGGGGCTGAGGGAGGAAGGGCTGAGGGAGGAGGGTCTGAGTGAGGAGGGACGGAGGGAGGAGGGGCTGAGGAGAGGAGGGGCTGAGGAAGGAGGGGCTGAGGAAGGAGGGGCTGAGGGGGGAGGGGCTAAAGGAGGAGGGGCTGAGGGAGGAGGGGCTGAGGGAGGAGGGACGGAGGGAGGAGGGGCTGAGGAAGTAGGGGCTGAGGGAGGAGGGGGCTGAAGGAGGAGGGGCTGAAGGAATAGGGCTGAGGGAGGAGGGGCTGAGGGAGGAGGGGCTGAGGGAGGAGGGGCTGAGGGAGGAGGGGCTGAGGGAGGAGGGACTGAGGGAGGAGGTGCTGAGGGAGGAGGGGCTGAGGGAGGAGGGGCTGAGGGAGGAAGGGCTGAGGAAGGAGGGACTGAGGGAGACGGGGCTGAGGGAGGAGGGACTGTGGGAGGAGGGGCTGAGGGAGGAGGGGCTGAAGGAGGGAAGGGCTGAGGGAGGAGGGGCTGAGGGAGGAGGGACGGAGGGAGGAGGGGCTGAGGAAGGAGGGGCCTGAGGGAGGAGGTGCTGAAGGAGGAGGGGCTGAAGAAGGAGGGGCTGAGGGAAGAGGGGCGGAGGGAGGAGGGGCTGAGGGAGGAGGGGCTGAGGGAGGAGGGGCTGAGGGAGGAAGGGCTGAGGAAAAAGGGGCTGAGGGAGGAGGATCTGAAGGAGGAGGGGCTGAAGGAGGAGGGGCTGAAGGAGGAGGGGCTGAGGGAGGAGGGGCTGAGGGAGGAGGGGCTGAGGGAGGAGGGGCTGAGGGAGGAGGGACTGAGGGAGGAGGGGCTGAGGGAGGAGGGGCTGAAGGAGGAAGGGCTGAGGGAGGAGGGGCTGAGGGAGGAGGGACGGAGGGAGGAGGGGCTGAGGAAGGAGGGGCTGAGGGAGGAGGGCTGAAGGAGGAGGGGCTGAAGGAATAGGGCTGAGGGAGGAGGGGCTGAGGGAGGAGGGGATGAGGAGGAGGGGGCTGAGGGAGGAGTGTCTGAGGGAGGAAGGGCTGAGGGAGGTGAGACTGAGGGAGGAGGCGCTGAGGGAGGAGGGTCAGAGGGGAGGGGCTGAGGGAAGAGAAACTGAGGGAGGAGGGGCTGAGGGAGGAGGGGCTGAGGGAGGAGGGTCTGAGTGAGGACGGGCGGAGGGAGGAGGGGCTGAGGTAGGAGGGGCTGAGGGAGGATCGGCGGAGGGAGGAGGGGCTGAGGGAGGAAGGACTGAAAGAAGAGGGGCTGAGGGAGGAGAGACTAAGGGAGGAGGGGATGAGGGAGGAGGGGCTGAAGGAGGAGTGTCTGAGGGAGGAGGGGATGAGGGAGGAGGGGCTGAGGGAGGAGGGGCTGAGGGAGGAGGGGCTGAGGGAGGAGGGGCTGAGGGAGGGTGGGCTGAGGGAGGAGGGGCTGAGGGAGGAGGGGCTGAAGGAGGAGGGGCTGAGGGAGGAGGGGCTTAGGGAGGAGGGACTATGGGTGGAGGGTCTGAGAGAGGAACTGCTGAGGGAGGAGAGACTGAGGGAGGAGGGCTGAGGGAGGAGGGGCTGAGGGAGGAGGGTCTGAGTGAGGACGGGCGGAGGGAGGAGGGGCTGAGGTAGGAGGGGCTGAGGGAGGATCGGCGGAGGGAGGAGGGGCTGAGGGAGGAGGGACTGAAAGAAGAGGGGCTGAGGGAAGAGAGACTAAGGGAGGAGGGGATGAGGGAGGAGGACTGAAGGAGGAGTGTCTGAGGGAGGAGGGGATGAGGGAGGAGGGGGCTGAGGGAGGAGGGGCGGAGGGAGGAGGGGCTGAGGGAGGAGGGCCTGAGGGAGGAGGGGCTGAGGAAGGAGGGGCTGAGGGAGGAGGGGCTGAGGGAGGAGGGGCTAAGGGAGGAGGGGGCTGAGGGAGGAGGGGCTGAGGGAGGAGGGACTGAGGGAGGAGGTGCTGAGGGAGGAGGGGCTGAGGGAGGAGAGGCTGAGGGAGGAAGGGCTGAGGGAGGGAGGGGACTGAGGGAGGCGGGGCTGAGAGTGGAGGGACGGAGGGAAGAGGGACTGAGGGAGGAGGGGCTGAGGGAGGAGGGTCTGAGTGAGGGGGGCGGAGGAGGAGTGGGCTGAGGGAGTAGGGGCTGAGAGAGGAGGGGCGGAGGGAGGAGTTGGCTGAGGAAGGAAGGGCTGAGGGAGGAGGGGCTGAAGGAGGAGGGGCTGAAGGAGGAGGGGCTGAGGGAGGAGGGGCGGACGGAGGAGGGGCTGAGGGAGGAGGGGCTGAGGGAGGAGGGGCTGAGGGAGGAGGGGCTGAGGAAGGAGGGGCTGAGGGAGGAGGATCTGAAGGAGGAGGGGCTGAAGGAGGAGGGGCTGAAGGAGGAGGGGCTGAGGGAGGAGGGGGCTGAGGGAGGAGGGGCTAAGGGAGGAGGGGCTGAGGGAGGAGCAACTGAGGGAGGAGGGGCTGAGGGAGGAGGGGCTGAAGGAGGAAGGGCTGAGGGAGGAAGGGGCTGAGGGAGGAGGGACTGAGGGAGGCGGGGCTGAGGGTGGAGGGACGGAGGGAGGAGGGACTGAGGGAGGAGGGGCTGAGGGAGGAGAGTCTGAGTGAGGCGGGGCGGAGGGAGGAGGGGCTGCGGGAGGATTGACTGAGGGAAAAGGGGATGAGAGAGGAGAGATTGAGGGAGGAGGGGCTGAGGGAGGAGGGACGGAAAGAGGAGGGGCTGAGGAAGGAGGGGCTGAGGGAGGAGGGGCTGAAGGAGGAGGGGCTGAAGGAATAGGGCTGAGGGAGGAGGGGCTGAGGAAGGAGGGGCTGAGGGAGGAGGGGCTGAAGGAGGAGGGGCTGAAGGAGGAGGGGCTGAGGGAGGAGGGGCGGAGGGAGGAGGGGCTGAGGAAAGAGGGGCTGAGGGAAGAGAGACTGAGGAAGGAGGGGCTGAGGGAGGAGGGGCTGAGGGAGGAGGGTCTGAGTGAGGAGGGGCTGAAGGAGGAGGGGCTGAGAGAGGAGGGTCTGAGTGACGAGGGGCGGAGGGAGGAGGGGCTGAGGGAGGAGGGGCTGAGGGAGGAGGGGCGGAGGGAGGAGGGGCTGAGGGAGGAGTGCCTGAGGGAGGAGGGGCTGAGGAAGGAGGGGCTGAGGGAGGAGGGGCTGAAGGAGGAGGGGCTGAAGGAGGAGGGGCTGAGGGAGGAGGGGCGGAGGGAGGAGGGGCTGAGGAAGGAGGGGCTGAGGGAAGAGAGACTGAGGGAGGAGGGGCTGAGGGAGGAGGGGCTGAGGGAGGAGGGTCTGAGTGAAGAGGAGCGGAGGGAGGAGGGGCTGAGGGAGGAGGGGCTGAATGAAAAGGGGCGGAGGGAGGAGTGGTTGAGGAAGGAGGGGCTGAGGGAGGAGGGGCTGAAGGAGGAGGGGCTGAAGGAGGAGGGGCTGAGGGAGGAGGGGCGGAGGGAGGAGGGGCTGAGGGAGGAGGGGCTGAGGGAGGAGGGGCTGAGGGAGGAGGGGCTGAGGAAGGAGGGGCTGAGGGAGGAGGATCTGAAGGAGGAGGGGCTGAAGGAGGAGGGGCTGAAGGAGGAGGGGCTGAGGGAGGAGGGGCTGAGGGAGGAGGGGCTGAGGGAGGAGGGGCTGAGGGAGGAGGGACTGAGGAAGGAGGGGCTGAGGGAGGAGGGGCTGAGGGAGGAAGGGCTGAGGGAGGAAGGGCTGAGGGAGGAGGGACTGAGGGAGGCGGGGCTGAGGGTGGAGGGACGGAGGGAGGAGGACTGAGGGAGGAGGGGCTGAGGGAGGAGGGGCTGAGGGAGGAGGGACTGAGTGAGGAGGGGCTAAGGGAGGAGGGGCTGAGGGAGGAGGGACTGAGGGAGGAAGGGCTGAGGGTGGAGGGTCTGAGAGAGGAAGGGCTGAGGGAGGAGAGACTGAGGGAGGAGGGGCTGAGGGAGGAGGGGCTGAGCGAGGAGGGTCTGAGTGAGGAGGGGCGGCGGGAGGAGGGGCTGAGGGAGGAGGGGCTGAGGGAGGAGTGGCGGAGGGAGGAGGGGCTGAGGGAGGAGGGCCTGAGGGAGGAGGGGCTGAGGAAGGAGGGGCTGAGGGAGGAGGGGCTGAGGGAGGAGGGGCTGAGGGAGGGGCTGAGGGAAGAAAGACTGAGGGAGGAGGGGCTGAGGGAGGAGGGGCTGAGGGAGGAGGGTCTGAGTGAGGAAGGCCGGAGGGAGGAGGGGCTGAGGGAGGAGGGGCTGAGGGCGGAGGGTCTGATAGAGGAAGGGCTGAGGGAGGAGGGGCTGAGGGAGGAGGGGCTGAGGGAGGAGGGGCTGAGGGAGGAGGGCTGAGGGAGGAGGGGCTGAGGGAGGAGGGGCTGAAGGAGGAGGGACTGAGGGAGGAGTTGCTGAGGGAGGAGGGTCTGAGTGAGGCGGGGCGGAGGGAGGAATGGCTGAGGGAGGATTGACTGAGGGAGGAGGGGCTGAGGGAGGAGAGATTGAGGGAGGAGGTGCTGAGGGAGGAGGGACGGAGAGAGGAGGGGCCGAGGAAGGAGGGGCTGAGGAAGGAGGGGCTGAGGAAGGAGGGGCTGAGGGAGGAAGGGCTGAAGGAGGAGGGGCTGAAGGAGGAGGGCTGAGGGAGGAGGGGCTGAGGGAGGAGGGGCTGAGGGAGGAGGGGCTGAGGGAGGAGGGGCTGAGGGAGGAGGGACTGAGGGAGGAGAAGCTAAGGGAGGAGGGGCTGAGGGAGGAGGGACTGAGGGAAGAAGGGCTGAGGGTGGAGGGTCTGAGAGAGGAAGGGCTGAGGGAGGAGAGACTGAGGGAGGAGGGGCTGAGGGAGGAGGGGCTGAGCGAGGAGGGTCTGAGTGAGGAGGGGCGGAGGGAGGAGGGGCTGAGGGAGGAGGGGCTGAGGGAGGAGTGGCGGAGGGAGGAGGGGCTGAGGGAGGAGGGCCTAAGGGAGGAGGAGCTGAGGAAGGAGGGGCTGAGGGAGGAGGGGCTGAGGGAGGAGGGGCTGAGGGAGGGGCTGAGGGAAGAAAGACTGAGGGAGGAGGGGCTGAGGGCGGAGGGGCTGAGGGAGGAGGGTCTGAGTGAGGAGGGGCGGAGGGAGGAGGGGCTGAGGGAGGAGGGGCTGAGGGCGGAGGGTCTGATAGAGGAAGGGCTGAGGGAGGAGGGGCTTAGGGAGGAGGGGCTGAGGGAGGAGGGGCTGAGGGAGGAGGGCTGAGGGAGGAGGGGCTGAAGGAGGAGGGACTGAGGGAGGAGGGGCTGAGGGAGGAGGGACTGAAGGAGGAGGGACTGAGGGAGGAGGGGCTGAGGGAGGAGGTTCTGAGTGAGGCGGGGCGGAGGGAGGAATGGCTGAGGGAGGATTGACTGAGGGAGGAGGGGCTGAGGGAGGAGAGATTGAGGGATTAGGGGCTGAGGGAGGAGGGACGGAGGGAGGAGGGGCTGAGGAAGGAGGGGCTGAGGAAGGAGGGGCTGAGGAAGGAGGGGCTGAGGGAGGAGGGGCTGAAGGAGGAGGGGCTGAAGGAGGAGGGCTGAGGGAGGAGGGGCTGAGGGAGGAGGGGCTGAGGGAGGAGGGGCTGAGGGAGGAGGGACTGAAGGAGGAGGGACTGAGGGAGGAGGGGCTGAGGGAGGAGGTTCTGAGTGAGGCGGGGCGGAGGGAGGAATGGCTGAGGGAGGATTGACTGAGGGAGGAGGGGCTGAGGGAGGAGGGGCTGAGGGAGGAGGGGCTGAGGGAGGAGGGTCTGAGTGAGGAGGGCCGGAGGGAGGAGGGGCTGAGGGAGGAGGGGCTGAGGGCGGAGGGTCTGATAGAGGAAGGGCTGAGGGAAGAGAGACTGAGGGAGGAGGCGCTGAGGGAGGAGGGGCTGAGGGAGGAGGGGCTGAGGGAAGAGGGCTAAGGGAGGAGGGCCTGAGGGAGGAGGGGCTGAAAGAGAAGGGGCTGAGGGAGGAGAGACTGAGGGAGGAGGGGCTGAGGGAGGAGGGGCTGAGGGAGGAGGGGCTGAAGGAGGAGAGACTGAGGGAGGAGAGACTGAGGGAGGAGGCGCTGAGGGAGGAGGGTCTGAGGGAGGAGGGGCTGAGGGAAGAGGGCTAAGGGAGGAGGGCCTGAGGGAGGAGGGGCTGAAAGAGAAGGGGCTGAGGGAGGAGAGACTGAGGGAGGAGGCGCTGAGGGAGGAGGGGCTGAGGGAGGAGGGGCTGAGGGAAGAGGGCTAAGGGAGGAGGGCCTGAGGGAGGAGGGGCTGAAAGAGAAGGGGCTGAGGGAGGAGAGACTGAGGGAGGAGGGGCTGAGGGAGGAGGGGCTGAGGAAGGAGGGGCTGAGGGAGGAGGGGCTGAAGGAGGAGGGGCTGAAGGAATAGGGCTGAGGGAGGAGGGGCTGAGGGAGGAGGGGCTGAGGAAGGAGGGGCTGAGGGAGGAGGGGCTGAGGGAGGAGGGTCTGAGGGAGGAGGGGCTGAGGGAGGAGGGGCTGAGGAAGGAGGGACTGAGGGAGGAGGGGCTGAGGGAGGAGGGTCTGAGTGAGGCGGGGCGGAGGGAGGAATGGCTGAGGGAGGATTGACTGAGGGAGGAGGGGCTGAGGGAGGAGAGATTGAGGGAGGAGGGGCTGAGCGAGGAGGGACGGAGGGAGGAGGGGCCGAGGAAGGAGGGGCTGAGGAAGGAGGGGCTGAGGAAGGAGGGGCTGAGGGAGGAGGGGCTGAAGGAGGAGGGGCTGAAGGAGGAGGGCTGAGGGAGGAGGGGCTGAGGGAGGAGGGGCTGAGGGAGGAGGGGCTGAGGGAGGAGGGACTGAAGGAGGAGGGACTGAGGGAGGAGGGGCTGAGGGAGGAGGTTCTGAGTGAGGCGGGGCGGAGGGAGGAATGGCTGAGGGAGGATTGACTGAGGGAGGAGGGGCTGAGGGAGGAGAGATTGAGGGATTAGGGGCTGAGGGAGGAGGGACGGAGGGAGGAGGGGCTGAGGAAGGAGGGGCTGAGGAAGGAGGGGCTGAGGAAGGAGGGGCTGAGGGAGGAGGGGCTGAAGGAGGAGGGGCTGAAGGAGGAGGGCTGAGGGAGGAGGGGCTGAGGGAGGAGGGGCTGAGGGAGGAGGGGCTGAGGGAGGAGGGACTGAGGGTGGAGGGGCTAAGGGAGGAGGGGCTGAGGGAGGAGTGTCTGAGGGAGGAAGGGCTGAGGGAGGTGAGACTGAGGGAGGAGGCGCTGAGGGAGGAGGGTCAGAGGGGAGGGGCTGAGGGAAGAGAGACTGAGGGAGGAGGGGCTGAGGGAGGAGGGGCTGAGGGAATAGGGTCTGAGTGAGGACGGGCGGAGGGAGAAGGGGCTGAGGTAGGAGGGGCTGAGGGAGGATCGGCGGAGGGAGGAGGGGCTGAGGGAGGAGGGACTGAAAGAAGAGGGGCTGAGGGAGGAGAGACTAAGGGAGGAAGGGATGAGGGAGGAGGGGCTGAAGGAGGAGTGTCTGAGGGAGGAGGGGATGAGGAAGGAGGGGCTGAAGGAGGAGGGGCTGAAGGAAGAGGGGCTGAAGGAGGAGGGGCTGAGGGAGGAGGGACTGAAGGAGGAGAGACTGAGGGAGGAGAGACTGAAGGAGGAGGCACTGAGGGAGGAGGGGCTGAGGGAGGAGGGGCTGAGGGAGGAGGGGCTGAGGGAGGAGGGGCTGAGGGTGGAGGGTCTGAGAGAGGAAGGGCTGAGGGAGGAGAGACTGAGGGAGGAGGGGCTGAGGGAGGAGGGGCTGAGGGAGGAGGGGCTGAGGGAGGGCGGGCTGAGGGAGGAGGGGCTGAGGGAGGAGGGGCTGAGGGAGGAGGGGCTGAGGGAGGAAGGGCTGAGGGTGGAGGGTCTGAGAGAGGAAGGGCTGAGGGAGGAGAGACTGAGGGAGGAGGGGCTGAGGGAGGAGGGGCTGAGGGAGGAGGGTCTGAGTGAGGAGGGGCGGAGGGAGGAGGGGCTGAGGGAGGAGGGGCTGAGGGAAGGGGGGCGGAGGGAGGAGGGGCTGAGGGAAGAGGGCCTGAGGGAGGAGGAGCTGACAAAGGAGGGGCTGAGGGAGGAGGGGCTGAGGGAGGGGCTGAGGGAAGAGAGACTGAGGGAGGAGGGGCTGAGGGAGGAGGGGCTGAGGGAGGAGGGTCTGAGTGAGGAGGGCCGGAGGGAGGAGGGGCTGAGGGAGGAGGGGCTGAGGGCGGAGGGTCTGATAGAGGAAGGGCTGAGGGAAGAGAGACTGAGGGAGGAGGCGCTGAGGGAGGAGGGGCTGAGGGAGGAGGGGCTGAGGGAAGAGGGCTAAGGGAGGAGGGCCTGAGGGAGGAGGGGCTGAAAGAGGAGGGGCTGAGGAGGAGAGACTGAGGGAGGAGGGGCTGAGGGAGGAGGGGCTGAGGGAGGAGGGGCTGAAGGAGGAGAGACTGAGGGAGGAGAGACTGAGGGAGGAGGCGCTGAGGGAGGAGGGGCTGAGGGAGGAGGGGCTGAGGAAAAGGGGCTGAGGGAGGAGGGGCTGAGGGAGGAGGGGCTGAGGGAGGGCGGGCTGAGGGAGGAGGGGCTGAGGGAGGAGTGGCTGAAGGAGGAGGGGCTGAGGGAGGAGGGGCTGAGGGAGGAGGGACTGAGGGTGGAGGGTCTGAGAGAGGAATGGCTGAGGGAGGAGGGGCTGAGGGAGGAGGGGCTGAGGGAGGAGGGACTGAGCGAGGAGGGTCTGAGTGAGGAGGGGCGGAGGGAGGAGGGGCTGAGGGAGGAGGGGCTGAGGGAGGAGTGGCGGAGGGAGGAGGGGCTGAGGGAGGAGGGCCTGAGGGAGGAGGGGCTGAGGGAGGAGGGGCTGAGGGAGGAGGGACTGAGGGAGGAGGGGCTAAGGGAGGAGGGGCTGAGGGAGGAGGGACTGAGGGAGGAAGACCTGAGGGTGGAGGGTCTGAGAGAGGAAGGGCTGAGGGAGGAGAGACTGAGGGAGGAGGGGCTGAGGGAGGAGGGGCTGAGGGAGGAGTGGTGGAGGGAGGAGGGGCTGAGGGAGGAGGGCCTGAGGGAGGAGGGGCTGAGGAAGGAGGGGCTGAGGGAGGAGGGGCTGAGGGAGGAGGGGCTGAGGGAGGGGCTGAGGGAAGAAAGACTGAGGGAGGAGGGGCTGAGGGAGGAGGGGCTGAGGGAGGAGGGTCTGAGTGAGGAGGGCCGGAGGGAGGAGGGGCTGAGGGAGGAGGGGCTGAGGGCGGAGGGTCTGATAGAGGAAGGGCTGAGGGAGGAGGGGCTGAGGGAGGAGGGGCTGAGGGAGGAGGGGCTGAGGGAGGAGGGCTGAGGGAGGAGGGCTGAGGGAGGAGGGGCTGAAGGAGGAGGGACTGAGGGAGGAGGGGCTGAGGGAGGAGGGTCTGAGTGAGGCGGGGCGGAGGGAGGAATGGCTGAGGGAGGATTGACTGAGGGAGGAGGGGCTGAGGGAGGAGAGATTGAGGGAGGAGGGGCTGAGGGAGGAGGGACGGAGGGAGGAGGGGCTGAGGAAGGAGGGGCTGAGGAAGGAGGGACTGAGGGAGGAGGGGCTGAGGGAGGAGGGTCTGAGTGAGGCGGGGCGGAGGGAGGAATGGCTGAGGGAGGATTGACTGAGGGAGGAGGAGCTGAGGGAGGAGGGGCTGAGGGAGGAGGGGCTGAGGGAGGAGGGTCTGAGTGAGGAGGGCCGGAGGGAGGAGGGGCTGAGGGAGGAGGGGCTGAGGGCGGAGGGTCTGATAGAGGAAGGGCTGAGGGAAGAGAGACTGAGGGAGGAGGCGCTGAGGGAGGAGGGGCTGAGGGAGGAGGGGCTGAGGGAAGAGGGCTAAGGGAGGAGGGCCTGAGGGAGGAGGGGCTGAAAGAGAAGGGGCTGAGGGAGGAGAGACTGAGGGAGGAGGGGCTGAGGGAGGAGGGGCTGAGGGAGGAGGGGCTGAAGGAGGAGAGACTGAGGGAGGAGAGAACTGAGGGAGGAGGCGCTGAGGGAGGAGGGTCTGAGTGAGGAGGTTCGGAGGGAGGAGGGGCTGAGGAGGAGGGGGCTGAGGGAGGAGGGGCGGAGGGAGGAGGGGCTGATGGAGGAGGCCTGAGGGAGGAGGGGCTGAGGAAGGAGGGGCTGAGGGAGGAGGGGCTGAGGGAGGAGGGCTGAGGGAGGAGGGGCTGAGGGAGGAGGGTCTGAGTGAGGAGGGGCGGAGGGAGGAGGGGGGCTGAGGGAGGAGGGCCTGAGGGAGGAGGGGCTGAGGAAGGAGGGGTTGAGGGAAGAGGGGCTGAAGGAGGAGGGGCTGAAGGAGAAGGGGCTGAGGGAGGAGGGGCGGAGGGAGGAGGGGCTGAGGGAGCAGGGGCTCAGGGAGGAGGGGCTGAGGAAGGAGGGGCTGAGGAAGGAGGGGCTGAGGGAGGAGGATCTGAAGGAGGAGGGGCTGAAAAAGGAGGGGCTGAGGGAAGAGGGGCTGAGGGAGGAGGGGCTGAGGGAGGAGGGGCTGAGGGAGGAGGGGCAGAGGGAGGAGGGGCTGAGGGAGGAGGGACTGAGGGAGGAGGTGCTGAGGGAGGAGGGGCTGAGGGAGGAGGGACTGAGGGAGGAAGGGCTGAGGGAGGAGGGACTGAGGGAGGCGGGGCTGAGAGTGGAGGGACGGAGGGAGGAGGGACTGAGGGAGGAGGTGCTGAGGGAGGAGGGTCTGAGTGAGGAGGGGCGGAGGGAGGAGGGGCTGAGGGAGGAGGGCTGAGAGAGGAGGGGCGGAGGGAGGAGTGGCTGCGGAAGGAGGGGCTGAGGGAGGAGGGGCTGAAGGAGGAGGGGCTGAAGGAGGAGGGGCTGAGGGAGGAGGGGCGGAGGGAGGAGGAGCTGAGGGAGGAGGGGCTGAGGGAGGAGGGGCTGAGGGAGGAGGGGCTGAGGGAGGAGGGGCTGAGGAAGGAGGGGCTGAGGAAGGAGGATCTGAAGGAGGAGGGGCTGAAGGAGGAAGGGCTGAAGGAGGAGGGGCTGAGGGAGGAGGGGCTGAGGGAGGAGGGGCTGAGGGAGGAGGGGCTGAGGGAGGAGGGACTGAGGGAGGAGGGGCTGAGGGAGGAGGGACTGAGGGAGGCGGGGCTGAGGGTGGAGGGACGGAGGGAGGAGGGACTGAGGGAGGAGGGGCTGAGGGAGGAGGGTCTGAGTGAGGCGGGGCGGAGGGAGGAGGGGCTGAGGGAGGAGAGATTGAGGGAAGAGGGGCTGAGGAAGAGGGACAGAGGGATTAGGGGCTGAGGGAGGAGGGGCTGAGGAAGGAGGGGCTGAGAGAGGAGGGGCTGAGGGAGGAGGGGTGAAGGAGGAGGGGCTGAAGGAATAGGGCTGAGGGAGGAGGGGCTGAGGGAGGAGGGGCTGAAGGAGAAGGGTCTGAGTGAGGAGGGACGGAGGGAGGAGGGGCTGAGGGAGGAGGGGCTGAGGAAGGAGGTGCTGAGGAAGGAGGGGCTGAGGGAGGAGGGGCTGAAGGAAGAGACGGCTGAGGGAGGAGGGGCGGAGGGAGGAGGGGCTGAGGGAAGGGGCTGAGGGAGGAGGGGCTGAGGGAGGAGGGGCTGAGGGAAGGGGCTGAGGGAGGAGTGCTGAGGAAGGAGGGGCTGAGGGAGGAGGGGCTGAAGGAGGAGGGGCTGAAGGAGGAGGGGCTGAGGGAGGAGGGGCTGAGGGAGGAGGGGCTAAAAGAGAGGAAAGGCTGAATGAGGAGAGACTGAGGAAGGAGGGGATGAGGGAATAGGGGCTGAGGGAGGAGGGGCTGAGGAAGGAGGGGCTGAGGGAGGAGGGGCTGAGGGAGGAGGGTCTGAGGGAGGAGGGGCTGAGGGAGGAGGGGCTGAGGGAGGAGGGGCTGAAGGAGGTGGGGCTGAGGGAGGAGGGGCGGAGGGAGGAGGGAGGAGGGGCGGAGGGAGGAGGGGCTGAGGGAGGAGGGGCTGAGGGAGGATGGACTCAGGGAGGAGAGGCTGAGGGAGGAGGGGCTGAGGGAGGAAGGGCTGAGGAAGGAGGGGCTGAGGGAGGAGGGGCTGAGGGAAGAGGGGCTGAGGGAGGAGGGTCTGAGAGAGGAAGGGCTGAGGGAGGAGAGACTGAGGGAGGAGGGGCTGAGGGAGGACGGGCTGAGGAAGGAGGGGCTGAGGGAGGAGGGGCTGAGGGAGGAGGGGCTGAGGGAGGAGGGGCTGAGGGAGGAGGGTTTGAGTGAGGAGGGGCGGAGGGAGGAGGGGCTGAGGGAGGAGGGGCTGAGGGAGGAGGGGCGCAGGGAGGAGGGGCTGAGGGAGGAGTGCCTGAGGGAGGAGGGGCTGAGGAAGGAGGGGCTGAGGGAGGAGGGGCTGAAGGAGGAGGGGCTGAAGGAGGAGGGGCTGAGGGAGTAGGGGCTGAGGGAGGAGGGGCTAAAAGAGAGGAAGGGCTGAATGAGGAGAGACTGAGGAAGGAGGGGATGAGAGAATAGGGGCTGAGGGAGGAGGGGCTGAGGAAGGAGGGGCTGAGGGAGGAGGGGCTGAGGAAGGAGGGGCTGAGGGAGGAGGGGCTGAAGGAGGAGGGGCTGAAGGAATAGGGCTGAGGGAAGGGGCTGAGGGAGGAGGGACTGAGGGAGGAGGGGCTGAGGGAAGGGGCTGAGGGAGGAGGGCTGAGGAAGGAGGGGCTGAGGGAGGAGGGGCTGAAGGAGGAGGGGCTGAAGGAGGAGGGGCTGAGGGAGGAGGGGCTGAGGGAGGAGGGGCTAAAAGAGAGGAAGGGCTGAATGAGGAGAGACTGAGGAAGGAGGGGATGAGGGAATAGGGGCTGAGGGAGAAGGGGCTGAGGAAGGAGATGCTGAGGGAGGAGGGGCTGAGGAAGGACGGGCTGAGGGAGGAGGGGCTGAAGGAGGAGGGGCTGAAGGAATAGGGCTGAGGGAGGAGGGGCTGAGGGAGGAGGAGCTGAGGGAGGAGGGGCTGAGGGAGGAGGGTCTGAATGAGGAGGGACGGAAAGAGGAGGGGCTGAGGGAGGAGGGGCTGAGGAAGGAGGGGCTGAGGGAGGAGGGGCTGAAGGAGGAGGGGATGAGGGAATAGGGGCTGAGGGAGGAAGGGCTGAGGAAGGAGGGGCTGAGGGAGGAGGGGCTGAGGGAGGAGGGTCTGAGGGAGGAGGGGCTGAGGGAGGAGGGGCTGAGGGAGGAGGGGCTGAAGGAGGAGTGGCTGAGGGAGGAGGGGCGGTTGGAGGAGGGGCGGAGGGAGGAGGGGCTGAGGGAGGAGGGGCTGAGGGAGGATGGGCTGAGGGAGGAGAGACTGAGGGAGGAGGGGCTGAGGGAGGAAGGGCTGAGGAAGGAGGGGCTGAGGGAGGAGGGGCTGAGGGAGGAGGGGCTGAGGGAGCAGGGTCTGAGAGAGAAAGGGCTGAGGGAGGAGAGACTGAGGGAGGAGGGGCTGAGGGAGGACCGGCTGAGGAAGGAGGGGCTGAGGGAGGAGGGGCTGAGGGAGGAGGAACTGAGGGAGGAGGGGCTGAGGGAGGAGGGTCTGAGTGAGGAGGGGAGGAGGGAGGAGGGGCTGAGGGAGGAGGGGCTGCGGGAGGATGGGCGGAGGGAGGAGGGGCTGAGGGAGGAGTGCCTGAGGGAGGAGGGGCTGAGGAAGGAGGGGCTGAGGGAGGAGGGGCTGAAGGAGGAGGGGCTGAAGGAGGAGGGGCTGAGGGAGGAGGGGCGGAGGGAGGAGGGGCTGAGGAAGGAGGGGCTGAGGGAAGAGAGACTGAGGGAGGAGGGGCTGAGGGAGGAGGGGCTGAGGGAGGAGGGTCTGAGTGAGGAGGAGCGGAGGGAGGAGGGGCTGAGGGAAGAGGGGCTGAGGGAGGAGGGGCGAAGGGAGGAGGGGCTGAGGGAGGAGGGGCGGAGGGAGGAGGGGCGAAGGGAGGAGGGGCTGAGGGAGGAGGGGCTGAGGGAGGAGGGGCTGAGGGAGGAGGGACTGAGGGAGGAGGGGCTGAGGGAGGAGGTGCTGAAGGAGGAGGGGCTGAACGAGGAGGGGCTGAGGGAGGAGGGGCGGAGGGGGGAGGGGCTGAGAGTGGGAGGACGGAGGGAGGAGGGACTGAGGGAGGAGGGGCTGAGGGAGGAGGGTCTGAGTGAGGAGGGGCGGAGGGAGGAGGGGCTTAGGGAGGAGGGGCTGAGAGAGGAGGGTCTGAGTGAGGCGGGGCGGAGGGAGGAATGGCTGAGGGAGGATTGACTGAGGGAGGAGGGGCTGAGGGAGGAGAGATTGAGGGAGGAGGGGCTGAGGGAGGAGGGACGGAGGGAGGAGAGGCTGAGGAAGGAGAGGCTGAGGAAGGAGGGGCTGAGGAAGGAGGGGCTGAGGGAGGTGGGGCTGAAGGAGGAGGGGCTGAAGGAGGAGGGCTGAGGGAGGAGGGGCTGAGGGAGGAGGGGCTGAGGGAGGAGGGGCTGAGGGAGGAGGGACTGAGAGAGGAGGGGCTAAGGGAGGAGGGGCTGAGGGAGGAGGGACTGAGGGAGGAAGGGCTGAGGGTGGAGGGTCTGAGAGAGGAAGGGCTGAGGGAGGAGAGACTGAGGGAGGAGGGGCTGAGGGAGGAGGGGCTGAAGGAGGAGGGGCTGAAGGAGGAGGGGTTGAAGGAAGAGGGGCTGAGGGAGGAGGGGCTTAGGGAGGAGGGGCTGAGGGAGGAGGGGCTGAGGGAGGAGGGTCTGAGTGAGGCGGGGCGGAGGGAGGAATGGCTGAGGGAGGATTGTCTGAGGGAGGAGGGGCTGAGGGAGGAGAGATTGAGGGAGGAGGGGCTGAGGGAGGAGGGACGGAGGGAGGAGAGGCTGAGGAAGGAGAGGCTGAGGAAGGAGGGGCTGAGGAAGGAGGGGCTGAGGGAGGTGGGGCTGAAGGAGGAGGGGCTGAAGGAGGAGGGCTGAGGGAGGAGGGGCTGAGGGAGGAGGGGCTGAGGGAGGAGGGGCTGAGGGAGGAGGGACTGAGGGAGGAGGGGCTAAGGGAGGAGGGGCCGAGGGAGGAGGGACTGAGGGAGGAAGGGCTGAGGGTGGAGGGTCTGAGAGAGGAAGGGCTGAGGGAGGAGAGACTGAGGGAGGAGGGGCTGAGGGAGGAGGGGCTGAGCGAGGAGGGTCTGAGTGAGGAGGGGCGGAGGGAGGAGGGGCTGAGGGAGGAGGGGCTGAGGGAGGAGTGGCGGAGGGAGGAGGGGCTGAGGGAGGAGGGCCTGAGGGAGGAGGGGCTGAGGAAGGAGGGGCTGAGGGAGGGGCTGAGGGAAGAAAGACTGAGGGAGGAGGGGCTGAGGGAGGAGGGGCTGAGGGAGGAGGGTCTGAGTGAGGAGGGCCGGAGGGAGGAGGGGCTGAGGGAGGAGGGGCTGAGGGCGGAGGGTCTGATAGAGGAAGGGCTGAGGGAGGAGGGGCTGAGGGAGGAGGGGCTGAGCGAGGAGGGGCTGAGGGAGGAGGGCTGAGGGAGGAGGGGCTGAGGGAGGAGGGGCTGAAAGAGGAGAGGCTGAGGGAGGAGAGACTGAGGGAGGAGGGGATGAGGGAGGAGGGGCTGAGGGAGGAGTGTCTGAGGGAGGAAGGGTAGAGGGAGGTGAGACTGAGGGAGGAGGCGCTGAGGGAGGAGGGTCAGAGGGGAGGGGCTGAGGGAAGAGAGACTGAGGGAGGAGGGGCTGAGGGAGGAGGGGCTGAGGGAGGAGGGTCTGAGTGAGAACGGGCGGAGGGAGGAGGGGCTGAGGTAGGAGGGGCTGAGGGAGGAGTTGCTGAGGGAGGAGGGTCTGAGTGAGGAGGGGCTGAGGGAGGAGGGGCTGAGGGAGAAGGGGCGGAGGGAGGAGGGGCTGAGAAAGGAGGGGCTGAGGGAGGAGGGGCTGAGGGAGGAGGGTCTGAGTGAGGAGGGGCGGAGAGAGGAGGGGCTGAGGGAGGAGGGGCTGAGGGAGGATGGGCGGAGGGAGGAGGGGCTGAGGGAGGAGGGCCTGAGGGAGGAGGGGCTGAGGAAGGAGGGGCTGAGGGAGGAGGGGCTGAGGGAGGAGGGGCTGAGGGAGGAGGGTCTGAGTGAGGAGGGGCGGAGAGAGGAGGGGCTGAGGGAGGAGGGGCTGAGGATGGATGGGCGGAGGGAGGAGGGGCTGAGGGAGGAGGGCCTGAGGGAGGAGGGGCTGAGGAAGGAGGGGCTGAGGGTGGAGGGGCTGAGGGAGGAGGGGCGAAGGGAGGAGGGGCTGAGGGAGGAAGGCCTGAGGGAGGAGGGGCTGAGGAAGGAGGGGCTGAGGGAGGAGGGGCTGAGGGAGGAGGGGCTGAGGGAGGAGGGTCTGAGTGAGGAGGGGCGGAGAGAGGAGGGGCTGAGGGAGGAGGGGCTGAGGGAGGATGGGCGGAGGGAGGAGGGGCTGAGGGAGGAGGGGCTGAGGGAGGAGGGGCTGAGGGAGGAGGGTCTGAGTGAGAACGGGCGGAGGGAGGAGGGGCTGAGGTAGGAGGGGCTGAGGGAGGAGATGCTGAGGGAGGAGGGTCTGAGTGAGGAGGGGCTGAGGGAGGAGGGGCTGAGGGAGGAGGGTCTGAGTGAGGAGGGGCGGAGAGAGGAGGGGCTGAGGGAGGAGGGGCTGAGGGAGGATGGGCGGAGGGAGGAGGGGCTGAGGGAGGAGGGCCTGAGGGAGGAGGGGCTGAGGAAGGAGGGGCTGAGGGTGGAGGGGCTGAGGGAGGAGGGGCGAAGGGAGGAGGGGCTGAGGGAGGAGTGCCTGAGGGAGGAGGGGCTGAGGGAGGGGCTGAGGGAAGAAAGACTGAGGGAGGAGGGGCTGAGGGAGGAGGGGCTTAGGGAGGAGGGTCTGAGTGAGGAGGGCCGGAGGGAGGAGGGGCTGAGGGAGGAGGGGCTGAGGGCGGAGGGTCTGATAGAGGAAGGGCTGAGGGAGGAGGGGCTGAGGGAGGAGGGGCTGAGCGAGGAGGGGCTGAGGGAGGAGGGCTGAGGGAGGAGGGGCTGAGGGAGGAGGGGCTGAAGATGAGAGGCTGAGGGAGGAGAGACTGAGGGAGGAGGGGATGAGGGAGGAGGGGCTGAGGGAGGAGTGTCTGAGGGAGGAAGGGCTGAGGGAGGTGAGACTGAGGGAGGAGGCGCTGAGGGAGGAGGGTCAGAGGGGAGGGGCTGAGGGAAGAGAGACTGAGGGAGGAGGGGCTGTGGGAGGAGGGGCTGAGGGAGGAGGGTCTGAGTGAGAACGGGCGGAGGGAGGAGGGGCTGAGGTAGGAGGGGCTGAGGGAGGAGATGCTGAGGGAGGAGGGTCTGAGTGAGGAGAGGCTGAGGGAGGAGGGGCTGAGGGAGAAGGGGCGGAGGGAGGAGGGGCTGAGGGAGGAGGGGCTGAGGGAGGAGGAGCTGAGGGAGGAGGGTCTGAGTGAGGAGGGGCGGAGAGAGGAGGGGCTGAGGGAGGAGTGGCTGAGGGAGGATGGGCGGAGGGAGGAGGGGCTGAGGGAGGAGGGCCTGAGGGAGGAGGGGCTGAGGAAGGAGGGGCTGAGGGAGGAGGGGCTGAGGGAGGAGGGGCTGAGGGAGGGGCTGAGGGAAGAAAGACTGAGGGAGGAGGGGCTGAGGGAGGAGGGGCTGAGGGAGGAGGGGCTGAGGGAGGAGGGTCTGAGTGAGGAGGGGCTGAAGGAGGAGGGGCTGAGGGAGGAGGGTCTGAGTGAGGAGGGGCGGAGGGAGGAGGGGCTGAGGGTGGAGGGGCTGAGGGAGGAGGGGCGAAGGGAGGAGGGGCTGAGGGAGGAGTGCCTGAGGGAGGAGGGGCTGAGGAAGGAGGGGCTGAGGGAGGAGGGGCTGAAGGAGGAGGGGCTGAAGGAGGAGGGGCTGAGGGAGGAGGGGCGGAGGGAGGAGGGGCTGAGGAAGGAGGGGCTGAGGGAAGAGAGACTGAGGGAGGAGGGGCTGAGGGAGGAGGGGCTGAGGGAGGAGGGTCTGAGTGAGGAGGGGCGGAGGGAGGAGGGGCTGAGGGAGGAGGGGCTGAGGGAGGAGGGGCGGAGGGAGGAGGGGCTGAGGGAGGAGGGGCTGAGGGAGGAGTGCCTGAGGGAGGAGGGGCTGAGGAAGGAGGGGCGGAGGGAGGAGGGGCTGAGGGAGGAGTGCCTGAGGGAGGAGGGGCTGAGGAAGGAGGGGCTGAGGGAGGAAGGGCTGAAGGAGGAGGGGCTGAAGGAGGAGGGGCTGAGGGAAGAGAGACTGAGGGAGAAGGGGCTGAGGGAGGAGGGGCTGAGGGAGGAGGGTCTGAGTGAGGAGGAGCGGAGGGAGGAGGGGCTGAGGGAGGAGGGGCTGAGTGAAAAGGGGCGGAGGGAGGAGTGGATGAGGAAGGAGGGGCTGAGGGAGGAGGGGCTGAAGGAGAAGGGGCTGAAGGAGGAGGGGCTGAGGGAGGAGGGGCGGAGGGAGGAATGGCTGAGGGAGGAGGGGCTGAGGGAGGAGGGGCTGAGGGAGGAGGGGCTGAGGAAGAAGGGGCTGAGGGAGGAGGATCTGAAGGAGGAGGGGCTGAAGGAGGAGGGGCTGAAGGAGGAGGGGCTGAGGGAGGAGGGGCTTAGGGAGGAGGGGCTGAGGGAGGAGGGGCTGAGGTAGGAGGGGCTGAGGGAGGAGGGGCTGAGGGAGGAGGGTCTGAGTGAGGAGGGGCGGAGGGAGGAGGGGCTGAGGGAGGAGGGGCTGAGGGAGGAGGGGCGGAGGGAGGAGGGGCTGAGGGAGGAGGGGCTGAGGGAGGAGTGCCTGAGGGAGGAGGGGCTGAGGAAGGAGGGGCGGAGGGAGGAGGGGCTGAGGGAGGAGTGCCTGAGGGAGGAGGGGCTGAGGAAGGAGGGGCTGAGGGAGGAGGGGCTGAAGGAGGAGGGGCTGAAGGAGGAGGGGCTGAGGGAAGAGAGACTGAGGGAGAAGGGGCTGAGGGAGGAGGGGCTGAGGGAGGAGGGTCTGAGTGAGGAGGAGCGGAGGGAGGAGGGGCTGAGGGAGGAGGGGCTGAGTGAAAAGGGGCGGAGGGAGGAGTGGATGAGGAAGGAGGGGCTGAGGGAGGAGGGGCTGAAGGAGAAGGGGCTGAAGGAGGAGGGGCTGAGGGAGGAGGGGCGGAGGGAGGAATGGCTGAGGGAGGAGGGGCTGAGGGAGGAGGGGCTGAGGGAGGAGGGGCTGAGGAAGGAGGGGCTGAGGGAGGAGGATCTGAAGGAGGAGGGGCTGAAGGAGGAGGGGCTGAAGGAGGAGGGGCTGAGGGAGGAGGGTCTGAGTGAGGAGGGGCGGAGGGAGGAGGGGCTGAGGGAGGAGGGGCTGAGGGAGGAGGGGCTGAGGGAGGAGGGTCTGAGTGAGGAGGGTCGGAGAGAAGAGGGGCTGAGGGAGGAGGGGCTGAGGGAGGATGGGCGGAGGGAGGAGGGGCTGAGGGAGGAGTGCCTGAGAGAGGAGGGGCTGAGGGAGGAGGGTCTGAGTGAGGAGATGCGGAGGGAGGAGGGGCTGAGGGAGGAGGGGCTGAGGGTGGAGGGGCGGAGGGAGGAGGGGCTGAGGGAGGAGTGCCTGAGGGAGGAGGGGCTGAGGAAGGAGGGGCTGAGGGAGGAGGGGCTGAGGGAAGAGGGGCTGAGGAAGGAGGGGCTGAGGGAAGAGAGACTGAGGGAGGAGGGGTTGAGGGAGGAGGGGCTGAGGGAGGAGGGTCTGAGTGAGGAGGGGCTGAAGGAGGAGGGGCTGAGGGAGGAGGGTCTGAGTGAGGAGGGGCGGAGGGAGGAGGGGCTGAGGGAGGAGGGGCTGAGGGAGGAGGGGCTGAGGGAGGAGGGTCTGAGTGAGGAGGGGCGGAGAGAGGAGGGGCTGAGGGAGGAGGGGCTGAGGGAGGATGGGCGGAGGGAGGAGGGGCTGAGGGAGGAGTGCCTGAGGGAGGAGGGGCTGAGGGAGGAGGGTCTGAGTGAGGAGGGGCGGAGGGAGGAGGGGCTGAGGGAGGAGGGGCTGAGGGTGGAGGGGCGGAGGGAGGAGGGGCTGAGGGAGGAGTGCCTGAAGGAGTAGATGCTGAGGAAGGAGGGGCTGAGGGAGGAGGGGCTGAAGGAGGAGGGGCTGAAGGAGGAGGGGCTGAGGGAGGAGGGGCGGAGGGAGGAGGGGCTCAGGAAGGAGGGGCTGAGGGAAGAAAGACTGAGGGAGGAGGGGCTGAGGGAGGAGGGGCTGAAGGAGGAGGGGCTGAAGGAGGAGGGGCTGAGGGAGGAGGGGCTGAGGGAGGAGGGACGGAGGGAGGAGGGGCTGAGGGAGGAGGGGCTGAGGGAGGAGGGGCTGAGGAAGGAGGGGCTGAGGGAAGAGAGACTGAGGGAGGAGGCGCTTAGGGAGGAGGGGCTGAGGGAGGAGGGTCTGAGTGAGGAGGGGCGGAAGGAGGAGGGGCTGAGGGAGGAGGGGCTGAGGGAGGAGGGGCTGAGGGTCTGAGAGAGGAAGCGCTGAGGGAGGAGGGGCTGAGGGAGGAGGGGCTGAGGAAGGAGGGGCTGAGGGAGGAGGGGCTGAAGGAGGAGGGGCTGAAGGAGGAGGGGCTGAGGGAGGAGGGGCGGAGGGAGGAGGGGCTGAGGAAGGAGGGGCTGAGGGAAGAGAGACTGAGGGAGGAGGGGCTGAGGGAGGAGGGGCTGAAGGAGGAGGGGCTGAAGGAGGAGGGGCTGAGGGAGGAGGGGCTGAGGGAGGAGGGACGGAGGGAGGAGGGGCTGAGGGAGGAGGGGCTGAAGGAGGAGGGGCTGAAGGAGGAGGGGCTGAGGGAGGAGGGGCGGAGGGAGGAGGGGCTGAGGAAGGAGGGGCTGAGGGAAGAGAGACTGAGGGAGGAGGGGCTGAGGGAGGAGGGGCTGAGGGAGGAGGGTCTGAGTGAGGAGGAGCGGAGGGAGGAGGGGCTGAGGGAAGAGGGGCTGAGGGAGGAGGGGCGAAGGGAGGAGGGGCTGAGGGAGGAGGGGCGGAGGGAGGAGGGGCGAAGGGAGGAGGGGCTGAGGGAGGAGGGGCTGAGGGAGGAGGGGCTGAGGGAGGAGGGGCTGAGGGAGGAGGGACTGAGGGAGGAGGGGCTGAGGGAGGAGGTGCTGAAGGAGGAGGGGCTGAACGAGGAGGGGCTGAGGGAGGAGGGGCGGAGGGGGGAGGGGCTGAGAGTGGGAGGACGGAGGGAGGAGGGACTGAGGGAGGAGGGGCTGAGGGAGGAGGGTCTGAGTGAGGAGGGGCGGAGGGAGGAGGGGCTTAGGGAGGAGGGGCTGAGAGAGGAGGGTCTGAGTGAGGCGGGGCGGAGGGAGGAATGGCTGAGGGAGGATTGACTGAGGGAGGAGGGGCTGAGGGAGGAGAGATTGAGGGAGGAGGGGCTGAGGGAGGAGGGACGGAGGGAGGAGAGGCTGAGGAAGGAGAGGCTGAGGAAGGAGGGGCTGAGGAAGGAGGGGCTGAGGGAGGTGGGGCTGAAGGAGGAGGGGCTGAAGGAGGAGGGCTGAGGGAGGAGGGGCTGAGGGAGGAGGGGCTGAGGGAGGAGGGGCTGAGGGAGGAGGGACTGAGAGAGGAGGGGCTAAGGGAGGAGGGGCTGAGGGAGGAGGGACTGAGGGAGGAAGGGCTGAGGGTGGAGGGTCTGAGAGAGGAAGGGCTGAGGGAGGAGAGACTGAGGGAGGAGGGGCTGAGGGAGGAGGGGCTGAAGGAGGAGGGGCTGAAGGAGGAGGGGTTGAAGGAAGAGGGGCTGAGGGAGGAGGGGCTTAGGGAGGAGGGGCTGAGGGAGGAGGGGCTGAGGGAGGAGGGTCTGAGTGAGGCGGGGCGGAGGGAGGAATGGCTGAGGGAGGATTGACTGAGGGAGGAGGGGCTGAGGGAGGAGAGATTGAGGGAGGAGGGGCTGAGGGAGGAGGGACGGAGGGAAAAGAGGCTGAGGAAGGAGAGGCTGAGGAAGGAGGGGCTGAGGAAGGAGGGGCTGAGGGAGGTGGGGCTGAAGGAGGAGGGGCTGAAGGAGGAGGGCTGAGGGAGGAGGGGCTGAGGGAGGAGGGGCTGAGGGAGGAGGGGCTGAGGGAGGAGGGACTGAGGGAGGAGGGGCTAAGGGAGGAGGGGCCGAGGGAGGAGGGACTGAGGGAGGAAGGGCTGAGGGTGGAGGGTCTGAGAGAGGAAGGGCTGAGGGAGGAGAGACTGAGGGAGGAGGGGCTGAGGGAGGAGGGGCTGAGCGAGGAGGGTCTGAGTGAGGAGGGGCGGAGGGAGGAGGGGCTGAGGGAGGAGGGGCTGAGGGAGGAGTGGCGGAGGGAGGAGGGGCTGAGGGAGGAGGGCCTGAGGGAGGAGGGGCTGAGGAAGGAGGGGCTGAGGGAGGGGCTGAGGGAAGAAAGACTGAGGGAGGAGGGGCTGAGGGAGGAGGGGCTGAGGGAGGAGGGTCTGAGTGAGGAGGGCCGGAGGGAGGAGGGGCTGAGGGAGGAGGGGCTGAGGGCGGAGGGTCTGATAGAGGAAGGGCTGAGGGAGGAGGGGCTGAGGGAGGAGGGGCTGAGCGAGGAGGGGCTGAGGGAGGAGGGCTGAGGGAGGAGGGGCTGAGGGAGGAGGGGCTGAAAGAGGAGAGGCTGAGGGAGGAGAGACTGAGGGAGGAGGGGATGAGGGAGGAGGGGCTGAGGGAGGAGTGTCTGAGGGAGGAAGGGCTGAGGGAGGTGAGACTGAGGGAGGAGGCGCTGAGGGAGGAGGGTCAGAGGGGAGGGGCTGAGGGAAGAGAGACTGAGGGAGGAGGGGCTGAGGGAGGAGGGGCTGAGGGAGGAGGGTCTGAGTGAGAACGGGCGGAGGGAGGAGGGGCTGAGGTAGGAGGGGCTGAGGGAGGAGTTGCTGAGGGAGGAGGGTCTGAGTGAGGAGGGGCAGAGGGAGGAGGGGCTGAGGGAGAAGGGGCGGTGGGAGGAGGGGCTGAGAAAGGAGGGGCTGAGGGAGGAGGGGCTGAGGGAGGAGGGTCTGAGTGAGGAGGGGCGGAGAGAGGAGGGGCTGAGGGAGGAGGGGCTGAGGGAGGATGGGCGGAGGGAGGAGGGGCTGAGGGAGGAGGGCCTGAGGGAGGAGGGGCTGAGGAAGGAGGGGCTGAGGGAGGAGGGGCTGAGGGAGGAGGGGCTGAGGGAGGAGGGTCTGAGTGAGGAGGGGCGGAGAGAGGAGGGGCTGAGGGAGGAGGGGCTGAGGATGGATGGGCGGAGGGAGGAGGGGCTGAGGGAGGAGGGCCTGAGGGAGGAGGGGCTGAGGAAGGAGGGGCTGAGGGTGGAGGGGCTGAGGGAGGAGGGGCGAAGGGAGGAGGGGCTGAGGGAGGAAGGCCTGAGGGAGGAGGGGCTGAAGAAGGAGGGGCTGAGGGAGGAGGGGCTGAGGGAGGAGGGGCTGAGGGAGGAGGGTCTGAGTGAGGAGGGGCGGAGAGAGGAGGGGCTGAGGGAGGAGGGGCTGAGGGAGGATGGGCGGAGGGAGGAGGGGCTGAGGGAGGAGGGGCTGAGGGAGGAGGGGCTGAGGGAGGAGGGTCTGAGTGAGAACGGGCGGAGGGAGGAGGGGCTGAGGTAGGAGGGGCTGAGGGAGGAGATGCTGAGGGAGGAGGGTCTGAGTGAGGAGGGGCTGAGGGAGGAGGGGCTGAGGGAGGAGGGTCTGAGTGAGGAGGGGCGGAGAGAGGAGGGGCTGAGGGAGGAGGGGCTGAGGGAGGATGGGCGGAGGGAGGAGGGGCTGAGGGAGGAGGGCCTGAGGGAGGAGGGGCTGAGGAAAGAGGGGCTGAGGGTGGAGGGGCTGAGGGAGGAGGGGCGAAGGGAGGAGGGGCTAAGGAGGAGTGCCTGAGGGAGGAGGGGCTGAGGGAGGGGCTGAGGGAAGAAAGACTGAGGGAGGAGGGGCTGAGGGAGGAGGGGCTGAGGGAGGAGGGTCTGAGTGAGGAGGGCCGGAGGGAGGAGGGGCTGAGGGAGGAGGGGCTGAGGGCGGAGGGTCTGATAGAGGAAGGGCTGAGGGAGGAGGGGCTGAGGGAGGAGGGGCTGAGCGAAGAGGGGCTGAGGGAGGAGGGCTGAGGGAGGAGGGGCTGAGGGAGGAGGGGCTGAGGAAGGAGGGGCTGAGGGAGGAGGGGCTGAGGGAGGAGGGGCTGAGGGAGGGGCTGAGGGAAGAAAGACTGAGGGAGGAAGGGCTGAGGGAGGTGAGACTGAGGGAGGAGGCGCTGAGGGAGGAGGGTCAGAGGGGAGGGGCTGAGGGAAGAGAGACTGAGGGAGGAGGGGCTGAGGGAGGAGGGGCTGAGGGAGGAGGGTCTGAGTGAGAACGGGCGGAGGGAGGAGGGGCTGAGGTAGGAGGGGCTGAGGGAGGAGATGCTGAGGGAGGAGGGTCTGAGTGAGGAGAGGCTGAGGGAGGAGGGGCTGAGGGAGAAGGGGCGGAGGGAGGAGGGGCTGAGGGAGGAGGGGCTGAGGGAGGAGGAGCTGAGGGAGGAGGGTCTGAGTGAGGAGGGGCGGAGAGAGGAGGGGCTGAGGGAGGAGGGGCTGAGGGAGGATGGGCGGAGGGAGGAGGGGCTGAGGGAGGAGGGCCTGAAGGAGGAGGGGCTGAGGAAGGAGGGGCTGAGGGAGGAGGGGCTGAGGGAGGAGGGGCTGAGGGAGGGGCTGAGGGAAGAAAGACTGAGGGAGGAGGGGCTGAGGGAGGAGGGGCTGAGGGAGGAGGGGCTGAGGGAGGAGGGTCTGAGTGAGGAGGGGCTGAAGGAGGAGGGGCTGAGGGAGGAGGGTCTGAGTGGGGAGGGGCGGAGGGAGGAGGGGCTGAGGGTGGAGGGGCTGAGGGAGGAGGGGCGAAGGGAGGAGGGGCTGAGGGAGGAGTGCCTGAGGGAGGAGGGGCTGAGGAAGGAGGGGCTGAGGGAGGAGGGGCTGAAGGAGGAGGGGCTGAAGGAGAAGGGGCTGAGGGAGGAGGGGCGGAGGGAGGAGGGGCTGAGGAAGGAGGGGCTGAGGGAAGAGAGACTGAGGGAGGAGGGGCTGAGGGAGGAGGGGCTGAGGGAGGAGGGTCTGAGTGAGGAGGGGCGGAGGGAGGAGGGGCTGAGGGAGGAGGGGCTGAGGGAGGAGGGGCGGAGGGAGGAGGGGCTGAGGGAGGAGGGGCTGAGGGAGGAGTGCCTGAGGGAGGAGGGGCTGAGGAAGGAGGGGCGGAGGGAGGAGGGGCTGAGGGAGGAGTGCCTGAGGGAGGAGGGGCTGAGGAAGGAGGGGCTGAGGGAGGAGGGGCTGAAGGAGGAGGGGCTGAAGGAGGAGGGGCTGAGGGAAGAGAGACTGAGGGAGAAGGGGCTGAGGGAGGAGGGGCTGAGGGAGGAGGGTCTGAGTGAGGAGGAGCGGAGGGAGGAGGGGCTGAGGGAGGAGGGGCTGAGTGAAAAGGGGCGGAGGGAGGAGTGGATGAGGAAGGAGGGGCTGAGGGAGGAGGGGCTGAAGGAGAAGGGGCTGAAGGAGGAGGGGCGGAGGGAGGAGGGGCGGAGGGAGGAATGGCTGAGGGAGGAGGGGCTGAGGGAGGAGGGGCTGAGGGAGGAGGGGCTGAGGAAGAAGGGGCTGAGGGAGGAGGATCTGAAGGAGGAGGGGCTGAAGGAGGAGGGGCTGAAACAGGAGGGGCTGAGGGAGGAGGGGCTTAGGGAGGAAGGGCTGAGGGAGGAGGGGCTGAGGTAGGAGGGGCTGAGGGAGGAGGGGCTGAGGGAGGAGGGTCTGAGTGAGGAGGGGCGGAGGGAGGAGGGGCTGAGGGAGGAGGGGCTGAGGGAGGAGGGGCGGAGGGAGGAGGGGCTGAGGGAGGAGGGGCTGAGGGAGGAGTGCCTGAGGGAGGAGGGGCTGAGGAAGGAGGGGCGGAGGGAGGAGGGGCTGAGGGAGGAGTGCCTGAGGGAGGAGGGGCTGAGGAAGGAGGGGCTGAGGGAGGAGGGGCTGAAGGAGGAGGGGCTGAAGGAGGAGGGGCTGAGGGAAGAGAGACTGAGGGAGAAGGGGCTGAGGGAGGAGGGGCTGAGGGAGGAGGGTCTGAGTGAGGAGGAGCGGAGGGAGGAGGGGCTGAGGGAGGAGGGGCTGAGTGAAAAGGGGCGGAGGGAGGAGTGGATGAGGAAGGAGGGGCTGAGGGAGGAGGGGCTGAAGGAGAAGGGGCTGAAGGAGGAGGGGCTGAGGGAGGAGGGGCGGAGGGAGGAATGGCTGAGGGAGGAGGGGCTGAGGGAGGAGGGGCTGAGGGAGGAGGGGCTGAGGAAGGAGGGGCTGAGGGAGGAGGATCTGAAGGAGGAGGGGCTGAAGGAGGAGGGGCTGAAGGAGGAGGGGCTGAGGGAGGAGGGTCTGAGTGAGGAGGGGCGGAGGGAGGAGGGGCTGAGGGAGGAGGGGCTGAGGGAGGAGGGGCTGAGGGAGGAGGGTCTGAGTGAGGAGGGTCGGAGAGAAGAGGGGCTGAGGGAGGAGGGGCTGAGGGAGGATGGGCGGAGGGAGGAGGGGCTGAGGGAGGAGTGCCTGAGAGAGGAGGGGCTGAGGGAGGAGGGTCTGAGTGAGGAGATGCGGAGGGAGGAGGGGCTGAGGGAGGAGGGGCTGAGGGTGGAGGGGCGGAGGGAGGAGGGGCTGAGGGAGGAGTGCCTGAGGGAGGAGGGGCTGAGGAAGGAGGGGCTGAGGGAGGAGGGGCTGAGGGAAGAGGGGCTGAGGAAGGAGGGGCTGAGGGAAGAGAGACTGAGGGAGGAGGGGTTGAGGGAGGAGGGGCTGAGGGAGGAGGGTCTGAGTGAGGAGGGGCTGAAGGAGGAGGGGCTGAGGGAGGAGGGTCTGAGTGAGGAGGGGCGGAGGGAGGAGGGGCTGAGGGAGGAGGGGCTGAGGGAGGAGGGGCTGAGGGAGGAGGGTCTGAGTGAGGAGGGGCGGAGAGAGGAGGGGCTGAGGGAGGAGGGGCTGAGGGAGGATGGGCGGAGGGAGGAGGGGCTGAGGGAGGAGTGCCTGAGGGAGGAGGGGCTGAGGGAGGAGGGTCTGAGTGAGGAGGGGCGGAGGGAGGAGGGGCTGAGGGAGGAGGGGCTGAGGGAGGAGGGGCTGCGGGAGGAGGGGCTGAGAGAGGAGGGGCGGAGGGAGGAGTGGCTGAGGAAGGAGGGGCTGAGGGAGGAGGGGCTGAAGGAGGAGGGGCTGAAGGAGGAGGGGCTGAGGGAGGCGGGGCTGAGAGTGGAGGGACGGAGGGAGGAGGGACTGAGGGAGGAGGGGCTGAGGGAGGAGGGGCTGAGGGAGGAGGGACTGAGGGAGGAGGGGCTGAGGGAGGAGGGGCTGAAGGAGGAGGGGCTGAAGGAGGAGGGGCTGAGGGAGGAGGGGCGGAGGGAGGAGGGGTTGAGAGTGGGAGGACGGAGGGAGGAGTGGCTGAGGAAGAAGGGGCTGAGGGAGGAGGGGCTGAAGGAGGAGGGGCTGAAGGAGGAGGGGCTGAGGGAGGCGGGGCTGAGAGTGGAGGGACGGAGGGAGGAGGGACTGAGGGAGGAGGGGCTGAGGGAGGGGGGTCTGAGTGAGGAGGGGCGGAGGGAGGAGGGACTGAGGGAGGAGGGGCTGAGAGAGGAGGGGCGGAGGGAGGAGTGGCTGAGGAAGGAGGGGCTGAGGGAGGAGGGGCTGAAGGAGGAGGGGCTGAAGGAGGAGGGGCTGAGGGAGGAGGGGCGGAAGGAGGAGGGGCTGTGGGAGGAGGGACTGAGGGAGGAGGGGCTGAGGGAGGAGAAGCTGAGGAAGGAGGGGCTGAGGGAGGAGGATCTGAAGGAGGAGGGGCTGAAGGAGGAGGGGCTGAAGGAGGAGGGGCTTAGGGAGGAGGGGCTGAGGGAGGAGGGGCTGAGGGAGGAGGGGCTGAGGGAGGAGGGGCTGAGGGAGGAGGGACTGAGAGAGGAGGGGCTGAGGGAGGAGGGGCTGAAGGAGGAAGGGCTGAGGGAGGAAGGGCTGAGGGAGGAGGGACTGAGGGAGGCGGGGCTGAGGGTGGAGGGACGGAGGGAGGAGGGACTGAGGGAGGAGGGGCTGAGGGAGGAGGGTCTGAGTGAGGCGGGGCGGAGGGAGGAGGGGCTGAGGGAGGATTGACTGAGGGAGGAGGGGATGAGGGAGGAGAGATTGAGGGAGGAGGGGCTGAGGGAGGAGGGACGGAGGGAGGAGGGGCTGAGGAAGGAGGGGCTGAGGGAGGAGGGGCTGAAGGAGGAGGGGCTGAAGGAATAGGGCTGAGGGGGGAGGGGCTGAGGGAGGAGGGGCTGAGGGAGGAGGGGCTGAGGGAGTAGGGTCTGAGTGAGGAGGGACGGAGGGAGGAGGCGCTGAGGGAGGAGGGGTGGAGGGAGGAGGGGTGGAGGGAGGAGGGGCTGAGGGAGGAGGGGCTGAGGAAGGAGGGGCTGAGGGAGGAGGGGCTGAAGGAGGAGGGGCTGAAGGAATAGGGCTGAGGGAGGAGGGGCTGAGGGAGGAGGGGCTGAGGGAGGAGGGGCTGAGGGGGGAGGGTGTGAGTGAGGAGGGACGGAGGGAGGAGGGGCTGAGGGAGGAGAGGCTGAGGAAGGAGGGGCTGAGGAAGGAGGGGCTGAGGGAGGAGGGGCTGAAGGTAGAGGGGCTGAGGGAGGAGGGGCGGAGGGAGGAGGGGCTGAGGGAGGAGGGGCTGAGGGAGGAGGGGCTGAGTGAGGAGGGGCGGAGGGGGGAGGGGCTGAGGGAGGAGGGGCTGAGAGAGGAGGGGCGGAGGGAGGAGTGGCTGAGGAAGGAGGGGCTGAGGGAGGAGGGGCTGAAGGAGGAGGGGCTGAAGGAGGAGGGGCTGAGGGAGGCGGGGCTGAGAGTGGAGGGACGGAGGGAGGAGGGACTGAGGGAGGAGGGGCTGAGGGAGGAGGGGCTGAGGGAGGAGGGACTGAGGGAGGAGGGGCTGAGGGAGGAGGGGCTGAAGGAGGAGGGGCTGAAGGAGGAGGGGCTGAGGGAGGAGGGGCGGAGGGAGGAGGGGTTGAGAGTGGGAGGACGGAGGGAGGAGTGGCTGAGGAAGAAGGGGCTTAGGGAGGAGGGGCTGAAGGAGGAGGGGCTGAAGGAGGAGGGGCTGAGGGAGGCGGGGCTGAGAGTGGAGGGACGGAGGGAGGAGGGACTGAGGGAGGAGGGGCTGAGGGAGGGGGGTCTGAGTGAGGAGGGGCGGAGGGAGGAGGGACTGAGGGAGGAGGGGCTGAGGGAGGAGGGGCTGAGGGAGGAGTGCCTGAGGGAGGAGGGGCTGAGGAAGGAGGGGCGGAGGGAGGAGGGGCTGAGGGAGGAGTGCCTGAGGGAGGAGGGGCTGAGGAAGGAGGGGCTGAGGGAGGAGGGGCTGAAGGAGGAGGGGCTGAAGGAGGAGGGGCTGAGGGAAGAGAGACTGAGGGAGAAGGGGCTGAGGGAGGAGGGGCTGAGGGAGGAGGGTCTGAGTGAGGAGGAGCGGAGGGAGGAGGGGCTGAGGGAGGAGGGGCTGAGTGAAAAGGGGCGGAGGGAGGAGTGGATGAGGAAGGAGGGGCTGAGGGAGGAGGGGCTGAAGGAGAAGGGGCTGAAGGAGGAGGGGCGGAGGGAGGAGGGGCGGAGGGAGGAATGGCTGAGGGAGGAGGGGCTGAGGGAGGAGGGGCTGAGGGAGGAGGGGCTGAGGAAGAAGGGGCTGAGGGAGGAGGATCTGAAGGAGGAGGGGCTGAAGGAGGAGGGGCTGAAACAGGAGGGGCTGAGGGAGGAGGGGCTTAGGGAGGAAGGGCTGAGGGAGGAGGGGCTGAGGTAGGAGGGGCTGAGGGAGGAGGGGCTGAGGGAGGAGGGTCTGAGTGAGGAGGGGCGGAGGGAGGAGGGGCTGAGGGAGGAGGGGCTGAGGGAGGAGGGGCGGAGGGAGGAGGGGCTGAGGGAGGAGGGGCTGAGGGAGGAGTGCCTGAGGGAGGAGGGGCTGAGGAAGGAGGGGCGGAGGGAGGAGGGGCTGAGGGAGGAGTGCCTGAGGGAGGAGGGGCTGAGGAAGGAGGGGCTGAGGGAGGAGGGGCTGAAGGAGGAGGGGCTGAAGGAGGAGGGGCTGAGGGAAGAGAGACTGAGGGAGAAGGGGCTGAGGGAGGAGGGGCTGAGGGAGGAGGGTCTGAGTGAGGAGGAGCGGAGGGAGGAGGGGCTGAGGGAGGAGGGGCTGAGTGAAAAGGGGCGGAGGGAGGAGTGGATGAGGAAGGAGGGGCTGAGGGAGGAGGGGCTGAAGGAGAAGGGGCTGAAGGAGGAGGGGCTGAGGGAGGAGGGGCGGAGGGAGGAATGGCTGAGGGAGGAGGGGCTGAGGGAGGAGGGGCTGAGGGAGGAGGGGCTGAGGAAGGAGGGGCTGAGGGAGGAGGATCTGAAGGAGGAGGGGCTGAAGGAGGAGGGGCTGAAGGAGGAGGGGCTGAGGGAGGAGGGTCTGAGTGAGGAGGGGCGGAGGGAGGAGGGGCTGAGGGAGGAGGGGCTGAGGGAGGAGGGGCTGAGGGAGGAGGGTCTGAGTGAGGAGGGTCGGAGAGAAGAGGGGCTGAGGGAGGAGGGGCTGAGGGAGGATGGGCGGAGGGAGGAGGGGCTGAGGGAGGAGTGCCTGAGAGAGGAGGGGCTGAGGGAGGAGGGTCTGAGTGAGGAGATGCGGAGGGAGGAGGGGCTGAGGGAGGAGGGGCTGAGGGTGGAGGGGCGGAGGGAGGAGGGGCTGAGGGAGGAGTGCCTGAGGGAGGAGGGGCTGAGGAAGGAGGGGCTGAGGGAGGAGGGGCTGAGGGAAGAGGGGCTGAGGAAGGAGGGGCTGAGGGAAGAGAGACTGAGGGAGGAGGGGTTGAGGGAGGAGGGGCTGAGGGAGGAGGGTCTGAGTGAGGAGGGGCTGAAGGAGGAGGGGCTGAGGGAGGAGGGTCTGAGTGAGGAGGGGCGGAGGGAGGAGGGGCTGAGGGAGGAGGGGCTGAGGGAGGAGGGGCTGAGGGAGGAGGGTCTGAGTGAGGAGGGGCGGAGAGAGGAGGGGCTGAGGGAGGAGGGGCTGAGGGAGGATGGGCGGAGGGAGGAGGGGCTGAGGGAGGAGTGCCTGAGGGAGGAGGGGCTGAGGGAGGAGGGTCTGAGTGAGGAGGGGCGGAGGGAGGAGGGGCTGAGGGAGGAGGGGCTGAGGGAGGAGGGGCTGAGGGAGGAGGGGCTGAGAGAGGAGGGGCGGAGGGAGGAGTGGCTGAGGAAGGAGGGGCTGAGGGAGGAGGGGCTGAAGGAGGAGGGGCTGAAGGAGGAGGGGCTGAGGGAGGCGGGGCTGAGAGTGGAGGGACGGAGGGAGGAGGGACTGAGGGAGGAGGGGCTGAGGGAGGAGGGGCTGAGGGAGGAGGGACTGAGGGAGGAGGGGCTGAGGGAGGAGGGGCTGAAGGAGGAGGGGCTGAAGGAGGAGGGGCTGAGGGAGGAGGGGCGGAGGGAGGAGGGGTTGAGAGTGGGAGGACGGAGGGAGGAGTGGCTGAGGAAGAAGGGGCTGAGGGAGGAGGGGCTGAAGGAGGAGGGGCTGAAGGAGGAGGGGCTGAGGGAGGCGGGGCTGAGAGTGGAGGGACGGAGGGAGGAGGGACTGAGGGAGGAGGGGCTGAGGGAGGGGGGTCTGAGTGAGGAGGGGCGGAGGGAGGAGGGACTGAGGGAGGAGGGGCTGAGAGAGGAGGGGCGGAGGGAGGAGTGGCTGAGGAAGGAGGGGCTGAGGGAGGAGGGGCTGAAGGAGGAGGGGCTGAAGGAGGAGGGGCTGAGGGAGGAGGGGCGGAAGGAGGAGGGGCTGTGGGAGGAGGGACTGAGGGAGGAGGGGCTGAGGGAGGAGAAGCTGAGGAAGGAGGGGCTGAGGGAGGAGGATCTGAAGGAGGAGGGGCTGAAGGAGGAGGGGCTGAAGGAGGAGGGGCTTAGGGAGGAGGGGCTGAGGGAGGAGGGGCTGAGGGAGGAGGGGCTGAGGGAGGAGGGGCTGAGGGAGGAGGGACTGAGGGAGGAGGGGCTGAGGGAGGAGGGGCTGAAGGAGGAAGGGCTGAGGGAGGAAGGGCTGAGGGAGGAGGGACTGAGGGAGGCGGGGCTGAGGGTGGAGGGACGGAGGGAGGAGGGACTGAGGGAGGAGGGGCTGAGGGAGGAGGGTCTGAGTGAGGCGGGGCGGAGGGAGGAGGGGCTGAGGGAGGATTGACTGAGGGAGGAGGGGATGAGGGAGGAGAGATTGAGGGAGGAGGGGCTGAGGGAGGAGGGACGGAGGGAGGAGGGGCTGAGGAAGGAGGGGCTGAGGGAGGAGGGGCTGAAGGAGGAGGGGCTGAAGGAATAGGCCTGAGGGGGGAGGGGCTGAGGGAGGAGGGGCTGAGGGAGGAGGGGCTGAGGGAGTAGGGTCTGAGTGAGGAGGGACGGAGGGAGGAGGCGCTGAGGGAGGAGGGGTGGAGGGAGGAGGGGTGGAGGGAGGAGGGGCTGAGGGAGGAGGGGCTGAGGAAGGAGGGGCTGAGGGAGGAGGGGCTGAAGGAGGAGGGGCTGAAGGAATAGGGCTGAGGGAGGAGGGGCTGAGGGAGGAGGGGCTGAGGGAGGAGGGGCTGAGGGGGGAGGGTGTGAGTGAGGAGGGACGGAGGGAGGAGGGGCTGAGGGAGGAGAGGCTGAGGAAGGAGGGGCTGAGGAAGGAGGGGCTGAGGGAGGAGGGGCTGAAGGTAGAGGGGCTGAGGGAGGAGGGGCGGAGGGAGGAGGGGCTGAGGGAGGAGGGGCTGAGGGAGGAGGGGCTGAGTGAGGAGGGGCGGAGGGAGGAGGGGCTGAGGGAGGAGGGGCTGAGAGAGGAGGGGCGGAGGGAGGAGTGGCTGAGGAAGGAGGGGCTGAGGGAGGAGGGGCTGAAGGAGGAGGGGCTGAAGGAGGAGGGGCTGAGGGAGGCGGGGCTGAGAGTGGAGGGACGGAGGGAGGAGGGACTGAGGGAGGAGGGGCTGAGGGAGGAGGGGCTGAGGGAGGAGGGACTGAGGGAGGAGGGGCTGAGGGAGGAGGGGCTGAAGGAGGAGGGGCTGAAGGAGGAGGGGCTGAGGGAGGAGGGGCGGAGGGAGGAGGGGTTGAGAGTGGGAGGACGGAGGGAGGAGTGGCTGAGGAAGAAGGGGCTTAGGGAGGAGGGGCTGAAGGAGGAGGGGCTGAAGGAGGAGGGGCTGAGGGAGGCGGGGCTGAGAGTGGAGGGACGGAGGGAGGAGGGACTGAGGGAGGAGGGGCTGAGGGAGGGGGGTCTGAGTGAGGAGGGGCGGAGGGAGGAGGGACTGAGGGAGGAGGGGCTGAGAGAGGAGGGGCGGAGGGAGGAGTGGCTGAGGAAGGAGGGGCTGAGGGAGGAGGGGCTGAAGGAGGAGGGGCTGAAGGAGGAGGGGCTGAGGGAGGAGGGGCGGAAGGAGGAGGGGCTGTGGGAGGAGGGACTGAGGGAGGAGGGGCTGAGGGAGGAGAAGCTGAGGAAGGAGGGGCTGAGGGAGGAGGATCTGAAGGAGGAGGGGCTGAAGGAGGAGGGGCTGAAGGAGGAGGGGCTTAGGGAGGAGGGGCTGAGGGAGGAGGGGCTGAGGGAGGAGGGGCTGAGGGAGGAGGGGCTGAGGGAGGAGGGACTGAGGGAGGAGGGGCTGAGGGAGGAGGGGCTGAAGGAGGAAGGGCTGAGGGAGGAAGGGCTGAGGGAGGAGGGACTGAGGGAGGCGGGGCTGAGGGTGGAGGGACGGAGGGAGGAGGGACTGAGGGAGGAGGGGCTGAGGGAGGAGGGTCTGAGTGAGGCGGGGCGGAGGGAGGAGGGGCTGAGGGAGGATTGACTGAGGGAGGAGGGGATGAGGAAGGAGAGATTGAGGGAGGAGGGGCTGAGGGAGGAGGGACGGAGGGAGGAGGGGCTGAGGAAGGAGGGGCTGAGGGAGGAGGGGCTGAAGGAGGAGGGGCTGAAGGAATAGGGCTGAGGGGGGAGGGGCTGAGGGAGGAGGGGCTGAGGGAAGAGGGGCTGAGGGAGTAGGGTCTGAGTGAGGAGGGACGGAGGGAGGAGGCGCTGAGGGAGGAGGGGTGGAGGGAGGAGGGGTGGAGGGAGGAGGGGCTGAGGGAGGAGGGGCTGAGGAAGGAGGGGCTGAGGGAGGAGGGGCTGAAGGAGGAGGGGCTGAAGGAATAGGGCTGAGGGAGGAGGGGCTGAGGGAGGAGGGGCTGAGGGAGGAAGGGGTGAGGGGGGAGGGTGTGAGTGAGGAGGGACGGAGGGAGGAGGGGCTGAGGGAGGAGAGGCTGAGGAAGGAGGGGCTGAGGAAGGAGGGGCTGAGGGAGGAGGGGCTGAAGGTAGAGGGGCTGAGGGAGGAGGGGCGGAGGGAGGAGGGGCTGAGGGAGGAGGGGCTGAGGGAGGAGGGGCTGAGGAAGGCGGGGCTGAGGGAGGAGGGGCTGAAGGAGGAGGGGCTGAAGGAGGAGGAACTGAGGGAGGAGGGGCTGAAGGAGGAGGGGCTAAAAGACAGGAAGGGCTGAGGGAGGAGAGACTGAGGAAGGAGGGGGTGAGGGAATAGGGGCTGAGGGAGGAAGTGCTGAGGAAGGAGGGGCTGAGGGAGGAGGGGCTGAGGGAGGAGGGTCTGAGGGAGGAGGGGCTGAGGGAGGAGGGGCTGAAGGAGGAGGGGCTGAAGGAAGAGGGGCTGAGGGAGGAGGGGCTGAAGGTAGAGGGGCTGAGGGAGGAGGGGCGGAGGGAGGAGGGGCTGAGGGAGGAGGGTCTGAGGGAGGAGGGGCTGAGGGAGGAGGGGCTGAGGGAGGAGGGGCTGAAGGAGGAGGGGCTGAGGGAGGAGGGGCTGAAGGTAGAACGGCTGAGGGAGGAGGGGCGGAGGGAGAAGGGGCTGAGGGAGTAGGGTCTGAGTGAGGAGGGACGGAGGGAGGAGGCGCTGAGGGAGGAGGGGTGGAGGGAGGAGGGGCTGAGGGAGGAGGGGCTGAGGAAGGAGGGGCTGAGGGAGGAGGGGCTGAAGGAGGAGGGGCTGAAGGAATAGGGCTGAGGGAGGAGGGGCTGAGGGAGGAGGGGCTGAGGAAGGAGGGGCTGAGGGAGGAGGGGCTGAGGGAGGAGGGTCTGAGGGAGGAGGGGCTGAGGGAGGAGGGGCTGAGGAAGGAGGGGCTGAGGAAGGAGGGGCTGAAGGAGGAGGGGCTGAAGGAGGAGGAACTGAGGGAGGAGGGGCTGAAGGAGGAGGGGCTAAAAGAGAGGAAGGGCTGAGGGAGGAGAGACTGAGGAAGGAGGGGGTGAGGGAATAGGGGCTGAGGGAGGAAGTGCTGAGGAAGGAGGGGCTGAGGGAGGAGGGGCTGAGGGAGGAGGGGCTGAGGGAGGAAGGGCTGAGGAAGGCGGGCTGAGGGAGGAGGGGCTGAAGGAGAAGGGGCTGAAGGAGGAGGAACTGAGGGAGGAGGGGCTGAAGGAGGAGGGGCTAAAAGAGAAGAAGGGCTGAGGGAGGAGAGACTGAGGAAACGAGGGGTGAGGGAATAGGGGCTGAGGGAGGAAGTGCTGAGGAAGGAGGGGCTGAGGAGGAGGGGCTGAGGGAGGAGGGTCTGAGGGAGGAGGGGCTGAGGGAGGAGGGGCTGAGGGAGGAGGGGCTGAAGGAGGAGGGGCTGAGGGAGGAGGGGCGAAGGGAGGAGGGGCGGAGGGAGGAGGGGCTGAGGGAGGAGGGGCTGAGGGAGGATGGGCTGAGGGAGGAGAGACTGAGGGAGGAGGGGTTGAGGGAGGAAGGGCTGAGGAAGGAGGGGCTGAGGGAGGAGGGGCTGAGGGAGGAGGTGCTGAGAAGGAGGGGCTGAGGGAGGAGGGGCTGAAGGAGGAGGGGCTGAAGGAGGAGGGGCTGAGGGAGGAGGAGCGGAGGGAGGAGGGGCTGAGGAAGGAGGGGCTGAGGGAGGAGGGGCTGAGGGAGGAGGGGCTGAAGGAGGATGGGCTGAGGGAGGAGGGTCTGAGTGAGGAGGGCGGAGGAGGAGGCGCTGAGGGAGGAGGGGCTGAGGGAGGAGGGGCGGAGGGAGGAGGGCTGAGGGAGGAGTGCCTGAGGGAGGAGGGGCTGAGGAAGGAGGGGCTGAGGGAGGAGGGGCTGAAGGAGGAGGGGCTGAAGGAGGAGGGGCTGAGGGAGGAGGGGCGGAGGGAGGAGGGGCTGAGGAAGGAGGGGCTGAGGGAAGAGAGACTGAGGGAGGAGGGGCTGAGGGAGGAGGGGGCTGAGGGAGGAGGGTCTGAGTGAGGAGCGGCTGAAGGAGGAGGGGCTGAGGGAGGAGGGTCTGAGTGAGGAGGGCGGAGGGAGGAGGGGCTGAGGGTGGAGGGGCTGAGGGAGGAGGGGCGGAGGGAGGAGGGGCTGAGGGAGGAGTGCCTGAGGGAGGAGGGGCTGAGGAAGGAGGGGCTGAGGGAGGAGGGACTGAGGGAGGAGGGGCTGAGGGAGGAGGGGCTGAAGGAGGAAGGGCTGAGGGAGGAAGGGCTGAGGGAGGAGGGACTGAGGGAGGCGGGGCTGAGGGTGGAGGGACGGGGGGAGGAGGGACTGAGGGAGGAGGGGCTGAGGGAGGAGGGTCTGAGTGAGGCGGGGCGGAGGGAGGAGGGGCTGAGGGAAGATTGACTGAGGGAGGAGGGGATGAGGGAGGAGAGATTGAGGGAGGAGGGGCTGAGGGAGGAGGGACGGAGGGAGGAGGGGCTGAGGAAGGAGGGGCTGAGGGAGGAGGGGCTGAAGGAGGAGGGGCTGAAGGAATAGGGCTGAGGGAGGAGGGGCTGAGGGAGGAGGGGCTGAGGGAGGAGGGGCTGAGGGAGTAGGGTCTGAGTGAGGAGGGACGGAGGGAGGAGGCGCTGAGGGAGGAGGGGTGGAGGGAGGAGGGGCTGAGGGAGGAGGGGCTGAGGAAGGAGGGGCTGAGGGAGGAGGGGCTGAAGGAGGAGGGGCTGAAGGAATAGGGCTAAGGGAGGAGGGGCTGAGGGAGGAGGGGCTGAGGGAGGAGGGGCTGAGGGGGGAGGGTGTGAGTGAGGAGGGACGGAGGGAGGAGGGGCTGAGGGAGGAGAGGCTGAGGAAGGAGGGGCTGAGGAAGGAGGGGCTGAGGGAGGAGGGGCTGAAGGTAGAGGGGCTGAGGGAGGAGGGGCGGAGGGAGGAGGGGCTGAGGGAGGAGGGGCTGAGGGAGGAGGGGCTGAGGAAGGCGGGGCTGAGGGAGGAGGGGCTGAAGGAGGAGGGGCTGAAGGAGGAGGAACTGAGGGAGGAGGGGCTGAAGGAGGAGGGGCTAAAAGAGAGGAAGGGCTGAGGGAGGAGAGACTGAGGAAGGAGGGGGTGAGGGAATAGGGGCTGAGGGAGGAAGTGCTGAGGAAGGAGGGGCTGAGGGAGGAGGGGCTGAGGGAGGAGGGTCTGAGGGAGGAGGGGCTGAGGGAGGAGGGGCTGAGGGAGGAGGGGCTGAAGGAGGAGGGGCTGAGGGAGGAGGGGCTGAAGGTAGAGGGGCTGAGGGAGGAGGGGCGGAGGGAGGAGGGGCTGAGGGAGGAGGGTCTGAGGGAGGAGGGGCTGAGGGAGGAGGGGCTGAGGGAGGAGGGGCTGAGGGAGGAGGGCTGAGGGAGGAGGGACTGAAGGTAGAGGGGCTGAGGGAGGAGGGGCGGAGGGAGGAGGGGCTGAGGGAGTAGGGTCTGAGTGAGGAGGGACGGAGGGAGGAGGCGCTGAGGGAGGAGGGGTGGAGGGAGGAGGGGCTGAGGGAGGAGGGGCTGAGGAAGGAGGGGCTGAGGGAGGAGGGGCTGAAGGAGGAGGGGCTGAAGGAATAGGGCTGAGGGAGGAGGGGCTGAGGGAGGAGGGGCTGAGGAAGGAGGGGCTGAGGGAGGAGGGGCTGAGGGAGGAGGGTCTGAGGGAGGAGGGGCTGAGGGAGGAGGCATTGAGGAAGGAGGGGCTGAGGAAGGAGGGGCTGAGGGAGGAGGGGCTGAAGGTAGAGGGGCTGAGGGAGGAGGGGCGGAGGGAGGAGGGGCTGAGGGAGGAGGGGCTGAGGGAGGAGGGGCTGAGGAAGGCGGGGCTGAATGAGGAGGGGCTGAAGGAGGAGGGGCTGAAGGAGGAGGAACTGAGGGAGGAGGGGCTGAAGGAGGAGGGGCTAAAAGAGAGGAAGGGCTGAGGGAGGAGAGACTGAGGAAGGAGGGGGTGAGGGAATAGGGGCTGAGGGAGGAAGTGCTGAGGAAGGAGGAGCTGAGGGAGGAGGGGCTGAGGGAGGAGGGGCTGAGGGAGGAGGGGCTGAGGAAGGCGGGGCTGAGGGAGGAGGGGCTGAAGGAGGAGGGGCTGAAGGAGGAGGAACTGAGGGAGGAGGGGCTGAAGGAGGAGGGGCTAAAAGAGAGGAAGGGCTGAGGGAGGAGAGACTGAGGAAGGAGGGGGTGAGGGAATAGGGGCTGAGGGAGGAAGTGCTGAGGAAGGAGGGGCTGAGGGAGGAGGGGCTGAGGGAGGAGGGTCTGAGGGAGGAGGGGCTGAGGGAGGAGGGGCTGAGGGAGGAGGGGCTGAAGGAGGAGGGGCTGAGGGAGGAGGGGCGAAGGGAGGAGGGGCGGAGGGAGGAGGGGCTGAGGGAGGAGGGGCTGAGGGAGGATGGGCTGAGGGAGAAGAGACTGAGGGAGGAGGGGTTGAGGGAGGAAGGGCTGAGGAAGGAGGGGCTGAGGGAGGAGGGGCTGAGGGAGGAGGGGCTGAGGAAGGAGGGGCTGAGGGAGGAGGGGCTGAAGGAGGAGGGGCTGAAGGAGGAGGGGCTGAGGGAGGAGGGGCGGAGGGAGGAGGGGCTGAGGAAGGAGGGGCTGAGGGAGGAGGGGCTGAGGGAGGAGGGGCTGAAGGAGGATGGGCTGAGGGAGGAGGGTCTGAGTGAGGAGGGGCGGAGGGAGGAGGCGCTGAGGGAGGAGGGGCTGAGGGAGGAGGGGCAGAGGGAGGAGGGGCTGAGGGAGGAGTGCCTGAGGGAGGAGGGGCTGAGGAAGGAGGGGCTGAGGGAGGAGGGGCTGAAGGAGGAGGAACTGAAGGAGGAGGGGCTGAGGGAGGAGGGGCGGAGGGAGGAGGGGCTGAGGAAGGAGGGGCTGAGGGAAGAGAGACTGAGGGAGGAGGGGCTGAGGGAGGAGGGGCTGAGAAAGGAGGGTCTGAGTGAGGAGGGGCTGAAGGAGGAGGGGCTGAGGGAGGAGGGTCTGAGTGAGGAAGGGCGGAGGGAGGAGGGGCTGAGGGTGGAGGGGCTGAGGGAGGAGGGGCGGAGGGAGGAGGGGCTGAGGGAGGAGTGCCTGAGGGAGGAGGGGCTGAGGAAGGAGGGGCTGAGGGAGGAGGGGCTGAAGGAGGAGGGGCTGAAGGAGGAGGGGCTGAGGGAGAAGGGCCGGAGGGAGGAGGGGCTGAGGAAGGAGGGGCTGAGGGAAGAGAGACTGAGGGAGGAGGGGCTGAGGGAGGAGGGGCTGAGGGAGGAGGGTCTGAGTGAGGAGGGGCGGAGGGAGGAGGGGCTGAGGGTGGAGGGGCTGAGGGAGGAGGGGCTGAGGGAGGAGGGACTGAGGGAGGAGGGGCTAAGGGAGGAAGGGCTGAGGGAGGAGGAACTGAGGGAGGAAGGGCTGAGGGTGGAGGGTCTGAGAGAGGAAGGGCTGAGGGAGGAGAGACTGAGGGAGGAGGGGCTGAGGGAGGAGGGGCTGAGGGAGGAGGGTCTGAGTGAGGAGGGGCGGAGGGAGGAGGGGCTGAGGGAGGCGGGGCTGAGGGAGGAGGGGCGGAGGGAGGAGGGGCTGAGGGAGTAGGGCTTGAGGGAGGAGGGGCTGAGGAAGGAGGAGCTGAGGGAGGAGGGGCTGAGGGAGGAGGGGCTGAGGGAGGGGCTGAGGGAAGAGAGACTGAGGGAGGAGGGGCTGAGGGAGGAGGGGCTGAGGGAGGAGGGTCTGAGTGAGGAGGGCCGGAGGGAGGAGGGGCTGAGGGAGGAGGGGCTGAGGGCGGAGGGTCTGATAGAGGAAGGGCTAAGGGAGGAGGGGCTGAGGGAGGAGGGGCTGAGGGAGGAGGGCTGAGGGAGGAGGGGCTGAGGGAGGAGGGGCTGAAAGAGGAGAGGCTGAGGGAGGAGAGACTGAGGGAGGAGAGGATGAGGGAGGAGGGGCTGAGGGAGGAGTGTCTGAGAGAGGAAGGGCTGAGGGAGGTGAGACTGAGGGAGGAGGCGCTGAGGGAGAAGGGGCAGAGGGGAGGGGCTGAGGGAAGAGAGACTGAGGGAGGAGGGGCTGAGGGAGGAGGGGCTGAGGGAGGAGGGTCTGAGTGAGGACGGGCGGAGGGAGGAGGGGCTGAGGTAGGAAGGGCTGAGGGAGGATCGGCGGAGGGAGGAGGGGCTGAGGGAGGAGGGACTGAAAGAAGAGGGGCTGAGGGAGGAGAGACTAAGGGAGGAGGGGATGAGGGAGGAGGGGCTGAAGGAGGAGTGTCTGAGGGAGGAGGGGATGAGGGAGGAGGGGCTGAAGGAGGAGGGGCTGAGGGAGGAAGGGCTGAGGGAGGAGGGCTGAGGGAGGAGGGGCTGAAGGAGGAGAGACTGAGGGAGGAGAGACTGAGGGAGGAGGCGCTGTGGGAGGAGGGGCTGAGGGAGGAGGGGCTGAGGGAAAAGGGGCTGAGGGAGAAGGGGCTGAGGGAGGAGGGGCTGACGGAGGGCGGGCTGAGGGCGGAGGGGCTGAGGGAGGATGGGCTGAAGGAGGAGGGGCTGAGGGAGGAGGGGCTGAGGGAGGAGGGACTGAGGGTGGAGGATCTGAGAGAGGAAGGGCTGAGGGAGGAGAGACTGAGGGAGGAGGCGCTGAGGGAGGAGGGGCTGAGGGAGGAGGGGCTGAGGGAGGAGGGGCTGAGGGAGGAGGGGCTGAGGGAGGAGGGGCTGAGGGAGGGCGGGCTGAGGGAGGAGGGGCTGAGGGAGGAGGGGCTGAAGGAGGAGGGGCTGAGGGAGGAGGGGCTGAGGGAGGAGGGACTATGGGTGGAGGGTCTGAGAGAGGAACTGCTGAGGGAGGAGAGACTGAGGGAGGAGGGCTGAGGGAGGAGGGGCTGAGGGAGGAGGGTCTGAGTGAGGACGGGCGGAGGGAGGAGGGGCTGAGGTAGGAGGGGCTGAGGAGGATCGGCGGAGGGAGGAGGGGCTGAGGGAGGGGGGACTGAAAGAAGAGGGGCTGAGGGAAGAGAGACTAAGGGAGGAGGGGATGAGGGAGGAGGGGCTGAAGGAGGAGTGTCTGAGGGAGGAGGGGATGAGGGAGGAGGGGCTGAGGGAGGAGGGGCGGAGGGAGGAGGGCTGAGGGAGGAGGGCCTGAGGGAGGAGGGGCTGAGGGAGGAGGGGCTGAGGAGGAGGGCTGAGGGAGGAGGGGCTGAGGGAGGAGGGGCTGAGGAAGGAGGGGCTGAGGGAGGAGGGACTGAGGGAGGAGGTTCTGAGGGAGGAGGGGGCTGAGGGAGGAGGGGCTGAGGGAGGAAGGGCTGATTGAGGAGGGACTGACGGAGGCGGGCTGAGAGTGGAGGGACGGAGGGAGGAGGGACTGAGGAGGAGGGGCTGAGGGAGGAGGGTCTGAGTGAGGAGGGGCGGAGGGAGGAGGGGCTGAGGGAAGAGGGGCTGAGAGAGGAGGGGCGGAGGGAGGAGTGGCTGAGGAAGGAGGGGCTGAGGGAGGAGGGGCTGAAGGAGGAGGGGCTGAAGGAGGAGGGGCTGAGGGAGGAGGGGCGGAGGGAGGAGGGGCTGAGGGAGGAGGGGCTGAGGAGGAGGGGCTGAGGGAGGAGGGGCTGAGGAAGGAGGGGCTGAGGAGGAGGATCTGAAGGAGGAGGGGCTGAAGGAGGAGGGGCTGAAGGAGGAGGGGCTGAGGGAGGAGGGGCTGAGGGAGGAGGGGCTGAGGGAGGAGGGGCTGAGGGAGGAGGGACTGAGGGAGGAGGGGCTGAGGGAGGAGGGGCTGAAGGAGGAAGGGCTGAGGGAGGAAGGGCTGAGGGAGGAGGGACTGAGGGAGGCGGGGCTGAGGGTGGAGCGACGGAGGAGGAGGGACTGAGGGAGGAGGGGCTGAGGGAGGAGGGTCTGAGTGAGGCGGGGCGGAGGGAGGAGGGGCTGAGGGAGGATTGACTGAGGGAAAAGGGGATGAGGGAGGAGAGATTGAGGGAGGAGGGGCTGAGGGAGGAGGGACGGAGGGAGGAGGGGCTGAGGAAGGAGGGGCTGAGGGAGGAGGGCTGAAGGAGGAGGGGCTGAAGGAATAGGGTTGAGGGAGGAGGGGCTGAGGGAGGAGGGGCTGAGGGAGGAGGGGCTGAGGGAGGAGGGGGCTGAGGGAGTAGGGTCTGAGTGGGAGGGACGGAGGGAGGAGGGCTGAGGGAGGAGGGGTGGAGGGAGGAGGGGCTGAGGGAGGAGGGGCTGAGGAAGGAGGGGCTGAGGGAGGAGGGGCTGAAGGAGGAGGGGCTGAAGGAATAGGCTGAGGGAGGAGGGGCTTGAGGGAGGAGGGGCTGAGGGAGGAGGGGCTGAGGGAGGAGGGTCTGAGTGAGGAGGGACGGAGGGAGGAGGGGCTAAGGGAGGAGGGGCTGAGGAAATAAGGGCTGAGGAAGGAGGGGCTGAGGGAGGAGGGGCTGAAGGAGGAGGGGATGAGGGAATAGGGGCTGAGGGAGGAAGGGCTGAGGAAGGAGGGGCTGAGGGAGGAGGGGCCTGAGGGAGGAGGGTCTGAGGGAGGAGGGGCTGAGGGAGGAGGGGCTGAGGGAGGAGGGGCTGAAGGAGGAGGGGCTGAGGGAGGAGGGGCGGAGGGAGAAGGGGCGGAGGGAGGAGGGGCTGAGGGAGGAGGGGCTGAGGGAGGATGGGCTGAGGGAGGAGAGACTGAGGGAGGAGGGGCTGAGGGAGGAAGGGCTGAGGAAGGAGGGGCTGAGGGAGGAGGGGCTGAGGGGAGGAGGGGCTGAGGGAGGAGGGTCTGAGAGAGGAAGGGCTGAGGGAGGAGAGACTGAGGGAGGAGGGGCTGAGGGAGGACGGGCTGAGGAAGGAGGGGCTGAGGGAGGAGGGGCTGAGGGAGGAGGGGCTGAGGGAGGAGGGGCTGAGGGAGGAGGGTCTGAGTGAGGAGGGGCGGAGGGAGGAGGGGCTGAGGGAGGAGGGGCTGAGGGAGGATGGGCGAGGGAGGAGGGGCTGAGGGAGGAGTGCCTGAGGGAGGAGGGGCTGAGGAAGGAGGGGCTGAGGGAGGAGGGGCTGAAGGAGGAGGGGCTGAGGAGGAGGGGCTTAGGGAGGAGGGGCGGAGGGAGGAGGGGCTGAGGAAGGAGGGGCTGAGGGAAGAGAGACTGAGGGAGGAGGGGCTGAGGGAGGAGGGGCTGAGGGAGGAGGGTCTGAGTGAGGAGGAGCGGAGGGAGAAGGGGCTGAGGGAAGAGGGGCTGAGGGAGGAGGGGCGAAGGGAGGAGGGGCTGAGGGAGGAGGGGCGGAGGGAGGAGGGCGGAGGGAGGAGGGGCGAAGGAGGAGGGGCTGAGGGAGGAGGGGCTGAGGGAGGAGGGGCTGAGGGAGGAAGGGCTGAGGGAGGAGGGACTGAGGAGGAGGGGCTGAGGGAGGAGGGGCTGAAGGAGGAGGGGCGGAGGGAGGAGGGGCAGAGGGAGGAGGGGCGGAGGGAGGAGGGGCTGAGAGTGGGAGGACGGAGGGAGGAGGGACTGAGGGAGGAGGGGCTGAGGGAGGAGGGTCTGAGTGAGGAGGGGCGGAGGGAGGAGGGCTGAGGGAGGAGGGGCTGAGAGAAGAGGGGCGGAGGGAGAGTGGCTGAGGAAGGAGGGGCTGAGGGAGGAGGGGCTGAAGGAGGAGGGGCTGAAGGAGGAGGGGCTGAGGGAGGAGGGACGGAGGGAGGAGGAGCTGAGGGAGGAGGGGCTGAGGGAGGAGGGGCTGAGGGAGGAGGGGCTGAGGAAGGAGGGGCTGAGGGAGGAGGGGCTGAGGGAGGAGGGGCTGAGGGAGGAGGGACTGAGGGAGGAGGGGCTGAGGGAGGAGGGGCTGAAGGAGGAGGGGCTGAAGGAGGAGGGCTGAGGAGGAGGGACTGAGGGAGGAGGGGCTGAGGGAGGAGGGGCTGAGGGTGGAGGGGCTGAAGGACGAGGGGCAGAGGGAGGAGGGGCGGAGGGAGGAGGGGCTGAGAGTGGGAGGACGGAGGGAGGAGGGACTGAGGGAGGAGGGGCTGAGGGAGGAGGGTCTGAGTGAGGAGGGGCGGAGGGAGGAGGGGCTGAGGGAGGAGGGGCTGAGAGAAGAGGGGCGGAGGGAGGAGTGGCTGAGGAAGGAGGGGCTGAGGGAGGAGGGGTTGAAGGAGGAGGGGCTGAAGGAGGAGGGGCTGAGGGAGGAGGGACGGAGGGAGGAGGAGCTGAGGGAGGAGGGGCTGAGGGAGGAGGGGCCTGAGGGAGGAGGGCTGAGGAAGGAGGGGCTGAGGGAGGAGGGGCTGAGGGAGGAGGGGCTGAGGGAGGAGGGACTGAGGGAGGAGGGGCTGAGGGAGGAGGGGCTGAAGGAGGAGGGGCTGAAGGAGGAGGGACTGAGGGAGGAGGGGCTGAGGGAGGAGGGTCTGAGTGAGGAGGGGCGGAGGGAGGAGGGGCTGAGAGAGGAGGGGCTTGAGAGAGGAGGGGCGGAGGGAGGAGTGGCTGAGGAAGGAGGGGCTGAGGGAGGAGGGGCTGAAGGAGGAGGGGCTGAAGGAGGAGGGGCTGAGGGAGGAGGGGCGGAGGGAGGAGGGGCTGAGGGAGGAGGGGCTGAGGGAAAAGGGGCTGAGGGAGGAGGGGCTGAAGGAGGAGGGGCTGAAGGAGGAGGGGCTGAGGGAGAAGGGGCGGAGGGAGGAGGGGCTGAGAATGGAGGACGGAGGAAGGAGGGACTGAGGGAGGAGGGGCTGAGGGAGGAGGGTCTGAGTGAGGAGGGGCGGAGGGAGGAGGGGCTGAGGGAGGAGGGGCTGAGAGAGAAGGGGCGGAGGGAGGAGTGGCTGAGGAAGGAGGGGCTGAGGGAGGAGGGGCTGAAGGAGGAGGGGCTGAAGGAGGAGGGGCTGAGGGAGGCGGGGCTGAGAGTGAAGGGACGGAGGGAGGAGGGACTGAGGGAGGAGGGTCTGAGGGAGGAGGGGCTGAGGAGGAGGGACTGAGGGAGGAGGGGCTGAGGAGGAGGGCTGAAGGAGGAGGGGCTGATGGAGGAGGGGCTGAGGGAGGAGGGGCGGAGGGAGGAGGGGCTGAGAGTGGGAGGACGGAGGGAGGAGTGGCTGAGGAAGAAGGGGCTGAGGGAGGAGGGGCTGAAGGAGGAGGGGCTGAAGGAGGAGGGGCTGAGGGAGGCGAGGCTGAGAGAGGAGGGACGGAGGGAGGAGGGACTGAGGGAGGAGGGGCTGAGGGAGGGGGGTCTGAGTGAGGAGGGGCGGAGGGAGGAGGGACTGAGGGAGGAGGGGCTGAGAGAGGAGGGGCGGAGGGAGGAGTGGCTGAGGAAGGAGGGGCTGAGGGAGGAGGGGCTGAAGGAGGAGGGGCTGAAGGAGGAGGGGCTGAGGGAGGAGGGGCGGAAGGAGGAGGGGCTGAGGGAGGAGGGACTGAGGGAGGAGGGGCTGAGGGAGGAGGGGCTGAGGAAGGAGGGGCTGAGGGAGGAGGATCTGAAGGAGGAGGGGCTGAAGGAGGAGGGGCTGAAGGAGGAGGGGCTGAGGGAGAAGGGGCTGAGGGAGGAGGGGCTGAGGGAGGAGGGGCTGAGGGAGGAAGGGCTGAGGGAGGAGGGACTGAGGGAGGCGGGGCTGAGGGTGGAGGGACGGAGGGAGGAGGGACTGAGGGAGGAAGGCTGAGGGAGGAGGGTTTGAGTGAGGCGGGGCGGAGGGAGGAGGGGCTGAGGGAGGATTGACTGAGGGAGGAGGGGATGAGGGAGGAGAGATTGAGGGAGGAGGGGCTGAGGGAGGAGGGATGGAGGGAGGAGGGGCTGAGGAAGGAGGGGCTGAGGGAGGAGGGGCTGAAGGAATAGGGCTGAGGGAGGAGGGGCTGAGGGAGGAGGGGCTGAGGGAGGAGGGGCTGAGGGAGGAGGGGCTGAGGGAGTAGGGTCTGAGTGAGGAGGGACGGAGGGAGGAGGCGCTGAGGGAGGAGGGGCTGAGGGAGGAGGGGCGGAGGGAGGAGGGGCTGAGGGAGGAGTGCCTGAGGGAGGAGGGGCTGAGGAAGGAGGGGCTGAGGAAGGAGGGGCTGAGGGAGGAGGATCTGAAGGAGGAGGGGCTGAAGGAGGAGGGGCTGAAGGAGGAGGGGCTGAGGGAGGAGGGTCTGAGGGAGGAGGGGCTGAGGGAGGAGGGGCTGAGGGAGGAGGGGCTGAAGGAGGAGGGGCTGAGGGAGGAGGGGCGAAGGGAGGAGGGGCGGAGGGAGGAGGGGCTGAGGGAGGAGGGGCTGAGGGAGGATGGGCTGAGGGAGGAGAGACTGAGGGAGGAGGGGTTGAGGGAGGAAGGGCTGAGGAAGGAGGGGCTGAGGGAGGAGGGGCTGAGGGAGGAGGGGCTGAGGGAGGAGGGTCTGAGAGAGGAAGGGCTGAGGGAGGAGAGACTGAGGGAGGAGGGGCTGAGGGAGGACGGGCTGAGGAAGGAGGGGCTGAGGGAGGAGGGGCTGAGGGAGGAGGGGCTGAGGGAGGATGGGCTGAGGGAGGAGGGTCTGAGTGAGGAGGGGCGGAGGGAGGAGGCGCTGAGGGAGGAGGGGCTGAGGGAGGAGGGGCGGAGGGAGGAGGGGCTGAGGGAGGAGTGCCTGAGGGAGGAGGGGCTGAGGATGGAGGGGCTGAGGGAGGAGGGGCTGAAGGAGGAGGGGCTGAAGGAGGAGGGGCTGAGGGAGGAGGGGCGGAGGGAGGAGGGGCTGAGGAAGGAGGGGCTGAGGGAAGAGAGACTGAGGGAGGAGGGGCTGAGGGAGGAGGGGCTGAGGGAGTAGGGTCTGAGTGAGGAGGGGCTGAAGGAGGAGGGGCTGAGGGAGGAGGGTCTGAGTGAGGAGGGGCGGAGGGAGGAGGGGCTGAGGGTTGAGGGGCTGAGGGAGGAGGGGCGGAGGGAGGAGGGGCTGAGGGAGGAGTGCCTGAGGGAGGAGGGGCTGAGGAAGGAGGGGCTGAGGGAGGAGGGGCTGAAGGAGGAGGGGCTGAAGGAGGAGGGGCTGAGGGAGGAGGGGCGGAGGGAGGAGGGGCTGAGGAAGGAGGGGCTGAGGGAAGAGAGACTGAGGGAGGAGGGGCTGAGGGAGGAGGGGCTGAGGGAGGAGGGTCTGAGTGAGGAGGAGCGGAGGGAGGAGGGGCTGAGGGAGGAGGGGCTGAGTGAAAAGGGGCGGAGGGAGGAGTGGATGAGGAAGGAGGGGCTGAGGGAGGAGGGGCTGAAGGAGAAGGGACTGAAGGAGGAGGGGCTGAGGGAGGAGGGGCGGAGGGAGGAATGGCTGAGGGAGGAGGGGCTGGAGAGGAGGGGCTGAGGGAGGAGGGGCTGAGGAAGGAGGGGCTGAGGGAGGAGGATCTGAAGGAGGAGAGGCTGAAGGAGGAGGGGCTGAAGGAGGAGGGGCTGAAGGAGGAGGGGCTTAGGGAGGAGGGGCTGAGGGAGGAGGGGCTGAGGGAGGAGGGACTTAGGAAGGAGGGGCTGAGGGAGGAGGGGCTGAGGGAGGAAGGGCTGAGGGAGGAAGGGCTGAGGGAGGAGGGACTGAGGGAGGCGGGGCTGAGGGTGGAGGGATGGAGGGAAGAGGGACTGAGGGAGGAGGGGCTGAGGGAGGAGGGTCTGAGTGAGGCGGGGCGGAGGGACGAATGGCTGAGGGAGGATTGACTGAGGGAGGAGGGGCTGAGGGAGGAGAGATTGAGGGAGGAGGGGCTGAGGGAGGAGGGACGGAGGGAGGAGGGGCTGAGGAAGGAGAGGCTGAGGAAGGAGGGGCTGAGGAAGGAGGGGCTGAGGGAGGAGGGGCTGAAGGAGGAGGGGCTGAAGGAGGAGGGCTGAGGGAGGACGGGCTGAGGGAAGAGGGGCTGAGGGAGGAGGGGCTGAGGGAGGAGGGACTGAGGGAGGAGGGGCTAAGGGAGGAGGGGCTGAGGGAGGAGGGACTGAGGGAGGAAGGGCTGAGGGTGGAGGGTCTGAGAGAGGAAGGGCTGAGAGAGGAGAGACTGAGGGAGGAGGGGCTGAGGGAGGAGGGGCTGAGCGAGGAGGGTCTGAGTGAGGAGGGGCGGAGGGAGGAGGGGCTGAGGGAGGAGGGGCTGAGGGAGGAGTGGCGGAGGGAGGAGGGGCTGAGGGAGGAGGGCCTGAGGGAGGAGGGGCTGAGGAAGGAGGGGCTGAGGGAGGAGGGGCTGAGGGAGGAGGGGCTGAGGGAGGAGGGGCTGAGGGAGGGGCTGAGGGAAGAAAGACTGAGGTAGGAGGGGCTGAGGGAGGAGGGGCTGAGGGAGGAGGGTCTGAGTGAGGAGGGCCGGAGGGAGGAGGGGCTGAGGGAGGAGGGGCTGAGGGCGGAGGGTCTGATAGAGGAAGGGCTGAGGGAGGAGGGGCTGAGGGAGGAGGGGCTGAGGGAGGAGGGGCTGAGGGAGGAGGGCTGAGGGAGGAGGGGCTGAGGGAGGAGGGGCTGAAAGAGGAGAGGCTGAGGGAGGAGAGACTGAGGGAGGAGGGGATGAGGGAGGAGGGGCTGAGGGAGGAGTGTCTGAGGGAGGAAGGGCTGAGGGAGGTGAGACTGAGGGAGGAGGCGCTGAGGGAGGAGTGTCAGAGGGGAGGGGCTGAGGGAAGAGAGACTGAGGGAGGAGGGGCTGAGGGAGGAGGGTCTGAGTGAGGACGGGCGGAGGGAGGAGGGGCTGAGGTAGGAGGGGCTGAGGGAGGAGGGGCTGAGGGAGGAGGGTCTGAGTGAGGAGGGGTGGAGGGAGGAGGGGCTGAGGGAGGAGGGGCTGAGGGAGGAGGGGCGGAGGGAGGAGGGGCTGAGGGAGGAGGGGCTGAGGGAGGAGGGGCTGAGGGAGGAGAGACTGAGTGAGGAGGGGCGGAGAGAGGAGGGGCTGAGGGAGGAGGGGCTGAGGGAGGATGGGCGGAGGGAGGAGGGGCTGAGGGAGGAGTTCCTGAGGGAGGAGGGGCTGAGGGAGGAGGGTCTGAGTGAGGAGGGGCGGAGGGAGGAGGGGCTTAGGGAGGAGGGGCTGAGGGAGGAGGGGCGGAGGGAGGAGGGGCTGAGGGAGGAGTGCCTGAGGGAGGAGGGGCTGAGGAAGGAGGGGCTGAGGGAGGAGGGGCTGAAGGAGGAGGGGCTGAAGGAGGAGGGGCTGAGGGAGGAGGGGCGGAGGGAGGAGGGGCTGAGGAAGGAGGGGCTGAGGGAAGAGAGACTGAGGGAGGAGGGGCTGAGGGAGGAGGGTCTGAGTGAGGAGGGGCTGAAGGAGGAGGGGCTGAGGGAGGAGGGTCTGAGTGAGGAGGGGCGGAGGGAGGAGGGGCTGAGGGAGGAGGGGCTGAAGGAGGAGGGGCGGAGGGAGAAGGGGCTGAGGGAGGAGTGCCTGAAGGAGGAGAAGCTGAGGAAGGAGGGGCTGAGGGAGGAGGGGCTGAAGGAGGAGGGGCTGAAGGAGGAGGGGCTGAGGGAGGAGGGGCGGAGGGAGGAGTGGCTGAGGAAGGAGGGGCTGAGGGAAGAGAGACTGAGGGAGGAGGGGCTGAGGGAGGAGGGGCTGAGGGAGGAGGGTCTGAGTGAGGAGGAGCGGAGGGAGGAGGGGCTGAGGGAGGAGGGGCTGAGTGAAAAGGGGCGGAGGGAGGAGTGGTTGAGGAAGGAGGGGCTGAGGGAGGAGGGGCTGAAGGAGGAGGGGCTGAAGGAGGAGGGGCTGAGGGAGGAGGGGCGGAGGGAGGAATGGCTGAGGGAGGAGGGGCTGAGGGAGGAGGGGCTGAGGGAGGAGGGGCTGAGGGAGGAGGATCTGAAGGAGGAGGGGCTGAATGAGGAGGGGCTGAAGGAGGAGGGGCTGAGGGAGGAGGGGCTGAGGGAGGAGGGGCTGAGGGAGGAGGGGCTGAGGGAGGAGGGACTGAGGAAGGAGGGGCTGAGGGAGGAGGGGCTGAGGGAGGAAGGGCTGAGGGAGGAAGGGCTGAGGGAGGAGGGACTGAGGGAGGTGGGGCTGAGGGTGGAGGGACGGATGGAGGAGGGACTGAGGGAGGAGGGGCTGAGGGAGGAGGGTCTGAGTGAGGCGGGGCGGAGGGAGGAATGGCTGAGGGAGGATTGACTGAGGGAGGAGGGGCTGAGGGAGGAGAGATTGAGGGAGGAGGGGCTGAGGGAGGAGGGACGGAGGGAGGAGGGGCTGAGGAAGGAGGGGCTGAGGAAGGAGGGGCTGAGGAAGGAGGGGCTGAGGGAGGAGGGGCTGAAGGAGGAGGGGCTGAAGGAGGAGGGCTGAGGGAGGAGGGGCTGAGGGATCAGGGGCTGAGGGAGGAGGGCTGAGGGAGGAGGGACTGAAGGAGGAGGGGCTAAGGGAGGAGGGGCTGAGGGAGGAGGGACTGAGGGAGGAAGGGCTGAGGGTGGAGGGTCTGAGAGAGGAAGGGCTGAGGGAGGAGAGACTGAGGGAGGAGGCGCTGAGGGAGGAGGGTCAGAGGGAGGAGGGTCTGAGTGAGGAGGGGCGGAGGGAGGAGAGGCTGAGGGAGGAGGGGCTGAGGGAGGAGTGGCGGAAGGAGGAGGGGCTGAGGGAGGAGGGCCTGAGGGAGGAGGGGCTGAGGAAGGAGGGGCTGAGGGAGGAGGGGCTGAGGGAGGAGGGGCTGAGAGAAGAAAGACTGAGGGAGGAGGGGCTGAGGGAGGAGGGGCTGAGGGAGGAGGGTCTGAGTGAGGAGGGCCGGAGGGAGGAGAGGCTGAGGGAGGAGGGGCTGAGGGAGGAGTGGCGGAGGGAGGAGGGGCTGAGGGAGGAGGGGCTGAGGGAGGAGGGGCTGAGGAAGGAGGGGCTGAGGGAGGAGGATCTGAAGGAGGAGGGGCTGAAGGAGGAGGGGCTGAAGGAGGAGGGACAAAGGGAGGAGGGGCTGAGGGAGGAGGGGCTGAAGGAGGAGGGGCTGAAGGAGGAGGGGCTGAGGGAGGAGGGGCGGAGGGAGGAGGGGCTGAGAGTGGAGGGACGGAGGGAGGAGGGACTGAGGGAGGAGGCGCTGAGGGAGGAGGGTCTGAGTGAGGAGGGGCGGAGGGAGGAGAGGCTGAGGGAGGAGGGGCTGAGAGAGGAGGGGCTGAGGGAGGAGGGTCTGAGTGAGGCGGGGCGGAGGGAGGAATGGCTGAGGGAGGATTGACTGAGGGAGGAGGGGCTGAGGGAGGAGAGATTGAGGGAGGAGGGGCTGAGGGAGGAGGGACGGAGGGAGGAGGGGCTGAGGAAGGAGGGGCTGAGGAAGGAGGGGCTGAGGGAGGAGGATCTGAAGGAGGAGGTGCTGAAGGAGGAGGGGCTGAAGGAGGAGGGCTGAGGGAGGAGGGGCTGAGGGATCAGGGGCTGAGGGAGGAGGGGCTGAGGGAGGAGGGACTGAGGGAGGAGGGGCTAAGGGAGGAGGGGCTGAGGGAGGAGGGACTGAGGGAGGAAGGGCTGAGGGTGGAGGGTCTGAGAGAGGAAGGGCTGAGGGAGGAGAGACTGAGGGAGGAGGCGCTGAGGGAGGAGGGTCAGAGGGAGGAGGGTCTGAGGGAGGAGGGGCTGAGGGAGGAGGGGCTGAGGAAGGAGGGGCTGAGGGAGGAGGATCTGAAGGAGGAGGGGCTGAAGGAGGAGGGGCTGAAGGAGGAGGGGCTGAGGGAGGAGGGGCTGAGGGAGGAGGGGCTGAGGGAGGAGGGGCTGAGGGAGGAGGGACTGAGGAAGGAGGGGCTGAGGGAGGAGGGGCTGAGTGAGGAGGGGCGGAGGGAGGAGGGGCTGAGGTAGGAGGGGCTGAGAGAGGAGGGGCTGAGGGAGGAGGGTCTGAGTGAGGAGGGGCGGAGGGAGGAGGGGCTGAGGGAGGAGGGGCTGAGGGAGGAGTGGCGGAGGGAGGAGGGGCTGAGGGAGGAGGGCCTGAGGGAGGAGGGGCTGAGGAAGGAGGGGCTGAGGGAGGAGGGGCTGAGGGAGGAGGGGCTGAGGGAGGAGGGTCTGAGTGAGGAGGAGCGGAGGGAGGAGGGGCTGAGGGAGGAGGGGCTGAGTGAAAAGGGGCGGAGGGAGGAGTGGTTGAGGAAGGAGGGGCTGAGGGAGGAGGGGCTGAAGGAGGAGGGGCTGAAGGAGGAGGGGCTGAGGGAGGAGGGGCGGAGGGAGGAATGGCTGAGGGAGGAGGGGCTGAGGGAGGAGGGGCTGAGGGAGGAGGGGCTGAGGGAGGAGGATCTGAAGGAGGAGGGGCTGAAGGAGGAGGGGCTGAAGGAGGAGGGGCTGAGGGAGGAGGGGCTGAGGGAGGAGGGGCTGAGGGAGGAGGGGCTGAGGGAGGAGGGACTGAGGGAGGAGGAACGGAGGGAGGAGGGGCTGAGGAAGGAAGGGCTGAGGAAGGAGGGGCTGAGGGAGGAGGATCTGAAGGAGGAGGGGCTGAAGGAGGAGGGGCTGAAGGAGGAGGGGCTGAGGGAGGAGGGGCTGAGGGAGGAGGGGCTGAGGGAGGAGGGGTTGAGGGAGGAGGGGCTGAGGGAGGAGGGACGGAGGGAGGAGGGGCTGAGGAAGGAGGGGCTGAGGAAGGAGGGGCTGAGGGAGGAGGATCTGAAGGAGGAGGGGCTGAAGGAGGAGGGGCTGAGGGAGGAGGGGCTGAGGGAGGAGGGGCTGAGGGAGGAGGGGCTGAGGGAGGAGGGGCTGAGGGAGGAGGGACTGAGGGAGGAGGGGCTGAGAGAGGAGGGTCTGAGTGAGGAGGGGCGGAGGGAGGAGGGGCTGAGGGAGGAGGGGCTGAGAGAGGAGGGGCTGAGGGAGGAGGGTCTGAATGAGGCGGGGCGGAGGGAGGAATGGCTGAGGGAGGATTGACTGAGGGAGGAGGGGCTGAGGGAGGAGAGATTGAGGGAGGAGGGGCTGAGGGAGGAGGGACGGAGGGAGGAGGGGCTGAGGAAGGAGGGGCTGAGGAAGGAGGGGCTGAGGGAGGAGGATCTGAAGGAGGAAGGGCTGAAGGAGGAGGGGCTGAGGGAGGAGGGGCGGAGGGAGGAGGGGCTGAGAGTGGAGGGACGGAGGGAGGAGGGACTGAGGGAGGAGGGGCTGAGGGAGGAGGGTCTGAGTGAGGAGGGGCGGAGGGAGGAGGGGCTGAGGGAGGAGGGGCTGAGAGAGGAGGGCTGAGGGAGGAGGGTCTGAGGGAGGAGGGTCTGAGTGAGGCGGGGCGGAGGGAGGAATGGCTGAGGGAGGATTGACTGAGGGAGGAGGGGCTGAGGGAGGAGAGATTGAGGGAGGAGGGGCTGAGGGAGGAGGGACGGAGGGAGGAGGGGCTGAGGAAGGAGGGGCTGAGGAAGGAGGGGCTGAGGGAGGAGGATCTGAAGGAGGAGGGGCTGAAGGAGGAGGGGCTGAAGGAGGAGGGGCTGAGGGAGGAGGGGCTGAGGGAGGAGGGGCTGAGGGAGGAGGGGCTGAGGAGGAGGGACGAGGAGGAGGGCTGAGGGAGGAGGGGCTAAGGAGGAGGGGCTGAAGGAGGAAGGGCTGAGGGAGGAAGGGCTGAGGGAGGAGGGACTGAGGGAGGCGGGGCTGAGGGTGGAGGGACGGAGGGAGGAGGGACTGAGGGAGGAGGGGGCTGAGGGAGGAGGGGCTGAGGGAGGAGGGTCTGAGTGAATAGGAGCGGAGGGAGGAGGGGCGCAGGGAGGAGGGGCTGAGGGAGGAGTGCCTGAGGGAGGAGGGGCTGAGGAAGGAGGGGCTGAGGGAGGAGGGGCTGAAGGAGGAGGGGCTGAAGGAGGAGGGGCTGAGGGAGGAGGGGCGGAGGGAGGAGGGGCTGAGGAAGGAGGGGCTGAGGGAAGAGAGACTGAGGGAGGAGGGGCTGAGGGAGGAGGGGCTGAGGGAGGAGGGTCTGAGTGAATAGGAGCGGAGGGAGGAGGGGCTGAGGGAGGAGGGGCTGAGTGAAAAGGGGCGGAGGGAGGAATGGATGAGGAAGGAGGGGCTGAGGGAGGAGGGGCTGAAGGAGAAGGGGCTGAAGGAGGAGGGGCTGAGGGAGGAGGGGCGGAGGGAGGAATGGCTGAGGGAGGAGGGGCTGAGGGGGGAAGGGCTGAGGGGGGAGGGGCTGAGGAAGGAGGGGCTGAGGGAGGAGGATCTGAAGGAGGAGGGGCTGAAGGAGGAGGGGCTGAAGGAGGAGGGGCTGAGGGAGGAGGGGCTTAGGGAGGAGGGGCTGAGGGAGGAGGGGGCTGAGGGAGGAGGGACTGAGGAAGGAGGGGCTGAGGGAGGAGGGGGCTGAGGGAGGAAGGGCTGAGGGAGGAAGGGCTGAGGGAGGAGGGACTGAGGGAGGCGGGGCTGAGGGTGGAGGGACGGAGGGAGGAGGGACTGAGGGAGGAGGGGCTGAGGGAGGAGGGTCTGAGTGAGGCGGGGCGGAGGGACGAATGGCTGAGGGAGGATTAACTGAGGGAGGAGGGGCTGAGGAAGGAGAGATTGAGGGAGGAGGGGCTGAGGGAGGAGGGATGGAGGGAGGAGGGGCTGAGGAAGGAGAGGCTGAGGAAGGAGGGGCTGAGGAAGGAGAGATTGAGGGAGGAGGGGCTGAGGGAGGAGGGACGGAGGGAGGAGGGGCTGAGGAAGGAGGGGCTGAGGAAGGAGGGGCTGAGGGAGGAGGATCTGAAGGAGGAGCGGCTGAAGGAGGAGGGGCTGAAGGAGGAGGGGCTGAGGGAGGAGGGGCTGAGGGAGGAGGGGCTGAGGGAGGAGGGGCTGAGGGAGGAGGGACTGAGGGAGGAGGGGCTGAGGGAGGAGGGTCTGAGTGAGGAGGGGCGGAGGGAGGAGGGGCTGAGGGAGGAGGGGCTGAGAGAGGAGGGGCTGAGGGAGGAGGGGCTGAGGGAGGAGGGTCTGAGTGAGGCGGGGCGGAGGGAGGAATGGCTGAGGGAGGATTGACTGAGGGAGGAGGGGCTGAGGGAGGAGAGATTGAGGGAGGAAAGGCTGAGGGAGGAGGGACGGAGGGAGGAGGGGCTGAGGAAGGAGGGGCTGAGGAAGGAGGGGCTGAGGGAGGAGGATCTGAAGGAGGAGGGGCTGAAGGAGGAGGGGCTGAAGGAGGAGGGGCTGAGGGAGGAGGGGCTGAGGGAGGAGGGGCTGAGGGAGGAGTGGCTGAGGGAGGAGGGACTGAGGGAGGAGGGGCTGAGGAGGAGGGGCTGAAGGAGGAAGGGCTGAGGGAGGAAGGGCTGAGGGAGGAGGGACTGAGGGAGGCGGGGCTGAGGTGGAGGGACGGAGGGAGGAGGGACTGAGGGAGGAGGGGCTGAGGGAGGAGGGGCTGAGAGAGGAGGGTCTGAGTGAATAGGAGCGGAGGGAGGAGGGGCGCAGGGAGGAGGGGCTGAGGGAGGAGTGCCTGAGGGAGGAGGGGCTGAGGAAGGAGGGGCTGAGGGAGGAGGGGCTGAAGGAGGAGGGGCTGAAGGAGGAGGGGCTGAGGGAGGAGGGGCGGAGGGAGGAGGGGCTGAGGAAGGAGGGGCTGAGGGAAGAGAGACTGAGGGATGAGGGGCTGAGGGAGGAGGGGGCTGAGGGAGGAGGGTCTGAGTGAATAGGAGCGGAGGGAGGAGGGGCTGCGGGAGGAGGGGCTGAGTGAAAAGGGGCGGAGGGAGGAATGGATGAGGAAGGAGGGGCTGAGGGAGGAGGGGCTGAAGGAGAAGGGGCTGAAGGAGGAGGGGCTGAGGGAGGAGGGGCGGAGGGAGGAATGGCTGAGGGAGGAGGGGCTGAGGGAGGAGGGGCTGAGGGAGGAGGGGCTGAGGAAGGAGGGGCTGAGGGAGGAGGATCTGAAGGAGGAGGGGCTGAAGGAGGAGGGGCTGAAGGAGGAGGGGCTGAGGGAGGAGGGGCTTAGGGAGGAGGGGCTGAGGGAGGAGGGGCTGAGGGAGGAGGGACTGAGTAAGGAGGGGCTGAGGGAGGAGGGGCTGAGGGAGGAAGGGCTGAGGGAGGAAGGGCTGAGGGAGGAGGGACTGAGGGAGGCGGGGCTGAGGGTGGAGGGACGGAGGGAGGAGGGACTGAGGGAGGAGGGGCTGAGGGAGGAGGGTCTGAGTGAGGCGGGGCGGAGGGACGAATGGCTGAGGAGGATTAACTGAGGGAGGAGGGGCTGAGGGAGGAGAGATTGAGGGAGGAGGGGCTGAGGGGAGGAGGGACGGAGGGAGGAGGGGCTGAGGAAGGAGAGGCTGAGGAAGGAGGGGCTGAGGAAGGAGGGGCTTGTATGAGGGAGGAGGGGCTGAAGGAGGAGGGGCTGAAGGAGGAGGGCTGAGGGAGGACGGGCTGAGGGAAGAGGGGGCTGAGGTAGGAGGGGCTGAGGGAGGAGGGACTGAGGGAGGAGGGGCTAAGGGAGGAGGGGCTGAGGGAGGAGGGACTGAGGAGGAAGGGCTGAGGGTGGAGGGTCTGAGAGAGGAAGGGCTGAGGGAGGAGAGACTGAGGGAGGAGGGGCTGAGGGAGGAGGGGCTGAGCGAGGAGGGTCTGAGTGAGGAGGGGCGGAGGGAGGAGGGGCTGAGGGAGGAGGGGCTGAGGGAGGAGTGGCGGGAGGGAGGAGGGGCTGAGGGAGGAGGGCCTGAGGGAGGAGGGACTGAGGAAGGAGGGGCTGAGGGAGGAGGGGCTGAGGGAGGAGGGGCTGAGGGAGGGGCTGAGGGAAGAAAGACTGAGGAAGGAGGGGCTGAGGGAGGAGGGGCTGAGGGAGGAGGGTCTGAGTGAGGAGGGCCGGAGGGAGGAGGGGCTGAGGGAGGAGGGGCTGAGGAAGGAGAGGCTGAGGAAGGAGGGGCTGAGGAAGGAGGGGCTGAGGGAGGAGGGGCTGAAGGAGGAGGGGCTGAAGGAGGAGGGCTGAGGGAGGACGGGCTGAGGGAAGAGGGGCTGAGGGAGGAGGGGCTGAGCGAGGAGGGTCTGAGTGAGGAGGGGCGGAGGGAGGAGGGGCTGAGGGAGGAGGGGCTGAGGGAGGAGTGGCGGAGGGAGGAGGGGCTGAGGGAGGAGGGCCTGAGGGAGGAGGGGCTGAGGAAGGAGGGGCTGAGGGAGGAGGGGCTGAGGGAGGAGGGTCTGAGTGAGGAGGGCCGGAGGGAGGAGGGGCTGAGGGAGGAGGGGCTGAGGGCGGAGGGTCTGATAGAGGAAGGGCTGAGGGAGGAGGGGCTGAGGGAGGAGGGGCTGAGGGAGGAGGGGCTGAGGGAGGGGCTGAGGGAAGAAAGACTGAGGAAGGAGGGGCTGAGGGAGGAGGGGCTGAGGGAGGAGGGTCTGAGTGAGGAGGGCCGGAGGGAGGAGGAACTGAGGGAGGAGGGGCTGAGGGCGGAGGGTCTGATAGAGGAAGGGCTGAGGGAGGAGGGGCTGAGGGAGGAGGGGCTGAGGGAGGAGGGGCTGAGGGAGGAGGGCTGAGGGAGGAGGGGCTGAGGGAGGAGGGGCTGAAGAGGAGAGGCTGAGGGAGGAGAGACTGAGGGAGGAGGGGATGAGGGAGGAGTGGCGGAGGGAGGAGGGGCTGAGGGAGGAGGGCCTGAGGGAGGAGGGGCTGAGGAAGGAGGGGCTGAGGGAGGAGGGGCTGAGGGAGGAGGGTCTGAGTGAGGAGGGGCAGAGGGAGGAGGGGCTGAGGGAGGAGGGGCTGAGGGAGGAGGGGCGGAGGGAGGAGGGGCTGAGGGAGGAGGGGCTGAGGGAGGAGGGGCTGAGGGAGGAGGGTCTGAGTGAGGAGGGGCGGAGAGAGGAGGGGCTGAGGGAGGAGGGGGCTGAGGGAGGATGGGCGGAGGGAGGAGGGGGCTGAGGCAGGAGTGCCTGAGGGAGGAGGGGCTGAGGGAGGAGGGTCTGAGTGAGGAGGGGCGGAAGGAGGAGGGGCTGAGGGAGGAGGGGCTGAGAGAGGAGGGCGGAGGGAGGAGGGGCTGAGGGAGGAGTGCCTGAGGGAGGAGGGGCTTAGGAAGGAGGGGCTGAGGGAGGAGGGGCTGAAGGAGGAGGGGCTGAAGGAGGAGGGGCTGAGGGAGGAGGGGCGGAGGAGGAGGGGCTGAGGAAGGAGGGGCTGAGGGAAGAGAGACTGAGGGAGGAGGGGCTGAGGGAGGAGGGTCTGAGTGAGGAGGGGCTGAAGGAGGAGGGGCTGAGGGAGGAGGGTCTGAGTGAGGAGGGGCGGAGGGAGGAGGGGCTGAGGGAGGAGGGGCTGAAGGAGGAGGGGCGGAGGGAGGAGGGGCTGAGGGAGGAGTGCCTGTAGGAGGAGAAGCTGAGGAAGGAGGGGCTGAGGGAGGAGGGGCGGAGGGAGGAATGGCTGAGGGAGGAGGGGCTGAGGGAGGAGTGCCTGAGGGAGGAGGGGCTGAGGAAGGAGGGGCTGAGGGAGGAGGGTCTGAGTGAGGAGGGGCGGAAGGAGGAGGGGCTGAGGGAGGAGGGGCTGAGGGAGGAGGGGCTGAGGGAGGAGGGGCGGAGGGAGGAGGGGCTGAGGGAGGAGTGCCTGAGGAAGGAGGGGCTGAGGAAGGAGGGGCTGAGGGAGGAGGGGCTGAAGGAGGAGGGACTGAAGAAGGAGGGGCTGAGGGAGGAGGGGCGGAGGGAGGAGTGGCTGAGGAAGGAGGGGCTGAGGGAAGAGAGACTGAGGGAGGAGGGGCTGAGGGAGGAGGGGCTGAGGGAGGAGGGTCTGAGTGAGGAGGAGCGGTAGGAGGAGGGGCTGAGGGAGGAGGGGCTGAGTGAAAAGGGGCGGAGGGAGGAGTGGTTGAGGAAGGAGGGGCTGAGGGAGGAGGGGCTGAAGGAGGAGGGGCTGAAGGAGGAGGGGCTGAGGGAGGAGGGGCGGAGGGAGGAGGGGCTGAGGGAGGAGGGGCTGAGGGAGGAGGGTCTGAGTGAGGACGGGCGGAGGGAGGAGGGGCTGAGGTAGGAGGGGCTGAGGGAGGAGGGGCTGAGGGAGGAGGGTCTGAGTGAGGAGGGGCGGAGGGAGGAGGGGCTGAGGGAGGAGGGGCTGAGGGAGGAGGGGCGGAGGGAGGAGGGGCTGAGGGAGGAGGGGCTGAGGGAGGAGGGGCGGAGGGAGGAGGGGCTGAGGGAGGAGTGCCTGAGGGAGGAGGGGCTGAGGAAGGAGGGGCTGAGGGAGGAGGGTCTGAGTGAGGAGGGGCGGAAGGAGGAGGGGCTGAGGGAGGAGGGGCTGAGGGAGGAGGGGCTGAGGGAGGAGGGGCGGAGGGAGGAGGGGCTGAGGGAGGAGTGCCTGAGGGAGGAGGGGCTGAGGAAGGAGGGGCTGAGGGAGGAGGGGCTGAAGGAGGAGGGGCTGAAGGAGGAGGGGCTGAGGGAGGAGGGGCGGAGGGAGGAGTGGCTGAGGAAGGAGGGGCTGAGGGAAGAGAGACTGAGGGAGGAGGGGCTGAGGGAGGAGGGGCTGAGGGAGGAGGGTCTGAGTGAGGAGGAGCGGTAGGAGGAGGGGCTGAGGGAGGAGGGGCTGAGTGAAAAGGGGCGGAGGGAGGAGTGGTTGAGGAAGGAGGGGCTGAGGGAGGAGGGGCTGAAGGAGGAGGGGCTGAAGGAGGAGGGGCTGAGGGAGGAGGGGCGGAGGGAGGAATGGCTGAGGGAGGAGGGGCTGAGGGAGGAGGGGCTGAGGGAGGAGGGGCTGAGGGAGGAGGATCTGAAGGAGGAGGGGCTGAAGGAGGAGGGGCTGAAGGAGGAGGGGCTGAGGGAGGAGGGGCTGAGGGAGGAGGGGCTGAGGGAGGAGGGGCTGAGGGAGGAGGGACTGAGGAAGGAGGGGCTGAGGGAGGAGGGGCTGAGGGAGGTGGGGCTGAGGGTGGAGGGACGGATGGAGGAGGGACTAAGGGAGGAGGGGCTGAGGGAGGAGGGTCTGAGTGAGGCGGGGCAGAGGGAGGAATGGCTGAGGGAGGATTGACTGAGGGAGGAGGGGCTGAGGGAGGAGAGATTGAGGGAGGAGGGGCTGAGGGAGGAGGGACGGAGGGAGGAGGGGCTGAGGAAGGAGGGACTGAGGGAGGAGGGGCTGAAGAAGGAGGGACTGAGGAAGGAGGGGCTGAGGAAGGAGGGGCTGAGGGAGGAGGGGCTGAAGGAGGAGGGGCTGAAGGAGGAGGGCTGAGGGAGGAGGGGCTGAGGGATCAGGGGCTGAGGGAGGAGGGCTGAGGGAGGATAGACTGAGGGAGGAGGGGCTAAGGGAGGAGGGGCTGAGGGTGGAGGGACTGAGGGAGGAAGGGCTGAGGGTGGAGGGTCTGAGAGAGGAAGGGCTGAGGGAGGAGAGACTGAGGGAGGAGGCGCTGAGGGAGGAGGGTCAGAGGGAGGAGGGTCTGAGTGAGGAGGGGCGGAGGGAGGAGAGGCTGAGGGAGGAGGGGCTGAGGGAGGAGTGGCGGAGGAAGGAGGGGCTGAGGGAGGCGGCCTGAGGGAGGAGGGGCTGAGGAAGGAGGGGCTGAGGGAGGAGGGGCTGAGGGAGGAGGGGCTGAGAGAAGAAAGACTGAGGGAGGAGGGGCTGAGGGAGGAGGGGCTGAGGGAGGAGGGTCTGAGTGAGGAGGGCCGGAGGGAGGAGAGGCTGAGGGAGGAGGGGCTGAGGGAGGAATGGCGGAGGGAGGAGGGGCTGAGGGAGGAGGGGCTGAGGGAGGAGGGGCTGAGGAAGGAGGGGCTGAGGGAGGAGGATCTGAAGGAGGAGGGGCTGGAGGAGGGACTGAGGGAGGAGGGGCTGAGGGAGGAGGGGCTGAAGGAGGAGGGGCTGAAGGAGGAGGGGCTGAGGGAGGAGGGGCGGAGGGGCTGAGAGTGGAGGGACGGAGGGAGGAGGGACTGAGGGAGGAGGGGCTGAGGGAGGAGGGTCTGAGTGAGGAGGGGCGGAGGGAGGAGGGGCTGAGGGAGGAGGGGCTGAGAGAGGAGGGGCTGAGGGAGGAGGGTCTGAGTGAGGCGGGGCGGAGGGAGGAATGGCTGAGGGAGGATTGACTGAGGGAGGAGGGGCTGAGGGAGGAGAGATTGAGGGAGGAGGGGCTGAGGGAGGAGGGACGGAGGGAGGAGGGGCTGAGGAAGGAGGGGCTGAGGAAGGAGGGGCTGAGGGAGGAGGATCTGAAGGAGGAGGGGCTGAAGGAGGAAGGGCTGAAGGAGGAGGGGCTGAGGGAGGAGGGGCGGAGGGAGGAGGGGCTGAGAGTGGAGGGACGGAGGGAGGAGGGACTGAGGGAGGAGGGGCTGAGGGAGGAGGGTCTGAGTGAGGAGGGGCGGAGGGAGGAGGGGCGGAGGGAGGAGGGGCTGAGAGAGGAGGGGCTGAGGGAGGAGGGTCTGAGTGAGGCGGGGCGGAGGGAGGAATGGCTGAGGGAGGATTGACTGAGGGAGGAGGGGCTGAGGGAGGAGAGATTGAGGGAGGAGGGGCTGAGGGAGGAGGGACGGAGGGAGGAGGGGCTGAGGAAGGAGGGGCTGAGGAAGGAGGGGCTGAGGGAGGAGGATCTGAAGGAGGAGGGGCTGAAGGAGGAGGGGCTGAAGGAGGAGGGGCTGAGGGAGGAGGGGCTGAGGGAGGAGGGGCTGAGGGAGGAGGGGCTGAGGGAGGAGGGACTGAGGGAGGAGGGTCTGAGTGAGGAGGGGCGGAGGGTGGAGGGGCTGAGGGAGGAGGGGCTGAGATGGGAGGGGCTGAGGGAGGAGGGTCTGAGTGAGGCGGGGCGGAGGGAGGAATGGCTGAGGGAGGATTGACTGAGGGAGGAGGGGCTGAGGGAGGAGAGATTGAGGGAGGAGGGGCTGAGGGAGGAGGGATGGAGGGAGGAGGGGCTGAGGAAGGAGGGGCTGAGGAAGGAGGGGCTGAGGGAGGAGGATCTGAAGGAGGAGGGGCTGAAGGAGGAGGGGCTGAAGGAGGAGGGGCTGAGGGAGGAGGGGCTGAGGGAGGAGGGGCTGAGGGAGGAGGGGCTGAGGGAGGAGGGACTGAGGGAGGAGGAACTGAGGGAGGAGGGGCTGAAGGAGGAAGGGCTGAGGGAGGAAGGGCTGAGGGAGGAGCGACTGAGGGAGGCGGGGCTGAGGGTGGAGGGACGGAGGGAGGAGGGACTGAGGGAGGAGGGGCTGAGGGAGGAGGGTCTGAGTGAGGCGGGGCGGAGGGAGGAGGGGCTGAGGGAGGATTGACTGAGGGAGGAGGGGATGAGGGAGGAGAGATTGAGGGAGGAGGGGCTGAGGGAGGAGGGACGGAGGGAGGAGGGGCTGAGGAAGGAGGGGCTGAGGGAGGAGGGGCTGAAGGAGGAGGGGCTGAAGGAATAGGGCTGAGGGAGGAGGGGCTGAGGGAGGAGGGGCTGAGGGAGGAGGGGCTGAGGGAGTAGGGTCTGAGTGAGGAGGGACGGAGGGAGGAGGCGCTGAGGGAGGAGGGGTGGAGGGAGGAGGGGCTGAGGGAGGAGGGGCTGAGGAAGGAGGGGCTGAGGGAGGAGGGGCTGAAGGAGGAGGGGCTGAAGGAATAGGGCTGAGGGAGGAGGGGCTGAGGGAGGAGTTGCTGAGGGAGGAGGGGCTGAGGGGGGAGGGTGTGAGTGAGGAGGGACGGAGGGAGGAGGGGCTGAGGGAGGAGGGGCTGAGGAAGGAGGGGCTGAGGAAGGAGGGCTGAGGGAGGAGGGGCTGAAGGTAGAGGGGCTGAGGGAGGAAGTGCTGAGGAAGGAGGGGCTGAGGGAGGAGGGGCTGAGGGAGGAGGGTCTGAGGGAGGAGGGGCTGAGGGAGGAGGGGCTGAGGGAGGAGGGGCTGAAGGAGGAGGGGCTGAGGGAGGAGGGGCGAAGGGAGGAGGGGCGGAGGGAGGAGGGGCTGAGGGAGGAGGGGCTGAGGGAGGATGGGCTGAGGGAGGAGAGACTGAGGGAGGAGGGGTTGAGGGAGGAAGGGCTGAGGAAGGAGGGGCTGAGGGAGGAGGGGCTGAGGGAGGAGGGGCTGAGGGAGGAGGGTCTGAGAGAGGAAGGGCTGAGGGAGGAGAGACTGAGGGAGGAGGGGCTGAGGGAAGACGGGCTGACGAAGGAGGGGCTGAGGGAGTTGGGGCTGAGGGAGGAGGGGCTGAGGGAGGATGGGCTGAGGGAGGAGGGTCTGAGTGAGGAGGGGCGGAGGGAGGAGGCGCTGAGGGAGGAGGGGCTGAGGGAGGAGGGGCGGAGGGAGGAGGGGCTGAGGGAGGGGTGCCTGAGGGAGGAGGGGCTGAGGAAGGAGGGGCTGAGGGAGGAGGGGCTGAAGGAGGAGGGGCTGAAGGTGGAGGGGCTGAGGGAGGAGGGGCGGAGGGATGAGGGGCTGAGGAAGGAGAGGCTGAGGGAAGAGAGACTGAGGGAGGAGGGGCTGAGGGAGGAGGGGCTGAGGGAGGAGGGTCTGAGTGAGGAGGGGCTGAAGGAGGAGGGGCTGAGGGAGGAGGGTCTGAGTGAGGAGGGGCGGAGGGAGGAGGGGCTGAGGGTGGAGGGGCTGAGGGAGGAGGGGCGCAGGGAGGAGGGGCTGAGGGAGGAGTGCCTGAGGGAGGAGGGGCTGAGGAAAGAGGGGCTGAGGGAGGAGGGGCTGAAGGAGGAGGGGCTGAAGGAGGAGGGGCTGAGGGAGGAGGGGCGGAGGGAGGAGGGGCTGAGGAAGGAGGGGCTGAGGGAAGAGAGACTGAGGGAGGAGGGGCTGAGGGAGGAGGGGCTGAGGGAGGAGGGTCTGAGTGAGGAGGAGCGGAGGGAGGAGGGGCTGAGGGAGGAGGGGCTGAGTGAAAAGGGGCGGAGGGAGGAATGGATGAGGAAGGAGGGGCTGAGGGAGGAGGGGCTGAAGGAGAAGGGGCTGAAGGAGGAGGGGCTGAGGGAGGAGGGGCGGAGGGAGGAATGGCTGAGGGAGGAGGGGCTGAGGGAGGAGGGGCTGAGGGAGGAGGGGCTGAGGAAGGAGGGGCTGAGGGAGGAGGATCTGAAGGAGGAGGGGCTGAAGGAGGAGGGGCTGAAGAAGGAGGGGCTGAGGGAGGAGGGGCTTAGGGAGGAGGGGCTGAGGGAGGAGGGGCTGAGGGAGGAGGGACTGAGGAAGGAGGGGCTGAGGGAGGAGGCGCTGAGGGAGGAAGGGCTGAGGGAGGAAGGGCTGAGGGAGGAGGGACTGAGGGAGGCGGGGCTGAGGGTGGAGGGACGGAGGGAGGAGGGACTGAGGGAGGAGGGGCTGAGGGAGGAGGGTCTGAGTGAGGCGGGGCGGAGGGACGAATGGCTGAGGGAGGATTGACTGAGGGAGGAGGGGCTGAGGGAGGAGAGATTGAGGGAGGAGGGGCTGAGGGAGGAGGGACGGAGGGAGGAGGGGCTGAGGAAGGAGGGGCTGACGGAGGAGGGGCTGAAGGAGGAGGGGCTGAAGGAGGAGGGGCTGAAGGAGGAGGGCTGAGGGAGGACGGGCTGAGGGAAGAGGGGCTGAGGGAGGAGGGGCTGAGGGAGGAGGGACTGAGGGAGGAGGGGCTAAGGGAGGAGGGGCTGAGCGAGGAGGGACTGAGGGAGGAAGGGCTGAGGGTGGAGGGTCTGAGAGAGGAAGGGCTGAGGGAGGAGAGACTGAGGGAGGAGGGGCTGAGGGAGGAGGGGCTGAGCGAGGAGGGTCTGAGTGAGGAGGGGCGGAGGGAGGAGGGGCTGAGGGAGGAGGGGCTGAGGGAGGAGTGGCGGAGGGAGGAGGGGCTGAGGGAGGAGGGCCTGAGGGAGGAGGGGCTGAGGAAGGAGGGGCTGAGGGAGGAGGGGCTGAGGGAGGAGGGGCTGAGGGAGGGGCTGAGGGAAGAAAGACTGAGGAAGGAGGGGCTGAGGGAGGAGGGGCTGAGGGAGGAGGGTCTGAGTGAGGAGGGCCGGAGGGAGGAGGGGCTGAGGGAGGAGGGGCTGAGGGCGGAGGGTCTGATAGAGGAAGGGCTGAGGGAGGAGGGGCTGAGGGAGGAGGGGCTGAGGGAGGAGGGGCTGAGGGAGGAGGGCTGAGGGAGGAGGGGCTGAGGGAGGAGGGGCTGAAAGAGGAGAGGCTGAGGGAGGAGAGACTGAGGGAGGAGGGGATGAGGGAGGAGGGGCTGAGGGAGGAGTGTCTGAGGGAGGAAGGGCTGAGGGAGGTGAGACTGAGGGAGGAGGCGCTGAGGGAGGAGTGTCAGAGGGGAGGGGCTGAGCGAAGAGAGACTGAGGGAGGAGGGGCTGAGGGAGGAGGGGCTGAGGGAGGAGGGTCTGAGTGAGGACGGGCGGAGGGAGGAGGGGCTGAGGTAGGAGGGGCTGAGGGAGGAGGGGCTGAGGGAGGAGGGTCTGAGTGAGGAGGGGCAGAGGGAGGAGGGGCTGAGGGAGGAGGGGCTGAGGGAGGAGGGGCGGAGGGAGGAGGGGCTGAGGGAGGAGGGGCTGAGGGAGGAGGGGCTGAGGGAGGAGGGTCTGAGTGAGGAGGGGCGGAGAGAGGAGGGGCTGAGGGAGGAGGGGCTGAGGGAGGATGGGCGGAGGGAGGAGGGGCTGAGGGAGGAGTGCCTGAGGGAGGAGGGGCTGAGGGAGGAGGGTCTGAGTGAGGAGGGGCGGAAGGAGGAGGGGCTGAGGGAGGAGGGGCTGAGGGAGGAGGGGCGGAGGGAGGAGGGGCTGAGGGAGGAGTGCCTGAGGGAGGAGGGGCTGAGGAAGGAGGGGCTGAGGGAGGAGGGGCTGAAGGAGGAGGGGCTGAAGGAGGAGGGGCTGAGGGAGGAGGGGCGGAGGGAGGAGGGGCTGAGGAAGGAGGGGCTGAGGGAAGAGAGACTGAGGGAGGAGGGGCTGAGGGAGGAGGGTCTGAGTGAGGAGGGGCTGAAGGAGGAGGGGCTGAGGGAGGAGGGTCTGAGTGAGGAGGGGCGGAGGGAGGAGGGGCTGAGGGAGGAGGGGCTGAAGGAGGAGGGGCGGAGGGAGGAGGGGCTGAGGGAGGAGTGCCTGAAGGAGGAGAAGCTGAGGAAGGAGGGGCTGAGGGAGGAGGGGCGGAGGGAGGAATGGCTGAGGGAGGAGGGGCTGAGGGAGGAGGGGCTGAGGGAGGAGGGGCTGAGGGAGGAGGATCTGAAGGAGGAGGGGCTGAAGGAGGAGGGGCTGAAGGAGGAGGGGCTGAGGGAGGAGGGGCTGAGGGAGGAGGGGCTGAGGGAGGAGGGACTGAGGGAGGTGGGGCTGAGGGTGGAGGGACGGATGGAGGAGGGGCGGAGGGAGGAGGGGCTGAGGGAGGAGTGCCTGAGGGAGGAGGGGCTGAGGAAGGAGGGGCTGAGGGAGGAGGGTCTGAGTGAGGAGGGGCGGAAGGAGGAGGGGCTGAGGGAGGAGGGGCTGAGGGAGGAGGGGCGGAGGGAGGAGGGGCTGAGGGAGGAGTGCCTGAGGGAGGAGGGGCTGAGGAAGGAGTGTCAGAGGGGAGGGGCTGAGCGAAGAGAGACTGAGGGAGGAGGGGCTGAGGGAGGAGGGGCTGAGGGAGGAGGGTCTGAGTGAGGACGGGCGGAGGGAGGAGGGGCTGAGGTAGGAGGGGCTGAGGGAGGAGGGGCTGAGGGAGGAGGGTCTGAGTGAGGAGGGGCGGAGGGAGGAGGGGCTGAGGGAGGAGGGGCTGAGGGAGGAGGGGCGGAGGGAGGAGGGGCTGAGGGAGGAGGGGCTGAGGGAGGAGGGGCGGAGGGAGGAGGGGCTGAGGGAGGAGTGCCTGAGGGAGGAGGGGCTGAGGAAGGAGGGGCTGAGGGAGGAGCGTCTGAGTGAGGAGGGGCGGAAGGAGGAGGGGCTGAGGGAGGAGGGGCTGAGGGAGGAGGGGCGGAGGGAGGAGGGGCTGAGGGAGGAGTGCCTGAGGGAGGAGGGACTGAGGAAGGAGGGGCTGAGGGAGGAGGGGCTGAAGGAGGAGGGGCTGAAGGAGGAGGGGCTGAGGGAGGAGGGGCGGAGGGAGGAGTGGCTGAGGAAGGAGGGGCTGAGGGAAGAGAGACTGAGGGAGGAGGGGCTGAGGGAGGAGGGGCTGAGGGAGGAGGGTCTGAGTGAGGAGGAGCGGTAGGAGGAGGGGCTGAGGGAGGAGGGGCTGAGTGAAAAGGGGCGGAGGGAGGAGTGGTTGAGGAAGGAGGGGCTGAGGGAGGAGGGGCTGAAGGGGGAGGGGCTGAAGGAGGAGGGGCTGAGGGAGGAGGGGCGGAGGGAGGAATGGCTGAGGGAGGAGAGGCTGAGGGAGGAGGGGCTGAGGGAGGAGGGGCTGAGGGAGGAGGATCTGAAGGAGGAGGGGCTGAAGGAGGAGGGGCTGAAGGAGGAGGGGCTGAGGGAGGAGGGGCTGAGGGAGGAGGGGCTGAGGGAGGAGGGGCTGAGGGAGGAGGGACTGAGGAAGGAGGGGCTGAGGGAGGAGGGGCTGAGGGAGGAAGGGCTGAGGGAGGAAGGGCTGAGGGAGGAGGGACTGAGGGAGGTGGGGCTGAGGGTGGAGGGACGGATGGAGGAGGGACTAAGGGAGGAGGGGCTGAGGGAGGAGGGTCTGAGTGAGGCGGGGCGGAGGGAGGAATGGCTGAGGGAGGATTGACTGAGGGAGGAGGGGCTGAGGGAGGAGAGATTGAGGGAGGAGGTGCTGAGGGAGGAGGGACGGAGGGAGGAGGGGCTGAGGAAGGAGGGACTGAGGAAGGAGGGGCTGAGGAAGGAGGGGCTGAGGGAGGAGGGGCTGAAGGAGGAGGGGCTGAAGGAGGAGGGCTGAGGGAGGAGGGGCTGAGGGATCAGGGGCTGAGGGAGGAGGGCTGAGGGAGGAGGGACTGAGGGAGGAGGGGCTAAGGGAGGAGGGGCTGAGGGTGGAGGGACTGAGGGAGGAAGGGCTGAGGGTGGAGGGTCTGAGAGAGGAAGGGCTGAGGGAGGAGAGACTGAGGGAGGAGGCGCTGAGGGAGGAGGGTCAGAGGGAGGAGGGTCTGAGTGAGGAGTGGCGGAGGGAGGAGAGGCTGAGGGAAGAGGGGCTGAGGGAGGAGTGGCGGAGGGAGGAGGGGCTGAGGGAGGAGGCCTGAGGGAGGAGGGGCTGAGGAAGGAGGGGCTGAGGGAGGAGGGGCTGAGGGAGGAGGGGCTGAGAGAAGAAAGACTGAGGGAGGAGGGGCTGAGGGAGGAGGGGCTGAGGGAGGAGGGTCTGAGTGAGGAGGGCCGGAGGGAGGAGAGGCTGAGGGAGGAGGGGCTGAGGGAGGAGTGGCGGAGGGAGGAGGGGCTGAGGGAGGAGGGGCTGAGGGAGGAGGGGCTGAGGAAGGAGGGGCTGAGGGAGGAGGATCTGAAGGAGGAGGGGCTGAAGGAGGAGGGGCTGAAGGAGGAGGGACTGAGGGAGGAGGGGCCAAGGGAGGAGGGGCTGAAGGAGGAGGGGCTGAAGGAGGAGGGGCTGAGGGAGGAGGGGCGGAGGGAGGAGGGGCTGAGAGTGGAGGGACGGAGGGAGGAGGGACTGAGGGAGGAGGGGCTGAGGGAGGAGGGTCTGAGTGAGGAGGGGCGGAGGGAGGAGGGGCTGAGGGAGGAGGGGCTGAGAGAGGAGGGGCTGAGGGAGGAGGTTCTGAGTGAGTCGGGGCGGAGGGAGGAATGGCTGAGGGAGGATTGACTGAGGGAGGAGGGGCTGAGGGAGGAGAGATTGAGGGAGGAGGGGCTGAGGGAGGAGGGACGGAGGGAGGAGGGGCTGAGGAAGGAGGGGCTGAGGAAGGAGGGGCTGAGGAAGGAGGGGCTGAGGGAGGAGGATCTGAAGGAGGAGGGGCTGAAGGAGGAGGGGCTGAAGGAGGAGGGCTGAGGGAGGAGGGGCTGAGGGATCAGGGGCTGAGGGAGGAGGGGCTGAGGGAGGAGGGACTGAGGGAGGAGGGGCTAAGGGGGGAGGGGCTGAGGGAGGAGGGACTGAGGGAGGAAGGGCTGAGGGTGGAGGGTCTGAGAGAGGAAGGGCTGAGGGAGGAGAGACTGAGGGAGGAGGCGCTGAGGGAGGAGGGTCAGAGGGAGGAGGGTCTGAGGGAGGAGGGGCTGAGGGAGGAGGGGCTGAGGAAGGAGGGGCTGAGGGAGGAGGATCTGAAGGAGGAGGGGCTGAAGGAGGAGGGGCTGAAGGAGGAGGGGCTGAGGGAGGAGGGGCTGAGGGAGGAGGGGCTGAGGGAGGAGGGGCTGAGGGAGGAGGGACTGAGGAAGGAGGGGCTGAGGGAGGAGGGGCTGAGGGAGGAAGGGCTGAGGGAGGAAGGGCTGAGGGAGGAGGGACTGAGGGAGGTGGGGCTGAGGGTGGAGGGACGGAGGGAGGAGGGACTGAGGGAGGAGGGGCTGAGGGAGGAGGGTCTGAGTGAGGCGGGGCGGAGGGAGGAATGGCTGAGGGAGGATTGACTGAGGGAAGAGGGGCTGAGGGAGGAGAGATTGAGGGAGGAGGGGCTGAGGGAGGAAGGACGGAGGGAGGAGGGGCTGAGGAAGGAGGCGCTGAGGAAGGAGGGGCTGAGGAAGGAGGGGCTGAGGGAGGAGGGGCTGAAGGAGGAGGGGCTGAAGGAGGAGGGCAGAGGGAGGAGGGGCTGAGGGATCAGGGGCTGAGGGAGGAGGGGCTGAGGGAGGAGGGACTGAGGGAGGAGGGTCTGAGTGAGGAGGGGCGGAGGGAGGAGAGGCTGAGGGAGGAGGGGCTGAGGGAGGAGTGGCGGAGGGAGGAGGGGCTGAGGGAGGAGGGCCTGAGGGAGGAGGGGCTGAGGAAGGAGGGGCTGAGGGAGGAGGGGCTGAGGGAGGAGGGGCTGAGGGAAGAAAGACTGAGGGAGGAGGGGCTGAGGGAGGAGGGGCTGAGGGAGGAGGGGCTGAGGGAGGAGGGCTGAGGGATCAGGGGCTGAGGGAGGAGGGGCTGAGGAAGGAGGCGCTGAGGAAGGAGGGGCTGAGGAAGGAGGGGCTGAGGGAGGAGGGGCTGAAGGAGGAGGGGCTGAAGGAGGAGGGCTGAGGGAGGAGGGGCTGAGGGATCAGGGCCTGAGGGAGGAGGGGCTGAGGAAGGAGGGGCTGAGGGCGGAGGGGCTGAGGGAGGAGGGGCTGAGGGAAGAAAGACTGAGGGAGGAGGGGCTGAGGGAGGAGGGGCTGAGGGAGGAGGGTCTGAGTGAGGAGGGCCGGAGGGAGGAGGGGCTGAGGGAGGAGGAGCTGAGGGCGGAGGGTCTGATAGAGGAAGCGCTGAGGGAGGTGAGACTGAAGGAGGAGGCGCTGAGGGAGGAGGGTCAGAGGGGAGGGGCTGAGGGAAGAGAGACTGAGGGAGGAGGGGCTGAGGGAGGAGGGGCTGAGGGAGGAGTGCCTGAGGGAGGGGGGGCTGAGGAAGGAGGGGCTGAGGGAGGAGGGGCTGAAGGAGGAGGGGCTGAAGGAGAAGGGGCTGAGGGAGGAGGGGCGGAGGGAGGAGGGGCTGAGGAAGGAGGGGCTGAGGGAAGAGAGACTGAGGGAGGAGGGGCTGAGGGAGGAGGGGCTGAGGGAGGAGGGGCGGAAGGAGCAGGGGCGGAGGGAGGAAGGGCTTAGGGAGGAGGGGCTGAGGGAGGAGGGGCTGAGGAAGGAGGGGCTGAGGAAGGAGGGGCTGAGGGAGGAGGATCTGAAGGAGGAGGGGCTGAAGAAGGAGCGGCTGAGGGAGGAGGGGCTGAGGGAGGAGGGGCTGAGGGAGGAGGGGCTGAGGGAGGAGGGGCTGAGGGAGGAGGGACTGAGGGAGGAGGGGCTGAGGGAGGAGGGGCTGAAGGAGGAGGGGCTGAAGGAGGAGGGGCGGAGGGAGGAGGGGCGGAGGGAGGAGGGGCTGAGAGTGGAGGGACGGAGGGAGGAGGGACTGAGGGAGGAGGGGCTGAGGGAGGAGGGTCTGAGTGAGGAGGGGCGGAGGGAGGAGGGGCTGAGGGAGGGGGGGCTGAGAGAGGAGGGGCGGAGGGAGGAGTGGCTGAGGGAGGAGGGGCGGAGGGAGGAGGGGCTGAAGGAGGAGGGGCTGAAGGAGGAGGGTTTGAGGGAGGAGGGGCGGAGGGAGGAGGGGCTGAGGGAGGAGGGGCTGAGGGAGGAGGGACTGAGGGAGGAGGGGCTAAGGGAGGAGGGGCTGAAGGAGGAAGGGCTGAGGGAGGAAGGGCTGAGGGAGGAGGGACTGAGGGAGGCGGGGCTGAGGGTGGAGGGACGGAGGGAGGAGGGACTGAGGGAGGAGGGGCTGAGGGAGGAGGGGCTGAGGGAGGAGGGTCTGAGTGAATAGGAGCGGAGGGAGGAGGGGCGCAGGGAGGAGGGGCTGAGGGAGGAGTGCCTGAGGGAGGAGGGGCTGAGGAAGGAGGGGCTGAGGGAGGAGGGGCTGAAGGAGGAGGGGCTGAAGGAGGAGGGGCTGAGGGAGGAGGGGCGGAGGGAGGAGAGGCTGAGGAAGGAGGGGCTGAGGGAAGAGAGACTGAGGGAGGAGGGGCTGAGGGAGGAGGGGCTGAGGGAGGAGGGGCTGAGGGAGGAGGGTCTGAGTGAATAGGAGCGGAGGGAGGAGGGGCTGAGGGAGGAGGGGCTGAGTGAAAAGGGGCGGAGGGAGGAATGGATGAGGAAGGAGGGGCTGAGGGAGGAGGGGCTGAAGGAGAAGGGGCTGAAGGAGGAGGGGCTGAGGGAGGAGGGGCGGAGGGAGGAATGGCTGAGGGAGGAGGGGCTGAGGGAGGAGGGGCTGAGGGAGGAGGGGCTGAGGAAGGAGGGGCTGAGGGAGGAGGATCTGAAGGAGGAGGGGCTGAAGGAGGAGGGGCTGAAGGAGGAGGGGCTGAGGGAGGAGGGGCTTAGGGAGGAGGGGCTGAGGGAGGAGGGGCTGAGGGAGGAGGGACTGAGGAAGGAGGGGCTGAGGGAGGAGGGGCTGAGGGAGGAAGGGCTGAGGGAGGAAGGGCTGAGGGAGGAGGGACTGAGGGAGGCGGGGCTGAGGGTGGAGGGACGGAGGGAGGAGGGACTGAGGGAGGAGGGGCTGAGGGAGGAGGGTCTGAGTGAGGCGGGGCGGAGGGACGAATGGCTGAGGGAGGATTAACTGAGGGAGGAGGGGCTGAGGAAGGAGAGATTGAGGGAGGAGGGGCTGAGGGAGGAGGGACGGAGGGAGGAGGGGCTGAGGAAGGAGGGGCTGAGGAAGGAGAGATTGAGGGAGGAGGGGCTGAGGGAGGAGGGACGGAGGGAGGAGGGGCTGAGGAAGGAGGGGCTGAGGAAGGAGGGGCTGAGGGAGGAGGATCTGAAGGAGGAGCGGCTGAAGGAGGAGGGGCTGAAGGAGGAGGGGCTGAGGGAGGAGGGGCTGAGGGAGGAGGGGCTGAGGGAGGAGGGGCTGAGGGAGGAGGGACTGAGGGAGGAGGGGCTGAGGGAGGAGGGTCTGAGTGAGGAGGGGCGGAGGGAGGAGGGGCTGAGGGAGGAGGGGCTGAGAGAGGAGGGGCTGAGGGAGGAGGGGCTGAGGGAGGAGGGTCTGAGTGAGGCGGGGCGGAGGGAGGAATGGCTGAGGGAGGATTGACTGAGGGAGGAGGGGCTGAGGGAGGAGAGATTGAGGGAGGAAAGGCTGAGGGAGGAGGGACGGAGGGAGGAGGGGCTGAGGAAGGAGGGGCTGAGGAAGGAGGGGCTGAGGGAGGAGGATCTGAAGGAGGAGGGGCTGAAGGAGGAGGGGCTGAAGGAGGAGGGGCTGAGGGAGGAGGGGCTGAGGGAGGAGGGGCTGAGGGAGGAGGGGCTGAGGGAGGAGGGACTGAGGGAGGAGGGGCTGAGGGAGGAGGGGCTGAAGGAGGAAGGGCTGAGGGAGGAAGGGCTGAGGGAGGAGGGACTGAGGGAGGCGGGGCTGAGGGTGGAGGGACGGAGGGAGGAGGGACTGAGGGAGGAGGGGCTGAGGGAGGAGGGGCTGAGAGAGGAGGGTCTGAGTGAATAGGAGCGGAGGGAGGAGGGGCGCAGGGAGGAGGGGCTGAGGGAGGAGTGCCTGAGGGAGGAGGGGCTGAGGAAGGAGGGGCTGAGGGAGGAGGGGCTGAAGGAGGAGGGGCTGAAGGAGGAGGGGCTGAGGGAGGAGGGGCGGAGGGAGGAGGGGCTGAGGAAGGAGGGGCTGAGGGAAGAGAGACTGAGGGAGGAGGGGCTGAGGGAGGAGGGGCTGAGGGAGGAGGGTCTGAGTGAATAGGAGCGGAGGGAGGAGGGGCTGCGGGAGGAGGGGCTGAGTGAAAAGGGGCGGAGGGAGGAATGGATGAGGAAGGAGGGGCTGAGGGAGGAGGGGCTGAAGGAGAAGGGGCTGAAGGAGGAGGGGCTGAGGGAGGAGGGGCGGAGGGAGGAATGGCTGAGGGAGGAGGGGCTGAGGGAGGAGGGGCTGAGGGAGGAGGGGCTGAGGAAGGAGGGGCTGAGGGAGGAGGATCTGAAGGAGGAGGGGCTGAAGGAGGAGGGGCTGAAGGAGGAGGGGCTGAGGGAGGAGGGGCTTAGGGAGGAGGGGCTGAGGGAGGAGGGGCTGAGGGAGGAGGGACTGAGGAAGGAGGGGCTGAGGGAGGAGGGGCTGAGGGAGGAAGGGCTGAGGGAGGAAGGGCTGAGGGAGGAGGGACTGAGGGAGGCGGGGCTGAGGGTGGAGGGACGGAGGGAGGAGGGACTGAGGGAGGAGGGGCTGAGGGAGGAGGGTCTGAGTGAGGCGGGGCGGAGGGACGAATGGCTGAGGGAGGATTAACTGAGGGAGGAGGGGCTGAGGGAGGAGAGATTGAGGGAGGAGGGGCTGAGGGAGGAGGGACGGAGGGAGGAGGGGCTGAGGAAGGAGAGGCTGAGGAAGGAGGGGCTGAGGAAGGAGGGGCTGAGGGAGGAGGGGCTGAAGGAGGAGGGGCTGAAGGAGGAGGGCTGAGGGAGGACGGGCTGAGGGAAGAGGGGCTGAGGTAGGAGGGGCTGAGGGAGGAGGGACTGAGGGAGGAGGGGCTAAGGGAGGAGGGGCTGAGGGAGGAGGGACTGAGGGAGGAAGGGCTGAGGGTGGAGGGTCTGAGAGAGGAAGGGCTGAGGGAGGAGAGACTGAGGGAGGAGGGGCTGAGGGAGGAGGGGCTGAGCGAGGAGGGTCTGAGTGAGGAGGGGCGGAGGGAGGAGGGGCTGAGGGAGGAGGGGCTGAGGGAGGAGTGGCGGAGGGAGGAGGGGCTGAGGGAGGAGGGCCTGAGGGAGGAGGGGCTGAGGAAGGAGGGGCTGAGGGAGGAGGGGCTGAGGGAGGAGGGGCTGAGGGAGGGGCTGAGGGAAGAAAGACTGAGGAAGGAGGGGCTGAGGGAGGAGGGGCTGAGGGAGGAGGGTCTGAGTGAGGAGGGCCGGAGGGAGGAGGGGCTGAGGGAGGAGGGGCTGAGGAAGGAGAGGCTGAGGAAGGAGGGGCTGAGGAAGGAGGGGCTGAGGGAGGAGGGGCTGAAGGAGGAGGGGCTGAAGGAGGAGGGCTGAGGGAGGACGGGCTGAGGGAAGAGGGGCTGAGGGAGGAGGGGCTGAGCGAGGAGGGTCTGAGTGAGGAGGGGCGGAGGGAGGAGGGGCTGAGGGAGGAGGGGCTGAGGGAGTAGTGGCGGAGGGAGGAGGGGCTGAGGGAGGAGGGCCTGAGGGAGGAGGGGCTGAGGAAGGAGGGGCTGAGGGAGGAGGGGCTGAGGGAGGAGGGTCTGAGTGAGGAGGGCCGGAGGGAGGAGGGGCTGAGGGAGGAGGGGCTGAGGGCGGAGGGTCTGATAGAGGAAGGGCTGAGGGAGGAGGGGCTGAGGGAGGAGGGGCTGAGGGAGGAGGGGCTGAGGGAGGGGCTGAGGGAAGAAAGACTGAGGAAGGAGGGGCTGAGGGAGGAGGGGCTGAGGGAGGAGGGTCTGAGTGAGGAGGGCCGGAGGGAGGAGGAACTGAGGGAGGAGGGGCTGAGGGCGGAGGGTCTGATAGAGGAAGGGCTGAGGGAGGAGGGGCTGAGGGAGGAGGGGCTGAGGGAGGAGGGGCTGAGGGAGGAGGGCTGAGGGAGGAGGGGCTGAGGGAGGAGGGGCTGAAAGAGGAGAGGCTGAGGGAGGAGAGACTGAGGGAGGAGGGGATGAGGGAGGAGTGGCGGAGGGAGGAGGGGCTGAGGGAGGAGGGCCTGAGGGAGGAGGGGCTGAGGAAGGAGGGGCTGAGGGAGGAGGGGCTGAGGGAGGAGGGTCTGAGTGAGGAGGGGCAGAGGGAGGAGGGGCTGAGGGAGGAGGGGCTGAGGGAGGAGGGGCGGAGGGAGGAGGGGCTGAGGGAGGAGGGGCTGAGGGAGGAGGGGCTGAGGGAGGAGGGTCTGAGTGAGGAGGGGCGGAGAGAGGAGGGGCTGAGGGAGGAGGGGCTGAGGGAGGATGGGCGGAGGGAGGAGGGGCTGAGGCAGGAGTGCCTGAGGGAGGAGGGGCTGAGGGAGGAGGGTCTGAGTGAGGAGGGGCGGAAGGAGGAGGGGCTGAGGGAGGAGGGGCTGAAGGGGGAGGGGCTGAAGGAGGAGGGGCTGAGGGAGGAGGGGCGGAGGGAGGAATGGCTGAGGGAGGAGAGGCTGAGGGAGGAGGGGCTGAGGGAGGAGGGGCTGAGGGAGGAGGATCTGAAGGAGGAGGGGCTGAAGGAGGAGGGGCTGAAGGAGGAGGGGCTGAGGGAGGAGGGGCTGAGGGAGGAGGGGCTGAGGGAGGAGGGGCTGAGGGAGGAGGGACTGAGGAAGGAGGGGCTGAGGGAGGAGGGGCTGAGGGAGGAAGGGCTGAGGGAGGAAGGGCTGAGGGAGGAGGGACTGAGGGAGGTGGGGCTGAGGGTGGAGGGACGGATGGAGGAGGGTCTGAGTGAGGACGGGCGGAGGGAGGAGGGGCTGAGGTAGGAGGGGCTGAGGGAGGAGGGGCTGAGGGAGGAGGGTCTGAGTGAGGAGGGGCGGAGGGAGGAGGGGCTGAGGGAGGAGGGGCTGAGGGAGGAGGGGCGGAAAGAGGAGGGGCTGAGGGAGGAGGGGCTGAGGGAGGAGGGGCGGAGGGAGGAGGGGCTGAGGGAGGAGTGCCTGAGGGAGGAGGGGCTGAGTGAGGAGGGGCGGAGGGAGGAGAGGCTGAGGGAGGAGGGGCTGAGGGAGGAGTGGCGGAGGGAGGAGGGGCTGAGGGAGGAGGGCCTGAGGGAGGAGGGGCTGAGGAAGGAGGGGCTGAGGGAGGAGGGGCTGAGGGAGGAGGGGCTGAGGGAAGAAAGACTGAGGGAGGAGGGGCTGAGGGAGGAGGGGCTGAGGGAGGAGGGGCTGAGGGAGGAGGGCTGAGGGATCAGGGGCTGAGGGAGGAGGGGCTGAGGAAGGAGGGGCTGAGGGAGGAGGGGCTGAGGGAGGAGGGTCTGAGTGAGGAGGGCCGGAGGGAGGAGGGGCTGAGGGAGGAGGGGCTGAGGGCGGAGGGTCTGATAGAGGAAGGGCTGAGGGAGGAGGGGCTGAGGGAGGAGGGGCTGAGGGAGGAGGGGCTGAGGGAGGGGCTGAGGGAAGAAAGACTGAGGAAGGAGGGGCTGAGGGAGGAGGGGCTGAGGGAGGAGGGTCTGAGTGAGGAGGGCCGGAGGGAGGAGGAACTGAGGGAGGAGGGGCTGAGGGCGGAGGGTCTGATAGAGGAAGGGCTGAGGGAGGAGGGGCTGAGGGAGGAGGGGCTGAGGGAGGAGGGGCTGAGGGAGGAGGGCTGAGGGAGGAGGGGCTGAGGGAGGAGGGGCTGAAAGAGGAGAGGCTGAGGGAGGAGAGACTGAGGGAGGAGGGGATGAGGGAGGAGTGGCGGAGGGAGGAGGGGCTGAGGGAGGAGGGCCTGAGGGAGGAGGGGCTGAGGAAGGAGGGGCTGAGGGAGGAGGGGCTGAGGGAGGAGGGTCTGAGTGAGGAGGGGCAGAGGGAGGAGGGGCTGAGGGAGGAGGGGCTGAGGGAGGAGGGGCGGAGGGAGGAGGGGCTGAGGGAGGAGGGGCTGAGGGAGGAGGGGCTGAGGGAGGAGGGTCTGAGTGAGGAGGGGCGGAGAGAGGAGGGGCTGAGGGAGGAGGGGCTGAGGGAGGATGGGCGGAGGGAGGAGGGGCTGAGGCAGGAGTGCCTGAGGGAGGAGGGGCTGAGGGAGGAGGGTCTGAGTGAGGAGGGGCGGAAGGAGGAGGGGCTGAGGGAGGAGGGGCTGAAGGGGGAGGGGCTGAAGGAGGAGGGGCTGAGGGAGGAGGGGCGGAGGGAGGAATGGCTGAGGGAGGAGAGGCTGAGGGAGGAGGGGCTGAGGGAGGAGGGGCTGAGGGAGGAGGATCTGAAGGAGGAGGGGCTGAAGGAGGAGGGGCTGAAGGAGGAGGGGCTGAGGGAGGAGGGGCTGAGGGAGGAGGGGCTGAGGGAGGAGGGGCTGAGGGAGGAGGGACTGAGGAAGGAGGGGCTGAGGGAGGAGGGGCTGAGGGAGGAAGGGCTGAGGGAGGAAGGGCTGAGGGAGGAGGGACTGAGGGAGGTGGGGCTGAGGGTGGAGGGACGGATGGAGGAGGGTCTGAGTGAGGACGGGCGGAGGGAGGAGGGGCTGAGGTAGGAGGGGCTGAGGGAGGAGGGGCTGAGGGAGGAGGGTCTGAGTGAGGAGGGGCGGAGGGAGGAGGGGCTGAGGGAGGAGGGGCTGAGGGAGGAGGGGCGGAGGGAGGAGGGGCTGAGGGAGGAGGGGCTGAGGGAGGAGGGGTGGAGGGAGGAGGGGCTGAGGGAGGAGTGCCTGAGGGAGGAGGGGCTGAGTGAGGAGGGGCGGAGGGAGGAGAGGCTGAGGGAGGAGGGGCTGAGGGAGGAGTGGCGGAGGGAGGAGGGGCTGAGGGAGGAGGGCCTGAGGGAGGAGGGGCTGAGGAAGGAGGGGCTGAGGTAGGAGGGGCTGAGGGAGGAGGGGCTGAGGGAGGAGGGTCTGAGTGAGGAGGGGCGGAGGGAGGAGGGGCTGAGGGAGGAGGGGCTGAGGGAGGAGGGGCGGAGGGAGGAGGGCAGAGGGAGGAGGGGCTGAGGGATCAGGGGCTGAGGGAGGAGGGGCTGAGGGAGGAGGGACTGAGGGAGGAGGGTCTGAGTGAGGAGGGGCGGAGGGAGGAGAGGCTGAGGGAGGAGGGGCTGAGGGAGGAGTGGCGGAGGGAGGAGGGGCTGAGGGAGGAGGGCCTGAGGGAGGAGGGGCTGAGGAAGGAGGGGCTGAGGGAGGAGGGGCTGAGGGAGGAGGGGCTGAGGGAAGAAAGACTGAGGGAGGAGGGGCTGAGGGAGGAGGGGCTGAGGGAGGAGGGGCTGAGGGAGGAGGGCTGAGGGATCAGGGGCTGAGGGAGGAGGGGCTGAGGAAGGAGGCGCTGAGGAAGGAGGGGCTGAGGAAGGAGGGGCTGAGGGAGGAGGGGCTGAAGGAGGAGGGGCTGAAGGAGGAGGGCTGAGGGAGGAGGGGCTGAGGGATCAGGGCCTGAGGGAGGAGGGGCTGAGGAAGGAGGGGCTGAGGGCGGAGGGGCTGAGGGAGGAGGGGCTGAGGGAAGAAAGACTGAGGGAGGAGGGGCTGAGGGAGGAGGGGCTGAGGGAGGAGGGTCTGAGTGAGGAGGGCCGGAGGGAGGAGGGGCTGAGGGAGGAGGAGCTGAGGGCGGAGGGTCTGATAGAGGAAGCGCTGAGGGAGGTGAGACTGAAGGAGGAGGCGCTGAGGGAGGAGGGTCAGAGGGGAGGGGCTGAGGGAAGAGAGACTGAGGGAGGAGGGGCTGAGGGAGGAGGGGCTGAGGGAGGAGTGCCTGAGGGAGGGGGGGCTGAGGAAGGAGGGGCTGAGGGAGGAGGGGCTGAAGGAGGAGGGGCTGAAGGAGAAGGGGCTGAGGGAGGAGGGGCGGAGGGAGGAGGGGCTGAGGAAGGAGGGGCTGAGGGAAGAGAGACTGAGGGAGGAGGGGCTGAGGGAGGAGGGGCTGAGGGAGGAGGGGCGGAAGGAGCAGGGGCGGAGGGAGGAAGGGCTTAGGGAGGAGGGGCTGAGGGAGGAGGGGCTGAGGAAGGAGGGGCTGAGGAAGGAGGGGCTGAGGGAGGAGGATCTGAAGGAGGAGGGGCTGAAGAAGGAGCGGCTGAGGGAGGAGGGGCTGAGGGAGGAGGGGCTGAGGGAGGAGGGGCTGAGGGAGGAGGGGCTGAGGGAGGAGGGACTGAGGGAGGAGGGGCTGAGGGAGGAGGGGCTGAAGGAGGAGGGGCTGAAGGAGGAGGGGCGGAGGGAGGAGGGGCGGAGGGAGGAGGGGCTGAGAGTGGAGGGACGGAGGGAGGAGGGACTGAGGGAGGAGGGGCTGAGGGAGGAGGGTCTGAGTGAGGAGGGGCGGAGGGAGGAGGGGCTGAGGGAGGGGGGGCTGAGAGAGGAGGGGCGGAGGGAGGAGTGGCTGAGGGAGGAGGGGCGGAGGGAGGAGGGGCTGAAGGAGGAGGGGCTGAAGGAGGAGGGTTTGAGGGAGGAGGGGCGGAGGGAGGAGGGGCTGAGGGAGGAGGGGCTGAGGGAGGAGGGACTGAGGGAGGAGGGGCTAAGGGAGGAGGGGCTGAAGGAGGAAGGGCTGAGGGAGGAAGGGCTGAGGGAGGAGGGACTGAGGGAGGCGGGGCTGAGGGTGGAGGGACGGAGGGAGGAGGGACTGAGGGAGGAGGGGCTGAGGGAGGAGGGGCTGAGGGAGGAGGGTCTGAGTGAATAGGAGCGGAGGGAGGAGGGGCGCAGGGAGGAGGGGCTGAGGGAGGAGTGCCTGAGGGAGGAGGGGCTGAGGAAGGAGGGGCTGAGGGAGGAGGGGCTGAAGGAGGAGGGGCTGAAGGAGGAGGGGCTGAGGGAGGAGGGGCGGAGGGAGGAGAGGCTGAGGAAGGAGGGGCTGAGGGAAGAGAGACTGAGGGAGGAGGGGCTGAGGGAGGAGGGGCTGAGGGAGGAGGGGCTGAGGGAGGAGGGTCTGAGTGAATAGGAGCGGAGGGAGGAGGGGCTGAGGGAGGAGGGGCTGAGTGAAAAGGGGCGGAGGGAGGAATGGATGAGGAAGGAGGGGCTGAGGGAGGAGGGGCTGAAGGAGAAGGGGCTGAAGGAGGAGGGGCTGAGGGAGGAGGGGCGGAGGGAGGAATGGCTGAGGGAGGAGGGGCTGAGGGAGGAGGGGCTGAGGGAGGAGGGGCTGAGGAAGGAGGGGCTGAGGGAGGAGGATCTGAAGGAGGAGGGGCTGAAGGAGGAGGGGCTGAAGGAGGAGGGGCTGAGGGAGGAGGGGCTTAGGGAGGAGGGGCTGAGGGAGGAGGGGCTGAGGGAGGAGGGACTGAGGAAGGAGGGGCTGAGGGAGGAGGGGCTGAGGGAGGAAGGGCTGAGGGAGGAAGGGCTGAGGGAGGAGGGACTGAGGGAGGCGGGGCTGAGGGTGGAGGGACGGAGGGAGGAGGGACTGAGGGAGGAGGGGCTGAGGGAGGAGGGTCTGAGTGAGGCGGGGCGGAGGGACGAATGGCTGAGGGAGGATTAACTGAGGGAGGAGGGGCTGAGGAAGGAGAGATTGAGGGAGGAGGGGCTGAGGGAGGAGGGACGGAGGGAGGAGGGGCTGAGGAAGGAGGGGCTGAGGAAGGAGAGATTGAGGGAGGAGGGGCTGAGGGAGGAGGGACGGAGGGAGGAGGGGCTGAGGAAGGAGGGGCTGAGGAAGGAGGGGCTGAGGGAGGAGGATCTGAAGGAGGAGCGGCTGAAGGAGGAGGGGCTGAAGGAGGAGGGGCTGAGGGAGGAGGGGCTGAGGGAGGAGGGGCTGAGGGAGGAGGGGCTGAGGGAGGAGGGACTGAGGGAGGAGGGGCTGAGGGAGGAGGGTCTGAGTGAGGAGGGGCGGAGGGAGGAGGGGCTGAGGGAGGAGGGGCTGAGAGAGGAGGGGCTGAGGGAGGAGGGGCTGAGGGAGGAGGGTCTGAGTGAGGCGGGGCGGAGGGAGGAATGGCTGAGGGAGGATTGACTGAGGGAGGAGGGGCTGAGGGAGGAGAGATTGAGGGAGGAAAGGCTGAGGGAGGAGGGACGGAGGGAGGAGGGGCTGAGGAAGGAGGGGCTGAGGAAGGAGGGGCTGAGGGAGGAGGATCTGAAGGAGGAGGGGCTGAAGGAGGAGGGGCTGAAGGAGGAGGGGCTGAGGGAGGAGGGGCTGAGGGAGGAGGGGCTGAGGGAGGAGGGGCTGAGGGAGGAGGGACTGAGGGAGGAGGGGCTGAGGGAGGAGGGGCTGAAGGAGGAAGGGCTGAGGGAGGAAGGGCTGAGGGAGGAGGGACTGAGGGAGGCGGGGCTGAGGGTGGAGGGACGGAGGGAGGAGGGACTGAGGGAGGAGGGGCTGAGGGAGGAGGGGCTGAGAGAGGAGGGTCTGAGTGAATAGGAGCGGAGGGAGGAGGGGCGCAGGGAGGAGGGGCTGAGGGAGGAGTGCCTGAGGGAGGAGGGGCTGAGGAAGGAGGGGCTGAGGGAGGAGGGGCTGAAGGAGGAGGGGCTGAAGGAGGAGGGGCTGAGGGAGGAGGGGCGGAGGGAGGAGGGGCTGAGGAAGGAGGGGCTGAGGGAAGAGAGACTGAGGGAGGAGGGGCTGAGGGAGGAGGGGCTGAGGGAGGAGGGTCTGAGTGAATAGGAGCGGAGGGAGGAGGGGCTGCGGGAGGAGGGGCTGAGTGAAAAGGGGCGGAGGGAGGAATGGATGAGGAAGGAGGGGCTGAGGGAGGAGGGGCTGAAGGAGAAGGGGCTGAAGGAGGAGGGGCTGAGGGAGGAGGGGCGGAGGGAGGAATGGCTGAGGGAGGAGGGGCTGAGGGAGGAGGGGCTGAGGGAGGAGGGGCTGAGGAAGGAGGGGCTGAGGGAGGAGGATCTGAAGGAGGAGGGGCTGAAGGAGGAGGGGCTGAAGGAGGAGGGGCTGAGGGAGGAGGGGCTTAGGGAGGAGGGGCTGAGGGAGGAGGGGCTGAGGGGGAGGGACTGAGGAAGGAGGGGCTGAGGGAGGAGGGGCTGAGGGAGGAAGGGCTGAGGGAGGAAGGGCTGAGGGAGGAGGGACTGAGGGAGGCGGGGCTGAGGGTGGAGGGACGGAGGGAGGAGGGACTGAGGGAGGAGGGGCTGAGGGAGGAGGGTCTGAGTGAGGCGGGGCGGAGGGACGAATGGCTGAGGGAGGATTAACTGAGGGAGGAGGGGCTGAGGGAGGAGAGATTGAGGGAGGAGGGGCTGAGGGAGGAGGGACGGAGGGAGGAGGGGCTGAGGAAGGAGAGGCTGAGGAAGGAGGGGCTGAGGAAGGAGGGGCTGAGGGAGGAGGGGCTGAAGGAGGAGGGGCTGAAGGAGGAGGGCTGAGGGAGGACGGGCTGAGGGAAGAGGGGCTGAGGTAGGAGGGGCTGAGGGAGGAGGGACTGAGGGAGGAGGGGCTAAGGGAGGAGGGGCTGAGGGAGGAGGGACTGAGGGAGGAAGGGCTGAGGGTGGAGGGTCTGAGAGAGGAAGGGCTGAGGGAGGAGAGACTGAGGGAGGAGGGGCTGAGGGAGGAGGGGCTGAGCGAGGAGGGTCTGAGTGAGGAGGGGCGGAGGGAGGAGGGGCTGAGGGAGGAGGGGCTGAGGGAGGAGTGGCGGAGGGAGGAGGGGCTGAGGGAGGAGGGCCTGAGGGAGGAGGGGCTGAGGAAGGAGGGGCTGAGGGAGGAGGGGCTGAGGGAGGAGGGGCTGAGGGAGGGGCTGAGGGAAGAAAGACTGAGGAAGGAGGGGCTGAGGGAGGAGGGGCTGAGGGAGGAGGGTCTGAGTGAGGAGGGCCGGAGGGAGGAGGGGCTGAGGGAGGAGGGGCTGAGGAAGGAGAGGCTGAGGAAGGAGGGGCTGAGGAAGGAGGGGCTGAGGGAGGAGGGGCTGAAGGAGGAGGGGCTGAAGGAGGAGGGCTGAGGGAGGACGGGCTGAGGGAAGAGGGGCTGAGGGAGGAGGGGCTGAGCGAGGAGGGTCTGAGTGAGGAGGGGCGGAGGGAGGAGGGGCTGAGGGAGGAGGGGCTGAGGGAGGAGTGGCGGAGGGAGGAGGGGCTGAGGGAGGAGGGCCTGAGGGAGGAGGGGCTGAGGAAGGAGGGGCTGAGGGAGGAGGGGCTGAGGGAGGAGGGTCTGAGTGAGGAGGGCCGGAGGGAGGAGGGGCTGAGGGAGGAGGGGCTGAGGGCGGAGGGTCTGATAGAGGAAGGGCTGAGGGAGGAGGGGCTGAGGGAGGAGGGGCTGAGGGAGGAGGGGCTGAGGGAGGGGCTGAGGGAAGAAAGACTGAGGAAGGAGGGGCTGAGGGAGGAGGGGCTGAGGGAGGAGGGTCTGAGTGAGGAGGGCCGGAGGGAGGAGGAACTGAGGGAGGAGGGGCTGAGGGCGGAGGGTCTGATAGAGGAAGGGCTGAGGGAGGAGGGGCTGAGGGAGGAGGGGCTGAGGGAGGAGGGGCTGAGGGAGGAGGGCTGAGGGAGGAGGGGCTGAGGGAGGAGGGGCTGAAAGAGGAGAGGCTGAGGGAGGAGAGACTGAGGGAGGAGGGGATGAGGGAGGAGTGGCGGAGGGAGGAGGGGCTGAGGGAGGAGGGCCTGAGGGAGGAGGGGCTGAGGAAGGAGGGGCTGAGGGAGGAGGGGCTGAGGGAGGAGGGTCTGAGTGAGGAGGGGCAGAGGGAGGAGGGGCTGAGGGAGGAGGGGCTGAGGGAGGAGGGGCGGAGGGAGGAGGGGCTGAGGGAGGAGGGGCTGAGGGAGGAGGGGCTGAGGGAGGAGGGTCTGAGTGAGGAGGGGCGGAGAGAGGAGGGGCTGAGGGAGGAGGGGCTGAGGGAGGATGGGCGGAGGGAGGAGGGGCTGAGGCAGGAGTGCCTGAGGGAGGAGGGGCTGAGGGAGGAGGGTCTGAGTGAGGAGGGGCGGAAGGAGGAGGGGCTGAGGGAGGAGGGGCTGAAGGGGGAGGGGCTGAAGGAGGAGGGGCTGAGGGAGGAGGGGCGGAGGGAGGAATGGCTGAGGGAGGAGAGGCTGAGGGAGGAGGGGCTGAGGGAGGAGGGGCTGAGGGAGGAGGATCTGAAGGAGGAGGGGCTGAAGGAGGAGGGGCTGAAGGAGGAGGGGCTGAGGGAGGAGGGGCTGAGGGAGGAGGGGCTGAGGGAGGAGGGGCTGAGGGAGGAGGGACTGAGGAAGGAGGGGCTGAGGGAGGAGGGGCTGAGGGAGGAAGGGCTGAGGGAGGAAGGGCTGAGGGAGGAGGGACTGAGGGAGGTGGGGCTGAGGGTGGAGGGACGGATGGAGGAGGGTCTGAGTGAGGACGGGCGGAGGGAGGAGGGGCTGAGGTAGGAGGGGCTGAGGGAGGAGGGGCTGAGGGAGGAGGGTCTGAGTGAGGAGGGGCGGAGGGAGGAGGGGCTGAGGGAGGAGGGGCTGAGGGAGGAGGGGCGGAGGGAGGAGGGGCTGAGGGAGGAGGGGCTGAGGGAGGAGGGGCGGAGGGAGGAGGGGCTGAGGGAGGAGTGCCTGAGGGAGGAGGGGCTGAGGAAGGAGGGGCTGAGGGAGGAGCGTCTGAGTGAGGAGGGGCGGAAGGAGGAGGGGCTGAGGGAGGAGGGGCTGAGGGAGGAGGGGCGGAGGGAGGAGGGGCTGAGGGAGGAGTGCCTGAGGGAGGAGGGACTGAGGAAGGAGGGGCTGAGGGAGGAGGGGCTGAAGGAGGAGGGGCTGAAGGAGGAGGGGCTGAGGGAGGAGGGGCGGAGGGAGGAGTGGCTGAGGAAGGAGGGGCTGAGGGAAGAGAGACTGAGGGAGGAGGGGCTGAGGGAGGAGGGGCTGAGGGAGGAGGGTCTGAGTGAGGAGGAGCGGTAGGAGGAGGGGCTGAGGGAGGAGGGGCTGAGTGAAAAGGGGCGGAGGGAGGAGTGGTTGAGGAAGGAGGGGCTGAGGGAGGAGGGGCTGAAGGGGGCGGGGCTGAAGGAGGAGGGGCTGAGGGAGGAGGGGCGGAGGGAGGAATGGCTGAGGGAGGAGAGGCTGAGGGAGGAGGGGCTGAGGGAGGAGGGGCTGAGGGAGGAGGATCTGAAGGAGGAGGGGCTGAAGGAGGAGGGGCTGAAGGAGGAGGGGCTGAGGGAGGAGGGGCTGAGGGAGGAGGGGCTGAGGGAGGAGGGGCTGAGGGAGGAGGGACTGAGGAAGGAGGGGCTGAGGGAGGAGGGGCTGAGGGAGGAAGGGCTGAGGGAGGAAGGGCTGAGGGAGGAGGGACTGAGGGAGGTGGGGCTGAGGGTGGAGGGACGGATGGAGGAGGGACTAAGGGAGGAGGGGCTGAGGGAGGAGGGTCTGAGTGAGGCGGGGCGGAGGGAGGAATGGCTGAGGGAGGATTGACTGAGGGAGGAGGGGCTGAGGGAGGAGAGATTGAGGGAGGAGGGGCTGAGGGAGGAGGGACGGAGGGAGGAGGGGCTGAGGAAGGAGGGACTGAGGAAGGAGGGGCTGAGGAAGGAGGGGCTGAGGGAGGAGGGGCTGAAGGAGGAGGGGCTGAAGGAGGAGGGCTGAGGGAGGAGGGGCTGAGGGATCAGGGGCTGAGGGAGGAGGGCTGAGGGAGGAGGGACTGAGGGAGGAGGGGCTAAGGGAGGAGGGGCTGAGGGTGGAGGGACTGAGGGAGGAAGGGCTGAGGGTGGAGGGTCTGAGAGAGGAAGGGCTGAGGGAGGAGAGACTGAGGGAGGAGGCGCTGAGGGAGGAGGGTCAGAGGGAGGAGGGTCTGAGTGAGGAGGGGCGGAGGGAGGAGAGGCTGAGGGAGGAGGGGCTGAGGGAGGAGTGGCGGAGGGAGGAGGGGCTGAGGGAGGAGGCCTGAGGGAGGAGGGGCTGAGGAAGGAGGGGCTGAGGGAGGAGGGGCTGAGGGAGGAGGGGCTGAGAGAAGAAAGACTGAGGGAGGAGGGGCTGAGGGAGGAGGGGCTGAGGGAGGAGGGTCTGAGTGAGGAGGGCCGGAGGGAGGAGTGGCTGAGGGAGGAGGGGCTGAGGGAGGAGTGGCGGAGGGAGGAGGGGCTGAGGGAGGAGGGGCTGAGGGAGGAGGGGCTGAGGAAGGAGGGGCTGAGGGAGGAGGATCTGAAGGAGGAGGGGCTGAAGGAGGAGGGGCTGAAGGAGGAGGGGCTGAAGGAGGAGGGGCTGAAGGAGGAGGGCTGAGGGAGGAGGGGCTGAGGGATCAGGGGCTGAGGGAGGAGGGCTGAGGGAGGAGGGACTGAGGGAGGAGGGGCTAAGGGAGGAGGGGCTGAGGGTGGAGGGACTGAGGGAGGAAGGGCTGAGGGTGGAGGGTCTGAGAGAGGAAGGGCTGAGGGAGGAGAGACTGAGGGAGGAGGCGCTGAGGGAGGAGGGTCAGAGGGAGGAGGGTCTGAGTGAGGAGGGGCGGAGGGAGGAGAGGCTGAGGGAGGAGGGGCTGAGGGAGGAGTGGCGGAGGGAGGAGGGGCTGAGGGAGGAGGCCTGAGGGAGGAGGGGCTGAGGGAGGAGGGGCTGAGAGAGGAGGGGCTGAGGGAGGAGGTTCTGAGTGAGTCGGGGCGGAGGGAGGAATGGCTGAGGGAGGATTGACTGAGGGAGGAGGGGCTGAGGGAGGAGAGATTGAGGGAGGAGGGGCTGAGGGAGGAGGGACGGAGGGAGGAGGGGCTGAGGAAGGAGGGGCTGAGGAAGGAGGGGCTGAGGAAGGAGGGGCTGAGGGAGGAGGATCTGAAGGAGGAGGGGCTGAAGGAGGAGGGGCTGAAGGAGGAGGGCTGAGGGAGGAGGGGCTGAGGGATCAGGGGCTGAGGGAGGAGGGGCTGAGGGAGGAGGGACTGAGGGAGGAGGGGCTAAGGGGGGAGGGGCTGAGGGAGGAGGGACTGAGGGAGGAAGGGCTGAGGGTGGAGGGTCTGAGAGAGGAAGGGCTGAGGGAGGAGAGACTGAGGGAGGAGGCGCTGAGGGAGGAGGGTCAGAGGGAGGAGGGTCTGAGGGAGGAGGGGCTGAGGGAGGAGGGGCTGAGGAAGGAGGGGCTGAGGGAGGAGGATCTGAAGGAGGAGGGGCTGAAGGAGGAGGGGCTGAAGGAGGAGGGGCTGAAGAAGGAGCGGCTGAGGGAGGAGGGGCTGAGGGAGGAGGGGCTGAGGGAGGAGGGGCTGAGGGAGGAGGGGCTGAGGGAGGAGGGACTGAGGGAGGAGGGGCTGAGGGAGGAGGGGCTGAAGGAGGAGGGGCTGAAGGAGGAGGGGCGGAGGGAGGAGGGGCGGAGGGAGGAGGGGCTGAGAGTGGAGGGACGGAGGGAGGAGGGACTGAGGGAGGAGGGGCTGAGGGAGGAGGGTCTGAGTGAGGAGGGGCGGAGGGAGGAGGGGCTGAGGGAGGGGGGGCTGAGAGAGGAGGGGCGGAGGGAGGAGTGGCTGAGGGAGGAGGGGCTGAGGGAGGAGGGGCTGAAGGAGGAGGGGCTGAAGGAGGAGGGTTTGAGGGAGGAGGGGCGGAGGGAGGAGGGGCTGAGGGAGGAGGGGCTGAGGGAGGAGGGGCTGAGGGAGGAGGGGCTGAGGAAGGAGGGGCTGAGGGAAGAGGGGCTGAGGGAGGAGGGGCTGAGGGAGGAGGGACTGAGGGAGGAGGGGCTGAGGGAGGAGGGGCTGAAGGAGGAGGGGCTGAAGGAGGAGGGGCTGAGGGAGGAGGGGCTGAGGGAGGAGGGGCTGAGGGAGCAGGGGCTGAGGGAGGAGGGGCTGAGGGAGGAGGGGCTGAGGGAGGAGGGACTGAGGGAGGAGGTGCTGAGGGAGGAGGGGCTGAGGGAGGAGGGGCTGAGGGAGGAGGGGCTGAGGGAGGAGGGACTGAGGGAGGCGGGGCTGAGAGTGGAGGGACGGATGGAGGAGGGACTGAGGGAGGAGGGGCTGAGGGAGGAGGGTCTGAGTGAGGAGGGGCGGAGGGAGGAGGGGCTGAGGGAGGAGGAGCGGAGGGAGGAGGGGCTGAGGGAGGAGGGGCTGAGGGAGGAGGGGCGAAGGGAGGAGGGGCTGAGGGAGGAGGGGCGGAGGGAGGAGGGGCGGAGGGAGGAGGGGCTGAGGGAGGAGGGGCTGAGGGAGGAGGGGCTGAGGAAGGAGGGGCTGAGGAAGGAGGGCTGAGGGAGGAGGATCTGAAGGAGGAGGGGCTGAAGAAGGAGGGGCTGAGGGAGGAGGGGCTGAGGGAGGAGGGGCTGAGGGAGGAGTGGCTGAGGAAGGAGGGGCTGAGGGAGGAGGGGCTGAAGGAGGAGGGGCTGAAGGAGGAGGGGCTGAGGGAGGAGGGGCGGAGGGAGGAGGGGCTGAGGGAGGAGGGGCTGAGGGAGGAGGGGCTGAGGGAGGAGGCGCTGAGGAAGGAGGGGCTGAGGGAGGAGGATCTGAAGGAGGAGGGGCTGAAGGAAGAGGGGCTGAAGGAGGAGGGGCTGAGGGAGGAGGGGCTGAGGGAGGAGGGGCTGAGGGAGGAGGGGCTGAGGGAGGAGGGACTGAGGGAGGAGGGGCTGAGGAAGGAGGGGCTGAAGGAGGAAGGGCTGAGGGAGGAAGGGCTGAGGGAGGAGGGACTGAGGGAGGCGGGGCTGAGGGTGGAGGGACGGAGGGAGGAGGGACTGAGGGAGAAGGGGCTGAGGGAGGAGGGTCTGAGTGAGGCGGGGCGGAGGAAGGAGGGGCTGAGGGAGGATTGACTGAGGGAGGAGGGGATGAGGGAGGAGAGATTGAGGGAGGAGGGGCTAAGGGAGGAGGGACGGAGGGAGGAGGGGCTGAGGAAGGAGGGGCTGAGGGAGGAGGGGCTGAAGGAGGAGGGGCTGAAGGAATAGGGCTGAGGGAGGAGGGGCTGAGGGAGGAGGGGCTGAGGGAGGAGGGGCTGAGGGAGTAGGGTCTGAGTGAGGAGGGACGGAGGGAGGAGGCGCTGAGGGAGGAGGGGTGGAGGAAGGAGGGGCTGAGGGAGGAGGGGCTGAGGAAGGAGGGGCTGAGGGAGGAGGGGCTGAAGGAGGAGGGGCTGAAGGAATAGTGCTGAGGGAGGAGGGGCTGAGGGAGGAGGGGCTGAGGGAGGAGGGGCTGAGGGGGGAGGGTCTGAGTGAGGAGGGACGGAGGGAGGAGGGGCTGAGGGAGGAGGGGCTGAGGAAGGAGGGGCTGAGGAAGGAGGGGCTGAGGGAGGAGGGGCTGAAGGAGGAGGGGCTGAGGGAGGAGGGGCGGAGGGAGGAGGGGCTGAGGGAGGAGGGGCTGAGGGAGGAGGGGCTGAGGAAGGCGGGGCTGAGGGAGGAGGGGCTGATGGAGGAGGGGCTGAAGGAGGAGGAACTGAGGGAGGAGGGGCTGAGGGAGGAGGGGCTAAAAGAGAGGAAGGGCTGAGGGAGGAGAGACTGAGGAAGGAGGGGATGAGGGAATAGGGGCTGAGGGAGGAAGGGCTGAGGAAGGAGGGGCTGAGGGAGGAGGGGCTGAGGGAGGAGGGTCTGAGGGAGGAGGGGCTGAGGGAGGAGGGGCTGAGGGAGGATGGGCTGAGGGAGGAGAGACTGAGGGAGGAGGGGCTGAGGGAGGAGTGCCTGAGGGAGGAGGGGCTGAGGAAGGAGGGGCTGAGGGAGGAGTGGCTGAAGGAGGAGGGGCTGAAGGAGGAGGAGCTGAGGGAGGAGGGGCGGAGGGAGGAGGGGCTGAGGAAGGAGGGGCTGAGGGAAGAGAGACTGAGGGAGGAGGGGCTGAGGGAGGAGGGGCTGAAGGAGGAGGGCTGAAGGAGGAGGGGCTGAAGGAGGAAGGGCGGAGGGAGGAATGGCTGAGGGAGGAGGGGCTGAGGGAGGAGGGGCTGAGGGAGGAGGGGCTGAGGAAGGAGGGGCTGAGGGAGGAGGATCTGAAGGAGGAGGGGCTGAAGGAGGAGGGGCTGAGGGAGGAGGGTCTGAGAGAGGAAGGGCTGAGGGAGGAGAGACTGAGGGAGGAGGGGCTAAGGGAGGACGGGCTGAGGAAGGAGGGGCTGAGGGAGGAGGGGCTGAGGGAGGAGGGGCTGAGGGAGGAGGGGCTGAGGGAGGAGGGTCTGAGTGAGGAGGGGCGGAGGGAGGAGGGGCTGAGGGAGGAGGGGCTGAGGGAGGAGGGGCGGAGGGAGGAGGGGCTGAGGGAGGAGTGCCTGAGGGAGGAGGGGCTGAGGGAGGAAGGGCTGAGGAAGGAGGGGCTGAGGGAGGAGGGGCTGAGGGAGGAGGGTCTGAGAGAGGAAGGGCTGAGGGAGGAGAGACTGAGGGAGGAGGGGCTGAGGGAGGAAGGGCTGAGGAAGGAGGGGCTGAGGAAGGAGGGGCTGAGGGAGGAGGGGCTGAGGGAGGAGGGTCTGAGAGAGGAAGGGCTGAGGGAGGAGAGACTGAGGGAGGAGGGGCTGAGGGAGGACGGGCTGAGGAAGGAGGGGCTGAGGGAGGAGGGGCTGAGGGAGGAGGGGCTGAGGAAGGAGGGGCTGAGGGAGGAGGATTTGAAGGAGGAAAGGCTGAAGGAGGAGGGGCTGAGGGAGGAGGGGCTGAAGGAGGAGGGGCTGAGGGAGGAGGGGCGGAGGGAGGAGGGGCTGAGGAAGGAGGGGCTGAGGGAAGAGAGACTGAGGGAGGAGGGGCTGAGGGAGGAGTGGCGGAGGGAGGAGACGCTGAGGGAGGAGGGTCTGAGGGAGGAGAGGCTAAGGGAGGAGGGTCTGAGAGAGGAAGGGCTGAGGGAGGAGAGACTGAGGGAGGAGGGGCTGAGGGAAGAGGGGCTGAGGGAGGAGGGGCTGAGGGAGGTGGGGCTGAGAGAGGAGGGGCTGAGGGAGGAGAGACTGAGGGAGGAGAAGATGAGGGAGGAGGGGCTGAGGGAGGAGGGGCTGCGAGAAGAGGGGCTGAGGGAGGAGGGGCTGACGGAGGAGGGACTGAGGAAGGAGGGGCTGAGGGAGGAGGGGCTGAGGGAGGAAGGGCTGAGGGAGGAAGGGCTGAGGGACTGAGGGAGGCGGGGCTGAGGGTGGAGGGACGGAGGGAGGAGGGACTGAGGGAGGAGGGGCTGAAGGAGGAGGGGCTGAAGGAGGAGGGGCTGAGGGAGGAGGGGCGGAGGGAGGAATGGCTGAGGGAGGAGGGGCTGAGGGAGGAGGGGCTGAGGGAGGAGGATCTGAAGGAGGAGGGGCTGAAGGAGGAGGGGCTGAAGGAGGAGGGGCTGAGGGAGGAGGGACTGAGGGAGGAGGGGCTGAGGGAGGAGGGTCTGAGTGAGGCGGGGCGGAGGGAGGAATGGCTGAGGGAGGATTGACTGAGGGAGGAGGGGCTGAGGGAGGAGAGATTGAGACAGGAGGGGCTGAGGGAGGAGGGACGGAGGGAGGAGGGGCTGAGGAAGGAGGGGCTGAGGAAGGAGGGGCTGAGGAAGGAGGGGCTGAGGGAGGAGGGGCTGAATGAGGAGGGGCTGAAGGAGGAGGGCTGAGGGAGGAGGGGCTGAGGGAGGAGGGGCTGAGGGAGGAGGGGCTGAGGGAGGAGGGACTGAGGGAGGAGGGGCTAAGGGAGGAGGGGCTGAGGGAGGAGGGACTGAGGGAGGAAGGGCTGAGGGTGGAGGGTCTGAGAGAGGAAGGGCTGAGGGAGGAGAGACTGAGGGAGGAGGGGCTGAGGGAGGAGGGGCTGAGCGAGGAGGGTCTGAGTGAGGAGGGGCGGAGGGAGGAGGGGCTGAGGGAGGAGGGGCTGAGGGAGGAGTGGCGGAGGGAGGAGGGGCTGAGGGAGGAGGGCCTGAGGGAGGAGGGGCTGAGGAAGGAGGGGCTGAGGGAGGAGGGGCTGAGGGAGGAGGGGCTGAGGGAGGGGCTGAGGGAAGAAAGACTGAGGGAGGAGGGGCTGAGGGAGGAGGGGCTGAGGGAGGAGGGTCTGAGTGAGGAGGGCCGGAGGGACGAGGGGCTGAGGGAGGAGGGGCTGAGGGCGGAGGGTCTGATAGAGGAAGGGCTGAGGGAGGAGGGGCTGAGGGAGGAGGGGCTGAGGGAGGAGGGGCTGAGGGAGGAGGGCTGAGGGAGGAGGGGCTGAGGGAGGAGGGGCTGAAAGAGGAGAGGCTGAGGAAGGATAGACGGAGGGAGGAGGGGATGAGGGAGGAGGGGCTGAGGGAGGAGTGTCTGAGGGAGGAAGGGCTGAGGGAGGTGAGACTGAGGGAGGAGGCGCTGAGGGAGGAGGGTCAGAGGGGAGGGGCTGAGGGAAGAGAGACTGAGGGAGGAGGGGCTGAGGGAGGAGGGGCTGAGGGAGGAGGGGCTGAGGGAGGAGGGGCTGAGGGAGGAGGGACTGAGGGAGGAGGGGCTGAGGGAGGAGGGGCTGAAGGAGGAAGGGCTGAGGGAGGAAGGGCTGAGGGAGGAGGGACTGAGGGAGGCGGGGCTGAGGGTGGAGGGACGGAGGGAGGAGGGACTGAGGGAGAAGGGGCTGAGGGAGGAGGGTCTGAGTGAGGCGGGGCGGAGGAAGGAGGGGCTGAGGGAGGATTGACTGAGGGAGGAGGGGATGAGGGAGGAGAGATTGAGGGAGGAGGGGCTAAGGGAGGAGGGACGGAGGGAGGAGGGGCTGAGGAAGGAGGGGCTGAGGGAGGAGGGGCTGAAGGAGGAGGGGCTGAAGGAATAGGGCTGAGGGAGGAGGGGCTGAGGGAGGAGGGGCTGAGGGAGGAGGGGCTGAGGGAGTAGGGTCTGAGTGAGGAGGGACGGAGGGAGGAGGCGCTGAGGGAGGAGGAGTGGAGGAAGGAGGGGCTGAGGGAGGAGGGGCTGAGGAAGGAGGGGCTGAGGGAGGAGGGGCTGAAGGAGGAGGGGCTGAAGGAATAGGGCTGAGGGAGGAGGGGCTGAGGGAGGAGGGGCTGAGGGAGGAGGGGCTGAGGGGGGAGGGTCTGAGTGAGGAGGGACGGAGGGAGGAGGGGCTGAGGGAGGAGGGGCTGAGGAAGGAGGGGCTGAGGAAGGAGGGGCTGAGGGAAGAGGGGCTGAAGGAGGAAAGGCTGAGGGAGGAGGGGCGGAGGGAGGAGGGGCTGAGGGAGGAGGGGCTGAGGGAGGAGGGGCTGAGGAAGGCGGGGCTGAGGGAGGAGGGGCTGACGGAGGAGGGGCTGAAGGAGGAGGATTTGAGGGAGGAGGGGCTGAGGGAGGAGGGGCTAAAAGAGAGAAAGGGCTGAGGGAGGAGAGACTGAGGAAGGAGGGGATGAGGGAATAGGGGCTGAGGGAGGAAGGGCTGAGGAAGGAGGGGCTGAGGGAGGAGGGGCTGAGGGAGGAGGGTCTGAGGGAGGAGGGGCTGAGGGAGGAGGGGTTGAGGGAAGAGGGGCTGAAGGAGGAGGGGCTGAGGGAGGAGGGGCGAAGGGAGGAGGGGCGGAGGGAGGAGGGGCTGAGGGAGGAGGGGCTGAGGGAGGATGGGCTGAGGGAGGAGAGACTGAGGGAGGAGGGGCTGAGGGAGGAGTGCCTGAGGGAGGAGGGGCTGAGGAAGGAGGGGCTGAGGGTGGAGGGGCTGAAGGAGGAGGGGCTGAAGGAGGAGGGGCTGAGGGAGGAGGGGTGGAGGGAGGAGGGGCTGAGGAAGGAGGGGCTGAGGGAAGAGAGACTGAGGGAGGAGGGGCTGAGGGAGGAGGGGCTGAAGGAGGAGGGGCTGAAGGAGGAGGGGCTGAAGGAGGAAGGGCGGAGGGAGGAATGGCTGAGGGAGGAGGGGCTGATTGAGGAGGGGCGGAGGGAGGAGGGGCTGAGGAAGGAGGGGCTGAGGGAAGAGAGACTGAGGGAGGAGGGGCTGAGGGAGGAGTGGCGGAGGGAGGAGACGCTGAGGGAGGAGGGTCTGAGGGAGGAGAGGCTAAGGGAGGAGGGTCTGAGAGAGGAAGGGCTGAGGGAGGAGAGACTGAGGGAGGAGGGGCTGAGGGAAGAGGGGCTGAGGGAGGAGGGGCTGAGGGAGGTGGGGCTGAGAGAGGAGGGGCTGAGGGAGGAGAGACTGAGGGAGGAGAAGATGAGGGAGGAGGGGCTGAGGGAGGAGGGGCTGCGTGAAGAGGGGCTGAGGGAGGAGGGGCTGACGGAGGAGGGACTGAGGAAGGAGGGGCTGAGGGAGGAGGGGCTGAGGGAGGAAGGGCTGAGGGAGGAAGGGCTGAGGGAGGAGGGACTGAGGGAGGCGGGGCTGAGGGTGGAGGGACGGAGGGAGGAGGGACTGAGGGAGGAGGGGCTGAAAAAGGAGGGGCTGAAGGAGGAGGGGCTGACGGAGGAGGGGCGGAGGGAGGAATGGCTGAGGGAGGAGGGGCTGAGGGAGGAGGGGCTGAGGGAGGAGGGGCTGAGGAAGGAGGGGCTGAGGGAGGAGGATCTGAAGGAGGAGGGGCTGAAGGAGGAGGGGCTGAAGGAGGAGGGGCTGAGGGAGGAGGGGCTGAGGGAGGAGGGGCTGAGGGAGGAGGGGCTGAGGGAGGAGGGGCTGAAGGAGGAGGGGGCTGAGGGAGGAGGGGCTGACGGAGGAGGGACTGAGGAAGGAGGGGCTGAGGGAGGAGGGGCTGAGGAAGGAAGGGCTGAGGGAGGAAGGGCTGAGGGAGGAGGGACTGACGGAGGCGGGGCTGAGGGTGGAGGGACGGAGGGAGGAGGGACTGAGGGAGGAGGGGCTGAGGGAGGAGGGTCTGAGTGAGGCGATGCGGAGGGAGGAATGGCTGAGGAGGATTGACTGAGGGAGGAGGGGCTGAGGGAGGAGAGATTGAGGTAGGAGGGGCTGAGGGAGGAGGGACGGAGGGAGGAGGGGCTGAAGAAGGAGGGGCTGAGGAAGGAGGGGCTGAGGAAGGAGGGGCTGAGGGAGGAGGGGCTGAATGAGGAGGGGCTGAAGGAGGAGGGCTGAGGGAGGAGGGGCTGAGGGAGGAGGGGCTGAGGGAGGAGGGGCTGAGGGAGGAGGGACTGAGGGAGGAGGGGCTAAGGGAGGAGGGGCTGAGGGAGGAGGGACTGAGGGAGGAAGGGCTGAGGGTGGAGGGTCTGAGAGAGAAAGGGCTGAGGGAGGAGAGACTGAGGGAGGAGGGGGCTGAGGGAGGAGGGGCTGAGCGAGGAGGGTCTGAGTGAAGAGGGGCGGAGGGAGGAGGGGCTGAGGGAGGAGGGGCTGAGGGAGGAGTGGCGGAGGGAGGAGGGGCTGAGGGAGGAGGGCCTGAGGGAGGAGGGGCTGAGGAAGGAGGGGCTGAGGGAGGAGGGGCTGAGGGAGGAGGGGCTGAGGGAGGGGCTGAGGGAAGAAAGACTGAGGGAGGAGGGGCTGAGGGAGGAGGGGCTGAGGGAGGAGGGTCTGAGTGAGGAGGGCCGGAGGGAGGAGGGGCTGAGGGAGGAGGGGCTGAGGGCGGAGGGTCTGATAGAGGAAGGGCTGAGGGAGGAGGGGGCTGAGGGAGGAGGGGCTGAGGGAGGAGGGGCTGAGGGGGGAGGGCTGAGGGAGGAGGGGCTGAGGGAGGAGGGGCTGAAAGAGGAGAGGCTGAGGGAGGATAGACTGAGGGAGGAGGGGATGAGGGAGGAGGGGCTGCGGGAGGAGTGTCTGAGGGAGGAAGGGCTGAGGGAGGTGAGACTGAGGGAGGAGGCGCTGAGGGAGGAGGGTCAGAGGGGAGGGGCTGAGGGAAGAGAGACTGAGGGAGGAGGGTGAGGGAGGAGGGGCTGAGGGAGGAGGGTCTGAGTGAGGACGGGCGGAGGGAGGAGGGGCTGAGGTAGGATTGGCTGAGGTGGATCGGCGGAGGGAGGAGGGGCTGAGGGAGGAGGGACTGAAAGAAGAGGGGCTGAGGGAGGAGAGACTAAGGGAGGAGGGGATGAGGGAGGAGGGGCTGAAGGAGGAGTGTCTGAGAGAGATGGAGATGAGGGAGGAGGGGCTGAAGGAGGAGGGGCTGAGGGAGGAGGGGCTGAGGGAGGAGGGGCTGAGGGAGGAGGGGCTGAAGGAGGAGAGACTGAGGGAGGAGAGACTGAGGGAGGAGGCGCTGAGGGAGGAGGGGCTGAGGGAGGAGGGGCTGAGGGAAAAGGGGCTGAGGGAGGAGGGGCTGAGGGAGGAGGGGCTGAGGGAGGGCGGGCTGAGGGAGGAGGGGCTGATGGAGGAGTGGCTGAAGGAGGAGGGGCTGAGGGAGGAAGGTCTGAGGGAGGAGGGACTGAGGGTGGAGGGTCTGAGAGAGGAAGGGCTGAAGGAGGAGAGACTGAGGGAGGAGGCGCTGAGGGAGGAGGGGCTGAGGGAAGAGGGGCTGAGGGAGGAGGGGCTGAGGGAGGAGCGGCTGAGGGAGGAGGGGCTGAGGGAGGAGGGGCTGAGGGAGGAAGGGCTGAGAGAGGAGGGACTGAGGGCGGCGGGGCTGAGGGTGGAGGGACGGAGGGAGGAGGGACTGAGGGAGGAGGGGCTTAGGGAGGAGGGTCTGAGTGAGGAGGGGCGGAGGGAGGAGGGGCTGAGGGAGGAGGGGCTGAGGGAGGAGGGGCTGAAGGAGGAGGGGCTGAAGGAGGGGGGGCTGAGGGAGGAAGGGCGGAGGGAGGAGGGGCTGAGGGAGGAGGGGCTGAGGGAGGAGGGGCTGAGGGAGGAGGGGCTGGAAAGGAGGGGCTGAGGGAGGAGGATCTGAAGGAGGAGGGGCTGAAGGAGGAGGGGCTGAGGGAGGATGGGCTGAGGGAGGAGGGGCTGAGGGAGGAGGGGCTGAGGGAGGAGGGGCTGAGGGAGGAGGGACTGAGGGAGGAGGGGCTGAGGGAGGAGGGGCTGAGGGTCTGAGAGAGGAAGCGCTGAGGGAGGAGAGACTGAGGGAGGAGGGGCTGAAGGAGGAGGGGCTGAGTTAGGAGGGGCTGACGGAGGAGGGTCTGAGTGAGGAGGGGCGGAGGGAGGAGGGGCTGAGGGAGGAGCGGCTGAGGGAGGAGGGGCTGAGGGTGGAGGGTCTGAGAGAGGAAGGGCTGTGGGAGGAGAGACTGAGGGAGGAGGGGCTGAGGGAGGAGGGTCTGAGTGAGGAGGGGCGGAGGGAGGAGGGGCTGAGGGAGGAGGGGCTGAGGGAAGAGGGGCGGAGGGAAGAGGGGCTGAGGGAGAGAGCCTGAGGGAGGAGGGGCTGAGGAAGGAGGGGCTGAGGGAGGAGGGGCTGAGGGAGGAGGGACTGAGGGAGGAGGGTCTGAGTGAGGAGGGCCGGAGGGAGGAGGGGCTGAGGGAGGAGGGGCTGAGGGCGGAGGGTCTGATAGAGGAAGGGCTGAGGGAGGAGAGACTGAGGGAGGAGGCGCTGAGGGAGGAGGGGCTGAGGGAGGAGGGGCTGAGGGAGGAGGGCTGAGGGAGGAGAGGCTGAGGGAGTAGGGGCTGAAAGAGGAGGGGCTGAGGGAGGAGAGACTGAGGGAGGAGGGGATGAGGGAGGAGGGGGCTGAGGGAGGAGTGTCTGACTGAGGAAGGGCTGAGGAAGGAGGGGCTGAGGGATAAGGGGCTGAGGGAGGAGGGTCAGAGGGGAGGGGCTGAGGGAAGAGAGACTGAGGAAGGAGGGGCTGAGGGAGGAGGGTCTGAGTGAGGAGGGGCGGAGGGAGGAGGGGCTGAGGGAGGAGGGGCTGAGGGAAGAGGGGCGGAGGGAAGAGGGGCTGAGGGAGAGAGCCTGAGTGAGGAGGGGCGGAGGGAGGAGGGGCTGAGGGAGGAGGGGCTGAGGGAAGAGGGGCGGAGGGAAGAGGGGCTGAGGGAAAGAGCCTGAGGGAGGAGGGGCTGAGGAAGGAGGGGCTGAGGGAGGAGGGGCTGAGGGAGGAGGGACTGAGGGAGGAGGGTCTGAGTGAGGAGGGCCGGAGGGAGGAGGGGCTGAGGGAGGAGGGGCTGAGGGCGGAGGGTCTGATAGAGGAAGGGCTGAGGGAGGAGAGACTGAGGGAGGAGGCGCTGAGGGAGGAGGGGCTGAGGGAGGAGGGGCTGAGGGAGGAGGGCTGAGGGAGGAGAGGCTGAGGGAGTAGGGGCTGAAAGAGGAGGGGCTGAGGGAGGAGAGACTGAGGGAGGAGGGACTGAGGGAGGAGGGGCTGAAGGAGGAGGGGCTGAAGGAGGAGGGGCTGAGGGAGGAGGGGCGGAGGGAGGAATGGCTGAGGGAGGAGGGGCTGAGGGAGGAGGGGCTGAGGGAGGAGGGGCTGAGGAAGGAGGGGCTGAGGGAGGAGGATCTGAAGGAGGAGGGGCTGAAGGAGGAGGGGCTGAAGGAGGAGGGGCTGAGGGAGGAGGGGCTGAGGGAGGAGGGGCTGAGGGAGGAGGGGCTGAAGGAGGAGGGGCTGAGGGAGGAGGGGCTGACGGAGGAGGGATTGAGGAAGGAGGGGCTGAGGGAGGAGGGGCTGAGGGAGGAAGGGCTGAGGGAGGAAGGGCTGAGGGAGGAGGGACTGAGGGAGGCGGGGCTGAGGGTGGAGGGACGGAGGGAGGAGGGACTGAGGGAGGAGGGGCTGAGGGAGGAGGGTCTGAGTGAGGCGGGGCGGAGGGAGGAATGGCTGAGGGAGGATTGACTGAGGGAGGAGGGGCTGAGGGAGGAGAGATTGAGACAGGAGGGGCTGAGGGAAGAGGGACGGAGGGAGGAGGGGGCTGAGGAAGGAGGGGCTGAGGAAGGAGGGGCTGAGGAAGGAGAGGCTGAGGGAGGAGGGGCTGAATGAGGAGGGGCTGAAGGAGGAGGGCTGAGGGAGGAGGGGCTGAGGGAGGAGGGGCTGAGGGAGGAGGGGCTGAGGGAGGAGGGACTGAGGGAGGAGGGGCTAAGGGAGGAGGGGCTGAGGGAAGAGGGACTGAGGGAGGAAGGGCTGAGGGTGGAGGGTCTGAGAAAGGAAGGGCTGAGGGAGGAGAGACTGAGGGAGGAGGGGCTGAGGGAGGAGGGGCTGAGCGAGGAGGGTCTGAGTGAGGAGGGGCGGAGGGAGGAGGGGCTGAGGGAGGAGGGGCTGAGGGAGGAGTGGCGGAGGGAGGAGGGGCTGAGGGAGGAGGGCCTGAGGGAGGAGGGGCTGAGGAAGGAGGGGCTGAGGGAGGAGGGGGCTGAGGGAAGAGGGGCTGAGGGAGGGGCTGAGGGAAGAAAGACTGAGGGAGGAGGGGCTGAGGGAGGAGGGGCTGAGGGAGGAGGGTCTGAGTGAGGAGGGCCGGAGGGAGGAGGGGCTGAGGGAGGAGGGGCTGAGGGCGGAGGGTCTGATAGAGGAAGGGCTGAGGGAGGAGGGGCTGAGGGAGGAGGGGCTGAGGGAGGAGGGGCTGAGGGAGGAGGGCTGAGGGAGGAGGGGCTGAGGGAGGAGGGGCTGAAAGAGGAGAGGCTGAGGGAGGATAGACTGAGGGAGGAGGGGATGAGGGAGGAGGGGCTGAGGGAGGAGTGTCTGAGGGAGGAAGGGCTGAGGGAGGTGAGACTGAGGGAGGAGGCGCTGAGGGAGGAGGGTCAGAGGGGAGGGGCTGAGGGAAGAGAGACTGAGGGAGGAGGGGCTGAGGGAGGAGGGGCTGAGGGAGGAGGGGCTGAGGGAGGAGGGGCTGAGGGAGGAGGGACTGAGGGAGGAGGGGCTGAAGGAGGAAGGGCTGAGGGAGGAAGGGCTGAGGGAGGAGGGACTGAGGGAGGCGGGGCTGAGGGTGGAGGGACGGAGGGAGGAGGGACTGAGGGAGAAGGCCTGAGGGAGGAGGGTCTGAGTGAGGCGGGCGGAGGAAGGAGGGGCTGAGGGAGGATTGACTGAGGGAGGAGGGTATGAGGGATGAGAGATTGAGGGAGGAGGGGCTAAGGGAGGAGGGACGGAGGGAGGAGGGGCTGAGGAAGGAGGGGCTGAGGGAGGAGGGGCTGAAGGAGGAGGGGCTGAAGGAATAGGGCTGAGGGAGGAGGGGCTGAGGGAGGAGGGGCTGAGGGAGGAGGGGCTGAGGGAGTAGGGTCTGAGTGAGGAGGGACGGAGGGAGGAGGCGCTGAGGGAGGAGGGGTGGAGGAAGGAGGGGCTGAGGGAGGAGGGGCTGAGGAAGGAGGGGCTGAGGGAGGAGGGGCTGAAGGAGGAGGGGCTGAAGGAATAGGGCTGAGGGAGGAGGGGCTGAGGGAGGAGGGGCTGAGGGAGGAGGGGCTGAGGGGGGAGGGTCTGAGTGAGGAGGGACGGAGGGAGGAGGGGCTGAGGGAGGAGGGGCTGAGGAAGGAGGGGCTGAGGAAGGAGGGGCTGAGGGAGGAGGGGCTGAAGGAGGAAAGGCTGAGGGAGGAGGGGCGGAGGGAGGAGGGGCTGAGGGAGGAGGGGCTGAGGGAGGAGGGGCTGAGGGAGGAAGGGCTGAGGGAGATGAGACTGAGGGAGGAGGCGCTGAGGGAGGAGGGTCAGAGGGAGGAGGGTCTGAGTGAGGCGGGGCGGAGGAAGGAGGGGCTGAGGGAGGATTGACTGAGGGAGGAGGGTATGAGGGATGAGAGATTGAGGGAGGAGGGGCTAAGGGAGGAGGGACGGAGGGAGGAGGGGCTGAGGAAGGAGGGGCTGAGGGAGGAGGGGCTGAAGGAGGAGGGGCTGAAGGAATAGGGCTGAGGGAGGAGGGGCTGAGGGAGGAGGGGATGAGGGAGGAGGGGCTGAGGGAGGAGTGTCTGAGGGAGGAAGGGCTGAGGGAGGTGAGACTGAGGGAGGAGGCGCTGAGGGAGGAGGGTCAGAGGGGAGGGGCTGAGGGAAGAGAGACTGAGGGAGGAGGGGCTGAGGGAGGAGGGGCTGAGCGAGGAGGGTCTGAGTGAGGAGGGGCGGAGGGAGGAGGGACTGAGGGAGGAGGGGCTAAGGGGGGAGGGGCTGAGGGAGGAGGGACTGAGGGAGGAAGGGCTGAGGGTGGAGGGTCTGAGAGAGGAAGGGCTGAGGGAGACTGAGGGAGGAGGCGCTGAGGGAGGAGGGTCAGAGGGAGGAGGGTCTGAGGGAGGAGGGGCTGAGGGAGGAGGGGCTGAGGAAGGAGGGGCTGAGGGAGGAGGATCTGAAGGAGGAGGGGCTGAAGGAGGAGGGGCTGAAGGAGGAGGGGCCTGAGGGAGGAGGGGCTGAGGGAGGAGGGGCTGAGGGAGGAGGGGCTGAGGGAGGAGGGACTGAGGAAGGAGGGGCTGAGGGAGGAGGGGCTGAGGGAGGGAGGGCTGAGGGAGGAAGGGCTGAGGGAGGAGGGACTGAGGGAGGTGGGGCTGAGGGTGGAGGGACGGAGGGAGGAGGGACTGAGGGAGGAGGGGCTGAGGGAGGAGGGTCTGAGTGAGGCGGGGCGGAGGGAGGAATGGCTGAGGGAGGATTGACTGAGGGAGGAGGGGCTGAGGGAGGAGAGATTGAGGGAGGAGGGGCTGAGGGAGGAAGGACGGAGGGAGGAGGGGCTGAGGAAGGAGGCGCTGAGGAAGGAGGGGGCTGAGGAAGGAGGGGCTGAGGGAGGAGGGGCTGAAGGAGGAGGGGCTGAAGGAGGATGGCAGAGGAGGAGGGGCTGAGGATCAGGGGCTGAGGGAGGAGGGGCTGAGGGAGGAGGGACTGAGGGAGGAGGGTCTGAGTGAGGAGGGGCGGAGGGAGGAGAGGCTGAGGGAGGAGGGGCTGAGGGAGGAGTGGCGGAGGGAGGAGGGGCTGAGGGAGGAGGGCCTGAGGGAGGAGGGGCTGAGGAAGGAGGGGCTGAGGGAGGAGGGGCTGAGGGAGGAGGGGGCTGAGGGAAGAAAGACTGAGGGAGGAGGGGCTGAGGGAGGAGGGGCTGAGGGAGGAGGGGCTGAGGGAGGAGGGCTGAGGGATCAGGGGCTGAGGGAGGAGGGGCTGAGGAAGGAGGCGCTGAGGAAGGAGGGGCTGAGGAAGGAGGGGCTGAGGGAGGAGGGGCTGAAGGAGGAGGGGCTGAAGGAGGAGGGCTGAGGGAGGAGGGGCTGAGGGATCAGGGCCTGAGGGAGGAGGGGCTGAGGAAGGAGGGGCTGAGGGCGGAGGGGCTGAGGGAGGAGGGGCTGAGGGAAGAAAGACTGAGGGAGGAGGGGCTGAGGGAGGAGGGGCTGAGGGAGGAGGGTCTGAGTGAGGAGGGCCGGAGGGAGGAGGGGCTGAGGAGGAGGAGCTGAGGGCGGAGGGTCTGATAGAGGAAGCGCTGAGGGAGGTGAGACTGAGGGAGGAGGCGCTGAGGGAGGAGGGTCAGAGGGGAGGGGCTGAGGGAAGAGAGACTGAGGGAGGAGGGGCTGAGGGAGGAGGGGCTGAGGGAGGAGTGCCTGAGGGAGGAGGGGCTGAGGAAGGAGGGGCTGAGGGAGGAGGGGCTGAAGGAGGAGGGGCTGAAGGAGAAGGGGCTGAGGGAGGAGGGGCGGAGGGAGGAGGGGCTGAGGAAGGAGGGGCTGAGGGAAGAGAGACTGAGGGGAGGAGGGGCTGAGGGAGGAGGGGCTGAGGGAGGGAGGGGCGAAGGAGGAGGGGCTGAGGGAGGAGGGGCGGAAGGAGCAGGGGCGGAGGGAGGAAGGGCTTAGGGAGGAGGGGCTGAGGGAGGAGGGGCTGAGGAAGGAGGGGCCTGAGGAAGGAGGGGCTGAGGGAGGAGGATCTGAAGGAGGAGGGGCTGAAGAAGGAGGGGCTGAGGGAGGAGGGGCTGAGGGAGGAGGGGCTGAGGGAGGAGGGGCTGAGGGAGGAGGGGCTGAGGGAGGAGGGACTGAGGGAGGAGGGGCTGAGGGAGGAGGGGCTGAAGGAGGAGGGGCTGAAGGAGGAGGGGCGGAGGGAGGAGGGGCGGAGGGAGGAGGGGCTGAGAGTGGAGGGACGGAGGGAGGAGGGACTGAGGGAGGAGGGGCTGAGGGAGGAGGGTCTGAGTGAGGAGGGGCGGAGGGAGGAGGGGCTGAGGGAGGGGGGGCTGAGAGAGGAGGGGCGGAGGGAGGAGTGGCTGAGGGAGGAGGGGCTGAGGGAGGAGGGGCTGAAGGAGGAGGGGCTGAAGGAGGAGGGTTTGAGGGAGGAGGGGCGGAGGGAGGAGGGGCTGAGGGAGGAGGGGCTGAGGGAGGAGGGGCTGAGGGAGGAGGGGCTGAGGAAGGAGGGGCTGAGGAAGAGGGGCTGAGGGAGGAGGGGCTGAGGGAGGAGGGACTGAGGGAGGAGGGCTGAGGGAGGAGGGGCTGAAGGAGGAGGGGCTGAAGGAGGAGGGGCTGAGGGAGGAGGGGCTGAGGGAGGAGGGGCTGAGGGAGCAGGGGCTGAGGGAGGAGGGGCTGAGGGAGGAGGGGCTGAGGGAGGAGGGACTGAGGGAGGAGGTGCTGAGGGAGGAGGGGCTGAGGGAGGAGGGGCTGAGGGAGGAGGGGCTGAGGGAAGAGGGACTGAGGGAGGCGGGGCTGAGAGTGGAGGGACGGATGGAGGAGGGACTGAGGGAGGAGGGGCTGAGGGAGGAGGGTCTGAGTGAGGAGGGGCGGAGGGAGGAGGGGCTGAGGGAGGAGGAGCGGAGGGAGGAGGGGCTGAGGGAGGAGGGGCTGAGGGAGGAGGGGCGAAGGGAGGAGGGGCTGAGGGAGGAGGGGCGGAGGGAGGAGGGGCGGAGGGAGGAGGGGCTGAGGGAGGAGGGGCTGAGGGAGGAGGGGCTGAGGAAGGAGGGGCTGAGGAAGGAGGGGCTGAGGGAGGAGGATCTGAAGGAGGAGGGGCTGAAGAAGGAGGGGCTGAGGGAGGAGGGGCTGAGGGAGGAGGGGCTGAGGGAGGAGTGGCTGAGGAAGGAGGGGCTGAGGGAGGAGGGGCTGAAGGAGGAGGGGCTGAAGGAGGAGGGGCTGAGGGAGGAGGGGCGGAGGGAGGAGGGGCTGAGGAGGAGGGCTGAGGAGGAGGGGCTGAGGGAGGAGGCGCTGAGGAAGGAGGGGCTGAGGGAGGAGGATCTGAAGGAGGAGGGGCTGAAGGAAGAGGGGCTGAAGGAGGAGGGGCTGAGGGAGGAGGGGCTGAGGGAGGAGGGGCTGAGGGAGGAGGGGCTGAGGGAGGAGGGACTGAGGGAGGAGGGGCTGAGGAAGGAGGGGCTGAAGGAGGAAGGGCTGAGGGAGGAAGGGCTGAGGGAGGAGGGGACTGAGGGAGGCGGGGCTGAGGGTGGAGGGACGGAGGGAGGAGGGACTGAGGGAGAAGGGGCTGAGGGAGGAGGGTCTGAGTGAGGCGGGGCGGAGGAAGGAGGGGCTGAGGGAGGATTGACTGAGGGAGGAGGGGATGAGGGAGGAGAGATTGAGGGAGGAGGGGCTAAGGGAGGAGGGACGGAGGGAGGAGGGGCTGAGGAAGGAGGGGCTGAGGGAGGAGGGGCTGAAGGAGAAGGGGGCTGAAGGAATAGGGCTGAGGGAGGAGGGGCTGAGGGAGGAGGGGCTGAGGGAGGGAGGGGCTGAGGGAGTAGGGTCTGAGTGAGGAGGGACGGAGGGAGGAGGCGCTGAGGGAGGAGGGGTGGAGGAAGGAGGGGCTGAGGGAGGAGGGGCTGAGGAAGGAGGGGCTGAGGGAGGAGGGGCTGAAGGAGGAGGGGCTGAAGGAATAGGGCTGAGGGAGGAGGGCTGAGGGAGGAGGGGCTGAGGGAGGAGGGGCTGAGGGGGGAGGGTCTGAGTGAGGAGGGACGGAGGGAGGAGGGGCTGAGGGAGGAGGGGCTGAGGAAGGAGGGGCTGAGGAAGGAGGGCTGAGGGAGGAGGGCTGAAGGAGGAGGGGCTGAGGGAGGAGGGGCGGAGGAGGAGGGGCTGAGGGAGGAGGGGCTGAGGGAGGAGGGGCTGAGGAAGGCGGGGCTGAGGGAGGAGGGGCTGATGGAGGAGGGGCTGAAGGAGGGAGGAACTGAGGGAGGAGGGGCTGAGGGAGGAGGGGCTAAAAGAGAGGGAGGTCGAGGGAGGAGAGACTGAGGAAGGAGGGGATGAGGGAATAGGGGCTGAGGGAGGAAGGGCTGAGGAAGGAGGGGCTGAGGGAGGAGGGGCTGAGGGAGGAGGGGTCTGAGGGAGGAGGGGGCTGAGGGAGGAGGGGTTGAGGGAAGAGGGGCTGAAGGAGGAGGGGCTGAGGGAGGAGGGGCGAAGGGAGGAGGGGCGGAGGGAGGAGGGGCTGAGGGAGGAGGGGCTGAGGGAGGATGGGCTGAGGGAGGAGAGACTGAGGGAGGAGGGGCTGAGGGAGGAGTGCCTGAGGGAGGAGGGGCTGAGGAAGGAGGGGCTGAGGGAGGAGGGGCTGAAGGAGGAGGGGGCTGAAGGAGGAGGAGCTGAGGAGGAGGGGCGGAGGGAGGAGGGGCTGAGGAAGGAGGGGCTGAGGGAAGAGAGACTGAGGGAGGAGGGGCTGAGGGAGGAGGGGCTGAAGGAGGAGGGGCTGAAGGAGGAGGGCTGAAGGAGGAAGGGCGGAGGGAGGAATGGCTGAGGGAGGAGGGGCTGAGGAGGAGGGGCTGAGGGAGGAGGGGCTGAGGAAGGAGGGGCTGAGGGAGGAGGATCTGAAGGAGGAGGGGCTGAAGGAGGAGGGGCTGAGGGAGGAGGGTCTGAGAGAGGAAGGGCTGAGGGAGGAGAGACTGAGGGAGGAGGGGCTAAGGGAGGACGGGCTGAGGAAGGAGGGGGCTGAGGGAGGAGGGGCTGAGGAGGAGGGGCTGAGGGAGGAGGGGCTGAGGGAGGAGGGTCTGAGTGAGAGGGGCGGAGGGAGGAGGGGCTGAGGGAGGAGGGGCTGAGGGAGGAGGGGCGGAGGGAGGAGGGGCTGAGGGAGGAGTGCCTGAGGGAGGAGGGGCTGAGGGAGGAAGGGCTGAGGAAGGAGGGGCTGATGGAGGAGGGGCTGAGGGAGGAGGGTCTGAGAGAGGAAGGGCTTGAGGGAGGAGAGATACTGAGGGAGAAGGGGCTGAGGGAGGAAGGGCTGAGGAAGGAGGGGCTGAGGAAGGAGGGGCTGAGGGAGGAGGGGCTGAGGGAGGAGGGTCTGAGAGAGGAAGGGCTGAGGGAGGAGAGACTGAGGGAGGAGGGGGCTGAGGGAGGACGGGCTGAGGAAGGAGGGGCTGAGGGAGGAGGGGCTGAGGGAGGAGGGGCTGAGGAAGGAGGGGCTGAGGGAGGAGGATTTGAAGGAGGAAAGGCTGAAGGAGGAGGGGCTGAGGGAGGAGGGGCTGAAGGAGGAGGGGCTGAGGGAGGAGGGGCGGAGGGAGGAGGGGCTGAGGAAGGAGGGGCTGAGGGAAGAGAGACTGAGGGAGGAGGGGCTGAGGGAGGAGTGGCGGAGGGAGGAGACGCTGAGGGAGGAGGGTCTGAGGGAGGAGAGGCTAAGGGAGGAGGTCTGAGAGAGGAAGGGCTGAGGAGGAGAGACTGAGGGAGGAGGGGCTGAGGGAAGAGGGGCTGAGGGAGGAGGGGCTGAGGGAGGTGGGGCTGAGAGAGGAGGGGCTGAGGGAGGAGAGACTGAGGGAGGAGAAGATGAGGGAGGAGGGGCTGAGGGAGGAGGGGCTGCGAGAAGAGGGGCTGAGGGAGGAGGGGCTGACGGAGGAGGGACTGAGGAAGGAGGGGCTGAGGGAGGAGGGGCTGAGGGAGGAAGGGCTGAGGGAGGAAGGGCTGAGGACTGAGGGAGGCGGGCTGAGGGTGGAGGGAGGGACGGAGGGAGGAGGGACTGAGGGAGGAGGGGCTGAAGGAGGAGGGGCTGAAGGAGGAGGGGCTGAGGGAGGAGGGGCGGAGGGAGGAATGGCTGAGGGAGGAGGGGCTGAGGGAGGAGGGGCTGAGGGAGGAGGATCTGAAGGAGGAGGGGCTGAAGGAGGAGGGGCTGAAGGAGGAGGGGCTGAGGGAGGAGGGACTGAGGGAGGAGGGGCTGAGGGAGGAGGGTCTGAGTGAGGCGGGGCGGAGGGAGGAATGGCTGAGGGAGGATTGACTGAGGGAGGAGGGGCTGAGGGAGGAGAGATTGAGACAGGAGGGGCTGAGGGAGGAGGGACGGAGGGAGGAGGGGCTGAGGAAGGAGGGGCTGAGGAAGGAGGGGCTGAGGAAGGAGGGGCTGAGGGAGGAGGGGCTGAATGAGGAGGGGCTGAAGGAGGAGGGCTGAGGGAGGAGGGGCTGAGGGAGGAGGGGCTGAGGGAGGAGGGGCTGAGGGAGGAGGGACTGAGGGAGGAGGGGCTAAGGGAGGAGGGGCTGAGGGAGGAGGGACTGAGGGAGGAAGGGCTGAGGGTGGAGGGTCTGAGAGAGGAAGGGCTGAGGGAGGAGAGACTGAGGGAGGAGGGGCTGAGGGAGGAGGGGCTGAGCGAGGAGGGTCTGAGTGAGGAGGGGCGGAGGGAGGAGGGGCTGAGGGAGGAGGGGCTGAGGGAGGAGTGGCGGAGGGCGGAGGGGCTGAGGGAGGAGGGCCTGAGGGAGGAGGGGCTGAGGAAGGAGGGGCTGAGGGAGGAGGGGCTGAGGGAGGAGGGGCTGAAGGAGGGGCTGAGGGAAGAAAGACTGAGGGAGGAGGGGCTGAGGGAGGAGGGGCTGAGGGAGGAGGGTCTGAGTGAGGAGGGCCGGAGGGAGGAGGGGCTGAGGGAGGAGGGGCTGAGGGCGGAGGGTCTGATAGAGGAAGGGCTGAGGGAGGAGGGGCTGAGGGAGGAGGGGCTGAGGGAGGAGGGGCTGAGGGAGGAGGGCTGAGGGAGGAGGGGCTGAGGGAGGAGGGGCTGAAAGAGGAGAGGCTGAGGGAGGATAGACTGAGGGAGGAGGGGATGAGGGAGGAGGGGCTGAGGGAGGAGTGTCTGAGGGAGGAAGGGCTGAGGGAGGTGAGACTGAGGGAGGAGGCGCTGAGGGAGGAGGGTCAGAGGGGAGGGGCTGAGGGAAGAGAGACTGAGGGAGGAGGGGCTGAGGGAGGAGGGGCTGAGGGAGGAGGGGCTGAGGGAGGAGGGGCTGAGGGAGGAGGGACTGAGGGAGGAGGGGCTGAGGGAGGAGGGGCTGAAGGAGGAAGGGCTGAGGGAGGAAGGGCTGAGGGAGGAGGGACTGAGGGAGGCGAGGCTGAGGGTGGAGGGACGGAGGGAGGAGGGACTGAGGGAGAAGGGGCTGAGGGAGGAGGGTCTGAGTGAGGCGGGGCGGAGGAAGGAGGGGCTGAGGGAGGATTGACTGAGGGAGGAGGGGATGAGGGAGGAGAGATTGAGGGAGGAGGGGCTAAGGGAGGAGGGACGGAGGGAGGAGGGGCTGAGGAAGGAGGGGCTGAGGGAGGAGGGGCTGAAGGAGGAGGGGCTGAAGGAATAGGGCTGAGGGAGGAGGGGCTGAGGGAGGAGGGGCTGAGGGAGGAGGGGCTGAGGGAGTAGGGTCTGAGTGAGGAGGGACGGAGGGAGGAGCCGCTGAGGGAGGAGGAGTGGAGGAAGGAGGGGCTGAGGGAGGAGGGGCTGAGGAAGGAGGGGCTGAGGGAGGAGGGGCTGAAGGAGGAGGGGCTGAAGGAATAGGGCTGAGGGAGGAGGGGCTGAGGGAGGAGGGGCTGAGGGAGGAGGGGCTGAGGGGGGAGGGTCTGAGTGAGGAGGGACGGAGGGAGGAGGGGCTGAGGGAGGAGGGGCTGAGGAAGGAGGGGCTGAGGAAGGAGGGGCTGAGGGAAGAGGGGCTGAAGGAGGAAAGGCTGAGGGAGGAGGGGCGGAGGGAGGAGGGGCTGAGGGAGGAGGGGCTGAGGGAGGAGGGGCTGAGGAAGGCGGGGCTGAGGGAGGAGGGGCTGACGGAGGAGGGGCTGAAGGAGGAGGATTTGAGGGAGGAGGGGCTGAGGGAGGAGGGGCTAAAAGAGAGGAAGGGCTGAGGGAGGAGAGACTGAGGAAGGAGGGGATGAGGGAATAGGGGCTGAGGGAGGAAGGGCTGAGGAAGGAGGGGCTGAGGGAGGAGGGGCTGAGGGAGGAGGGTCTGAGGGAGGAGGGGCTGAGGGAGGAGGGGTTAAGGGAAGAGGGGCTGAAGGAGGAGGGGCTGAGGGAGGAGGGGCGAAGGGAGGAGGGGCGGAGGGAGGAGGGGCTGAGGGAGGAGGGGCTGAGGGAGGATGGGCTGAGGGAGGAGAGACTGAGGGAGGAGGGGCTGAGGGAGGAGTGCCTGAGGGAGGAGGGGCTGAGGAAGGAGGGGCTGAGGGTGGAGGGGCTGAAGGAGGAGGGGCTGAAGGAGGAGGGGCTGAGGGAGGAGGGGTGGAGGGAGGAGGGGCTGAGGAAGGAGGGGCTGAGGGAAGAGAGACTGAGGGAGGAGGGGCTGAGGGAGGAGGGGCTGAAGGAGGAGGGGCTGAAGGAGGAGGGGCTGAAGGAGGAAGGGCGGAGGGAGGAATGGCTGAGGGAGGAGGGGCTGAGGGAGGAGGGGCTGAGGGAGGAGGGGCTGAGGAAGGAGGGGCTGAGGGAGGAGGATCTGAAGGAGGAGGGGCTGAAGGAGGAGGGGCTGAGGGAGGAGGGTCTGAGAGAGGAAGGGCTGAGGGAGGAGAGACTGAGGGAGGAGGGGCTGAGGGAGGACGGGCTGAGGAAGGAGGGGCTGAGGGAGGAGGGGCTGAGGGAGGAGGGGCTGAGGGAGGAGGGGCTGAGGGAGGAGGGTCTGAGTGAGGAGGGGCGGAGGGAGGAGGGGCTGAGGGAGGAGGGGCTGAGGGAGGAGGGGCGGAGGGAGGAGGGGCTGAGGGAGGAGTGCCTGAGGGAGGAGGGGCTGAGGGAGGAAGGGCTGAGGAAGGAGGGGCTGAGGGAGGAGGGGCTGAGGGAGGAGGGTCTGAGAGAGGAAGGGCTGAGGGAGGAGAGACTGAGGGAGGAGGGGCTGAGGGAGGAAGGGCTGAGGAAGGAGGGGCTGAGGAAGGAGGGGCTGAGGGAGGAGGGGCTGAGGGAGGAGGGTCTGAGAGAGGAAGGGCTGAGGGAGGAGAGACTGAGGGAGGAGGGGCTGAGGGAGGACGGGCTGAGGAAGGAGGGGCTGAGGGAGGAGGGGCTGAGGGAGGAGGGGCTGAGGAAGGAGGGGCTGAGGGAGGAGGATCTGAAGGAGGAAAGGCTGAAGGAGGAGGGGCTGAGGGAGGAGGGGCTGAAGGAGGAGGGGCTGAGGGAGGAGGGGCGGAGGGAGGAGGGGCTGAGGAAGGAGGGGCTGAGGGAAGAGAGACTGAGGGAGGAGGGGCTGAGGGAGGAGTGGCGGAGGGAGGAGACGCTGAAGGAGGAAGGGCTGAGGGAGGAGAGGCTAAGGGAGGAGGGTCTGAGAGAGGAAGGGCTGAGGGAGGAGAGACTGAGGGAGGAGGGGCTGAGGGAAGAGGGGCTGAGGGAGGAGGGTCTGAGTGAGGCGGGGCTGAGAGAGGAGGGGCTGAGGGAGGAGAGACTGAGGGAGGAGAAGATGAGGGAGGAGGGGCTGAGGGAGGAGGGGCTGCGTGAAGAGGGGCTGAGGGAGGAGGGGCTGACGGAGGAGGGACTGAGGAAGGAGGGGCTGAGGGAGGAGGGGCTGAGGGAGGAAGGGCTGAGGGAGGAAGGGCTGAGGGAGGAGGGACTGAGGGAGGCGGGGCTGAGGGTGGAGGGACGGAGGGAGGAGGGACTGAGGGAGGAGGGGCTGAAAAAGGAGGGGCTGAAGGAGGAGGGGCTGACGGAGGAGGGGCGGAGGGAGGAATGGCTGAGGGAGGAGGGGCTGAGGGAGGAGGGGCTGAGGGAGGAGGGGCTGAGGAAGGAGGGGCTGAGGGAGGAGGATCTGAAGGAGGAGGGGCTGAAGGAGGAGGGGCTGAAGGAGGAGGGGCTGAGGGAGGAGGGGCTGAGGGAGGAGGGGCTGAGGGAGGAGGGGCTGAGGAAGGAGGGGCTGAAGGAGGAGGGGCTGAGGGAGGAGGGGCTGACGGAGGAGGGACTGAGGAAGGAGGGGCTGAGGGAGGAGGGGCTGAGGGAGGAAGGGCTGAGGGAGGAAGGGCTGAGGGAGGAGGGACTGACGGAGGCGGGGCTGAGGGTGGAGGGACGGAGGGAGGAGGGACTGAGGGAGGAGGGGCTGAGGGAGGAGGGTCTGAGTGAGGCGGGGCGGAGGGAGGAATGGCTGAGGGAGGATTGACTGAGGGAGGAGGGGCTGAGGGAGGAGAGATTGAGGGAGGAGGGGCTGAGGGAGGAGGGACGGAGGGAGGAGGGGCTGAGGAAGGAGGGGCTGAGGAAGGAGGGGCTGAGGAAGGAGGGGCTGAGGGAGGAGGGGCTGAATGAGGAGGGGCTGAAGGAGGAGGGCTGAGGGAGGAGGGGCTGAGGGAGGAGGGGCTGAGGGAGGAGGGGCTGAGGGAGGAGGGACTGAGGGAGGAGGGGCTAAGGGAGGAGGGGCTGAGGGAGGAGGGACTGAGGGAGGAAGGGCTGAGGGTGGAGGGTCTGAGAGAGAAAGGGCTGAGGGAGGAGAGACTGAGGGAGGAGGGGCTGAGGGAGGAGGGGGCTGAGCGAGGAGGGTCTGAGTGAAGAGGGGCGGAGGGAGGAGGGGCTGAGGGAGGAGGGGCTGAGGGAGGAGTGGCGGAGGGAGGAGGGGCTGAGGGAGGAGGGCCTGAGGGAGGAGGGGCTGAGGAAGGAGGGGCTGAGGGAGGAGGGGCTGAGGGAGGAGGGGCTGAGGGAGGGGCTGAGGGAAGAAAGACTGAGGGAGGAGGGGCTGAGGGAGGAGGGGCTGAGGGAGGAGGGTCTGAGTGAGGAGGGCCGGAGGGAGGAGGGGCTGAGGGAGGAGGGGCTGAGGGCGGAGGGTCTGATAGAGGAAGGGCTGAGGGAGGAGGGGCTGAGGGAGGAGGGGCTGAGGGAGGAGGGGCTGAGGGAGGAGGGCTGAGGGAGGAGGGGCTGAGGGAGGAGGGGCTGAAAGAGGAGAGGCTGAGGGAGGATAGACTGAGGGAGGAGGGGATGAGGGAGGAGGGGCTGAGGGAGGAGTGTCTGAGGGAGGAAGGGCTGAGGGAGGTGAGACTGAGGGAGGAGGCGCTGAGGGAGGAGGGTCAGAGGGGAGGGGCTGAGGGAAGAGAGACTGAGGGAGGAGGGTGAGGGAGGAGGGGCTGAGGGAGGAGGGTCTGAGTGAGGACGGGCGGAGGGAGGAGGGGCTGAGGTAGGATTGGCTGAGGGAGGATCGGCGGAGGGAGGAGGGGCTGAGGGAGGAGGGACTGAAAGAAGAGGGGCTGAGGGAGGAGAGACTAAGGGAGGAGGGGATGAGGGAGGAGGGGCTGAAGGAGGAGTGTCTGAGAGAGATGGAGATGAGGGAGGAGGGGCTGAAGGAGGAGGGGCTGAGGGAGGAGGGGCTGAGGGAGGAGGGGCTGAGGGAGGAGGGGCTGAAGGAGGAGAGACTGAGGGAGGAGAGACTGAGGGAGGAGGCGCTGAGGGAGGAGGGGCTGAGGGAGGAGGGGCTGAGGGAAAAGGGGCTGAGGGAGGAGGGGCTGAGGGAGGAGGGGCTGAGGGAGGGCGGGCTGAGGGAGGAGGGGCTGATGGAGGAGTGGCTGAAGGAGGAGGGGCTGAGGGAGGAAGGTCTGAGGGAGGAGGGACTGAGGGTGGAGGGTCTGAGAGAGGAAGGGCTGAAGGAGGAGAGACTGAGGGAGGAGGCGCTGAGGGAGGAGGGGCTGAGGGAAGAGGGGCTGAGGGAGGAGGGGCTGAGGGAGGAGCGGCTGAGGGAGGAGGGGCTGAGGGAGGAGGGGCTGAGGGAGGAAGGGCTGAGAGAGGAGGGACTGAGGGCGGCGGGGCTGAGGGTGGAGGGACGGAGGGAGGAGGGACTGAGGGAGGAGGGGCTTAGGGAGGAGGGTCTGAGTGAGGAGGGGCGGAGGGAGGAGGGGGCTGAGGGAGGAGGGGCTGAGGGAGGAGGGGCTGAAGGAGGAGGGGCTGAAGGAGGGGGGGCTGAGGGAGGAAGGGCAGAGGGAGGAGGGGCTGAGGGAGGAGGGGGCTGAGGGAGGAGGGGCTGAGGGAGGAGGGGCTGGAAAGGAGTGGCTGAGGGAGGAGGATCTGAAGGAGGAGGGGCTGAAGGAGGAGGGGCTGAGGGAGGATGGGCTGAGGGAAGAGGGGCTGAGGGAGGAGGGGCTGAGGGAGGAGGGGCTGAGGGAGGAGGGACTGAGGGAGGAGGGGCTGAGGGAGGAGGGGCTGAGGGAGGAGGGGCTGAGGGAGGAAGGGCTGCGGGAGGAGGGACTGAGGGAGGCGGGGCTAAGGGTGGATCGGCGGAGGGAGGAGGGACTGATGGAGGAGGGGCTGAGAGAGGAGGGTCTGAGTGAGGAGGGGCGGAGGGAGGAGGGGCTGAGGGAGGAGGGACTGAGGGAGGAGGGGCTGAGGGAGGAGAGATTGAGGGAGGAGGGGCTGAGGGAGGAGGGACGGAGGGAGGAAGGGCTGAGGGAGGAGGGGCTGAGGCAGGAGGGGGCTGAGGGAGGAGGGGCTAAGGAAGGAGGGGCTGAGGGAAGAGAGACTGAGGGAGTAGGCGCTGAGGGAGGAGGGGCTGAGGGAGGAGGGTCTGAGTGAGGAGGGGCGGAGGGAGGAGGGGCTGAGGGAGGAGGGGCTGAGGGAGGAGGGGCTGAGGGTCTGAGAGAGGAAGCGCTGAGGGAGGAGAGACTGAGGGAGGAGGGGCTGAGGGAGGAGGGGCTGAGGGAGGAGGGGGTTTAGGGAGGGCGGGCTGAGGGACGAGGGGCTGAGGGAGGAGGGGGCTGAAGGAGGAGGGGCTGAGTTAGGAGGGGCTGACGGAGGAGGGTCTGAGTGAGGAGGGGCGGAGGGAGGAGGGGCTGAGGGAGGAGCGGCTGAGGGAGGAGGGGCTGAGGGTGGAGGGTCTGAGAGAGGAAGGGCTGTGGGAGGAGAGACTGAGGGAGGAGGGGCTGAGGGAGGAGGGTCTGAGTGAGGAGGGGCGGAGGGAGGAGGGGCTGAGGGAGGAGGGGCTGAGGGAAGAGGGGCGGAGGGAAGAGGGGCTGAGGGAGAGAGCCTGAGGGAGGAGGGGCTGAGGAAGGAGGGGCTGAGGGAGGAGGGGCTGAGGGAGGAGGGACTGAGGGAGGAGGGTCTGAGTGAGGAGGGCCGGAGGGAGGAGGGGCTGAGGGAGGAGGGGCTGAGGGCGGAGGGTCTGATAGAGGAAGGGCTGAGGGAGGAGAGACTGAGGGAGGAGGCGCTGAGGGAGGAGGGGCTGAGGGAGGAGGGGCTGAGAGAGGAGGGCTGAGGGAGGAGAGGCTGAGGGAGTAGGGGCTGAAAGAGGAGGGGCTGAGGGAGGAGAGACTGAGGGAGGAGGGGATGAGGGAGGAGGGGCTGAGGGAGGAGTGTCTGACTGAGGAAGGGCTGAGGAAGGAGGGGCTGAGGGATAAGGGGCTGAGGGAGGAGGGTCAGAGGGGAGGGGCTGAGGGAAGAGAGACTGAGGAAGGAGGGGCTGAGGGAGGAGGGTCTGAGTGAGGAGGGGCGGAGGGAGGAGGGGCTGAGGGAGGAGGGGCTGAGGGAAGAGGGGCGGAGGGAAGAGGGGCTGAGGGAGAGAGCCTGAGTGAGGAGGGGCGGAGGGAGGAGGGGCTGAGGGAGGAGGGGCTGAGGGAAGAGGGGCGGAGGGAAGAGGGGCTGAGGGAGAGAGCCTGAGGGAGGAGGGGCTGAGGAAGGAGGGGCTGAGGGAGGAGGGGCTGAGGGAGGAGGGACTGAGGGAGGAGGGTCTGAGTGAGGAGGGCCGGAGGGAGGAGGGGCTGAGGGAGGAGGGGCTGAGGGCGGAGGGTCTGATAGAGGAAGGGCTGAGGGAGGAGAGACTGAGGGAGGAGGCGCTGAGGGAGGAGGGGCTGAGGGAGGAGGGGCTGAGGGAGGAGGGCTGAGGGAGGAGAGGCTGAGGGAGTAGGGGCTGAAAGAGGAGGGGCTGAGGGAGGAGAGACTGAGGGAGGAGGGACTGAGGGAGGAGGGGCTGAAGGAGGAGGGGCTGAAGGAGGAGGGGCTGAGGGAGGAGGGGCGGAGGGGAGGAATGGCTGAGGGAGGAGGGGCTGAGGGAGGAGGGGCTGAGGGAGGAGGGGCTGAGGAAGGAGGGGCTGAGGGAGGAGGATCTGAAGGAGGAGGGGCTGAAGGAGGAGGGGCTGAAGGAGGAGGGGCTGAGGGAGGAGGGGCTGAGGGAGGAGGGGCTAAGGGAGGAGGGGCTGAAGGAGGAGGGGCTGAGGGAGGAGGGGCTGACGGAGGAGGGATTGAGGAAGGAGGGGCTGAGGGAGGAGGGGCTGAGGGAGGAAGGGCTGAGGGAGGAAGGGCTGAGGGAGGAGGGACTGAGGGAGGCGGGGCTGAGGGTGGAGGGACGGAGGGAGGAGGGACTGAGGGAGGAGGGGCTGAGGGAGGAGGGTCTGAGTGAGGCGGGGCGGAGGGAGGAATGGCTGAGGGAGGATTGACTGAGGGAGGAGGGGCTGAGGGAGGAGAGATTGAGACAGGAGGGGCTGAGGGAAGAGGGACGGAGGGAGGAGGGGCTGAGGAAGGAGGGGCTGAGGAAGGAGGGGCTGAGGAAGGAGGGGCTGAGGGAGGAGGGGCTGAATGAGGAGGGGCTGAAGGAGGAGGGCTGAGGGAGGAGGGGCTGAGGGAGGAGGGGCTGAGGGAGGAGGGGCTGAGGGAGGAGGGACTGAGGGAGGAGGGGCTAAGGGAGGAGGGGCTGAGGGAGGAGGGACTGAGGGAGGAAGGGCTGAGGGTGGAGGGTCTGAGAAAGGAAGGGCTGAGGGAGGAGAGACTGAGGGAGGAGGGGCTGAGGGAGGAGGGGCTGAGCGAGGAGGGTCTGAGTGAGGAGGGGCGGAGGGAGGAGGGGCTGAGGGAGGAGGGGCTGAGGGAGGAGTGGCGGAGGGAGGAGGGGCTGAGGGAGGAGGGCCTGAGGGAGGAGGGGCTGAGGAAGGAGGGCTGAGGGAGGAGGGGCTGAGGGAGGAGGGGCTGAGGGAGGGGCTGAGGGAAGAAAGACTGAGGGAGGAGGGGCTGAGGGAGGAGGGGCTGAGGGAGGAGGGTCTGAGTGAGGAGGGCCGGAGGGAGGAGGGGCTGAGGGAGGAGGGGCTGAGGGAGGAGGGGCTGAGGGAGGAGGGGCTGAGGGAGGAGGGCTGAGGGAGGAGGGGCTGAGGGAGGAGGGGCTGAAAGAGGAGAGGCTGAGGGAGGATAGACTGAGGGAGGAGGGGATGAGGGAGGAGGGGCTGAGGGAGGAGTGTCTGAGGGAGGAAGGGCTGAGGGAGGTGAGACTGAGGGAGGAGGCGCTGAGGGAGGAGGGTCAGAGGGGAGGGGCTGAGGGAAGAGAGACTGAGGGAGGAGGGGCTGAGGGAGGAGGGGCTGAGGGAGGAGGGGCTGAGGGAGGAGGGGCTGAGGGAGGAGGGACTGAGGGAGGAGGGGCTGAAGGAGGAAGGGCTGAGGGAGGAAGGGCTGAGGGAGGAGGGACTGAGGGAGGCGGGGCTGAGGGTGGAGGGACGGAGGGAGGAGGGACTGAGGGAGAAGGGGCTGAGGGAGGAGGGTCTGAGTGAGGCGGGGCGGAGGAAGGAGGGGCTGAGGGAGGATTGACTGAGGGAGGAGGGTATGAGGGATGAGAGATTGAGGGAGGAGGGGCTAAGGGAGGAGGGACGGAGGGAGGAGGGGCTGAGGAAGGAGGGGCTGAGGGAGGAGGGGCTGAAGGAGGAGGGGCTGAAGGAATAGGGCTGAGGGAGGAGGGGCTGAGGGAGGAGGGGCTGAGGGAGGAGGGGCTGAGGGAGTAGGGTCTGAGTGAGGAGGGACGGAGGGAGGAGGCGCTGAGGGAGGAGGGGTGGAGGAAGGAGGGGCTGAGGGAGGAGGGGCTGAGGAAGGAGGGGCTGAGGGAGGAGGGGCTGAAGGAGGAGGGGCTGAAGGAATAGGGCTGAGGGGAGGAGGGGCTGAGGGAGGAGGGGCTGAGGGTGGAGGGGCTGAGGGGGGAGGGTCTGAGTGAGGAGGGACGGAGGGAGGAGGGGCTGAGGGAGGAGGGGCTGAGGAAGGAGGGGCTGAGGAAGGAGGGGCTGAGGGAGGAGGGGCTGAAGGAGGAAAGGCTGAGGGAGGAGGGGCGGAGGGAGGAGGGGCTGAGGGAGGAGGGGCTGAGGGAGGAGGGGCTGAGGAAGGCGGGGCTGAGGGAGGAGGGGCTGACGGAGGAGGGGCTGAAGGAGGAGGAACTGAGGGAGGAGGGGCTGAGGGAGGAGGGGCTAAAAGAGAGGAAGGGCTGAGGGAGGAGAGACTGAGGAAGGAGGGGATGAGGGAATAGGGGCTGAGGGAGGAAGGGCTGAGGAAGGAGGGGCTGAGGGAGGAGGGGCTGAGGGAGGAGGGTCTGAGGGAGGAGGGGCTGAGGGAGGAGGGGTTGAGGGAAGAGGAGCTGAAGGAGGAGGGGCTGAGGGAGGAGGGGCGAAGGGAGGAGGGGCGGAGGGAGGAGGGGCTGAGGGAGGAGGGGCTGAAGGAGGATGGGCTGAGGGAGGAGAGACTGAGGGAGGAGGGGCTGAGGGAGGAGTGCCTGAGGGAGGAGGGGCTGAGGAAGGAGGGGCTGAGGGTGGAGGGGCTGAAGGAGGAGGGGCTGAAGGAGGAGGGGCTGAGGGAGGAGGGGTGGAGGGAGGAGGGGCTGAGGAAGGAGGGGCTGAGGGAAGAGAGACTGAGGGAGGAGGGATTGAGGGAGGACGGGCTGAAGGAGGAAGGGCTGAAGGAGGAGGGGCTGAAGGAGGAAGGGCGGAGGGAGGAATGGCTGAGGGAGGAGGGGCTGAGGGAGGAGGGGCTGAGGGAGGAGGGGCTGAGGAAGGAGGGGCTGAGGGAGGAGGATCTGAAGGAGGAGGGGCTGAAGGAGGAGGGGCTGAGGGAGGAGGGTCTGAGAGAGGAAGGGCTGAGGGAGGAGAGACTGAGGGAGGAGGGGCTGAGGGAGGACGGGCTGAGGAAGGAGGGGCTGAGGGAGGAAGGGCTGAGGGAGGAGGGGCTGAGGGAGGAGGGGCTGAGGGAGGAGGGTCTGAGTGAGGAGGGGCGGAGGGAGGAGGGGCTGAGGGAGGAGGGGCTGAGGGAGGAGGGGCGGAGGGAGGAGGGGCTGAGGGAGGAGTGCCTGAGGGAGGAGGGGCTGAGGGAGGAAGGGCTGAGGAAGGAGGGGCTGAGGGAGGAGGGGCTGAGGGAGGAGGGTCTGAGAGAGGAAGGGCTGAGGGAGGAGAGACTGAGGGAGGACGGGCTGAGGGAGGAAGGGCTGAGGAAGGAGGGGCTGAGGAAGGAGGGGCTGAGGGAGGAGGGGCTGAGGGAGGAGGGTCTGAGAGAGGAAGTGCTGAGGGAGGAGAGACTGAGGGAGGAGGGGCTGAGGGAGGACGGGCTGAGGAAGGAGGGGCTGAGGGAGGAGGGGCTGAGGGAGGAGGGGCTGAGGAAGGAGGGGCTGAGGGAGGAGGATCTGAAGGAGGAAAGGCTGAAGGAGGAGGGGCTGAGGGAGGAGGGGCTGAAGGAGGAGGGGCTGAGGGAGGAGGGGCGGAGGGAGGAGGGGCTGAGGAAGGAGGGGCTGAGGGAAGAGAGACTGAGGGAGGAGGGGCTGAGGGAGGAGTGGCGGAGGGAGGAGACGCTGAGGGAGGAGGGTCTGAGGGAGGAGAGGCTAAGGGAGGAGGGTCTGAGAGAGGAAGGGCTGAGGGAGGAGAGACTGAGGGAGGAGGGGCTGAGGGAAGAGGGGCTGAGGGAGGAGGGGCTGAGGGAGGTGGGGCTGAGAGAGGAGGGGCTGAGGGAGGAGAGACTGAGGGAGGAGAAGATGAGGGAGGAGGGGCTGAGGGAGGAGGGGCTGCGAGAAGAGGGGCTGAGGGAGGAGGGGCTGATGGAGGAGGGACTGAGGAAGGAGGGGCTGAGGGAGGAGGGGCTGAGGGAGGAAGGGCTGAGGGAGGAAGGGCTGAGGGAGGAGGGACTGAGGGAGGCGGGGCTGAGGGTGGAGGGACGGAGGGAGGAGGGACTGAGGGAGGAGGGGCTGAAGGAGGAGGGGCTGAAGGAGGAGGGGCTGACGGAGGAGGGGCGGAGGGAGGAATGGCTGAGGGAGGAGGGGCTGAGGGAGGAGGGGCTGAGGGAGGAGGGGCTGAGGAAGGAGGGGCTGAGGGAGGAAGATCTGAAGGAGGAGGGGCTGAAGGAGGAGGGGCTGAAGGAGGAGGGGCTGAGGGAGGAGGGGCTGAGGGAGGAGGGGCTGAGGGAGGAGGGGCTGAGGGAGGAGGGGCTGAAGGAGGAGGGGCTGAGGGAGGAGGGGCTGACGGAGGAGGGACTGAGGAAGGAGGGGCTGAGGGAGGAGGGGCTGAGGGAGGAAGGGCTGTGGGAGGAAGGGCTGAGGGAGGAGGGACTGAGGGAGGCGGGGCTGAGGGTGGAGGGACGGAGGGAGTGGGGACTGAGGGAGGAGGGGCTGAGGGAGGAGGGTCTGAGTGAGGCGGGGCGGAGGGAGGAATGGCTGAGGGAGGATTGACTGAGGGAGGAGGGGCTGAGGGAGGAGAGATTGAGGGAGGAGGGGCTGAGGGAGGAGGGACGGAGGGAGGAGGGGCTGAGGAAGGAGGGGCTGAGGAAGGAGGGGCTGAGGAAGGAGGGGCTGAGGGAGGAGGGGCTGAATGAGGAGGGGCTGAAGGAGGAGGGCTGAGGGAGGAGGGGCTGAGGGAGGAGGGGCTGAGGGAGGAGGGGCTGAGGGAGGAGGGACTGAGGGAGGAGGGGCTAAGGGAGGAGGGGCTGAGGGAGGAGGGACTGAGGGAGGAAGGGCTGAGGGTGGAGGGTCTGAGAGAGGAAGGGCTGAGGGAGGAGAGACTGAGGGAGGAGGGGCTGAGGGAGGAGGGGCTGAGCGAGGAGGGTCTGAGTGAGGAGGGGCGGAGGGAGGAGGGGCCGAGGGAGGAGGGGCTGAGGGAGGAGTGGCGGAGGGAGGAGGGGCTGAGGGAGGAGGGCCTGAGGGAGGAGGGGCTGAGGAAGGAGGGGCTGAGGGAGGAGGGGCTGAGGGAGGAGGGGCTGAGGGAGGGGCTGAGGGAAGAAAGACTGAGGGAGGAGGGGCTGAGGGAGGAGGGGCTGAGGGAGGAGGGTCTGAGTGAGGAGGGGCGGAGGGAGGAGGGGCTGAGGGAGGAGGGGCTGAGGGAGGAGGGGCTGAAGGAGGAGGGGCTGAAGGAGGAGGGGCTGAAAGAGGAGAGGCTGAGGGAGGATAGACTGAGGGAGGAGGGGATGAGGGAGGAGGGGCTGAGGGAGGAGTGTCTGAGGGAAGAAGGGCTGAGGGAGGTGAGACTGAGGGAGGAGGCGCTGAGGGAGGAGGGTCAGAGGGGAGGGGCTGAGGGAAGAGAGACTGAGGGAGGAGGGGCTGAGGGAGGAGGGGCTGAGGGAGGAGGGTCTGAGTGAGGACGGGCGGAGGGAGGAGGGGCTGAGGTAGGATTGGCTGAGGGAGGATCGGCGGAGGGAGGAGGGGCTGAGGGAGGAGGGACTGAAAGAAGAGGGGCTGAGGGAGGAGAGACTAAGGGAGGAGGGGATGAGGGAGGAGGGGCTGAAGGAGGAGTGTCTGAGAGAGATGGAGATGAGGGAGGAGGGGCTGAAGGAGGAGGGGCTGAGGGAGGAGGGGCTGAGGGAGGAGGGGCTGAGGGAGGAGGGGCTGAAGGAGGAGAGACTGAGGGAGGAGAGACTGAGGGAGGAGGCGCTGAGGGAGGAGGGGCTGAGGGAGGAGGGGCTGAGGGAAAAGGGGCTGAGGGAGGAGGGGCTGAGGGAGGAGGGGCTGAGGGAGGGCGGGCTGAGGGAGGAGGGGCTGATGGAGGAGCGGCTGAAGGAGGAGGGGCTGAGGGAGGAAGGTCTGAGGGAGGAGGGACTGAGGGTGGAGGGTCTGAGAGAGGAAGGGCTGAGGGAGGAGAGACTGAGGGAGGAGGCGCTGAGGGAGGAGGGGCTGAGGGAAGAGGGGCTGAGGGAGGAGGGGCTGAGGGAGGAGCGGCTGAGGGAGGAGGGGCTGAGGGAGGAGGGGCTGAGGGAGGAAGGGCTGAGAGAGGAGGGACTGAGGGCGGCGGGGCTGAGGGTGGAGGGACGGAGGGAGGAGGGACTGAGGGAGGAGGGGCTTAGGGAGGAGGGTCTGAGTGAGGAGGGGCGGAGGGAGGAGGGGCTGAGGGAGGAGGGGCTGAGGGAGGAGGGGCTGAAGGAGGAGGGGCTGAAGGAGGGGGGGCTGAGGGAGGAAGGGCGGAGGGAGGAGGGGCTGAGGGAGGAGGGGCTGGAAAGGAGGGGCTGAGGGAGGAGGATCTGAAGGAGGAGGGGCTGAAGGAGGAGGGGCTGAGGGAGGATGGGCTGAGGGAGGAGGGGCTGAGGGAGGAGGGGCTGAGGCGGGAGGGGCTGAGGGAGGAGGGACTGAGGGAGGAGGGGCTGAGGGAGGAGGGGCTGAGGGAGGAGGGGCTGAGGGAGGAAGGGCTGCGGGAGGAGGGACTGAGGGAGGCGGGGCTGAGGGTGGATCGGCGGAGGGAGGAGGGACTGATGGAGGAGGGGCTGAGAGAGGAGGGTCTGAGTGAGGAGGGGCGGAGGGAGGAGGGGCTGAGGGAGGAGGGACTGAGGGAGGAGGGGCTGAGGGAGGAGAGATTGAGGGAGGAGGGGCTGAGGGAGGAGGGACGGAGGGAGGAAGGGCTGAGGGAGGAGGGGCTGAGGCAGGAGGGGCTGAGGGAGGAGGGGCTAAGGAAGGAGGGGCTGAGGGAAGAGAGACTGAGGGAGTAGGCGCTGAGGGAGGAGGGGCTGAGGGAGGAGGGTCTGAGTGAGGAGGGGCGGAGGGAGGAGGGGCTGAGGGAGGAGGGTCTGAGTGAGGAGGGGCGGAGGGAGGAGGGGCTGAGGGAGGAGGGGCTGAGGGAGGAGGGGCTGAGGGTCTGAGAGAGGAAGCGCTGAGGGAGGAGAGACTGAGGGAGGAGGGGCTGAGGGAGGAGGGGCTGAGGGAGGAGGGGTTTAGGGAGGGCGGGCTGAGGGACGAGGGGCTGAGGGAGGAGGGGCTGAAGGAGGAGGGGCTGAGTTAGGAGGGGCTGACGGAGGAGGGTCTGAGTGAGGAGGGGCGGAGGGAGGAGGGGCTGAGGGAGGAGCGGCTGAGGGAGGAGGGGCTGAGGGTGGAGGGTCTGAGAGAGGAAGGGCTGTGGGAGGAGAGACTGAGGGAGGAGGGGCTGAGGGAGGAGGGGCTGAGGGAGGAGGGGATGAGGGAGGAGGGGCTGAGGGAGGAGTGTCTGACTGAGGAAGGGCTGAGGAAGGAGGGGCTGAGGGATAAGGGGCTGAGGGAGGAGGGTCAGAGGGGAGGGGCTGAGGGAAGAGAGACTGAGGAAGGAGGGGCTGAGGGAGGAGGGGCTGAGGGAGGAGGGTCTGAGTGAAGACGGGCGGAGGGAGGAGGGGCTGAGGTAGGAGGGGCTGAGGGAGGAGGGGCGGAGGGAGGAGGGGCTGAGGGAGGAGGGGCTGAGAGAGGAGGGGCTGAGGGAGGATGGGCTGAGGGAGGAGAGACTGAGGGAAAAGGGGCTGAGGGAGGAAGGGCTGAGGAAGGAGGGGCTGAGGGAGGAGGGGCTGAGGGAGGAGGGGCTGACGGAGGAGGGTCTGAGAGAGGAAGGGCTGAGGGAGGAAAGATTGAGGGAGGAGGGGCTGAGGGAGGAGGGGCTGAGGAAGGAGGGGCTGAGGGAGGAGTGGCTGAGGGAGGAGGGGCTGAGGGAGGAGGGGCTGAGGGAGGAGGGTCTGAGTGAGGAGGGGCGGAGGGAGGAGGGGCTGAGGGAGGAGGGGCTGAGGGAGGAGGGGCGGAGGAAGGAGGGGCTGAGGGAGGAGTGCCTGAGAGAGGAGGGGCTGAGGAAGGAGATGCTGAGGGAGGAGGGACTGAAGGAGGAGGGGCTGAAGGAGGAGGGGCTGAGGGAGGAGGGGCGGAGGGAGGAGGGGCTGAGGAAGGAGGGGCTGAGGGAAGAGAGACTGAGGGAGGAGGGGCTGAGGGGGGAGGGGCTGAGGGAGGAGGGTCTGAGTGAGGAGGGACGGAGGAGGGAGGGGCTGATGGAGGAGGGGCTGAGGGAAGAGGGGCGGAAGGAGGAGGGGCTGAGGGAGGAGGGCCTGAGGGAGGAGGGGCTGAGGAAGGAGGGGCTGAGGGAGGGGGGGCTGAGGGAGGAGGGGCTGAGGGAGGGGCTGAGGGAAGAGAGACTGAGGGAGGAGGGGCTGAGGGAGGAGGGGCTGAGGGAGGAGGGTCTGAGTGAGGAGAGGCGGAGGGAGGAGGGGCTGAGGGAGGAGGGCCTGAGGAAGGAGGGGCTGAGGAAGGAGGGGCTGAGAGAGGAGGTTCTGAAGGAGGAGGGGCTGAGGGAGGAGGTTCTGAAGGAGGAGGGGCTGAGGGAGGAGGGGCTGAGGGAGGAGGGGTTGAGGAAGGAGGGGCTGAGGAAGGAGGGGCTGAGGGAGGAGGATCTGAAAAAGGAGGGGCTGAAGAAGGAGGTGCTGAGGGAGGAGGGGCTGAGGGAGAAGGAACTGAGGGAGGAGGGGCTGAGGGAGGAGGGGCTGAGGGAGGAGGGACTGAGGGAGGAGGGGCTGAGGGAAAAGGGGCTGAGGGAGGAAGGGCTGAGGGAGGAGGGGCTGAGGGAGGCGGGGCTGAGGGTGGAGGGACGGAAAGAGGAGGGACTGAGGGAGGAGGGGCTGAGGGAGGAGGGTCTGAGTGAGGAGGGTCTGAGTGAGGAGGGGCGGAAGGAGGAGGGGCTGAGGGAGGAGGGGCTGAGTGAGGAGGGGCGAAGGGAGGAGTGGCTGAGGAAGGAGGGGCTCAGGGAGGAGGGGCTGAAGGAGGAGGGGCTGAAGGAGGAGGGGCTGAGGGAGGAGGGACGGTGGGAGGAGGGGCTGAGGGAGGAAGGACGGAGGGAGGAGGGACTGAGGGAGGAGGGGCTGAGGAAGGAGGGGCTGAGGGAGGAGGATCTGAAGGAGGAAAGGCTGAAGGAGGAGGGGCTGAGGGAGGAGGGGCTGAGGGAGCAGGGGCTGAGGGAGGAGGGGCTGAGGGAGGAGAGGCTGAGGGAGGAAGGGCTGAGGGAGGAGGGACTGAGGGAGGCGGGGCTGAGGGTGGAGGGTCGGAAGGAGGAGGGACTGAGGGAGGAGGGGCTGAGGGAGGAGGGTCTGAGTGGGGAGGGGCGGAGGGAGGAGGGGCTGAGGGAGGAGGGACTGAGGGAGGAGGGGCTGAGGGAGGAGAGATTGAAGGAGGAGGGGCTGAGGGAGGAGGGGCTGAGGGAGGAGGGACTGAGGGAGGAGTGGCTGAGGGAGGAGGGGCTGAGGGAGGAGGGGCTGAGGGAGCAGGGGCTGAGGGAGGAGGGGCTGAGGGAGGAGAGGCTGAGGGAGGAAGGGCTGAGGGAGGAGGGACTGAGGGAGGAGGGGCTGAGGGAGGAGGGTCTGAGTGGGGAGGGGCGGAGGGAGGAGGGGCTGAGGGAGCAGGGACTGAGGGAGGAGGGGCTGAGGGAGGAAGGGCTGAGGGAGGAGGGACTGAGGGAGGCGGGGCTGAGGGTGGAGGGACGGAGGGAGGAGGGACTGAGGGAGGAGGGGCTGAGGGAGGAGGGTCTGAGTGGGGAGGGGCGGAGGGAGGAGGGGCTGAGGGAGCAGAGACTGAGGGAGGAGGGGCTGAGGGAGGAGAGATTGAAGGAGGAGGGGCTGAGGGAGGAGGGGCTGAGGGAGGAGGCGCTGAGGGAGGAGGGGCTGCGGGAGGAGGGTCTGAGTGAGGAGGGACGGAGGGACTGAGGGAGGAGGGGCTGAGGGAGGAGGGTCTGAGTGGGGAGGGGCGGAGAAAGGAGGGGCTGAAGGAGGAAAGGCTGAAGGAGGAGGGGCTGAGGGAGGAGGGGCTGAGGGAGGAGGGGCTGAGGAAGGAGGGGCTGAGGGAAGAGAGACTGAGGGAGGGGGCGCTGAGGGAGGAGGGGCTGAGGGAGGAGGGTCTGAGTGAGGAGGGGCGGAGGGAGGAGGGGCTGAGGGAGAAGGGGCTGAGGGAGGAGGGGCTGAGGGTGGAGGGTCTGAGAGAGGAAGGGCTGAGGGAGGAGAGACTGAGGGAGGAGGGGCTGAGGGAGGAGGGGCTGAGGGAGGAGGGGCTGAGGGAGGGCGGGCTGAGGAAGGAGGGGCTGAGGGAGGAAGCGCTGAGGGAGGGCGGGCTGAGGAAGGAGGGACTGAGGGAGGCGGGGCTGAGGGTGGAGGGACGGAGGGAGGTGGGACTGAGGGAGGAGGGGCTGAGGGAGGAGGGTCTGAGTGGGGAGGGGCGGAGGGAGGAGGGGCTGAGGGAGCAGGGACTGAGGGAGGAGGGGCTGAGGGAGGAGAGATTGAAGGAGGAGGGGCTGAGGGAGGAGGGGCTGAGGGAGGAGGCGCTGAGGGAGGAGGGGCTGAGGGAGGAGGGTCTGAGTGAGGAGGGACGGAGGGACTGAGGGAGGAGGGGCTGAGGGAGGAGGGTCTGAGTGGGGAGGGGCGGAGAAAGGAGGGGCTGAAGGAGGAAAGGCTGAAGGAGGAGGGGCTGAGGGAGGAGGGGCTGAGGGAGGAGGGGCTGAGGAAGGAGGGGCTGAGGGAAGAGAGACTGAGGGAGGAGGCGCTGAGGGAGGAGGGGCTGAGGGAGGAGGGTCTGAGTGAGGGGGGGCGGAGGGAGGAGGGGCTGAGGGAGAAGGGGCTGAGGGAGGAGGGGCTGAGGGTGGAGGGTCTGAGAGAGGAAGGGCTGAGGGAGGAGAGACTGAGGGAGGAGGGGCTGAGGGAGGAGGGGCTGAGGGAGGAGGGGCTGAGGGAGGGCGGGCTGAGGAAGGAGGGGCTGAGGGAGGAGGGGCTGAGGGAGGAGGGGCTGAGGGTGGAGGGTCTGAGAGAGGAAGGGCTGAGGGAGGAGAGACTGAGGGAGGAGGGGCTGAGGGAGGACGGGCTGAGGGAGGAGGGTCTGAGTGAGGAGGGGCGGAGGGAGGAGGGGCTGAGGGAGGAGGGGCTGAGGGAAGAGGGGCGGAGGGAGGAGGGGCTGAGGGAAGAGGGCCTGAGGGAGGAGGGGCTGACAAAGGAGGGGCTGAGGGAGGAGGGGCTGAGGGAGGGGCTGAGGGAAGAGAGACTGAGGGAGGAGGGGCTGAGGGAGGAGTAGCTGAGGGAGGAGGGTCTGAGTGAGGAGGGCCGGAGGGAGGAGGGGCTGAGGGAGGAGGGGCTGAGGGCGGAGGGTCTGATAGAGGAAGGGCTGAGGGAAGAGAGACTGAGGGAGGAGGCGCTGAGGGAGGAGGGGCTGAGGGAGGAGGGGCTGAGGGAAGAGGGCTAAGGGAGGAGGGCCTGAGGGTGGAGGGGCTGAAAGAGGAGGGGCTGAGGGAGGAGAGACTGAGGGAGAAGGGGATGAGGGAGGAGGGGCTGAGGGAGGAGTGTTTGAGGGAGGAAAGGCTGAGGAAGGAGGGGCTGAGGGAGGAGGGGCTGAGGGAGGAGGGTCAGAGGGGAGGGGCTGAGGGAAGAGAGACTGAGGGAGGAGGGGCTGAGGGAGGAGAGATTGAGGGAGGAGGGGCTGAGGGAGGAGGGACGGAGGGAGGAGGGGCTGAGGGAGGAGGGGCTGAGGGAGGCGGGGCTGAGCGAGGAGGGACTGAGCGAAGAGGGCTGAGGGAGGAAGGGCTGAGGGAGGAAGGGCTGAGGGAAGAGGGTCTGAGAAAGCAGGGGCTGAGGGAGGAGGGACTGAGGGAGGAGGGGCTGAGGGTGGAGCGTCTGAAAGAGGAAGGGCTGAGGGAGGAGGGGCTGAAGGAGGAGGGGCTGAGGGAGGAGGGGCGGAGGGAGAAGGGGCTGAGGAAGGAGGGGCTGAGGAAGGAGGGACTGAGAGAGGAGGGGCTGAGGGAGGAAGGGCTGAGGGAAGAGGGTCTGAGAAAGGAGGGGCTGAGGGAGGAGGGGCTTGAGGGTGGTGGAGCTGAGGGAGGAGGGACTGAGGGAGGAGGGGCTGAGGGAGGCGGGGCTGAGCGAGGAGGGACTGAGCGAAGAGGGCTGAGGGAGGAAGGGCTGAGGGAGGAAGGGCTGAGAGAAGAGGGTCTGAGAAAGGAGGGGCTGAGGGAGGAGGGGCTGAAAGAGGAGGGGCTGAGGGTGGAGCGTCTGAAAGAGGAAGGGCTGAGGGAGGAGGTGCTGAGGGAGGAGGGGCTGAGGGAGGAGGGACTGAGGGAGGAGGGGCTGAGGGAGGCGGGGCTGAGCGAGGAGGGACTGAGCGAAGAGGGCTGAGGGAGGAAGCGCTGAGGGAGGAAGGGCTGAGGGAAGAGGGTCTGAGAAAGCAGGGGCTGAGGGAGGAGGGACTGAGGGAGGAGGTGCTGAGGGTGGAGCGTCTGAAAGAGGAAGGGCTGAGGGAGGAGGGGCTGAGGGAGGAGGGGCTGAAGGAGGAGGGGCTGAGGGAGGAGGGGCGGAGGGAGAAGGGGCTGAGGAAGGAGGGGCTGAGGAAGGAGGGACTGAGAGAGGAGGGGCTGAGGGAGGAAGGGCTGAGGGAAGAGGGTCTGAGAAAGGAGGGGCTGAGGGAGGAGGGGCTGAGGGTGGTGGAGCTGAGGGAGGAGGGACTGAGGGAGGAGGGGCTGAGGGAGGCGGGGCTGAGCGAGGAGGGACTGAGCGAAGAGGGCTGAGGGAGGAAGGGCTGAGGGAGGAAGGGCTGAGAGAAGAGGGTCTGAGAAAGGAGGGGCTGAGGGAGGAGGGGCTGAAAGAGGAGGGGCTGAGGGTTGAGGGTCTGAGAGAGGAAGGGCTGAGGGAGGAGGTGCTGAGGGAGGAGGGGCTGAAGGAGGAGGGGCTGAGGGAGGAGGTGCTGAGGGAGGAGGAGCTGAAGGAGGAAACTCTGAGGGAGGAGGGGCTGAAAGAGGAGGGGCTGAGGGAAAAGAGACTGAGGGAGGAGGGGATGAGGGAGGAGGGGCTGAGGGAGGAGTTTCTGAGGGAGGAAGAGCTGAGGAAGGAGGGGCTGAGGGAGGAGGGGCTGAAGGAGGAGGGGCTGAGGGAGGAGTTGCGGAGGAAGGAGGGGCTGAGGGAGGAGGGGCTGAGAGAGGAGGGGCTGAGGGAGGAGGGGCTGAGGAAGGAGTGGCTGAGGGAGGAGGATCTGAAGGAGGAGGGGCTGAAGGAGGAGTGGCTGAGGGAGGAGAGGCTGAGGGAGGAAGGGCTGAGGGAGAAGGTGCTGAGGGAGGAGGGCTGAAGGAGGAGGGACTAAGGGAGGAGGGGCTGATGGAGGAGGGGCCGTGGGAGGAGGGGCTGAGGGAGGAGGGACGGAGGGAGGAAGGGCTGAGGGAGAAGGCGCTGAGGGAGGAGGGGCTGAGGGAGGAGGGGCTGAGGGAGGAGGGGCTGAGGGTGGAGGTTCTGAGAGAGGAAAGGCTGAGGGAGGAGAGATTAAGGGAGGAGGGGCTGAGGGAGGAGAGACTCAGGGAGGAAGGGCTGAGGGAGGAAGGGCTGAGGGAGGAGGGGCTGAGGAAAGAGGGGCTGAGGGTGGAGGGTCTGAGGGAGGAGGGGCTGAGGGAGTAGGGGCTGAAGGAGGAGGGGCTGAGGGAGGAGGGGCGGAGGGAGGAGGCGCTGAGGGAGGAGGGGCTGAGGGAGGAGGGGCTGAGGGAGGAGGGGCTGAGGTTGGAGGGTCTGAGAGAGGAAGGGCTGAGGGAGGAGAGACTGAGGGAGGAGGCGCTGAGGGAGGAGGGGCTGAGGGAGGAGGGGCTGAGGAAGAGGGACTGAGGGAGGAGGGGCTGAGGGTGAAGGGGCGGAGGGAAAAGGGGCTGAGTTAGGAGGGGCTGAGGGAGGAGGGGCTGAGGGAGGAGGGGCTGAAGGAGGAGGGGCTGAAGGAGGAGGGGCGGAGGGAGGAAGCGCTGAGGGAGGAGGGGCTGAGGGAGGAGGGACTGAGGGAGGAGGGGCTGAGGTTGGAGGGTCTGAGAGAGGAAGGGCTGAGAGAGGAGAGACTGAGGGAGGAGGGGCTGAGGGAGGAGGGGCTGAGGGAGGAGGGGCGGAGGGAGGAGGGGCTGAGGGAGGAGGGGCTGAGGGAGGAGGGGCTGAGGGAAGAGGGGCTGAAGGAGGAGGGGCTGAGGGAGGAGGAGCGGAGGAAGGAGGGGCTGAGGGAGGAGGGGCTGAGGGAGGATGGGCTGAGGGAGGAAAGACTGAGGGCGGAGGGGCTGAGGGAGGAGGGGCTGAGGGAGGAGGGGCTGAGGGAGGAGGGCTGAGGGAGGAGGGGCTGAGGGAGGAGGGGCTGATAGAGGAGGGGCTGAGGGAGGAGAGACTGAGGGAGGAGGGGATGAGGCAGGAGGGGCTGAGGGAGGAGTGTCTGAGGGAGGAAGGGCTGAGGAAGGAGGGGCTGAGGGAGGAGGGGCTGAGGGAGGTGGGTCAGAGGGGAGGGGCTGAGGGAAGAAAGACTGAGGGAGGAGGGGCTTAGGGAGGAGGGGCTGAGGGAGGAGGGTCTGAGTGAGGAGGGGCGGAGGGAGGAGGGGCTGAAGGAGGAGGGGCTGAGGGAGGAGGGGCTGAGGGAGGAGGGGCTGAGGGAGGAGGGGCTGAAAGAGGAGGGGCTGAGGGAGGAGAGACTGAGGGAGGAGGAGTTGAGGGAGGAGGGGCTGAAGGAGGAGTGTCTGAGGGAGGAGGGGATGAGGGAGGAGGGGCTGAGGGAGGAAGGGCTGAGGAAGAAGGGGCTGAGGGAGGAGGGGCTGAGGGAGGAGGGGCTGAGGGAGGAGGGTCTGAGAGAGGAAGGGCTGAGGGAGGAGAGACTGAGGGAAGAGGGGCTGAGGTAGGAGGGGCTGAGGAAGGAAGGGCTGAGGGAGGAGGGGCTGAGGGAGGAGGGGCTGAGGGAGGAGGGGCTGAGGGAGGAGGTTCAGAGAGGGGAGGGGCTGAGGGGAGAGAGACTGAGGGAGAAGGGGCTGAATGAGGAGGGGCTGAGGGAGGAGGGTCTGAGTGAGGAGGGGCGGAGGGAGGAGGGGCTTAGGGTGGAGGGGCTGAGGGAGGAGGGTCGGAGGGAGGAGGGGCTTAGGGAGGAGTGCCTGAGGGAGGAGGGGCTGAGGAAGGAGGGGCTGAGGGAGGAGTTGCTGAAGGAGGAGGGTCTGAAGGAGGAGGGGCTGAGGGAGGAGGGGCGGAGGGAGGAGGGGCTGAGGGAGGAGGGGCTGAGGGAGGAGGGGCTGAGGAAGGAGGGGCTGAGGGAGGAGGGGCTGAAGGAGGAGGGGCTGAAGGAGGAGGGGCTGAGGGAGGAGGGGCTGAGGGAGGAGGGGCTAAAAGAGAGGAAAGGCTGAGGGAGGAGAGACTGAGGAATGAGGGGATGAGGGAAAAGGGCTGAGGGAGGAAGGGCTGAGGAAGGAGGGGCTGAGGGAGGAGGGGCTGAGAGAGGAGGGGCTGAGGGAGGAGGGGCTGAGGGAGGAGGGGCTGAGGGAGGAGGGGCTGAAGGAGGAGGGGCTGAGGCAGGAGGGGCGGAGGGAGGAGGGGCGGAGGGAGGAGGGGCTGAGGAAGGAGGGGCTGAGGGAGGATGGGCTGAGGGAGGAGAGACTGAGGGAGGAGGGGCTGAGGGAGGAAGGGCTGAGGAAGGAGGGGCTGAGGGAGGAGGGGCTGAGTGAGGAGGGGCTGAGGGAGGAGGGTCTGAGAGAGGAAAGGCTGAGGGAGGAGAGACTGAGGGATAAGTTGCTGAGGGAGGAGGGACTGAGGAAGGAGGGGCTGAGGGAGGAGGGGCTGAGGGATTAGGGGCTGAGGGAGGAGGGGCTGAGGGAGGAGGGTCTGAGTGAGGAGGGGCGGAGGGAGGAGGGGCTGAGGGAGGAGGGGCTGAGGGAGGAGGGGCGGAGGGAGGAGGGGCTGAGGGAGGAGTGCCTGAGGGAGGAGGGGCTGAGGAAGGAGGGCTGAGGGAGGAAGGGCTGAGGGAGGAGGGGCTGAGGGAGTGGCTGAGGGAAGAGAGACTGAGGGAGGAGGGGCTGAGGGAGGAGGGGCTGAGGGAGGAGAGACTGAGGGAGGAGGGGCTGAGGGAGGAGGGGCTGAGGAAGGAGGGGCTGAGGGAGGAGGGGCTGAGGGAGGAGGGGCTGAGGGAGGAGGAGCGGAGAGAGGAGGGGCTGAGGGAGGAGGGGCTGAGGGAGGAGGGGCTGAGGGAAGAGAGACTGAGGGAGGAGGGGCTGAGGGAGGAGGGGGCTGAGGGAGGAGGGTCTGAGAGAGGAAGGGCTGAGGGAGGAGAGACTGAGGGAAGAGGGGCTGAGGGAGGAGGGTTTGAGGAAGGAGGGGCTGAGGGAAGAGGGGCTGAGGGAGGAGGGGCTGAGGGAGAAGGGGCTGAGGGAGGAGGGTCTGAGTGAAGAGGGGCGGAGGGAGGAGGGGCTGAGGGAGGAGGGGCTTAGGGAGGAGGGTCTGAGGGAGGAAGGGCTGAGGAAGGAGGGGCTGAGGGAGGAGGGGCTGAGGGAGGAGGGGCTGAGGGAGGAGGGGCTGAGGGAGGAGGGTCTGAGTGAGGAGGGGCGGAGGGAGGAGGGGCTGAGGAAGGAGGGGCTGTGGGAGGAGGAGCGGAGAGAGGAGGGGCTGAGGGAGGAGGGGCTGAGGGAGGAGGGGCTGAGGGAAGAGAGACTGAGGGAGGAGGGGCTGAGGGAGGAGGGGGCTGAGGGAGGAGGGTCTGAGAGAGGAAGGGCTGAGGGAGGAGAGACTGAGGGAAGAGGGGCTGAGGGAGGAGGGTTTGAGGAAGGAGGGGCTGAGGGAAGAGGGGCTGAGGGAGGAGGGGCTGAGGGAGAAGGGGCTGAGGGAGGAGGGTCTGAGTGAAGAGGGGCGGAGGGAGGAGGGGCTGAGGGAGGAGGGGCTTAGGGAGGAAGGGCTGAGGGAGGAGGTGCTGAGGGAGTGGCTGAGCGAAGAGAGACTGAGGGAGGAGGGGCTGAGGGAGGAGGGGCTGAGGGAGGAGGGGCTGAGGGAAGAGAGACTGAGGGAGGAGGGGCTGAGGGAGGAGGGGCTGAGGGAGGAGGGTCTGAGAGAGGAAGGGCTGAGGGAGGAGAGACTGAGGGAGGAGGGGCTGAGGGAGGAGGGGCTGAGGAAGGAGGGGCTGAGGGAGGAGGGGCTGAGGGAGGAGGGTCTGAGGGAAGAGAGACTGAGGGAGGAGGGGCTGAGGGAGGAGGGGCTGAGGGAGGAGGGTCTGAGAGAGGAAGGGCTGAGGGAGGAGAGACTGAGGGAGGAGGGGCTGAGGGAGGAGGGGCTGAGGAAGGAGGGGCTGAGGGAGGAGGGGCTGAGGGAGGAGGGGCTGAGGGAGGAGGGGCTGAGGGAGGAGGGTCTGAGTGAGGAGGGGCGGAGGGAGGAGGGGCTGAGGAAGGAAGGGCTGTGGGAGGAGGGGCGGAGGGAGGAGGGGCTGAGGGAGGAGGGGCTGAGGGAGGAGGGGCTGAGGGAAGAGAGACTGAGGGAGGAGGGGCTGAGGGAGGAGGGATCTGAGGGAGGAGGGTCTGAGAGAGGAAGGGCTGAGGGAGGAGAGACTGAGGGAAGAGGGGCTGAGGGAGGAGGGTTTGAGGAAGGAGGGGCTGAGGGAAGAGGGGCTGAGGGCGGAGGGGCTTAGGGAGAAGGGGCTGAGGGAGGAGGGTCTGAGTGAAGAGGGGCGGAGGGAGGAGGGGCTGTGGGAGGAGGGGCTGAGGGAGGAGGGGCTGAGGGAAGAGAGACTGAGGGAGGAGGGGCTGAGGGAGGAGGGTCTGAGAGAGGAAGGGCTGAGGGAGGAGAGACTGAGGGAGGAGGGGCTGAGGGAGGAGGGGCTGAGGAAGGAGGGGCTGAGGGAGGAGGGGCTGAGGGAGGAGGGGCTGAGGGAGGAGGGGCTGAGGGAGGAGGGTCTGAGTGAGGAGGGGCGGAGGGAGGAGGGGCTGAGGGAGGAGGGGCTGAGGGAGGAGGGGCGGAGGGAGGAGGGGCTGAGGGAGGAGTGCCTGAGGGAGGAGGGGCTGAGGGAAGAGAGACTGAGGGAGGAGGGGCTGAGGGAGGAGGGGGCTGAGGGAGGAGGGTCTGAGAGAGGAAGGGCTGAGGGAGGAGAGACTGAGGGAAGAGGGGCTGAGGGAGGAGGGTTTGAGGAAGGAGGGGCTGAGGGAAGAGGGGCTGAGGGAGGAGGGGCTGAGGGAGAAGGGGCTGAGGGAGGAGGGTCTGAGTGAAGAGGGGCGGAGGGAGGAGGGGCTGAGGGAGGAGGGGCTTAGGGAGGAGGGGCGGAGGAAGGAGGGGCTGAGGGAGGAGTGCCTGAGGGAGGAGGGGCTGAGGAAGGAGGGGCTGAGGGAGGAGGGGCTGAGGGAGGAGGGGCGGAGGGAGGAGGGGCTGAGGGAAGAGAGACTGAGGGAGGAGGGGCTGAGGGAGGAGGGACTGAGGGAGGAGGGTCTGAGTGAGGAGGGGCGGAGGGAGGAAGGGCTGAGGGAGGAGGGCCTGAGGGAGGAGGGGCTGTGGAAGGAGGGGCTGAGGGAGGAGGGGCTGAAGGAGGAGGGGCTGAAGGAGGAGGGGCTGAGGGAGGAGGGGCAGAGGGAGGAGGGGCTGTGAGAGGAGGGGCTGAGGGAGGAGGGGCTGAGGAAAGAGGGGCTGAGGAAATAGGGGCTGAGGGAGGAGGGGCTGAGGGAGGAGGGGCTGAGGGAGGAGGGGCTGAGGGAGTGGCTGAGGGAAGAGAGACTGAGGAGGGGCTGAGGGAGGAGGGGCTGAGGGAGGAGGGGCTGAGGGAAGAGAGACTGAGGGAGGAGGGGCTGAGGGAGGAGGGGCTGAGGGAGGAGGGTCTGAGAGAGGAAGGGCTGAGGGAGGAGAGACTGAGGGAGGAGGGGCTGAGGGAGGAGGGGCTGAGGAAGGAGGGGCTGAGGGAGGAGGGGCTGAGGGAGGAGGGGCTGAGGGAGGAGGGGCTGAGGGAGGAGGGGCTGAGGGAAGAGGGGCTGAGGAAAGAGGGGCTGAGGAAGGAGGGGCTGAGGGAGGAGGGGCTGAGGGAGGAGGGGCTGAGGGAGGAGGGGCTGAGGGAGGAAGGGCTGAGGGAGGAGGGACTGAGGGAGGCGGGGCTGAGTGTGGAGGGACGGAGGGAGGAGGGACTGAGGGAGGAGGGAATGATGGAGGAGGGTCTGAGTGAGGAGGGGCGGAGGGAGGAGGGGCTGAGGGAGGAGGGGCTGAGGGAGGAGGGGCTGAGGGAGTGGCTGAGCGAAGAGAGACTGAGGGAGGAGGGGCTGAGGGAGGAGGGGCTGAGGGAGGAGGGGCTGAGGGAAGAGAGACTGAGGGAGGAGGGGCTGAGGGAGGAGGGGCTGAGGGAGGAGGGTCTGAGAGAGGAAGGGCTGAGGGAGGAGAGACTGAGGGAGGAGGGGCTGAGGGAGGAGGGGCTGAGGAAGGAGGGGCTGAGGGAGGAGGGGCTGAGGGAGGAGGGGCTGAGGGAAGAGAGACTGAGGGAGGAGGGGCTGAGGGAGGAGGGGCTGAGGGAGGAGGGTCTGAGAGAGGAAGGGCTGAGGGAGGAGAGACTGAGGGAGGAGGGGCTGAGGGAGGAGGGGCTGAGGAAGGAGGGGCTGAGGGAGGAGGGGCTGAGGGAGGAGGGGCTGAGGGAGGAGGGGCTGAGGGAGGAGGGTCTGAGTGAGGAGGGGCGGAGGGAGGAGGGGCTGAGGGAGGAGGGGCTGAGGGAGGAGGGGCTGAGGGAGTGGCTGAGCGAAGAGAGACTGAGGGAGGAGGGGCTGAGGGAGGAGGGGCTGAGGGAGGAGGGGCTGAGGAAAGAGGGGCTGAGGAAATAGAGGCTGAGGGAGGAGGGGCTGAGGGAGGAGGGGCTGAGGGAGGAGGGGCTGAGGGAGTGGCTGAGGGAAGAGTGACTGAGGGAGGAGGGGCTGAGGGAGGAGGGGCTGAGGGAGGAGGGGCTGAGGGAAGAGAGACTGAGGGAGGAGGGGCTGAGGAAGGAGGGCTGAGGGAGGAAGGGCTGAGGGAGGAGGGGCTGAGGGAGTGGCTGAGCGAAGAGAGACTGAGGGAGGAGGGGCTGAGGGTGGAGGGGCTGAGGGAGGAGGGGCTGAGGGAAGAGAGACTGAGGGAGGAGGGGCTGAGGGAGGAGGGGCTGAGGGAGGAGGGTCTGAGAGAGGAAGGGCTGAGGGAGGAGAGACTGAGGGAGGAGGGGCTGAGGGAGGAGGGGCTGAGGAAGGAGGGGCTGAGGGAGGAGGGGCTGAGGGAGGAGGGGCTGAGGGAAGAGAGACTGAGGGAGGAGGGGCTGAGGGAGGAGGGGCTGAGGGAGGAAGGGCTGAGAGAGGAGGGACTGAGGGCGGCGGGGCTGAGGGTGGAGGGACGGAGGGAGGAGGGACTGAGGGAGGAGGGGCTTAGGGAGGAGGGTCTGAGTGAGGAGGGGCGGAGGGAGGAGGGGCTGAGGGAGGAGGGGCTGAGGGAGGAGGGGCTGAAGGAGGAGGGGCTGAAGGAGGGGGGGCTGAGGGAGGAAGGGCGGAGGGAGGAGGGGCTGAGGGAGGAGGGGCTGGAAAGGAGGGGCTGAGGGAGGAGGATCTGAAGGAGGAGGGGCTGAAGGAGGAGGGGCTGAGTGAGGATGGGCTGAAGGAGGAGGGGCTGAGGGAGGAGGGGCTGAGGCGGGAGGGGCTGAGGGAGGAGGGTTTGAGGAAGGAGGGGCTGAGATAAGAGGGGCTGAGGGAGGAGGGGCTGAGGGAGAAGGGGCTGAGGGAGGAGGGTCTGAGTGAAGAGGGGCGGAGGGAGGAGGGGCTGAGGGAGGAGGGGCTGAGGGAGGAGGGGCTGAGGGAAGAGAGACTGAGGGAGGAGGGGCTGAGGGAGGAGGGGCTGAGGGAGGAGGGTCTGAGAGAGGAAGGGCTGAGGGAGGAGAGACTGAGGGAGGAGGGGCTGAGGGAGGAGGGGCTGAGGAAGGAGGGGCTGAGGGAGGAGGGGCTGAGGGAGGAGGGGCTGAGGGAGGAGGGGCTGAGGGAGGAGGGTCTGAGTGAGGAGGGGCGGAGGGAGGAGGGGCTGAGGGAGGAGGGGCTGAGGGAGGAGGGGCGGAGGGAGGAGGGGCTGAGGGAGGAGTGCCTGAGGGAGGAGGGGCTGAGGAAAGAGAGACTGAGGGAGGAGGGGCTGAGGGAGGAGGGGGCTGAGGGAGGAGGGTCTGAGAGAGGAAGGACTGAGGGAGGAGAGACTGAGGGAAGAGGGGCTGAGGGAGGAGGGTTTGAGGAAGGAGGGGCTGAGGGAAGAGGGGCTGAGGGAGGAGGGGCTGAGGGAGAAGGGGCTGAGGGAGGAGGGTCTGAGTGAAGAGGGGCGGAGGGAGGAGGGGCTGAGGGAGGAGGGGCTTAGGGAGGAGGGGCGGAGGAAGGAGGGGCTGAGGGAGGAGTGCCTGAGGGAGGAGGGGCTGAGGAAGGAGGGGCTGAGGGAGGAGGGGCTGAGGGAGGAGGGGCGGAGGGAGGAGGGGCTGAGGGAAGAGAGACTGAGGGAGGAGGGGCTGAGGGAGGAGGGACTGAAGGAGGAGGGTCTGAGTGAGGAGGGGCGGAGGGAGGAAGGGCTGAGGGAGGAGGGCCTGAGGGAGGAGGGGCTGTGGAAGGTGGGGCTGAGGGAGGAGGGGCTGAAGGTAGAGGGGCTGAAGGAGGAGGGGCTGAGGGAGGAGGGGCAGAGGGAGGAGGGGCTGTGAGAGGAGGGGCTGAGGGAGGAGGGGCTGAGGAAAGAGGGGCTGAGGAAATAGGGGCTGAGGGAGGAGGGGCTGAGGGAGGAGGGGCTGAGGGAGGAGGGGCTGAGGGAGTGGCTGAGGGAAGAGAGACTGAGGGAGGAGGGGCTGAGGGAGGAGGGGCTGAGGGAGGAGGGGCTGAGGGAAGAGAGACTGAGGGAGGAGGGGCTAAGGGAGGAGGGGCTGAGGGAGGAGGGTCTGAGAGAGGAAGGGCTGAGGGAGGAGAGACTGAGGGAAGAGGGGCTGAGGGAGGAGGGCTGAGGAAGGAGGGGCTGAGGGAGGAGGGGCTGAGGGAGGAGGGGCTGAGGGAGGAGGGGCTGAGGGAGGAGGGGCTGAGGGAGGAGGGGCTGAGGGAAGAGGGGCTGAGGAAAGAGGGGCTGAGGAAGGAGGGGCTGAGGGAGGAGGGGCTGAGGGAGGAGGGGCTGAGGGAGGAGGGGCTGAGGGAGGAAGGGCTGAGGGAGGAGGGACTGAGGGAGGCGGGGCTGAGTGTGGAGGGACGGAGGGAGGAGGGACTGAGGGAGGAGGGAATGATGGAGGAGGGTCTGAGTGAGGAGGGGCGGAGGGAGGAGGGGCTGAGGGAGGAGGGGCTGAGGGAGGAGGGGCTGAGGGAGGAGGGGCTGAGGGAGGAGGGGCTGAGGGAAGAGGGGCTGAGGAAAGAGGGACTGAGGAAAGAGGGGCTGAGGGAGGAGGGTCTGAGTGAGGAGGGGCGGAGGGAGGAGGAGCTGAGGGTGAAGGGGCTGAGTGAGGAGGGGCGGAGGGAGGAGTGGCTGAGGAAGGAGGGGCTGAGGGAGGAGGGGCTGAAGGAGGAGGGGCTCAAGGAGAAGGGGCTAAGGAAGGAGGGGCGGAGGGAGGAGGGGCTGAGGGAAGAGGGGCTGAGGGAGGAGGGGCTGAGGGAGGAGGGGCTGAGGGAGGAGGGGCTGAGGAAGGAGGGGCTGAGGAACGAGGATCTGAAGGAGGAGTGCCTGAAGGAGGAGGGGCTGAAGGAGGAGGGGCTGAAGGAGGAGGGGCTGAGGGAGTAGGGGCTGAGGGAGGAGGGGCTGAGGGAGGAGGGACTGAGGGAGGAGGGGCTGAGGGAGCAGGGGCTGAGGGAGGAAGGGCTGAGGGAGGAGGGACTGAGGGAGGCGGGGCTGAGGGTGGAGGGACGGAGGGAGGAGGGGCTGAGTTAGGAGGGGCTGAGGGAGGAGGGTCTGAGTGAGGAGGGGCGGAGGGAGGAGGGGCTGGGGAAAGAGGGGCTGAGGGAGGAGGAGCTGAGGGTGGAGGGTCTGAGAGAGGAAGGGCTGAGGGAGGAGAGACTGAGGGAGGAGGGGCTGAGGGAGGAGGGGCTGAGGGAGGAGGGTCTCAGTGAGGAGGGGCGGAGGGAGGAGGGGCTGAGGGAGGAGGGGCTGAGGGAGGAGGGGCGGAGGGAGGAGGGGCTGAGGGAGGAGGGCCTGAGGCAGGAGGGGCTGAGGGAGGAGGGGCTGAGGGAAGAGGGGCTGAGGGAGGAGGAGCTGAGGGTGGAGGGTCTGAGAGAGGAAGGGCTGAGGGAGGAGACACTGAGGGAGGAGGGGCTGAGGGAGGAGGGGCTGAGGGAGGAGGGTCTGAGTGAGGAGGGGCGGAGGGAGGAGGGGCTGAGGGAGGAGGGGCTGAGGGAGGAGGGGCGGAGGGAGGAGGGGCTGAGGGAGGAGGTCCTGAGGCAGGAGGGGCTGAGGAAGGAGGGGCTGAGGGAGGAGGGGCTGAGGGAGGAGGGGCTGAGGGAGGGGCTGAGGGAAGAGAGACTGTGAGAGGAGGGGCTGAGGGAGGATGGGCTGAGGGCGGAGGGTCTGATAGAGGAAGGGCTGAGGGAGGAGAGACTGAGGGAGGAGGCGCTGAGGGAGGAGGGGCTGAGGGAGGAGGGGCTGAGGGAGGAGGGACTGAGGGAGGAGGGGCTGAGGGAGGAGGGGCTGAGGGTGGAGTGTCTGAGAGAGGAAGGGCTGAGGGAGGAGAGACTAAGGGAGGAGGGGCTGAGGGAGGAGGGGCTGAGGGAGCAGGGGCTGATGGAGGGCGGGCTGAGGGAGGAGGGGCTGAGGGAGGAGGGGCTGAAGGAGGAGGGGCTGAGTAAGGAGGGGCTGAGGGAGGAGGGTCTGAGTGAGGAGGGGCGGAGGGAGGAGGGGCTGAGGGAGGAGGGGCTGAGGGAAGAGGGGCTGAGGAAAGACGGGCTGAGGAAGGAGGGGCTGAGGGAGGAGGGGCTGAGGGCGGAGGGGCTGAGGGAGGAGGGGCTGAGGGAGGAAGGGCTGAGGGAGGAGGGACTGAGGGAGGCGGGGCTGAGTGTGGAGGGTCTGAGTGAGGAGGGGCGGAGGGAGGAGGGGCTGAGGAAGGAGGGGCTGTGGGAGGAGGGGCGGAGGGGCTGAGGGAGGAGGGGCTGAGGGAGGAGGGGCTGAGGGAAGAGAGACTGAGGGAGGAGGGGCTGAGGGAGGAGGGGGCTGAGGGAGGAGGGTCTGAGAGAGAAAGGGCTGAGGGAGGAGAGACTGAGGGAAGAGGGGCTGAGGGAGGAGGGTTTGAGGAAGGAGGGGCTGAGGGAAGAGGGGCTGAGGGAGGAGGGGCTGAGGGAGAAGGGGCTGAGGGAGGAGGGTCTGAGTGAAGAGGGGCGGAGGGAGGAGGGGCTGAGGGAGGAGGGGCTGAGGGAGGAGGGGCTGAGGGAAGAGAGACTGAGGGAGGAAGGGCTGAGGGAGGAGAGGCTGAGGGAGGAGGGTCTGAGAGAGGAAGGGCTGAGGGAGGAGAGACTGAGGGAGGAGGGGCTGAGGGAGGAGGGGCTGAGGAAGGAGGGGCTGAGGGAGGAGGGGCTGAGGGAGGAGGGGCTGAGGGAGGAGGGGCTGAGTGAGGAGGGTCTGAGTGAGGAGGGGCGGAGGGAGGAGGGGCTGAGGGAGGAGGGGCTGAAGGAGGAGGGGCGGAGGGCGGAGGGAGGAGGGGCTGAGGGAGGAGTGCCTGAGGGAGGAGTGGCTGAGGGAAGAGAGACTGAGGGAGGAGGGGCTGAGGGAGGAGGGGGCTGAGGGAGGAGGGTCTGAGAGAGGAAGGGCTGAGGGAGGAGAGACTGAGGGAAGAGGGGCTGAGGGAGGAGGGTTTGAGGAAGGAGGGGCTGAGGGAGGAGGGGCTGAGGGAGAAGGGGCTGAGGGAGGAGGGTCTGAGTGAAGAGGGGCGGAGGGAGGAGGGGCTGAGGGAGGAGGGGCTTAGGGAGGAGGGGCGGAGGAAGGAGGGGCTGAGGGAGGAGTGCCTGAGGGAGGAGGGGCTGAGGAAGGAGGGGCTGAGGGAGGAGGGGCTGAGGGAGGAGGGGCGGAGGGAGGAGGGGCTGAGGGAAGAGAGACTGAGGGAGGAGGGGCTGAGGGAGGAGGGACTGAAGGAGGAGGGTCTGAGTGAGGAGGGGACGAGGAAGGAAGGGCTGAGGGAGGAGGGCCTGAGGGAGGAGGGGCTGTGGAAGGAGGGGCTGAGGGAGGAGGGGCTGAAGGTAGAGGGGCTGAAGGAGGAGGGGCTGAGGGAGGAGGGGCAGAGGGAGGAGGGGCTGTGAGAGGAGGGGCTGAGGGAGGAGGGGCTGAGGAAAGAGGGGCTGAGGAAATAGGGGCTGAGGGAGGAGGGGCTGAGGGAGTGGCTGAGGGAAGAGAGACTGAGGGAGGAGGGGCTGAGGGAGGAGGGGCTGAGGGAGGAGGGGCTGAGGGAAGAGAGACTGAGGGAGGAGGGGCTGAGGGAGGAGGGGCTGAGGGAGGAGGGTCTGAGAGAGGAAGGGCTGAGGGAGGAGAGACTGAGGGAGGAGGGGCTGAGGGAGGAGGGGCTGAGGAAGGAGGGGCTGAGGGAGGAGGGGCTGAGGGAGGAGGGGCTGAGGGAGGAGGAGCTGAGGGAGGAGGGGCTGAGGGAGGAGGGGCTGAGGGAGGAGGGGCTGAGGGAGGAGGGGCTGAGGGTGGAGTGTCTGAGAGAGGAAGGGCTGAGGGAGGAGAGACTAAGGGAGGAGGGGCTGAGGGAGGAGGGGCTGAGGGTGGAGTGTCTGAGAGAGGAAGGGCTGAGGGAGGAGAGACTAAGGGAGGAGGGGCTGAGGGAGGAGGGGCTGAGGGAGCAGGGGCTGATGGAGGGCGGGCTGAGGGAGGAGGGGCTGAGGGAGGAGGGGCTGAAGGAGGAGGGGCTGAGTAAGGACGGGCTGAGGGAGGAGGGTCTGAGTGAGGAGGGGCGGAGGGAGGAGGGGCTGAGGGAAGAGGGGCTGAGGGAAGAGGAGTTGAGGGTGGAGGGTCTGAGAGAGGAAGGGCTAAGGGAGGAAGGGCTGAGGAAGGAGGGGCTGAGGGAGGAGGGGCTGAGGGAGGAGGGGCTGAGTGAGGAGGGGCGGAGGGAGGAGGGGCTGAGGGAGGAGGGGCTGAGGGAGGAGGGGCTGAGGGAGGAGGGGCTGAGGGAGGAGGGCCTGAGGAAGGAGGGGCTGAGGAACGAGGATCTGAAGGAGGAGTGCCTGAAGGAGGAGGGGCTGAAGGAGGAGGGGCTGAGGGAGGAGGGGCTGAGGGAGTAGGGGCTGAGGGAGGAGGGGCTGAGGGAGGAGGGACTGAGGGAGGAGGGGCTGAGGGAGGAGGGGCTGAGGGAGGAAGGGCTGAGGGAGGAGGGACTGAGGGAGGCGGGGCTGAGGGTGGAGGGACGGAGGGAGGAGGGGCTGAGTTAGGAGGGGCTGAGGGAGGAGGGTCTGAGTGAGGAGGGGCGAAGGAGGAGGGGCTGAGGGAAGAGGGGCTGAGGGAGGAGGAGCTGAGGGTGGAGGGTCTGAGAGAGGAAGGGCTGAGGGAGGAGAGACTGAGGGAGGAGGGGCTGAGGGAGGAGGGGCTGAGGGAGGAGGGTCTCAGTGAGGAGGGGCGGAGGGAGGAGGGGCTGAGGGAGGAGGGGCTGAGGGAGGAGGGGCGGAGGGAGGAGGGGCTGAGGGAGGAGGGCCTGAGGCAGGAGGGGCTGAGGGAGGAGGGTCTGAGTGAGGAGGGGCGGAGGGAGGAGGGGCTGAGGGAAGAGGGGCTGAGGGAGGAGGGGCTGAGGGAGGAAGGGCTGAGGGAGGAGGGACTGAGGGAGGCGGGGCTGAGTGTGGAGGGACGGAGGGAGGAGGGACTGAGGGAGGAGGGAATGATGGAGGAGGGTCTGAGTGAGGAGGGGCGGAGGGAGGAGGGGCTGAGGGAGGAGGGGCTGAGGGAGGAGGGGCTGAGGGAGGAGGGGCTGAGGGAGGAGGGGCTGAGGGAGGAGGGGCTGAGGGAAGAGGGGCTGAGGAAAGAGGGACTGAGGAAGGAGGGGCTGAGGGAGGAGGGTCTGAGTGAGGAGGGGCGGAGGGAGGAGGGGCTGAGGGTGAAGGGGCTGAGTGAGGAGGGGCGGAGGGAGGAGTGGCTGAGGAAGGAGGGGCTGAGGGAGGAGGGGCTGAAGTAGGAGGGGCTCAAGGAGGAGGGGCTGAGGGAGGAGGGGCGGAGGGAGGAGGGGCTGAGGGAGGAGGGGCTGAGGGAGGAGGGGCTGAGGGAGGAGGGGCTGAGGGAGGAGGGCCTGAGGAAGGAGGGGCTGAGGAACGAGGATCTGAAGGAGGAGTGCCTGAAGGAGGAGGGGCTGAAGGAGGAGGGGCTGAGGGAGGAGGGGCTGAGGGAGTAGGGGCTGAGGGAGGAGGGGCTGAGGGAGGAGGGACTGAGGGAGGAGGGGCTGAGGGAGGAGGGGCTGAGGGAGGAAGGGCTGAGGGAGGAGGGACTGAGGGAGGCGGGGCTGAGGGTGGAGGGACGGAGGGAGGAGGGGCTGAGTTAGGAGGGGCTGAGGGAGGAGGGTCTGAGTGAGGAGGGGCGAAGGAGGAGGGGCTGAGGGAAGAGGGGCTGAGGGAGGAGGAGCTGAGGGTGGAGGGTCTGAGAGAGGAAGGGCTGAGGGAGGAGAGACTGAGGGAGGAGGGGCTGAGGGAGGAGGGGCTGAGGGAGGAGGGTCTCAGTGAGGAGGGGCGGAGGGAGGAGGGGCTGAGGGAGGAGGGGCTGAGGGAGGAGGGGCGGAGGGAGGAGGGGCTGAGGGAGGAGGGCCTGAGGCAGGAGGGGCTGAGGGAGGAGGGTCTGAGTGAGGAGGGGCGGAGGGAGGAGGGGCTGAGGGAAGAGGGGCTGAGGGAGGAGGAGCTGAGGGTGGAGGGTCTGAGAGAGGAAGGGCTGAGGGAGGAGACACTGAGGGAGGAGGGGCTGAGGGAGGAGGGGCTGAGGGAGGAGGGTCTGAGTGAGGAGGGGCGGAGGGAGGAGGGGCTGAGGGAGGAGGGGCTGAGGGAGGAGGGGCGGAGGGAGGAGGGGCTGAGGGAGGAGGTCCTGAGGCAGGAGGGGCTGAGGAAGGAGGGGCTGAGGGGGGAGGGGCTGAGGGAGGAGGGGCTGAGGGAGGAGGGGCTGAAGGAGGAGGGGCTGAGTAAGGACGGGCTGAGGGAGGAGGGTCTGAGTGAGGAGGGGCGGAGGGAGGAGGGGCTGAGGGAAGAGGGGCTGAGGGAAGAGGAGTTGAGGGTGGAGGGTCTGAGAGAGGAAGGGCTAAGGAGGAAGGGCTGAGGAAGGAGGGGCTGAGGGAGGAGGGGCTGAGGGAGGAGGGGCTGAGTGAGGAGGGGCGGAGGGAGGAGGGGCTGAGGGAGGAGGGGCTGAGGGAGGAGGGGCGGAGGGAGGAGGGGCTGAGGGAGGAGGGCCTGAGGCAGGAGGGGCTGAGGAAGGAGGGGCTGAGGGAGGAGGGGCTGAGGGAGGAGGGGCTGAGGGAGGAGGGGCTGAGGGAGGAGGGGCTGAGGGTGGAGTGTCTGAGAGAGGAAGGGCTGAGGGAGGAGAGACTAAGGGAGGAGGGGCTGAGGGAGGAGGGGCTGAGGGTGGAGTGTCTGAGAGAGGAAGGGCTGAGGGAGGAGAGACTAAGGGAGGAGGGGCTGAGGGAGGAGGGGCTGAGGGAGCAGGGGCTGATGGAGGGCGGGCTGAGGGAGGAGGGGCTGAGGGAGGAGGGGCTGAAGGAGGAGGGGCTGAGTAAGGACGGGCTGAGGGAGGAGGGTCTGAGTGAGGAGGGGCGGAGGGAGGAGGGGCTGAGGGAAGAGGGGCTGAGGGAAGAGGAGTTGAGGGTGGAGGGTCTGAGAGAGGAAGGGCTAAGGGAGGAAGGGCTGAGGAAGGAGGGGCTGAGGGAGGAGGGGCTGAGGGAGGAGGGGCTGAGTGAGGAGGGGCGGAGGGAGGAGGGGCTGAGGGAGGAGGGGCTGAGGGAGGAGGGGCTGAGGGAGGAGGGGCTGAGGGAGGAGGGCCTGAGGAAGGAGGGGCTGAGGAACGAGGATCTGAAGGAGGAGTGCCTGAAGGAGGAGGGGCTGAAGGAGGAGGGGCTGAGGGAGGAGGGGCTGAGGGAGTAGGGGCTGAGGGAGGAGGGGCTGAGGGAGGAGGGACTGAGGGAGGAGGGGCTGAGGGAGGAGGGGCTGAGGGAGGAAGGGCTGAGGGAGGAGGGACTGAGGGAGGCGGGGCTGAGGGTGGAGGGACGGAGGGAGGAGGGGCTGAGTTAGGAGGGGCTGAGGGAGGAGGGTCTGAGTGAGGAGGGGCGAAGGAGGAGGGGCTGAGGGAAGAGGGGCTGAGGGAGGAGGAGCTGAGGGTGGAGGGTCTGAGAGAGGAAGGGCTGAGGGAGGAGAGACTGAGGGAGGAGGGGCTGAGGGAGGAGGGGCTGAGGGAGGAGGGTCTCAGTGAGGAGGGGCGGAGGGAGGAGGGGCTGAGGGAGGAGGGGCTGAGGGAGGAGGGGCGGAGGGAGGAGGGGCTGAGGGAGGAGGGCCTGAGGCAGGAGGGGCTGAGGGAGGAGGGTCTGAGTGAGGAGGGGCGGAGGGAGGAGGGGCTGAGGGAAGAGGGGCTGAGGGAGGAGGAGCTGAGGGTGGAGGGTCTGAGAGAGGAAGGGCTGAGGGAGGAGACACTGAGGGAGGAGGGGCTGAGGGAGGAGGGGCTGAGGGAGGAGGGTCTGAGTGAGGAGGGGCGGAGGGAGGAGGGGCTGAGGGAGGAGGGGCTGAGGGAGGAGGGGCGGAGGGAGGAGGGGCTGAGGGAGGAGGTCCTGAGGCAGGAGGGGCTGAGGAAGGAGGGGCTGAGGGGGGAGGGGCTGAGGGAGGAGGGGCTGAGGGAGGGGCTGAGGGAAGAGAGACTGTGAGAGGAGGGGCTGAGGGAGGATGGGCTGAGGGCGGAGGGTCTGATAGAGGAAGGGCTGAGGGAGGAGAGACTGAGGGAGGAGGCGCTGAGGGAGGAGGGGCTGAGGGAGGAGGGGCTGAGGGAGGAGGGACTGAGGGAGGAGGGGCTGAGGGAGGAGGGGCTGAGGGTGGAGTGTCTGAGAGAGGAAGGGCTGAGGGAGGAGAGACTAAGGGAGGAGGGGCTGAGGGAGGAGGGGCTGAGGGAGCAGGGGCTGATGGAGGGCGGGCTGAGGGAGGAGGGGCTGAGGGAGGAGGGGCTGAAGGAGGAGGGGCTGAGTAAGGACGGGCTGAGGGAGGAGGGTCTGAGTGAGGAGGGGCGGAGGGAGGAGGGGCTGAGGGAAGAGGGGCTGAGGGAAGAGGAGTTGAGGGTGGAGGGTCTGAGAGAGGAAGGGCTAAGGGAGGAAGGGCTGAGGAAGGAGGGGCTGAGGGAGGAGGGGCTGAGGGAGGAGGGGCTGAGTGAGGAGGGGCGGAGGGAGGAGGGGCTGAGGGAGGAGGGGCTGAGGGAGGAGGGGCGGAGGGAGGAGGGGCTGAGGGAGGAGGGCCTGAGGCAGGAGGGGCTGAGGAAGGAGGGGCTGAGGGAGGAGGGGCTGAGGGAGGAGGGGCTGAGGGAGGAGGGGCTGAGGGAGGAGGGGCTGAGGGTGGAGTGTCTGAGAGAGGAAGGGCTGAGGGAGGAGAGACTAAGGGAGGAGGGGCTGAGGGAGGACGGGCTGCGGAAGGAGGGGCTGAGGGAGGAGGGGCTGAGGGAGGAGGGGCTGAGGGAGGAGGGGCTGAGGGAGGAGGGTCTGAGTGAGGAGGGGCGGAGGAAGGAGGGGCTGAGGGAGGAGGGGCTGAGGGAGGATGGGCGGAGGGAGGAGGGGCTGAGGGAGGAGGGCCTGAGGCAGGAGGGGCTGAGGAAGGAGGGGCTGAGGGAGGAGGGGCTGAGGGAGGAGGGGCTGAGGGAGGAGGGGCTGAGGGAGGAGGGGCTGAGGGTGGAGTGTCTGAGAGAGGAAGGGCTGAGGGAGGAGGGACTGAGGGAGGAGGGGCTGAGGGAGGAGGGGCTGAGGGTGGAGTGTCTGAGAGAGGAAGGGCTGAGGGAGGAGAGACTAAGGGTGGAGGGGCTGAGGGAGGAGGGGCTGAGGGAGCAGGGGCTGAGGGAGGGCGAGCTGAGGGAGGAGGGGCTGAGGGAGGAGGGGCTGAAGGAGGAGGGGCTGAGGGAGGAGGCGCTGAGGGAGGAGGGACTGAGGGAGGAGAGGCTGAGGGAGGAGGGGCTGAGGGTGGAGTGTCTGAGAGAGGAAGGGCTGAGGGAGGAGAGACTAAGGGAGGAGGGGCTGAGGGAGGACGGGCTGCGGAAGGAGGGGCTGAGGGAGGAGGGGCTGAGGGAGGAGGGGCTGAGGGAGGAGGGGCTGAGGGAGGAGGGTCTGAGTGAGGAGGGGCGGAGGTAGGAGGGGCTGAGGGAGGAGGGGCTGAGGGAGGATGGGCGGAGGGAGGAGGGGCTGAGGGAGGAGTGCCTGAGGGAGGAGGGGCTGAGGAAGGAGGGGCTGAGGGAGGAGGGGCTGAAGGAGGAGGGGCTGAAGGAGGAGGGGCTGAGGGAGGAGGGGCGGAGGGAGGAGGGGCTGAGGAAGGAGGGGCTGAGGGAAGAGAGACTAAGGGAGGAGGGGCTGAGGGAGGAGGGGCTGAGGGAGCAGGGGTTGAAGGAGGGCGGGCTGAGGGAGGAGGGGCTGAGGGAGGAGGGGCTGAGGGAGGAGGGACTGAGGGAGGAGGGGCTGAGGGAGGAGGGGCTGAGGGTGGAGTGTCTGAGAGAGGAAGGGCTGAGGGAGGAGAGACTAAGGGAGGAGGGGCTGAGGGAGGAGGGGCTGAGGGAGGATGGGCGGAGGGAGGAGGGGCTGAGGGAGGAGTGCCTGAGGGAGGAGGGGCTGAGGAAGGAGGGGCTGAGGGAGGAGGGGCTGAAGGAGGAGGGGCTGAAGGAGGAGGGGCTGAGGGAGGAAGGGCTGAGGAAGAAGGGGCTGAGGGAGGAGGGGCTGAGGGAGGAGGGGCTGAGGGAGGAGGGTCTGAGAGAGGAAGGGCTGAGGGAGGAGAGACTGAGGGAAGAGGGGCTGAGGTAGGAGGGGCTGAGGATAGAAGGGCTGAGGGAGGAGGGGCTGAGGGAGGAGGGGCTGAGGGAGGAGGGGCTGAGGGAGGAGGTTCAGAGAGGGGAGGGGCTGAGGGGAGAGAGACTGAGGGAGAAGCGGCTGAGGGAGGAGGGGCTGAGGGAGGAGGGTCTGAGTGAGGAGGGGCGGAGGGAGGAGGGGCTTAGGGTGGAGGGGCTGAGGGAGGAGGGTCGGAGGGAGGAAGGGCTGAGGGAGGAGTGCCTGAGGGAGGAGGGGCTGAGGAAGGAGGGGCTGAGGGAGGAGTTGCTGAAGGAGGAGGGGCTGAAGGAGGAGGGGCTGAAGGAGGAGGGGCTGAGGGAGGAGGGGCGGAGGGAGGAGGGGCTGAGGGAGGAGAGACTGAGGGAGGAGGGGATGAGGGAGGAGGGGCTGAAGGAGGAGTGTCTGAGGGAGGAGGGGATGAGGGAGGAGGGGCTGAGGGAGGAAGGGCTGAGGAAGAAGGGGCTGAGGGAGGAGGGGCTGAGGGAGGAGGGGCTGAGGGAGGAGGGTCTGAGAGAGGAAGGGCTGAGGGAGGAGAGACTGAGGGAAGAGGGGCTGAGGTAGGAGGGGCTGAGGAAGGAAGGGCTGAGGGAGGAGGGGCTGAGGGAGGAGGGGCTGAGGGAGGAGGGGTTGAGGGAGGAGGTTCAGAGAGGGGAGGGGCTGAGGGGAGAGAGACTGAGGGAGAAGGGGCTGAGGGAGGAGGGGCTGAGGGAGGAGGGTCTGAGTGAGGAGGGGCGGAGGGAGGAGGGGCTTAGGGTGGAGGGGCTGAGGGAGGAGGGTCGGAGGGAGGAGGGGCTGAGGGAGGAGGGGCTGAGGGAGGAGGGGCTGAGGGAGGAGGGGCTGAGAGAGGAGGGTCTGAGTGAGGAGGGGCGGAGGTAGGAGGGGCTGAGGGAGGAGGGGCTGAGGGAGGAGGGGCGGAGGGAGGAGGGGCTGAGGAAATAGGGGCTGAGGGAGGAGGGTTTGAGGAAGGAGGGGCTGAGGGAGGAGGGGCTGAAGGAGGAGGGGCTGAAGGAGGAGGGGCTGAGGGAGGAGGGGCGGAGGGAGGAGGGGCTGAGGAAGGAGGGGCTGAGGGAGGAGGGGCTGAGGGAGGAGGGGCTGAGGGAGGAGGGGCTGAGGGAGGAGGGGCTGAGGGAGGAGAAGCTGAGGGAGGAGGGGCGGAGGGAGGAGGGGCTGAGGGAGGAGGGGCTGAGGGAGGAGGGGCTGAGGGAGGAGGGGCTGAGGGAGGAGGGGCGGAGGGAGGAGGGGCTGAGGAAGGAGGGGCTGAGGGAGGAGGGGCTGCGGAAGGAGGGGCTGAGGGAGGAGGGGCTGAAGGAGGAGGGGCTGAAGGAGGAGGGGCTGAGGGAGGAGGGTCGGAGGGAGGAGGGGCTGAGGGAGGAGGGGCTGAGGGAGGAGGTTCAGAGAGGGGAGGGGCTGAGGGGAGAGAGACTGAGGGAGAAGGGGCTGAGGGAGGAGGGGCTGAGGGAGGAGGGTCTGAGTGAGGAGGGGCTGAGGGAGGAGGGGCTGAAGGAGGAGGGGCTGAAGGAGGAGGGGCTGAGGGAGGAGGGGCTGAGGGAGGAGGGGCTAAAAGAGAGGAAGGGCTGAGGGAGGAGAGACTGAGGAATGAGGGGATGAGGGAAAAGGGCTGAGGGAGGAAGGGCTGAGGAAGGAGGGGCTGAGGGAGGAGGGGCTGAGAGAGGAGGGGCTGAGGGAGGAGGGGCTGAGGGAGGAGGGGCTGAGGGAGGAGGGGCTGAAGGAGGAGGGCTGAGGGAGGAGGGGCGGAGGGAGGAGGGGCGGAGGGAGGAGGGGCTGAGGAAGGAGGGGCTGAGGGAGGAGGGGCTGAGGGAGGAGGGGCTGAGGGAGGAGGGGCTGAGGGAGGAGGGGCTGAGGGAGGAGGGGCTGAGGGAGGAGGGTCTGAGTGAGGAGGGGCGGAGGTAGGAGGGGCTGAGGGAGGAGGGGCTGAGGGAGGAGGGGCGGAGGGAGGAGGGGCTGAGGAAGGAGGGGCTGAGGGAGGAGGGGCTGAGGGAGGAGGGGCTGAGGGAGGAGGGGCTGAGGGAGGAGGGGCTGAGGGAGGAGGGTCTGAGTGAGGAGGGGCGGAGGTAGGAGGGGCTGAGGGAGGAGGGGCTGAGGGAGGAAGGGCGGAGGGAGGAGGGGCTGAGGAAGGAGGGGCTGAGGGAGGAGGGGCTGAGGGAGGAGGGGCTGAGGGAGGAGGGGCTGAGGGAGGAGGGGCTGAGGGAGGAGGGGCTGAGGGAGGAGGGTCTGAGTGAGGAGGGGCGGAGGTAGGAGGGGCTGAGGGAGGAGGGGCGGAGGGAGGAGGGGCTGAGGAAGGAGGGGCTGAGGGAGGAGGGGCTGAGGGAGGAGGGGCTGAGGGAGGAGGGGCTGAGGGAGGAGGGGCTGAGGGAGGAGGGGCTGAGGGAAGAGGGGCTGAGGGAGGAGGGTCTGAGTGAGGAGGGGCGGAGGTAGGAGGGGCTGAGGGAGGAGGGGCTGAGGGAGGAGGGGCGGAGGGAGGAGGGGCTGAGGAAGGAGGGGCTGAGGGAGGAGGGGCTGAGGAAGGAGGCGCTGAGGGAGGAGGGGCTGAAGGAGGAGGGGCTGAAGGAGGAGGGGCTGAGGGAGGAGGGTCGGAGGGAGGAGGGGCTGAGGGAGGAGGGGCTGAGGGAGGAGGTTCAGAGAGGGGAGGGGCTGAGGGGAGAGAGACTGAGTGAGAAGGGGCTGAGGGAGGAGGGGCTGAGGGAGGAGGGTCTGAGTGAGGAGGGGCTGAGGGAGGAGTTGCTGAAGGAGGAGGGGCTGAAGGAGGAGGGGCTAAGGGAGGAGGGGCGGAGGGAGGAGGGGCTGAGGGAGGAGTTGCTGAGGGAGGAGGGTCTGAGTGAGGAGGGGCGGAGGTAGGAGGGGCTGAGGGAGGAGGGGCTGAGGGAGGATCGGCGGAGGGAGGAGGGGCTGAGGGAGGAGTGCCTGAGGGAGGAGGGGCTGAGGAAGGAAGGGCTGAGGGAGGAGGGGCTGAAGGAGGAGGGGCTGAAGGAGGAGGGGCTGAGGGAGGAGGGGCGGAGGGAGGAAGGGCTGAGGAAGGAGGGGCTGAGGGAAGAGAGACTAAGGGAGGAGGGGCTGAGGGAGGAGGGGCTGAGGGAGCAGGGGTTGAGGGAGGGCGGGCTGAGGGAGGAGGGGCTGAGGGAGGAGGGGCTGAGGGAGGAGGGACTGAGGGAGGAGGGGCTGAGGGAGGAGGGGCTGAGGGTGGAGTGTCTGAGAGAGGAAGGGCTGAGGGAGGAGAGACTAAGGGAGGAGGGGCTGAGGGAGGAGGGGCTGAGGGAGGATGGGCGGAGGGAGGAGGGGCTGAGGGAGGAGTGCCTGAGGGAGGAGGGGCTGAGGAAGGAGGGGCTGAGGGAGGAGGGGCTGAAGGAGGAGGGGCTGAAGGAGGAGGGGCTGACGGAGGAGGGGCTGAGGGAGGAGGGGCTAAAAGAGAGGAAGGGCTGAGGGAGGAGAGACTGAGGAATGAGGGGATGAGGGAAAAGGGCTGAGGGAGGAAGGGCTGAGGAAGGAGGGGCTGAGGGAGGAGGGGCTGAGAGAGGAGGGGCTGAGGGAGGAGAGGCTGAGGGAGGAGGGGCTGAGGGAGGAGGGGCTGAAGGAGGAGGGGCTGAGGGAGGAGGGGCGGAGGGAGGAGGGGCGGAGAGAGGAGGGGCTGAGGAAGGAGGGGCTGAGGGAGGATGGGCTGAGGGAGGAGAGACTGAGGGAGGAGGGGCTGAGGGAGGAAGGGCTGAGGAAGGAGGGGCTGAGGGAGGAGGGGCTGAGGGAGGAGGGGCTGAGGGAGGAGGGTCTGAGAGAGGAAAGGCTGAGGGAGGAGAGACTGAGGGATTAGTTGCTGAGGGAGGAGGGACTGAGGAAGGAGGGGCTGAGGGAGGAGGGGCTGAGGGATTAGGGGCTGAGGGAGGAGGGGCTGAGGGAGGAGGGTCTGAGTGAGGAGGGGCGGAGGGAGGAGGGGCTGAGGGAGGAGGGGCTGAGGGAGGAGGGGCGGAGGGAGGAGGGGCTGAGGGAGGAGTGCCTGAGGGAGGAGGGGCTGAGGAAGGAGGGCTGAGGGAGGAAGGGCTGAGGGAGGAGGGGCTGACGGAGTGGCTGAGGGAAGAGAGACTGAGGGAGGAGGGGCTGAGGGAGGAGGGGCTGAGGGAGGAGAGACTGAGGGAGGAGGGGCTGAGGGAGGAGGGGCTGAGGAAGGAGGGGCTGAGGGAGGAGGGGCTGAGGGAGGAGGGGCTGAGGGAGGAGGGTCTGAGTGAGGAGGGGCTGAGGGAAGAGAGACTGAGGGAGGAGGGGCTGAGGGAGGAGGGGGCTGAGGGAGGAGGGTCTGAGAGAGGAAGGGCTGAGGGAGGAGAGACTGAGGGAGGAGGGGGCTGAGGGAGGAGGGGCGGAGGGAGGAGGGGCTGAGGGAGGAGGGGCTGAGGGAGGAGGGCCTGAGGGAGGAGGGGCTGAGGGAGGAGGGGCTGAGGGAGGAGGGGCTGAGGGAGGAGGGGCGGAGGGAGGAGGGGCTGAGGGAGGAGTGCCTGAGGGAGGAGGGGCTGAGGGAAGAGAGACTGAGGGAGGAGGGGCTGAGGGAGGAGGGGGCTGAGGGAGGAGGGTCTGAGAGAGGAAGGGCTGAGGGAGGAGAGACTGAGGGAGGAGGGGGCTGAGGGAGGAGGGGCGGAGGGAGGAGGGGCTGAGGGAGGAGGGGCTGAGGGAGGAGGGCCTGAGGGAGGAGGGGCTGAGGGAGGAGGGGCTGAGGGAGGAGGGGCTGAGGGAGGAGGGGCTGAGGGAGGAGGGTCTGAGTGAGGAGGGGCGGAGGGAGGAGGGGCTGAGGGAGGAGGGGCTGAGGGAGGAGGGTCTGAGAGAGGAAGGGCTGAGGGAGGAGAGACTGAGGAAGGAGGGGCTGTGGGAGGAGGGGCGGAGGGAGGAGGGGCTGAGGGAGGAGGGGCTGAGGGAGGAGGGCCTGAGGGAGGAGGGGCTGAGGGAGGAGGGGCTGAAGGAGGAGGGGCTGAGGGAGGAGGGGCGGAGGGAGGAGGGGCTGAGGGAGGAGTGCCTGAGGGAGGAGGGGCTGAGGGAAGAGAGACTGAGGGAGGAGGGGCTGAGGGAGGAGGGGGCTGAGGGAGGAGGGTCTGAGAGAGGAAGGGCTGAGGGAGGAGAGACTGAGGGAGGAGGGGGCTGAGGGAGGAGGGGCGGAGGGAGGAGGGGCTGAGGGAGGAGTGCCTGAGGGAGGAGGGGCTGAGGAAGGAGGGCTGAGGGAGGAAGGGCTGAGGGAGGAGGGGCTGAGGGAGTGGCTGAGGGAAGAGAGACTGAGGGAGGAGGGGCTGAGGAGGAGGGGCTGAGGGAGGAGAGACTGAGGGAGGAGGGGCTGAGGGAGGAGGGGCTGAGGAAGGAGGGGCTGAGGGAGGAGGGGCTGAGGGAGGAGGGGCTGAGGGAGGAGGGGCTGAGGGAAGAGGGGCTGAGGGAAGAGAAGCTGAGGGAGGAGGGGCGGAGGGAGGAGGGGCTGAGGGAGGAGTGCCTGAGGGAGGAGGGGCTGAGGGAAGAGAGACTGAGGGAGGAGGGGCTGAGGGAGGAGGGGCTGAGGGAGGAGGGTCTGAGTGAGGAGGGGCGGAGGGAGGAGGGGCTGAGGGAGGAGGGGCTGAGGGAGGAGGGGCGGAGGGAGGAGGGGCTGAGGGAGGAGTGCCTGAGGGAGGAGGGGCTGAGGAAGGAGGGCTGAGGGAGGAAGGGCTGAGGGAGGAGGGGCTGAGGGAGTGGCTGAGGAAGAGAGACTGAGGGAGGAGGGGCTGAGGGAGGAGGGGCTGAGGGAGGAGAGACTGAGGGAGGAGGGGCTGAGGGGGGAGGGGCTGAGGAAGGAGGGGCTGAGGGAGGAGGGGCTGAGGGAGGAGGGCCTGAGGGAGGAGGGGCTGAGGAAGGAGGGCTGAGGGAGGAAGGGCTGAGGGAGGAGGGGCTGAGGGAGTGGCTGAGCGAAGAGTGACTGAGGGAGGAGGGGCTGAGGGAGGAGGGACTGAGGGAGGAGGGGCTGAGGGAAGAGAGACTGAGGGAGGAGGGGCTGAGGGAGGAGGGGCTGAGGGAGGAGGGTCTGAGAGAGGAAGGGCTGAGGGAGGAGAGACTGAGAAGGAGGGGCTGAGGGAGGAGGGGCTGAGGAAGGAGGGGCTGAGGGAGGAGGGGCTGAGGGAGGAGGGGCTGAGGGAGGAGGGGCTGAGGGAGGAGGGTCTGAGTGAGGAGGGGCGGACGGTGGAGGGGCTGAGGAAGGAGGGCTGTGGGAGGAGGGGCGGAGGGAGGAGGGGCTGAGGGAGGAGGGGCTGAGGGAGGAGGGCCTGAGGGAGGAGGGGCTGAGGGAGGAGGGGCTGAGGGAGGAGGGGCGGAGGGAGGAGGGGCTGAGGGAGGAGTGCCTGAGGGAGGAGGGGCTGAGGGAAGAGAGACTGAGGGAGGAGGGGCTGAGGGAGGAGGGGGCTGAGGGAGGAGGGTCTGAGAGAGGAAGGGCTGAGGGAGGAGAGACTGAGGGAAGAGGGGCTGAGGGAGGAGGGTTTGAGGAAGGAGGGGCTGAGGGAAGAGGGGCTGAGGGAGGAGGGGCTGAGGGAGAAGGGGCTAAGGGAGGAGGGTCTGAGTGAAGAGGGGCGGAAGGAGGAGGGGCTGAGGGAGGAGGGGCTAAGGGAGGAGGGGCGGAGGAAGGAGGGGCTGAGGGAGGAGTGCCTGAGGGAGGAGGGGCTGAGGAAGGAGGGGCTGAGGGAGGAGGGGCTGAGGGAGGAGGGGCGGAGGGAGGAGGGGCTGAGGGAAGAGAGACTGAGGGAGGAGGGGCTGAGGGAGGAGGGGCTGAGGGAGGAGGGTCTGAGTGAGGAGGGGCGGAGGGAGGAAGGGCTGAGGGAGGAGGGCCTGAGGGAGGAGGGGCTGTGGAAGGAGGGGCTGAGGGAGGAGGGGCTGAAGGACGAGGGGCTGAAGGAGGAGGGGCTGAGGGAGGAGGGGCAGAGGGAGGAGGGGCTGTGAGAGGAGGGGCTGAGGGAGGAGGGGCTGAGGAAAGAGGGGCTGAGGAAATAGGGGCTGAGGGAGGAGGGGCTGAGGGAGGAGGGGCTGAGGGAGGAGGGGCTGAGGGAGTGGCTGAGGGAAGAGAGACTGAGGGAGGAGGGGCTGAGGGAGGAGGGGCTGAGGGAGGAGGGGCTGAGGGAAGAGAGACTGAGGGAGGAGGGGCTGAGGGAGGAGGGGCTGAGGGAGGAGGGTCTGAGAGAGGAAGGGCTGAGGGAGGAGAGACTGAGGGAGGAGGGGCTGAGGGAGGAGGGGCTGAGGAAGGAGGGCTGAGGGAGGAGGGGCTGAGGGAGGAGGGGCTGAGGGAGGAGGGGCTGAGGGAGGAGGGCTGAGGGAGGAGGGCTGAGGGAGGAGGGGCTGAGGAAGGAGGGGCTGAGGAACGAGTATCTGAAGGAGGAGTGCCTGAAGGAGGAAGGGCTGAAGGAGGAGGGGCTGAGGGAGGAGGGGCTGAAGGAGTAGGGGCTGAGGGAGGAGGGGCTGAGGGAGGAGGGACTGAGGGAGGAGGGGCTGAGGGAGGAGGGGCTGAGGGAGGAAGGGCTGAGGGAGGAGGGACTGAGGGAGGCGGGGCTGAGGGTGGAGGGACGGAGGGAGGAGGGGCTGAGTTAGGAGGGGCTGAGGGAGGAGGGGCTGAGGGAGGAGGGTCTGAGTGAGGAGGGGCGGAGGGAGGAGGGGCTGAGGAAGGAGGGGCTGTGGGAGGAGGGGCGGAGGGAGGAGGGGCTGAGGGAGGAGGGGCTGAGGGAGGAGGGCCTGAGGGAGGAGGGGCTGAGGAGGAGGGGCTGAGGGAGGAGGGGCTGAGGGAGGAGGAGCGGAGGGAGGAGGGGCTGAGGGAGGAGTGCCTGAGGGAGGAGGGGCTGAGGGAAGAGAGACTGAGGGAGGAGGGGCTGAGGGAGGAGGGGGCTGAGGGAGGAGGGTCTGAGAGAGGAAGGGCTGAGGGAGGAGAGACTGAGGGAGGAGGGGGCTGAGGGAGGAGGGGCGGAGGGAGGAGGGGCTGAGGGAGGAGTGCCTGAGGGAGGAGGGGCTGAGGAAGGAGGGCTGAGGGAGGAAGGGCTGAGGGAGGAGGGGCTGAGGGAGTGGCTGAGGGAAGAGAGACTGAGGGAGGAGGGGCTGAGGGAGGAGGGCTGAGGGAGGAGAGACTGAGGGAGGAGGGGCTGAGGGAGGAGGGGCTGAGGAAGGAGGGGCTGATGGAGGAGGGGCTGAGGGAGGAGGGGCTGAGGGAGGAGGGGCTGAGGGAGGAGGGGCTGAGGGAGGAGGGGCTGAGGGAGGAGGGGCGGAGGGAGGAGGGGCTGAGGAAGGAGTGCCTGAGGGAGGAGGGGCTGAGGGAAGAGAGACTGAGGGAGGAGGGGCTGAGGGAGGAGGGGCTGAGGGAGGAGGGTCTGAGTGAGGAGGGGCGGAGGGAGGAGGGGCTGAGGGAGGAGGGGCTGAGGGAGGAGGGGCGGAGGGAGGAGGATCTGAGGGAGGAGTGCCTGAGGGAGGAGGGGCTGAGGAAGGAGTGCTGAGGGAGGAAGGGCTGAGGGAGGAGGGGCTGAGGGAGTGGCTGAGGGAAGAGAGACTGAGGGAGGAGGGGCTGAGGGAGGAGGGGCTGAGGGAGGAGAGACTGAGGGAGGAGGGGCTGAGGGGGGAGGGGCTGAGGAAGGAGGGGCTGAGGGAGGAGGGACTGAGGGAGGAGGGCCTGAGGGAGGAGGGGCTGAGGAAGGAGGGCTGAGGGAGGAAGGGCTGAGGGAGGAGGGGCTGAGGGAGTGGCTGAGCGAAGAGAGACTGAGGGAGGAGGGGCTGAGGGAGGAGGGACTGAGGGAGGAAGGGCTGAGGGAAGAGAGACTGAGGGAGGAGGGGCTGAGGGAGGAGGGGCTGAGGGAGGAGGGTCTGAGAGAGGAAGGGCTGAGGGAGGAGAGACTGAGGGAGGAGGGGCTGAGGGAGGAGGGGCTGAGGAAGGAGGGGCTGAGGGAGGAGGGGCTGAGGGAGGAGGGGCTGAGGGAGGAGGGGCTGAGGGAGGAGGGTCTGAGTGAGGAGGGGCGGACGGTGGAGGGGCTGAGGAAGGAGGGGCTGTGGGAGGAGGGGCGGAGGGAGGAGGGGCTGAGGGAGGAGGGGCTGAGGGAGGAGGGCCTGAGGGAGGAGGGGCTGAGGGAGGAGGGGCTGAGGGAGGAGGGGCGGAGGGAGGAGGGGCTGAGGGAGGAGTGCCTGAGGGAGGAGGGGCTGAGGGAAGAGAGACTGAGGGAGGAGGGGCTGAGGAGGAGGGGCTGAGGGAGGAGGGCCTGAGGGAGGAGGGCTGAGGGTGGAGGGGCTGAGGGAGGAGGGGCTGAGGGAGGAGGGGCTGAGGGAGGAGGGTCTGAGGGAGTGGCTGAGCGAAGAGAGACTGAGGGAGGAGGGGCTGAGGGAGGAGGGACTGAGGGAGGAAGGGCTGAGGGAAGAGAGACTGAGGGAGGAGGGGCTGAGGGAGGAGGGGCTGAGGGAGGAGGGTCTGAGAGAGGAAGGGCTGAGGGAGGAGAGACTGAGGGAGGAGGGGCTGAGGGAGGAGGGGCTGAGGAAGGAGGGGCTGAGGGAGGAGGGGCTGAGGAAGGAGGGGCTGAGGGAGGAGGGGCTGAGGGAGGAGGGCCTGAGGGAGGAGGGGCTGAGGAAGGAGGGCTGAGGGAGGAAGGGCTGAGGGAGGAGGGGCTGAGGGAGTGGCTGAGCGAAGAGAGACTGAGGGAGGAGGGGCTGAGGGAGGAGGGACTGAGGGAGGAAGGGCTGAGGGAAGAGAGACTGAGGGAGGAGGGGCTGAGGGAGGAGGGGCTGAGGGAGGAGGGTCTGAGAGAGGAAGGGCTGAGGGAGGAGAGACTGAGGGAGGAGGGGCTGAGGGAGGAAGGGCTGAGGGAGGAGGGGCTGAGGGAGTGCCTGAGCGAAGAGAGACTGAGGGAGGAGGGGCTGAGGGAGGAGGGACTGAGGGAGGAAGGGCTGAGGGAAGAGAGACTGAGGGAGGAGGGGCTGAGGGAGGAGGGGCTGAGGGAGGAGGGTCTGAGAGAGGAAGGGCTGAGGGAGGAGAGACTGAGGGAGGAGGGGCTGAGGGAGGAGGGGCTGAGGAAGGAGGGGCTGAGGGAGGAGGGGCTGAGGAAGGAGGGGCTGAGGGAGGAGGGGCTGAGGGAGGAGGGCCTGAGGGAGGAGGGGCTGAGGAAGGAGGGCTGAGGGAGGAAGGGCTGAGGGAGGAGGGGCTGAGGGAGTGGCTGAGCGAAGAGAGACTGAGGGAGGAGGGGCTGAGGGAGGAGGGACTGAGGGAGGAAGGGCTGAGGGAAGAGAGACTGAGGGAGGAGGGGCTGAGGGAGGAGGGGCTGAGGGAGGAGGGTCTGAGAGAGGAAGGGCTGAGGGAGGAGAGACTGAGGGAGGAGGGGCTGAGGGAGGAGGGGCTGAGGAAGGAGGGGCTGAGGGAGGAGGGGCTGAGGGAGGAGGGTCTGAGTGAGGAGGGGCGGAGGGTGGAGGGGCTGAGGGAGGAGGGGCTGAGGGAGGAGGGGCGGAGGGAGGAGGGGCTGAGGGAGGAGGGGCTGAGGGAGGAGGGGCTGAGGGAGGAGGGTCTGAGTGAGGAGGGGCGGAGAGAGGAGGGGCTGAGGGAGGAGGGGCTGAGGGAGGATGGGCGGAGGGAGGAGGGGCTGAGGGAGGAGGGCCTGAGGGAGGAGGGGCTGAGGAAGGAGGGGCTGAGGGAGGAAGATCTGAGGGAGGAGGGGCTGAGGGAGGGGCTGAGGGAAGAAAGACTGAGGGAGGAGGGGCTGAGGGAGGAGGGGCTGAGGGAGGAGGGGCTGAGGGAGGAGGGTCTGAGTGAGGAGGGGCTGAAGGAGGAGGGGCTGAGTGAGGAGGGTCTGAGTGAGGAGGGGCGGAGGGAGGAGGGGCTGAGGGTGGAGGGGCTGAGGGAGGAGGGGCGGAGGGAGGAGGGGCTGAGGGAGGAGTGCCTGAGGGAGGAGGGGCTGAGGAAGGAGGGGCTGAGGGAGGAGGGACTGAAGGAGGAGGGGCTAAAGGAGGAGGGGCTGGAGAGGAGGGGCGGAGGGAGGAGGGGCTGAGGAAGGAGGGGCTGAGGGAAAAGAGACTGAGGGAGGAGGGGCTGAGGGAGGAGGGGCTGAGGGAGGAGGGTCTGAGTGAGGAGGAGCGGAGGCGGGAGGGGTTGAGGGAGGAGGGGCTGAGTGAAAAGGGGCGGAGGGAGGAGTGGATGAGGTAGGAGGGGCTGAGGGAGGAGGGGCTGAAGGAGGAGGGGCTGAAGGAGGAGGGGCTGAGGGAGGAGGGGCGGAGGGAAGAATGGCTGAGGGAGGAGGGGCTGAGGGAGGAGGGGCTGAGGGAGGAGGGGCTGAGGAAGGAGGGGCTGAGGGAGGAGGATCTGAAGGAGGAGGGGCTGAAGGAGGAGGGGCTGAAGGAGGAGGGGCTGAGGGAGGAGGGGCTAAGGGAGGAGGGGCTGAGGGAGGAGGGGCTGAGGTAGGAGGGGCTGAGGGAGGAGGGGCTGAGGGAGGAGGGTCTGAGTGAGGAGGGGCGGAGGGAGGAGTGCCTGAGGGAGGAGGGGCTGAGGAAGGAGGGGCGGAGGGAGGAGGGGCTGAGGGAGGAGTGCCTGAGGGAGGAGGGGCTGAGGAAGGAGGGGCTGAGGGAGGAGGGGCTGAGGGAGGAGGGGCTGAGGGAGGAGGGGCTGAGGGAGGAGGGACTGAAGGAGGAGGGGCTAAGGGAGGAGGGGCTGAGGGAGGAGGGACTGAGGGAGGAAGGGCTGAGGGTGGAGGGTCTGAGAGAGGAAGGGCTGAGGAGGGAGAGACTGAGGGAGGAGGGGCTGAGGGAGGAGGGGCTGAGCGAGGAGGGTCTGAGTGAGGAGAGGCAGAGGGAGGAGGGGCTGAGGGAGGAGGGGCTGAGGGAGGAGTGGCGGAGGGAGGAGGGGCTGAGGGAGGAGGGCCTGAGGGAGGAGGGGCTGAGGAAGGAGGGGCTGAGGGAGGAGGGGCTGAGGGAGGAGGGGCTGAGGGAGGGGCTGAGGGAAGAAAGACTGAGGGAGGAGGGGCTGAGGGAGGAGGGGCTGAAGGAGGAGGGTCTGAGTGAGGAGGGCCGGAGGGAGGAGGGGCTGAGGGAGGAGGGGCTGAGGGCGGAGGGTCTGATAGAGGAAGGGCTTAGGGAGGAGGGGCTGAGGGAGGAGGGGCTGAGGGAGGAAGGGCTGAGGGAGGAGGGCTGAGGGAGGAGGGGCTGAGGGAGGAGGGGCTGAAAGAGGAGAGGCTGAGGGAGGAGAGACTGAGGGAGGAGGGGATGAGGGAGGAGGGGCTGAGGGAGGAGTGTCTGAGGGAGGAAGGGCTGAGGGAGGTGAGACTGAGGGAGAAGGCGCTGAGGGAGGAGGGTCAGAGGGGAGGGGCTGAGGGAAGAGAGACTGAGGGAGGAGGGGCTGAGGGAGGAGGGGCTGAGGGAGGAGGGTCTGAGTGAGAACGGGCGGAGGGAGGAGGGGCTGAGGTAGGAGGGGCTGAGGGAGGAGGGGCTGAGGGAGGAGGGTCTGAGTGAGGAGGGGCGGAGGGTGGAGGGGCTGAGGGAGGAGGGGCTGAGGGAGGAGGGGCGGAGGGAGGAGGGGCTGAGGGAGGAGGGGCTGAGGGAGGAGGGGCTGAGGGAGGAGGGTCTGAGTGAGGAGGGGCGGAGAGAGGAGGGGCTGAGGGAGGAGGGGCTGAGGGAGGATGGGCGGAGGGAGGAGGAGCTGAGGGAGGAGGGCCTGAGGGAGGAGGGGCTGAGGAAGGAGGGGCTGAGGGAGGAGGATCTGAGGGAGGAGGGGCTGAGGGAGGGGCTGAGGGAAGAAAGACTGAGGGAGGAGGGGCTGAGGGAGAAGGGGCTGAGGGAGGAGGGGCTGAGGGAGGAGGGTCTGAGTGAGGAGGGGCTGAAGGAGGAGGGCTGAGTGAGGAGGGTCTGAGTGAGGAGGGGCGGAGGGAGGAGGGGCTGAGGGTGGAGGGGCTGAGGGAGGAGGGGCGGAGGGAGGAGGGGCTGAGGGAGGAGTGCCTGAGGGAGGAGGGGCTGAGGAAGGAGGGGCTGAGGGAGGAGGGGCTGAAGGAGGAGGGGCTGAAGGAGGAGGGGCTGGAGAGGAGGGGCGGAGGGAGGAGGGGCTGAGGAAGGAGGGGCTGAGGGAAGAGAGACTGAGGGAGGAGGGGCTGAGGGAGGAGGGGCTGAGGGAGGAGGGTCTGAGTGAGGAGGAGCGGAGGCGGGAGGGGCTGAGGGAGGAGGGGCTGAGTGAAAAGGGGCGGAGGGAGGAGTGGATGAGGTAGGAGGGGCTGAGGGAGGAGGGGCTGAAGGAGGAGGGGCTGAAGGAGGAGGGGCTGAGGGAGGAGGGGCGGAGGGAAGAATGGCTGAGGGAGGAGGGGCTGAGGGAGGAGGGGCTGAGGGAGGAGGGGCTGAGGAAGGAGGAGCTGAGGGAGGAGGATCTGAAGGAGGAGGGGCTGAAGGAGGAGGGGCTGAAGGAGGAGGGGCTGAGGGAGGAGGGGCTAAGGGAGGAGGGGCTGAGGGAGGAGGGGCTGAATGTGGAGGGGCGGAGGGAGGAGGGTCTGAGTGAGGAGGGGCGGAGGGTGAAGGGGCTGAGGGAGGAGGGGCTGAGGGAGGAGGGGCTGAGGGAGGAGTGTCTGAGGGAGGAAGGGCTGAGGGAGGTGAGACTGAGGGAGAAGGCACTGAGGGAGGAGGGTCAGAGGGGAGGGGCTGAGGGAAGAGAGACTGAGGGAGGAGGGGCTGAGGGAGGAGGGGCTGAGGGAGGAGGGTCTGAGTGAGAACGGGCGGAGGGAGGAGGGGCTGAGGTAGGAGGGGCTGAGGGAGGAGGGGCTGAGGGAGGAGGGTCTGAGTGAGGAGGGGCGGAGGGTGGAGGGGCTGAGGGAGGAGGGGCTGAGGGAGGAGGGGCGGAGGGAGGAGGGGCTGAGGGAGGAGGGGCTGAGGGAGGAGGGTCTGAGTGAGGAGGGGCGGAGGGAGGAGTGCCTGAGGGAGGAGGGGCTGAGGAAGGAGGGGCGGAGGGAGGAGGGGCTGAGGGAGGAGTGCCTGAGGGAAGAGGGGCTGAGGAAGGAGGGGCTGAGGGAGGAGGGGCTGAAGGAGGAGGGGCTGAAGGAGGAGGGGCTGAGGGAGGAGGGGCGGAGGGAGAAAGGGCTGAGGAAGGAGGGGCTGAGGGAAGAGAGACTGTGGGAGGAGGGGCTGAGGGAGGAGGGGCTGAGGGAGGAGGGTCTGAGTGAGGAGGGGCTGAAAGAGGAGGGGCTGAGGGAGGAGGGTCTGAGTGAGGAGGGGCGGAGGGAGGAGGGGCTGAGGGAGGAGGGGCTGAGGGAGGAGGGGCTGAGGGAGGAGGGTCTGAGTGAGGAGGGGCGGAGAGAGGAGGGGCTGAGGGAGGAGGGGCTGAGGGAGGATGGGCGGAGGGAGGAGGGGCTGAGGGAGGAGTGCCTGAGGGAGGAGGGGCTGAGGGAGGAGGGTCTGAGTGAGGAGGGGCGGAGGGAGGAGGGGCTGAGGGAGGAGGGGCTGAGGGTGGAGGGGCGGAGGGAGGAGGGGCTGAGGGAGGAGTGCCTGAGGGAGGAGGGGCTGAGGAAGGAGGGGCTGAGGGAGGAGGTGCTGAAGGAGGAGGGGCTGAAGGAGGAGGGGCTGAGGGAGGAGGGGCGGAGGGAGGAGGGGCTGAGGAAGGAGGGGCTGAGGGAAGAGAGACTGAGGGAGGAGGGGCTGAGGGAGGAGGGGCTGAGGGAGGAGGGTCTGAGTGAGGAGGGGCTGAAGGAGGAGGGGCTGAGGGAGGAGGGTCTGAGTGAGGCGGAGCGGAGGGAGAAGGGGCTGAGGGAGGAGGGGCGGAGGGAGAAGGGGCTGAGGGAGGAGTGCCTGAGGGAGGAGGGGCTGAGGAAGGAGGGGCTGAGGGAGGAGGGGCTGAAGGAGGAGGGGCTGAAGGAGGAGGGGCTGAGGGAGGAGGGGCGGAGGGAGGAGGGGCTGAGGAAGGAGGGGCTGAGGGAAGAGAGACTGAGGGAGGAGGGGCTGAGGGAGGAGGGGCTGAGGGAGGAGGGTCTGAGTGAGGAGGAGCGGAGAGAGGAGGGGCTGAGGGAAGAGGGGCTGAGGGAGGAGGGGCGAAGGGAGGAGGGGCTGAGGGAGGAGGGGCGGAGGGAGGAGGGGCGAAGGGAGGAGGGGCTGAGGGAGGAGGGGCTGAGGGAGGAGGGGCTGAGGGAGGAGGGGCTGAGGGAGGAGGGGCTGAGGGAGGAGGGGCTGAGGGAGGAGGGACTGAGGGAGAAGGGGCTGAGGGAGGAGGGGCTGAAGGAGGAGGGGCTGAAGGAGGAGGGGCTGAGGGAGGAGGGGCGGAGGGAGGAGGGGCTGAGAGTGGGAGGACGGATGGAGGAGGGACTGAGGGAAGAGGGGCTGAGGGAGGAGGGTCTGAGTGAGGAGGGGCGGAGGGAGGAGGGGCTGAGGGAGGAGGGGCTGAGAGAGGAGGGGCGGAGAGAGTTGTGGCTGAGGAAGGAGGGGCTGAGGGAGGAGGGGCTGAGGGAGGAGGGGCTGAGGGAGGAGGGGCTGAGGGAGGAGGGGCTGAGGGAGGAGGGGCTGAGGAAGGAGGGGCTGAGGGAGGAGGGGCTTAGGGAGGAGGGGCTGAGGGAGGAGGGACTGAGGGAGGAGGGGCTGAGGGAGGAGGGGCTGAAGGAGGAGGGGCTGAAGGAGGAGGGGCTGAGGGAGGAGGGGCTGAGGGAGGAGGGGCTGAGGGAGAGGGGCTGAGGGAGGAGGGGCTGAGGGAGGAGGGGCTGAGGGAGGAGGGACTGAGGGAGGAGGTGCTGAGGGAGGAGGATCTGAGGGAGGAGGGGCTGAGGGAGGAAGGGCTGAGGGAGGAGGGACTGAGGGAGGCGGGGCTGAGAGTGGAGGGACGGAGGGAGGAGGGACTGAGGGAGGAGGGGCTGAGGGAGGAGGGTCTGAGTGAGGAGGGGCGGAGGGAGAAGGGGCTGAGGGAGGAGGGGCTGAGAGAGGAGGGGCGGAGGGAGGAGTGGCTGAGGAAGGAGGGGCTGAGGGAGGAGGGGCTGAAGGAGGAGGGGCTGAAGGAGGAGGGGCTGAGGGAGGAGGGGCATAGGGAGGAGGGGCTGAGGGAGGAGGGGCTGAGGGAGGAGGGGATAAGGGAGGAGGGGCTTAGGAAGGAGGGGCTGAGGGAGGAGGATCTGAAGGAGGAGGGGCTGAAGGAGGAGGGGCTGAAGGAGGAGGGGCTGAGGGAGGAGGGGCTGAGGGAGGAGGGGCTGAGGGAGGAGGGGCTGAGGGAGGAGGGACTGAGTGAGGAGGGGCTGAGGGAGGAGGGGCTGAAGGAGGAAGGGCTGAGGGAGGAAGGGCTGAGGGAGGAGGGACTGAGGGAGGCGGGGCTGAGGGTGGAGGGACGGAGGGAGGAGGGACTGAGGGAGGAGGGGCTGAGGGAGGAGGGTCTGAGTGAGGCGGGGCGGAGGGAGGAGGGGCTGAGGGAGGATTGACTGAGGAAGGAGGGGATGAGGGAGGAGAGATTGAGGGAGGATGGGCTGAGGGAGGAGGGACGGAGGGAAGAGGGGCTGAGGAAGGAGGGGCTGAGGGAGGAGGGGCTGAAGGAGGAGGGGCTGAAGGAATAGGGCTGAGGGAGGAGGGGCTGAGGCAGGAGGGGCTGAGGGAGGAGGGGCTGAGGAAGTAGGGTCTGAGTGAGGAGGGACGGAGGGAGGAGGCGCTGAGGGAGGAGGGGTGGAGGGAGGAGGGGCTGAGGGAGGAGGGGCTGAGGAAGGAGGGGCTGAGGCAGGAAGGGCTGAAGGAGGAGGGGCTGAGGGGGGAGGGTCTGAGTGAGGAGGGACGGAGGGAGGAGGGGCTGAGGGAGGAGGGGCTGAGGAAGGAGGGGCTGAGGAAGGAGGGGCTGAGGGAGGAGGGGCTGAAGGAGGAGTTGCTGAGGGAGGAGGGGCGGAGGGAGGAGCGGCTGAGGGAGGAGGGGCTGAGGGAGGAGGGGCTGAGGAAGGCGGGGCTGAGGGAGGAGGGGCTGAAGGAGGAGGGGCTGAAGGAGGAGGAACTGAGGGAGGAGGGGCTGAAGGAGGAGGGGCTAAAAGAAAGGAAGGGCTGAGGGAGGAGAGACTGAGGAAGGAGGGGCTGAGGGAGGAGGGGCTGAGGGAGTAGGGTCTGAGTGAGGAGGGACGGAGGGAGGAGGCGCTGAGGGAAGAGGGGTGGAGGGAGGAGGGGCTGAGGGAGGAGGGGCTGAGGAAGGAGGGGCTGAGGCAGGAAGGGCTGAAGGAGGACGGGCTGAAGGAATAGGGCTGAGGGAGGAGGGGCTGAGGGAGGAGGGGCTGAGAAAGGAGGGGCTGAGGGGGGAGGGTCTGAGTAAGGAGGGACGGAGGGAGGAGGGGCTGAGGGAGGAGGGGCTGAGAAAGGAGGGGCTGAGGAAGAAGGGGCTGAGGCAGGAAGGGCTGAAGGAGGAGGGGCTGAAGGAATAGGGCTGAGGGAGGAGGGGCTGAGGGAGGAGGGGCTGAGGGAGGAGGGGCTGAGGGAGGAGGGTCTGAGTGAGGAGGGACGGAGGGAGGAGGGGCTGAGGGAGGAGGGGCTGAGGAAGGAGGGGCTGAGGAAGGAGGGGCTGAGCGAGGAGGGGCTGAAGGAGAAGGGGCTGAGGGAGGAGGGGCGGAGGGAGGAGCGGCTGAGGGAGGAGGGGCTGAGGGAGGAGGGGCTGAGGGAGGAGGGGCTGAAGGAGGAGGGGCTGAGGGAGGAGGGCCGAAGGGAGGAGGGGCGGAGGGAGGAGGGGCTGAGGGAGGAGGGGCTGAGGGAGGATGGGCTGAGGGAGGAGAGACTGAGGGAGGAGGGGTTGAGGGAGGAAGGGCTGAGGAAGGAGGGGCTGTGGGTGGAGGGGCTGAGGGAGGAGGGGCTGAGGGAGGAGGGTCTGAGAGAGGAAGGGCTGAGGGAGGAGAGACTGAGGGAGGAGGGGCTGAGGGAGGACGGGCTGAGGAAGGAGGGGCTGAGGGAGGAGGGGCTGAGGGAGGAGGGGCTGAGGGAGGAGGGGCTGAGGGAGGAGGGTCTGAGTGAGGAGGGGCGGAGGGAGGAGGGGTTGAGGGAGGAGGGGCTGAGAGAGGAGGGGCAGAGGGAGGAGGGGCTGAGGGAGGAGTGCCTGAGGGAGGAGGGGCTGAGGAAGGAGGGGCTGAGGGAGGAGGGGCTGAAGGAGGAGGGGCTGAAGGAGGAGGGGCTGAGGGAGGAGGGGCGGAGGGAGGAGGGGCTGAGGAAGGAGGGGCTGAGGGAAGAGAGACTGAGGGAGGAGGGGCTGAGGGAGGAGGGGCTGAGGGAGGAGGGTCTGAGTGAGGAGGGGCTGAAGGAGGAGGGGCTGAGGGAGGAGGGTCTGAGTGAGGAGGGGCGGAGGGAGGAGGGGCTGAGGGTGGAGGGGCTGAGGGAGGAGGGGCGGAGGGAGGAGGGGCTGAGGGAGGAGTGCCTGAGGGAGGAGGGGCTGAGGAAGGAGGGGCTGAGGGAGGAGGGGCTGAAGGAGGAGGGGCTGAAGGAGGAGGGGCTGAGGGAGGAGGGGCGGAGGGAGGAGGGGCTGAGGAAGGAGGGGCTGAGGGAAGAGAGACTGAGGGAGGTGGGGCTGAGGGAGGAGGGGCTGAGGGAGGAGGGTCTGAGTGAGGAGGAGCGGAGGGAGGAGGGGCTGAGGGAGGAGGGGCTGAGTGAAAAGGGGCGGAGGGAGGAGTGGATGAGGAAGGAGGGGCTGAGGGAGGAGGGGCTGAAGGAGGAGGGGCTGAAGGAGGAGGGGCTGAGGGAGGAGGGGCGGAGGGAGGAATGGCTGAGGGAGGAGGGGCTGAGGGAGGAGGGGCTGAGGGAGGAGGGGCTGAGGAAGGAGGGGCTGAGGGAGGAGGATCTGAAGAAGGAGGGGCTGAAGGAGGAGGGGCTGAAGGAGGAGGGGCTGAGGGAGGAGGGGCTTAGGGAGGAGGGGCTTAGGGAGGAGGGGCTGAGGGAGGAGGGACTGAGGAAGGAGGGGCTGAGGGAGGAGGGGCTGAGGGAGGAAGGGCTGAGGGAGGAAGGGCTGAGGGAGGAGGGACTGAGGGAGGCGGGGCTGAGGGTGGAGGAACGGAGGGAGGAGGGACTGAGGGAGGAGGGGCTGAGGAAGGAGGGTCTGAGTGAGGCGGGGCGGAGGGAGGAATGGCTGAGGGAGGATTGACTGAGGGAGGAGGGGCTGAGGGAGGAGAGATTGAGGGAGGAGGGGCTGAGGGAGGAGGGACGGAGGGAGGAGAGGCTGAGGAAGGAGAGGCTGAGGAAGGAGGGGCTGAGGAAGGAGGGGCTGAGGGAGGAGGGGCTGAAGGAGGAGGGGCTGAAGGAGGAGGGCTGAGGGAGGAGGGGCTGAGGGAGGAGGGGCTGAGGGAGGAGGGGCTGAGGGAGGAGGGACTGAGGGAGGAGGGGCTAAGGGAGGAGGGGCTGAGGGAGGAGGGACTGAGGGAGGAAGGGCTGAGGGTGGAGGGTCTGAGAGAGGAAGGGCTGAGGGGGGAGAGACTGAGGGAGGAGGGGCTGAGGGAGGAGGGGCTGAGCGAGGAGGGTCTGAGTGAGGAGGGGCGGAGGGAGGAGGGGCTGAGGGATGAGGGGCTGAGGGAGGAGTGGCGGAGGGAGGAGGGGCTGAGGGAGGAGGGCCTGAGGGAGGAGGGGCTGAGGAAGGAGGGGCTGAGGGAGGAGGGGCTGAGGGAGGAGGGGCTGAGGGAGGGGCTGAGGGAAGAAAGACTGAGGGAGGAGGGGCTGAGGGAGGAGGGGCTGAGGGAGGAGGGTCTGAGTGAGGAGGGCCGGAGGGAGGAGGGGCTGAGGGAGGAGGGGCTGAAGGCGGAGGGTCTGATAGAGGAAGGGCTGAGGGAGGAGGGGCTGAGGGAGGAGGGGCTGAGGGAGGAAGGGCTGAGGGAGGAGGGCTGAGGGAGGAGGGGCTGAGGGAGGAGGGGCTGAAAGAGGAGAGGCTGAGGGAGGAGAGACTGAGGGAGGAGGGGATGAGGGAGGAGGGGCTAAGGGAGGAGTGTCTGAGGGAGGAAGGGCTGAGGGAGGTGAGACTGAGGGAGGAGGCGCTGAGGGAGGAGGGTCAGAGGGGAGGGGCTGAGGGAAGAGAGACTGAGGGAGGAGGGGCTGAGGGAGGAGGGGCTGAGGGAGGAGGGTCTGAGTGAGAACGGGCGGAGGGAGGAGGGGCTGAGGTAGGAGGGGCTGAGGGAGGAGGGGCTGAGGGAGGAGGGTCTGAGTGAGGAGGGGCGGAGGGTGGAGGGGCTGAGGGAGGAGGGGCTGAGGGAGGAGGGGCGGAGGGAGGAGGGGCTGAGGGAGGAGGGGCTGAGGGAGGAGGGGCTGAGGGAGGAGGGTCTGAGTGAGGAGGGGCGGAGAGAGGAGGGGCTGAGGGAGGAGGGGCTGAGGGAGGATGGGCGGAGGGAGGAGGGGCTGAGGGAGGAGGGCCTGAGGGAGGAGGGGCTGAGGAAGGAGGGGCTGAGGGAGGAGGGGCTGAGGGAGGAGGGGCTGAGGGAGGGGCTGAGGGAAGAAAGACTGAGGGAGGACGGGCTGAGGGAGGAGGGGCTGAGGGAGGAGGGGCTGAGGGAGGAGGGTCTGAGTGAGGAGGGGCTGAAGGAGGAGGGGCTGAGTGAGGAGGGTCTGAGTGAGGAGGGGCGGAGGGAGGAGGGGCTGAGGGTGGAGGGGCTGAGGGAGGAGGGGCGGAGGGAGGAGGGGCTGAGGGAGGAGTGCCTGAGGGAGGAGGGGCTGAGGAAGGAGGGGCTGAGGGAGGAGGGGCTGAAGGAGGAGGGGCTGAAGGAGGAGGGGCTGAGGGAGGAGGGGCGGAGGGAGGAGGGGCTGAGGAAGGAGGGGCTGAGGGAAGAGAGACTGAGGGAGGAGGGGCTGAGGGAGGGGGGGCTGAGGGAGGTGGGTCTGAGTGAGGAGGAGCGGAGGGAGGAGGGGCTGAGGGAGGAGGGGCTGAGTGAAAAGGGGCGGAGGGAGGAGTGGATGAGGTAGGAGGGGCTGAGGGAGGAGGGGCTGAAGGAGGAGGGGCTGAAGGAGGAGGGGCTGAGGGAGGAGGGGCAGAGGGAAGAATGGCTGAGGGAGGAGGGGCTGAGGGAGGAGGGGCTGAGGGAGGAGGGGCTGAGGAAGGAGGGGCTGAGGGAGGAGGATCTGAAGGAGGAGGGGCTGAAGGAGGAGGGGCTGAAGGAGGAGGGGCTGAGGGAGGAGGGGCTAAGGGAGGAGGGGCTGAGGGAGGAGGGGCTGAGGTAGGAGGGGCTGAGGGAGGAGGGGCTGAGGGAGGAGGGTCTGAGTGAGGAGTTGCGGAGGGAGGAGGGGCTGAGGGAGGAGGGGCGGAGGGAGGAGGGGCTGAGGGAGGAGGGGCTGAGGGAGGAGTGCCTGAGGGAGGAGGGGCTGAGGAAGGAGGGGCGGAGGGAGGAGGGGCTGAGGGAGGAGTGCCTGAGGGAGGAGGGGCTGAGGAAGGAGGGGCTGAGGGAGGAGGGGCTGAAGGAGGAGGGGCTGAAGGAGGAGGGGCTGAGGGAGGAAGGGCGGAGGGAGGAAGGGCTGAGGAAGGAGGGGCTGAGGGAAGAGAGACTGAGGGAGGAGGGGCTGAGGAAGGAGGGGCTGAGGGAGGAGGGTCTGAGTGAGGAGGGGCTGAAGGAGGAGGGGCTGAGGGAGGAGGGTCTGAGTGAGGAGGGGCGGAGGGGAAGGGGCTGAGGGAGGAGGGGCTGAGGGAGGAGGGGCTGAGGGAGGAGGGTCTGAGTGAGGAGGGGCGGAGAGAGGAGGGGCTGAGGGAGGAGGGGCTGAGGGAAGATGGGCGGAGGGAGGAGGGGCTGAGGGAGGAGTGCCTGAGGGAGGAGGGGCTGAGGGAGGAGGGTCTGAGTGAGGAGGGGCGGAGGGAGGAGGGGCTGAGGGAGGAGGGGCTGAGGGTGGAGGGGCGGAGGGAGGAGGGGCTGAGGGAGGAGTGCCTGAGGGAGGAGGGGCTGAGGAAGGAGGGGCTGAGGGAGGAGGTGCTGAAGGAGGAGGGGCTGAAGGAGGAGGGGCTGAGGGAGGAGGGGCGGAGGGAGGAGGGGCTGAGGAAGGAGGGGCTGAGGGAAGAGAGACTGAGGGAGGAGGGGCTGAGGGAGGAGGGGCTGAGGGAGGAGGGTCTGAGTGAGGAGGGGCTGAAGGAGGAGGGGCTGAGGGAGGAGGGTCTGAGTGAGGAGGGGCGGAGGGAGAAGGGGCTGAGGGAGGAGGGGCTGAAGGAGGAGGGGCGGAGGGAGGAGGGGCTGAGGGAGGAGTGCTCGAGGGAGGAGGGGCTGAGGAAGGAGGGGCTGAGGGAGGAGGGGCTGAAGGAGGAGGGGCTGAAGGAGGAGGGGCTGAGGGAGGAGGGGCGGAGGGAGGAGGGGCTGAGGAAGGAGGGGCTGAGGGAAGAGAGACTGAGGGAGGAGGGGCTGAGGGAGGTGGGGCTGAGGGAAAAGGGGCTGAGGGAGGACGGGCTGAGGAAGGAGGGGCTGAGGGAGGAGGGGCTGAGGGAGGAGGGGCTGAGGGAGGAGGGGCTGAGGGAGGAGGGTCTGAGTGAGGAGGGGCGGAGGGAGGAGGGGCTGAGGGAGGAGGGGCTGAGGGAGGAGTGGCGGAGGGAGGAGGGGCTGAGGGAGGAGTGGCTGAGGAGGAGGGGCTGAGGAAGGAGGTGCTGAGGGAGGAGGGGCTGAAGGAGGAGGGGCTGAAGGAGGAGGGGCTGAGGGAGGAGGGGCGGAGGGAGGAGGGGCTGAGGAAGGAGGGGCTGAGGGAAGAGAGACTGAGGGAGGAGGGACTGAGGGAGGAGGGGCTGAGGGAGGAGGGTCTGAGTGAGGAGGAGCGGAGGGAGGAGGAGCTGAGGAAGGAGGGGCTGAGGGAGGAGGGGCGGAGGGAGGAGGGGCTGAGGGAGGAATTGCGGAGGGAGGAGAGCGGGGGGAGGAGGGGCTGAGGGAGGAGGGGCTGAGGGAGGAGGGGCTGAGGAAGGAGGGGCTGAGGAAGGAGGGGCTGAGTGAGGAGGACCTGAAGGAGGAGGGGCTGAAGAAGGAGGGGCTGAGGGAGGAGGGGCTGAAGGAGGAGGGGCTGAGGGAGGAGGGGCTGAGGGAGGAGGGGCTGAGGGAGGAGGGACTGAGGGAGGAGGGGCTGAGGGAGGAGGGGCTGAGGGAGGAGGGGCTGAGGGAGGAAGGGCTGAGGGAGGAGGGACTGAGGGTGGAGGGACGGAGGGAGGAGGGACTGAGGGAGGAGGGGCTGAGGGAGGAGGGTCTGAGTGAGGAGGGGCGGAGGGAGGAGGGGCTGAGGGAGGAGGGGCTGAGTGAGGAGGGGTGGAGGGAGGAGTGGCTGAGGAAGGAGGGGCTGAGGGAGGAGGGGCTGAAGGAGGAGGGGCTGAAGGAGGAGGGGCTGAGGGAGGAGGGGCGGAGGGAGGAGGGGCTGAGAGAGGAGGGGCTGAGGGAGGAGGGGCTTAGGGAGGAGGGGCTGAGGAAGGAGGGGCTGAGGGAGGAGGATCTGAAGGAGGAATGGCTGAAGGAGGAGGGGCTGAAGGAGGAGGGGCTGAGGGAGGAGGGGCTTAGGGAAGAGGGGCTGAGGGAGGAGAAGCTGAGGGAGGAGGGCTGAGGGAGGAGGGACTGAGGAAGGAGGGGCTGAGGGAGGAGGGGCTGAGGAGGAAGGGCTGAGGGCGGAAGGGCTGAGGGAGGAGGGACTGAGGGAGGCGGGGCTGAGGGTGGAGGGACGGAGGGAGGAGGGACTGAGGGAGGAGGGGCTGAGGGAGGAGGGTCTGAGTGAGGCGGGGCGGAGGGAGGAATGGCTGAAGGAGGATTGACTGAGGGAGGAGGGGCTGAGGGAGGAGAGATTGAGGGAGGAGGGACTGAGGGAGGAGGGACGGAGGGAGGAGGGGCTGAGGAAGGAGGAGCTGAGGAAGGAAGGGCTGAGGAAGGAGGGGCTGAGGGAGGAGGGGCTGAAGGAGGAGGGGCTGAACGAGGAGGGCTGAGGGAGGAGGGGCTGAGGGAGGAGGGGCTGAGGGAGGAGGGGCTGAGGGAGGAGGGACTGAGGGAGGAGGGGCTAAGGGAGGAGGGGCTGAGGGAGGAGGGACTGAGGGAGGAAGGGCTGAGGGTGGAGGGTCTGAGAGAGGAAGGGCTGAGGGAGGAGAGACTGAGGGAGAAGGGGCTGAGGGAGGAGGGGCTGAGGGAGGAGGGTCTGAGTAAGGAGGGGCGGAGGGAGGAGGGGCTGAGGGAGGAGGGGCTGAGGGAGGAGGGCGGAGGGAGGAGGGGCTGAGGGAGGAGGGCTTGAGGGAGGAGGGGCTGAGGAAGGAGGAGCTGAGGGAGGAGGGGCTGAGGGAGGAGGGCTGAGTGAGGGGCTGAGGGAAGAGAGACTGAGGGAGGAGGGGCTGAGGGAGGAGGGGCTGAGGGAGGAGGGTCTGAGTGAGGAGGGCCGGAGGGAGGAGGGGCTGAGGGAGGAGGGGCTGAGGGCGGAGGGTCTGATAGAGGAAGGGCTAAGGGAGGAGGGGCTGAGGGAGGAGGGGCTGAGGGAGGAGGGCTGAGGGAGGAGGGGCTGAGGGAGGAGGGGCTGAAAGAGGAGAGGCTGAGGGAGGAGAGACTGAGGGAGGAGGGGATGAGGGAGGAGGGGCTGAGGGAGGAGTGTCTGAGGGAGGAAGGGCTGAGGGAGGTGAGACTGAGGGAGGAGGCGCTGAGGGAGGAGAGTCAGAGGGGAGGGGCTGAGGGAAGAGAGACTGAGGGAGGAGGGGCTGAGGGATTAGGGGCTGAGGGAGGAGGGCTTGAGGGAGGAGGGGCTGAGGGAGGAGGGGCTGAGGGAGGAGGGGCTGAGGGAGGAGGGGCTGAGGGAGGAGGGGCTGAGGGAGGAGGGGCTGAGGGAGGAGGGGCTGAGGGAGGAGGGGCTGAGGGAGGAGGGGCTGAGGGAGGAAGGGCTGAGGGAGGAGGGACTGAGGGAGGCGGGGCTGAGAAAGGAGGGACGGAGGGAGGAGGGGACTGAGGGAGGAGGGGCTAAGGGAGGAGGGGCTGAGGGAGGAGGGACTGAGGGAGGAAGGGCTGAGGGTGGAGGGTCTGAGAGAGGAAGGGCTGAGGGAGGAGAGACTGAGGGAGAAGGGGCTGAGGGAGGAGGGGCTGAGGGAGGAGGGTCTGAGTGAGGAGGGGCGGAGGGAGGAGGGGCTGAGGGAGGAGGGGCTGAGGGAGGAGGGGCTGAGGGAGGAGGGGCTGAGGGAGGAAGGGCTGAGGGAGGAGGGACTGAGGGAGGCGGGGCTGAGAAAGGAGGGACGGAGGGAGGAGGGACTGAGGGAGGAGGGGCTGAGGGAGGAGGGGCTGAGGGAGGAAGGGCTGAGGGAGGAGGGGCTGAGGGAGGAGGGCTTGAGGGAGGAGGGACTGAGGGAGGAGGGGCTGAGGGAGGAGGGGCTGAGGGAGGAAGGGCTGAGGGAGGAGGGGCTGAGGGAGGAGGGCTTGAGGGAGGAGGGCTTGAGGGAGGATTGGCTGAGGGAGGAGTGTCTGAGGGAGGAGGGGATGAGGGAGGAGGGGCTGAGGGAGGAGGGACGGAGGGAGGAGGGGCTGAGGAAGGAGGAGCTGAGGAAGGAAGGGCTGAGGAAGGAGGGGCTGAGGGAGGAGGGGCTGAGGGAGGAGGGGCTGAGGGAGGAAGGGCTGAGGGAGGAGGGACTGAGGGAGGCGGGGCTGAGAAAGGAGGGACGGAGGGAGGAGGGACTGAGGGAGGAGGGGCTGAGGGAGGAGGGGCTGAGGGAGGAAGGGCTGAGGGAGGAGGGGCTGAGGGAGGAGGGCTTGAGGGAGGAGGGACTGAGGGAGGAGGGGCTGAGGGAGGAGGGGCTGAGGGAAAAGGGGCTGAGGGAGGAGGGGCTGAGGGAGGAGGGTCTGAGTGAGGAGGGGCGGAGGGAGGAGGGGCTGAGGGAGGAGGGGCTGAGGGAGGAGGGGCTGAGGGAGGAGGGGCTGAGGGAGGAAGGGCTGAGGGAGGAGGGACTGAGGGAGGCGGGGCTGAGAAAGGAGGGACGGAGGGAGGAGGGACTGAGGGAGGAGGGGCTGAGGGAGGAGGGGCTGAGGGAGGAAGGGCTGAGGGAGGAGGGGCTGAGGGAGGAGGGCTTGAGGGAGGAGGGACTGAGGGAGGAGGGGCTGAGGGAGGAGGGGCTGAGGGAGAAGGGGCTGAGGGAGGAGGGGCTGAGGGAGGAGGGTCTGAGTGAGGAGGGGCGGAGGGAGGAGGGGCTGAGGGAGGAGGGGCTGAGGGAGGAGGGGCTGAGGGAGGAGGGGCTGAGGGAGGAAGGGCTGAGGGAGGAGGGACTGAGGGAGGCGGGGCTGAGAAAGGAGGGACGGAGGGAGGAGGGACTGAGGGAGGAGGGGCTGAGGGAGGAGGGGCTGAGGGAGGAAGGGCTGAGGGAGGAGGGGCTGAGGGAGGAGGGCTTGAGGGAGGATTGACTGAGGGAGGAGGGGCTGAGGGAGGAGAGATTGAGGGAGGAGGGGCTGAGGGAGGAGGGACGGAGGGAGGAGGGGCTGAGGAAGGAGGAGCTGAGGAAGGAAGGGCTGAGGAAGGAGGGGCTGAGGGAGGAGGGGCTGAAGGAGGAGGGGCTGAAGGAGGAGGGCTGAGGGAGGAGGGGCTGAGGGAGGAGGGGCTGAGGGAGGAGGGGCTGAGGGAGGAGGGACTGAGGGAGGAGGGGCTAAGGGAGGAGGGGCTGAGGGAGGAGGGACTGAGGGAGGAAGGGCTGAGGGTGGAGGGTCTGAGAGAGGAAGGGCTGAGGGAGGAGAGACTGAGGGAGAAGGGGATGAGGGAGGAGGGGCTGAGGGAGGAGGGTCTGAGTGAGGAGGGGCGGAGGGAGGAGGGGCTGAGGGAGGAGGGGCTGAGGGAGGAGGGGCTGAGGGAGGAGGGGCTGAGGGAGGAAGGGCTGAGGGAGGAGGGACTGAGGGAGGCGGGGCTGAGAAAGGAGGGACGGAGGGAGGAAGGACTGAGGGAGGAGGGGCTGAGGGAGGAGGGGCTGAGGGAGGAAGGGCTGAGGGAGGAGGGGCTGAGGGAGGAGGGCTTGAGGGAGGAGGGACTGAGGGAGGAGGGGCTGAGGGAGGAGGGGCTGAGGGAGGAAGGGCTGAGGGAGGAGGGGCTGAGGGAGGAGGGCTTGAGGGAGGAGGGCTTGAGGGAGGAGGGGCTGAGGGAGGAGTGTCTGAGGGAGGAGAGGATGAGGGAGGAGGGGCTGAGGGAGGAGGGGCGGAGGGAGGAGGGGCTGAGGGAGGAGGGCTTGAGGGAGGAGGGGCTGAGGGAGGAGGGGCTGAGGGAGGAGGGGCTGAGGGAGGAGGGGCTGAGGGAGGAGGGGCTGAGGGAGGAGGGGCTGAGGGAGGAGGGGCTGAGGGAGGAGGGGCTGAGGGAGGAAGGGCTGAGGGAGGAGGGACTGAGGGAGGCGGGGCTGAGAAAGGAGGGACGGAGGGAGGAGGGACTGAGGGAGGAGGGGCTGAGGGAGGAGGGGCTGAGGGAGGAAGGGCTGAGGGAGGAGGGGCTGAAAGAGGAGAGGCTGAGGGAGGAGAGACTGAGGGAGGAGGGGATGAGGGAGGAGGGGCTGAGGGAGGAGTGTCTGAGGGAGGAAGGGCTGAGGGAGGTGAGACTGAGGGAGGAGGCGCTGAGGGAGGAGAGTCAGAGGGGAGGGGCTGAGGGAAGAGAGACTGAGGGAGGAGGGGCTGAGGGAGGAGGGGCTGAGGGAGGAGGGTCTGAGTGAGGACGGGCGGAGGGAGGAGGGGCTGAGGTAGGAAGGGCTGAGGGAGGATCGGCGGAGGGAGGAGGGGCTGAGGGAGGAGGGACTGAAAGAAGAGGGGCTGAGGGAGGAGAGACTAAGGGAGGAGGGGATGAGGGAGGAGGGGCTGAAGGAAGAGTGTCTGAGGGAGGAGGGGATGAGGGAGGAGGGGCTGAAGGAGGAGGGGCTGAGGGAGAAAGGGCTGAGGGAGGAGGGCTGAGGGAGGAGGGGCTGAAGGTGGAGAGACTGAGGGAGGAGAGACTGAGGGAGGAGGGGCTGACGGAGGAGGGGCTGAGGGAGGAAGGGCTGAGGGAGGAGGGACTGAGAGAGGCGGGGCTGAGAGTGGAGGGACGGAGGGAGGGGGGACTGAGGGAGGAGGGGCGGAGGGAGGAGGGGCTGAGGGAGGGGGGACTGAAAGAAGAGGGGCTGAGGGAAGAGAGACTAAAAGAGGAGGAGATGAGGGAGGAGGGGCTGAAGGAGGAGTGTCTGAGGGAGGAGTTGATGAGGGAGGAGGGGCTGAGGGAGGAGAGATTGAGGAAGGAGGGGCTGAGGGAGGAGGGGCTGAGGGAGGAAGGGCTGAGGGAGGAGGGGCTGAGGGAGGAGGGGCTGAGGGAGGAGGGACTGAGGGAGGAGGTGCTGAGGGAGGAGGGGCTGAGGGAGGAGGGGCTGAGGGAGGAAGTGCTGAGGGAGGAGGGACTGAGGGAGGCGGGGCTGAGAGTGGAGGGACGCAGGGAGGAGGGACTGAGGGAGGAGGGGCTGAGGGAGGAGGGTCTGAGTGAGGAGGGGCAGAGGGAGGAGGGGCTGAGGAAGGAGGGGCTGAGGGAGGAGGATCTGAAGGAGGAGGGGCTGAAGGAGGAGGGGCTGAAGGAGGAGGGGCTGAGGGAGGAGGGGCTGAGGGAGGAGGGGCTGAGGGAGGAGGGGCTGAGGGAGGAGGGACTGAGGGAGGAGGGGCTCAGGGAGGAGGGGCTGAAGGAGGAAGGGCTGAGGGAGGAAGGGCTGAGGGAGGAGGGACTGAGGGAGGCGGGGCTGAGGGTGGAGCGACGGAGGGAGGAGGGACTGAGGGAGGAGGGGCTGAGGGAGGAGGGTCTGAGTGAGGCGGGGCGGAGGGAGGAGGGGCTGAGGGAGGATTGACTGAGGGAAAAGGGGATGAGGGAGGAGAGATTGAGGGAGGAATGGCTGAGGGAGGAGGGACGGAGGGAGGAGGGGCTGAGGAAGGAGGGGCTGAGGGAGGAGGGGCTGAAGGAGGAGGGGCTGAAGGAATAGGGCTGAGGGAGGAGGGGCTGAGGGAGGAGGGGCTGAGGGAGGAGGGGCTGAGGGAGTAGGGTCTGAGTGAGGAGGGACGGAGGGAGGAGGGGCTGAGGGAGGAGGGGTGGAGGGAGGAGGGGCTGAGGGAGGAGGGGCTGAGGAAGGAGGGGCTGAGGGAGGAGGGGCTGAAGGAGGAGGGGCTGAGGGAGGAGGGGCTGAGGGAGGAGGGGCTGAGGGAGGAGGGGCTGAGGGAGGAGGGTCTGAGTGAGGAGGGACGGAGGGAGGAGGGGCTGAGGGAGGAGGGGCTGAGGAAGGAGGGGCTGAGGAAGGAGGGGCTGAGGGAGGAGGGGCTGAAGGAGGAGGGGATGAGGGAATAGGGGCTGAGGGAGGAAGGGCTGAGGAAGGAGGGGCTGAGGGAGGAGGGGCTGAGGGAGGAGGGTCTGAGGGAGGAGGGGCTGAGGGAGGAGGGGCTGAGGGAGGAGGGGCTGAAGGAGGAGGGGCTGAGGGAGGAGGGGCGGAGGGAGGAGGGGCGGAGGGAGGAGGGAGGAGGGGCTGAGGGAGGAGGGGCTGAGGGAGGATGGGCTGAGGGAGGAGAGACTGAGGGAGGAGGGGCTGAGGGAGGAAGGGCTGAGGAAGGAGGGGCTGAGGGAGGAGGGGCTGAGGGAGGAGGGGCTGAGGGAGGAGGGTCTGAGAGAGGAAGGGCTGAGGGAGGAGAGACTGAGGGAGGAGGGGCTGAGGGAGGACGGGCTGAGGAAGGAGGGGCTGAGGGAGGAGAGGCTGAGGGAGGAGGGGCTGAGGGAGGAGGGGCTGAGGGAGGAGGGTCTGAGTGAGGAGGGGCGGAGGGAGGAGGGGCTGAGGGAGGAGGGGCTGAGGTAGGATGGGCGGAGGGAGGAGGGGCTGAGGGAGGAGTGCCTGAGGGAGGAGGGGCTGAGGAAGGAGGGGCTGAGGGAGGAGGGGCTGAAGGAGGAGGGGCTGAAGGAGGAGGGGCTGAGGAAGGAGGGGCTGAGGGAAGAGAGACTGAGGGAGGAGGGGCTGAGGGAGGAGGGGCTGAGGGAGGAGGGTCTGAGTGAGGAGGAGCGGAGGGAGGAGGGGCTGAGGGAAGAGGGGCTGAGAGAGGAGGGGCGAAGGGAGGAGGGGCTGAGGGAGGAGGGGCGGAGGGAGGAGGGGCGAAGGGAGGAGGGGCTGAGGGAGGAGGGGCTGAGGGAGGAGGGGCTGAGGGAGGAGGGGCTGAGGGAGGAGGGACTGAGGGAGGAGGGGCTGAGGGAGGAGGGGCTGAAGGAGGAGGGGCTGAAGGAGGAGGGGCTGAGGGAGGAGGGGCGGAGGGAGGAGGGGCTGAGAGTGGGAGGACGGAGGGAGGAGGGACTGGGGGAGGAGGGGCTGAGGGAGGAGGGTCTGAGTGAGGAGGGGCGGAGGGAAAAGGGGCTGAGGGAGGAGGGGCTGAGAGAGGAGGGGCGGAGGGAGGAGTGGCTGAGGAAGGAGGGGCTGAGGGAGGAGGGGCTGAAGGAGGAGGGGCTGAAGAAGGAGGGGCTGAGGGAGGAGGGGCGGAGGGAGGAGGGGCTGAGGGAGGAGGGGCTGAGGGAGGAGGGGCTGAGGGAGGAGGGGCTGAGGAAGGAGGGGCTGAGGGAGGAGGGGCTGAGGGAGGAGGGGCTGAGGGAGGAGGGGCTGAGGGAGGAGGGACTGAGGGAGGAGGGGCTCAGGGAGGAGGGGCTGAAGGAGGAAGGGCTGAGGGAGGAAGGGCTGAGGGAGGAGGGACTGAGGGAGGCGGGGCTGAGGGTGGAGCGACGGAGGGAGGAGGGACTGAGGGAGGAGGGGCTGAGGGAGGAGGGTCTGAGTGAGGCGGGGCGGAGGGAGGAGGGGCTGAGGGAGGATTGACTGAGGGAAAAGGGGATGAGGGAGGAGAGATTGAGGGAGGAATGGCTGAGGGAGGAGGGACGGAGGGAGGAGGGGCTGAGGAAGGAGGGGCTGAGGGAGGAGGGGCTGAAGGAGGAGGGGCTGAAGGAATAGGGCTGAGGGAGGAGGGGCTGAGGGAGGAGGGGCTGAGGGAGGAGGGGCTGAGGGAGTAGGGTCTGAGTGAGGAGGGACGGAGGGAGGAGGGGCTGAGGGAGGAGGGGTGGAGGGAGGAGGGGCTGAGGGAGGAGGGGCTGAGGAAGGAGGGGCTGAGGGAGGAGGGGCTGAAGGAGGAGGGGCTGAGGGAGGAGGGGCTGAGGGAGGAGGGGCTGAGGGAGGAGGGGCTGAGGGAGGAGGGTCTGAGTGAGGAGGGACGGAGGGAGGAGGGGCTGAGGGAGGAGGGGCTGAGGAAGGAGGGGCTGAGGAAGGAGGGGCTGAGGGAGGAGGGGCTGAAGGAGGAGGGGATGAGGGAATAGGGGCTGAGGGAGGAAGGGCTGAGGAAGGAGGGGCTGAGGGAGGAGGGGCTGAGGGAGGAGGGGCTGAGGGAGGAGGGGCTGAGGGAGGAGGGTCTGAGTGAGGAGGGGCGGAGGGAGGAGGGGCTGAGGGAGGAGGGGCTGAGGTAGGATGGGCGGAGGGAGGAGGGGCTGAGGGAGGAGTGCCTGAGGGAGGAGGGGCTGAGGAAGGAGGGGCTGAGGGAGGAGGGGCTGAAGGAGGAGGGGCTGAAGGAGGAGGGGCTGAGGAAGGAGGGGCTGAGGGAAGAGAGACTGAGGGAGGAGGGGCTGAGGGAGGAAGGGCTGAGGGAGGAGGGTCTGAGTGAGGAGGAGCGGAGGGAGGAGGGGCTGAGGGAAGAGGGGCTGAGAGAGGAGGGGCGAAGGGAGGAGGGGCTGAGGGAGGAGGGGCTGAGGGAGGAGGGGCTGAAGGAGGAGGGGCTGAAGGAGGAGGGGCTGAGGGAGGAGGGGCTGAGGGAGGAGGGGCTGAGGGAGGAGGGGCTGAGGGAGGAGGGGCTGAGGGAGGAGGGGCTGAGGGAGGAGGGACTGAGGGAGGAGGTGCTGAGGGAGGAGGGGCGGAGGGAAGAGGGGCTGAGAGTGGGAGGACGGAGGGAGGAGGGACTGAGGGAGGAGGGGCTGAGGGAGGAGGGTCTGAGTGAGGAGGGGCGGAGGGAGGAGGGGCTGAGGGAGGAGGGGCTGAGGGAGGAGGGGCTGAGAGAGGAGGGGCGGAGGGAGGAGTGGCTGAGGAAGGAGGGGCTGAGGGAGGAGGGGCTGAAGGAGGAGGGGCTGAAGGCGGAGGGGCTGAGGGAGGCGGGGCTGAGAGTGGAGGGACGGAGGGAGGAGGGACTGAGGGAGGAGGGGCTGAGGGAGGAGGGTCTGAGTGAGGAGGGGCGGAGGGAGGAGGGGCGGAGGGAGGAGGGAGGAGGGGCTGAGGGAGGAGGGGCTGAGGGAGGATGGGCTGAGGGAGGAGAGACTGAGGGAGGAGGGGCTGAGGGAGGAAGGGCTGAGGAAGGAGGGGCTGAGGGAGGAGGGGCTGAGGGAGGAGGGGCTGAGGGAGGAGGGTCTGAGAGAGGAAGGGCTGAGGGAGGAGAGACTGAAGGAGGAGGGGCTGAGGGAGGAGGGGCGGAGGGAGGAGGGGCTGAGAGTGGGAGGACGGAGGGAGGAGGGACTGAGGGAGGAGGGGCTGAGGGAGGAGGGTCTGAGTGAGGAGGGGCGGAGGGAGGAGGGGCTGAGGGAGGAGGGGCTGAGAGAGGAGGGGCGGAGGGAGGAGTGGCTGAGGATGAGGCGCTGAGGGAGGAGGGGCTGAAGGAGGAGGGGCTGAAGGAGGAGGGGCTGAGGGAGGCGGGGCTGAGAGTGGAGGGACGGAGATAGGAGGGACTGAGGGAGGAGGGGCTGAGGGAGGAGGGGCTGAGGGAGGAGGGACTGAGGGAGGAGGGGCTGAGGGAGGAGGGGCTGAAGGAGGAGGGGCTGAAGGAGGAGGGGCTGAGGGAGGAGGGGCGGAGGGAGGAGGGGCTGAGAGTGGGAGGACGGAGGGAGGAGGGACTGAGGGAGGAGGGGCTGAGGGAGGAGGGTCTGAGTGAAGAGGGGTGGAGGGACGAGGGGCTGAGGGAGGAGGGGCTGAGAGAGGAGGGGCGGAGGGAGGAGTTGCTGAGGAAGGAGGGGCTGAGGGAGGAGGGGCTGAAGGAGGAGGGGCTGAAGGAGGAGGGGCTGAGGGAGGCGGGGCTGAGAGTGGAGGGACGTAGGGAGGAGGGACTGAGGGAGGAGGGGCTGAGGGAGGGGGGTCTGAGTGAGGAGGGGCGGAGGGAGGAGGGGCTGAGGGAGGAGGGGCTGAGAGAGGAGGGGCGGAGGGAGGAGTGGCTGAGGAAGGAGGGGCTGAGGGAGGAGGGGCTGAAGGAGGAGGGGCTGGAGGAGGAGGGGCTGAGGGAGGAGGGGCGGAAGGAGGAGGGGCTGAGGGAGGAGGGACTGAGGGAGGAGGGGCTGAAGGAGGAGGGGCTGAAGAAGGAGGGGCTGAGGGAGGAGGGGCGGAGGGAGGAGGGGCTGAGGGAGGAGGGGCTGAGGGAGGAGGGGCTGAGGGAGGAGGGGCTGAGGAAGGAGGGGCTGAGGGAGGAGGGGCTGAGGGAGGAGGGGCTGAGGGAGGAGGGACTGAGGGAGGAGGGGCTGAGGGAGGAGGGGCTGAAGGAGGAGGGGCTGAAGGAGGAGGGGCTGAGGGAGGAGGGGCTGAGGGAGGAGGGGCTGAGGGAGGAGGGGCTGAGGGAGGAGGGGCTGAGGGAGGAGGGGCTGAGGGAGGAGGGACTGAGGGAGGAGGTGCTGAGGGAGGAGGGGCGGAGGGAGGAGGGGCTGAGAGTGGGAGGACGGAGGGAGGAGGGACTGAGGGAGGAGGGGCTGAGGGAGGAGGGTCTGAGTGAGGAGGGGCGGAGGGAGGAGGGGCTGAGGGAGGAGGGGCTGAGGGAAAAGGGGCTGAGGGAGGAGGGGCTGAAGGAGGAGGGGCTGAAGGAGGAGGGGCTGAGGGAGGAGGGGCGGAGGGAGGAGGGGCTGAGAGTGGGAGGACGGAGGGAGGAGGGACTGAGGGAGGAGGGGCTGAGGGAGGAGGGTCTGAGTGAGGAGGGCGGAGGGAGGAGGGGCTGAGGGAGGAGGGGCTGAGAGAGGAGGGGCGGAGGGAGGAGTGGCTGAGGATGAGGCGCTGAGGGAGGAGGGGCTGAAGGAGGAGGGGCTGAAGGAGGAGGGGCTGAGGGAGGCGGGGCTGAGAGTGGAGGGACGGAGATAGGAGGGACTGAGGGAGGAGGGGCTGAGGGAGGAGGGGCTGAGGGAGGAGGGACTGAGGGAGGAGGGGCTGAGGGAGGAGGGGCTGAAGGAGGAGGGGCTGAAGGAGGAGGGGCTGAGGGAGGAGGGGCGGAGGGAGAAGGGGCTGAGAGTGGGAGGACGGAGGGAGGAAGGACTGAGGGAGGAGGGGCTGAGGGAGGAGGGTCTGAGTGAAGAGGGGTGGAGGGACGAGGGGCTGAGGGAGGAGGGGCTGAGAGAGGAGGGGCGGAGGGAGGAGTTGCTGAGGAAGGAGGGGCTGAGGGAGGAGGGGCTGAAGGAGGAGGGGCTGAAGGAGGAGGGGCTGAGGGAGGCGGGGCTGAGAGTGGAGGGACGGAGGGAGGAGGGACTGAGGGAGGAGGGGCTGAGGGAGGGGGGTCTGAGTGAGGAGGGGCGGAGGGAGGAGGGGCTGAGGGAGGAGGGGCTGAGAGAGGAGGGGCGGAGGGAGGAGTGGCTGAGGAAGGAGGGGCTGAGGGAGGAGGGGCTGAAGGAGGAGGGGCTGGAGGAGGAGGGGCTGAGGGAGGAGGGGCGGAAGGAGGAGGGGCTGAGGGAGGAGGGACTGAGGGAGGAGGGGCTGAGGAAGGAGGGGCTGAGGAAGGAGGGGCTGAGGGAGGAGGGTCTGAGGGAGGAGGGGCTGAAGGAGGAGGGGCTGAAGGAGGAGGGGCTGAGGGAGGAGGGGCGGAGGGAGGAGGGGCTGAGAGTGGGAGGACGGAGGGAGGAGGGACTGAGGGAGGAGGGGCTGAGGGAGGAGGGTCTGAGTGAAGAGGGTCGGAAGGAGGAGGGGCTGAAAGAGGAGGGGCTGAGAGAGGAGGGGCGGAGGGAGGAGTGGCTGAGGAAGGAAAGGCGGAGGGAGGAGTTGCTGAGGAAGTAGGGGCTGAGGGAGGAGGGGCTGAAGGAGGAGGGGCTGAAGGAGGAGGGGCTGAGGGAGGCGGGGCTGAGAGTGGAGGGACGGAGGGAGGAGGGCCTGAGGGAGGAGGGGCTGAGTGAGGGGGGTCTGAGTGAGGAGGGGGGAGGGAGGAGGGGCTGAGGGAGGAGGGGCTGAGAGAGGAGGGGCGGAGGGAGGAGTGGCTGAGGATGAGGGGCTGAGGGAGGAGGGGCTGAAGGAGGAGGGGCTGAAGGAGGAGGGAGGACGGAGGGAGGAGGGACTGAGGGAGGAGGGGCTGAGGGAGGGGGGTCTGAGTGAGGAGGGGCGGAGGGAGGAGGGGCTGAGGGAGGAGGGGCTGAGAGAGGAGGGGCGGAGGGAGGAGGGGCGGAGGGAGGAGGGGCTGAGGAAGGAGGGGCTGAGAGAGGAGGGGCGGAGGGAGGAGTGGCTGAGGATGAGGGGCTGAGGGAGGAGGGGCTGAAGGAGGAGGGGCTGAAGGAGGAGGGGCTGAGGGAGGCGGGGCTGAGAGTGGAGGGACGGAGGGAGGAGGGACTGAGGGAGGAGGGGCTGAGGGAGGAGGGGCTGAGGGAGGAGGGACTGAAGGAGGAGGGGCTGAGGGAGGAGGGGCTGAAGGAGGAGGGGCTGAAGGAGGAGGGGCTGAGGGAGGAGGGGCTGAGGGAGGAGGGGCTGAGGAAGGAGGGGCTGAGGGAGGAGAATCTGAAGGAGGAGGGGCTGAAGGAGGAGGGGCTGAGGGAGGAGGGGCTAAGGGAGGAGGGGCTGAGGGAGGAGGGGCTGAGGGAGGAGGGGCTGAGGGAGGAGTGTCTGAGGGAGGAAGGGCTGAGGAAGGAGGGGCTGAGGGAAGAGGTGCTGAGGGAGGAGAGGTGGAGGAAGGAGGGGCTGAGGGAGGAGGAACTGAGGGAGGAGGGGCTGAGGGAGGAGGGTCTGAGTGAGGCGGGGTGGAGGGATAAGGGGCTGAGGGAGGATTGACTGAGGGAGGAGGGGATGAGGGAAGAGAGATAGAGGGAGGAGGGGCTGAGGGAGGAGGGAGGAGGGGCTGAGGAAGGAGGGGCTGAGGGAGGAGGGGCTGAAGGAGGAGGGGCTGAAGGAATAGGGCTGAGGGAGGAGGGGCTGAGGGAGGAGGGCCTGAGGGAGGAGGGGCTTAGGAAGGAGGGGCTGAGGGAGGAGGGGCTGAGGGAGGAGGGGCTGAGGGAGGGGCTGAGGGAAGAAAGACTGAGGTAGGAGGGGCTGAGGGAGGAGGGGCTGAGAGAGGAGGGTCTGAGTGAGGAGGGCCGGAGGGAGGAGGGGCTGAGGGAGGAGGGGCTGAGGGCGGAGGGTCTGATAGAGGAAGGGCTGAGGGAGGAGGGGCTGAGGGAGGAGGGGCTGAGGGAGGAGGGGCTGAGGGAGGAGGGCTGAGGGAGGAGGGGCTGAGGGAGGAGGGGCTGAAAGAGGAGAGGCTGAGGGGAGAGAGACTGAGGGAGGAGGGGATGAGGGAGGAGGGGCTGAGGGAGGAGTGTCTGAGGGAGGAAGGGCTGAGGGAGGTGAGACTGAGGGAGGAGGCGCTGAGGGAGGAGTGTCAGAGGGGAGGGGCTGAGGGAAGAGAGACTGAGGGAGGAGGGGCTGAGGGAGGAGGGGCTGAGGGAGGAGGGTCTGAGTGAGGACGGGCGGAGGGAGGAGGGGCTGAGGTAGGAGGGGCTGAGGGAGGAGGGGCTGAGGGAGGAGGGTCTGAGTGAGGAGGGGCGGAGGGAGGAGGGGCTGAGGGAGGAGGGGCTGAGGGAGGAGGGGCGGAGGGAGGAGGGGCTGAGGGAGGAGGGGCTGAGGGAGGAGGGGCTGAGGGAGGAGGGGCTGAGGGAGGAGGGTCTGAGTGAGGAGGGGCGGAGAGAGGAGGGGCTGAGGGAGGAGGGGCTGAGGGAGGATGGGCGGAGGGAGGATGGGCTGAGGGAGGAGTGCCTGAGGGAGGAGGGGCTGAGGGAGGAGGGTCTGAGTGAGGAGGGGCGAAGGGAGGAGGGGCTGAGGGAGGAGGGGCTGAGGGAGGAGGGGCGGAGGGAGGAGGGGCTGAGGGAGGAGTGCCTGAGGGAGGAGGGGCGGAGGGAGGAGGGGCTGAAGGAGGAGGGGCTGAAGGAGGAGGGGCTGAGGGAGGAGGGGTGGAGGGAGGAGGGGCTGAGGAAGGAGGGGCTGAGGGAAGAAAGACTGAGGGAGGAGGGGCTGAGGGAGGAGGGTCTGAGTGAGGAGGGGCTGAAGGAGGAGGGGCTGAGGGAGGAGGGTCTGAGTGAGGAGGGGCTGAGGGAGGAGGGTCTGAGTGAGGAGGGGCGGAGGGAGGAGGGGCTGAGGGAGGAGATGCTGAAGGAGGAGGGGCGAAGGGAGGAGGGGCTGAGGGAGGAGTGCCTGAGGGAGGAGGGGCTGAGGAAGGAGGGGCTGAGGGAGGAGGGGCTGAAGGAGGAGGGGCTGAAGGAGGAGGGGCTGAGGGAGGAGGGGCGGAGGGAGGAAGGACTGAGGAAGGAGGGGCTGAGGGAAGAGAGACTGAGGGAGGAGGGGCTGAGGGAGGAGGGGCTGAGGGAGGAGGGTCTGAGTGAGGAGGAGCGGAGGGAGGAGGGGCTGAGGGAGGAGTAGTTGAGCAAGGAGGGGCTGGAGGAGGAGGGGCTGAAGGAGGAGGGGCTGAAGGAGGAGGGGCTGAGGGAGGAGAGGCGGAGGGAGGAATGGCTGAGGGAGGAGGGGCTGAGGGAGGAGGGGCTGAGGGAGGAGGGGCTGAGGAAGGAGGGGCTGAGGGAGGAGGATCTGAAGGAGGAGGGGCTGAAGGAGGAGGGGCTGAAGGAGGAGGGGCTGAGGGAGGAGGGGCTGAGGGAGGAGGGGCTGAGGGAGGAGATACTGAGGAAGGAGGGGCTGAGGGAGGAGAAGCTGAGGGAGGAAGGGCTGAGGGAGGAAGGGCTGAGGGAGGAGGGACTGAGGGAGGCGGGGCTGAGGGTGGAGGGACGGAGGGAGGAGGGACTGAGGGAGGAGGGGCTGAGGGAGGAGGGTCTGAGTGAGGCGGGGCGGAGGGAGGAATGGCTGAGGGAGGATTGACTGTGGGAGGAGGGGCTGAGGGAGGAGAGATTGAGGGAGGAGGGGCTGAGGGAGGAGGGACGGAGGGAGGAGGGGCTGAGGAAGGAGGGGCTGAGGAAGGAGGGGCTGAGGAAGGAGGGGCTGAGGGAGGAGGGGCTGAAGGAGGAGGGGCTGAAGGAGGAGGGCTGAGGGAGGAGGGGCTGAGGGATCAGGGGCTGAGGGAGGAGGGGCTGAGGGAGGAGGGACTGAAGGAGGAGGGGCTAAGGGAGGAGGGGCTGAGGGAGGAGGGACTGAGGGAGGAAGGGCTGAGGGTGGAGGGTCTGAGAGAGGAAGGGCTGAGGGAGAAGAGACTGAGGGAGGAGGGGCTGAGGGAGGAGGGGCTGAGCGAGGAGGGTCTGAGTGAGGAGGGGCGGAGGGAGGAGAGGCTGAGGGAGGAGGAGCTGAGGGAGGGGTGGCGGAGGGAGGAGGGTCTGAGGGAGGAGGGGCTGAGGGAGGAGGGGCTGAGGGAGGAGGGGCTGAAGGAGGAGGGGCTGAGGGAGGAGGGGCGGAGGGAGGAGGGGCGGAGGGAGGAGGGAGGAGGGGCTGAGGGAGGAGGGGCTGAGGGAGGATGGGCTGAGGGAGGAGAGACTGAGGGAGGAGGGGCTGAGGGAGGAAGGGCTGAGGAAGGAGGGGCTGAGGGAGGAGGGGCTGAGGGAGGAGGGGCTGAGGGAGGAGGGTCTGAGAGAGGAAGGGCTGAGGGAGGAGAGACTGAGGGAGGAGGGGCTGAGGGAGGACGGGCTGAGGAAGGAGGGGCTGAGGGAGGAGAGGCTGAGGGAGGAGGGGCTGAGGGAGGAGGGGCTGAGGGAGGAGGGTCTGAGTGAGGAGGGGCGGAGGGAGGAGGGGCTGAGGGAGGAGGGGCTGAGGTAGGATGGGCGGAGGGAGGAGGGGCTGAGGGAGGAGTGCCTGAGGGAGGAGGGGCTGAGGAAGGAGGGGCTGAGGGAGGAGGGGCTGAAGGAGGAGGGGCTGAAGGAGGAGGGGCTGAGGAAGGAGGGGCTGAGGGAAGAGAGACTGAGGGAGGAGGGGCTGAGGGAGGAGGGGCTGAGGGAGGAGGGTCTGAGTGAGGAGGAGCGGAGGGAGGAGGGGCTGAGGGAAGAGGGGCTGAGAGAGGAGGGGCGAAGGGAGGAGGGGCTGAGGGAGGAGGGGCGGAGGGAGGAGGGGCTGAGGGAGGAGGGGCTGAGGGAGGAGGGGCTGAGGGAGGAGGGGCTGAGGGAGGAGGGACTGAGGGAGGAGGGGCTGAGGGAGGAGGGGCTGAAGGAGGAGGGGCTGAAGGAGGAGGGGCTGAGGGAGGAGGGGCGGAGGGAGGAGGGGCTGAGAGTGGGAGGACGGAGGGAGGAGGGACTGGGGGAGGAGGGGCTGAGGGAGGAGGGTCTGAGTGAGGAGGGGCGGAGGGAAAAGGGGCTGAGGGAGGAGGGGCTGAGAGAGGAGGGGCGGAGGGAGGAGTGGCTGAGGAAGGAGGGGCTGAGGGAGGAGGGGCTGAAGGAGGAGGGGCTGAAGAAGGAGGGGCTGAGGGAGGAGGGGCGGAGGGAGGAGGGGCTGAGGGAGGAGGGGCTGAGGGAGGAGGGGCTGAGGGAGGAGGGGCTGAGGAAGGAGGGGCTGAGGGAGGAGGGGCTGAGGGAGGAGGGGCTGAGGGAGGAGGGGCTGAGGGAGGAGGGACTGAGGGAGGAGGGGCTCAGGGAGGAGGGGCTGAAGGAGGAAGGGCTGAGGGAGGAAGGGCTGAGGGAGGAGGGACTGAGGGAGGCGGGGCTGAGGGTGGAGCGACGGAGGGAGGAGGGACTGAGGGAGGAGGGGCTGAGGGAGGAGGGTCTGAGTGAGGCGGGGCGGAGGGAGGAGGGGCTGAGGGAGGATTGACTGAGGGAAAAGGGGATGAGGGAGGAGAGATTGAGGGAGGAATGGCTGAGGGAGGAGGGACGGAGGGAGGAGGGGCTGAGGAAGGAGGGGCTGAGGGAGGAGGGGCTGAAGGAGGAGGGGCTGAAGGAATAGGGCTGAGGGAGGAGGGGCTGAGGGAGGAGGGGCTGAGGGAGGAGGGGCTGAGGGAGTAGGGTCTGAGTGAGGAGGGACGGAGGGAGGAGGGGCTGAGGGAGGAGGGGTGGAGGGAGGAGGGGCTGAGGGAGGAGGGGCTGAGGGAGGAGGGGCTGAGGGAGGAGGGGCTGAGGGAGGAGGGTCTGAGTGAGGAGGGACGGAGGGAGGAGGGGCTGAGGGAGGAGGGGCTGAGGAAGGAGGGGCTGAGGAAGGAGGGGCTGAGGGAGGAGGGGCTGAAGGAGGAGGGGATGAGGGAATAGGGGCTGAGGGAGGAAGGGCTGAGGAAGGAGGGGCTGAGGGAGGAGGGGCTGAGGGAGGAGGGGCTGAGGGAGGAGGGGCTGAGGGAGGAGGGTCTGAGTGAGGAGGGGCGGAGGGAGGAGGGGCTGAGGGAGGAGGGGCTGAGGTAGGATGGGCGGAGGGAGGAGGGGCTGAGGGAGGAGTGCCTGAGGGAGGAGGGGCTGAGGAAGGAGGGGCTGAGGGAGGAGGGGCTGAAGGAGGAGGGGCTGAAGGAGGAGGGGCTGAGGAAGGAGGGGCTGAGGGAAGAGAGACTGAGGGAGGAGGGGCTGAGGGAGGAAGGGCTGAGGGAGGAGGGTCTGAGTGAGGAGGAGCGGAGGGAGGAGGGGCTGAGGGAAGAGGGGCTGAGAGAGGAGGGGCGAAGGGAGGAGGGGCTGAGGGAGGAGGGGCTGAGGGAGGAGGGGCTGAAGGAGGAGGGGCTGAAGGAGGAGGGGCTGAGGGAGGAGGGGCTGAGGGAGGAGGGGCTGAGGGAGGAGGGGCTGAGGGAGGAGGGGCTGAGGGAGGAGGGGCTGAGGGAGGAGGGACTGAGGGAGGAGGTGCTGAGGGAGGAGGGGCGGAGGGAAGAGGGGCTGAGAGTGGGAGGACGGAGGGAGGAGGGACTGAGGGAGGAGGGGCTGAGGGAGGAGGGTCTGAGTGAGGAGGGGCGGAGGGAGGAGGGGCTGAGGGAGGAGGGGCTGAGGGAGGAGGGGCTGAGAGAGGAGGGGCGGAGGGAGGAGTGGCTGAAGAAGGAGGGGCTGAGGGAGGAGGGGCTGAAGGAGGAGGGGCTGAAGGCGGAGGGGCTGAGGGAGGCGGGGCTGAGAGTGGAGGGACGGAGGGAGGAGGGACTGAGGGAGGAGGGGCTGAGGGAGGAGGGTCTGAGTGAGGAGGGGCGGAGGGAGGAGGGGCGGAGGGAGGAGGGAGGAGGGGCTGAGGGAGGAGGGGCTGAGGGAGGATGGGCTGAGGGAGGAGAGACTGAGGGAGGAGGGGCTGAGGGAGGAAGGGCTGAGGAAGGAGGGGCTGAGGGAGGAGGGGCTGAGGGAGGAGGGGCTGAGGGAGGAGGGTCTGAGAGAGGAAGGGCTGAGGGAGGAGAGACTGAAGGAGGAGGGGCTGAGGGAGGAGGGGCGGAGGGAGGAGGGGCTGAGAGTGGGAGGACGGAGGGAGGAGGGACTGAGGGAGGAGGGGCTGAGGGAGGAGGGTCTGAGTGAGGAGGGGCGGAGGGAGGAGGGGCTGAGGGAGGAGGGGCTGAGAGAGGAGGGGCGGAGGGAGGAGTGGCTGAGGATGAGGCGCTGAGGGAGGAGGGGCTGAAGGAGGAGGGGCTGAAGGAGGAGGGGCTGAGGGAGGCGGGGCTGAGAGTGGAGGGACGGAGATAGGAGGGACTGAGGGAGGAGGGGCTGAGGGAGGAGGGGCTGAGGGAGGAGGGACTGAGGGAGGAGGGGCTGAGGGAGGAGGGGCTGAAGGAGGAGGGGCTGAAGGAGGAGGGGCTGAGGGAGGAGGGGCGGAGGGAGGAGGGGCTGAGAGTGGGAGGACGGAGGGAGGAGGGACTGAGGGAGGAGGGGCTGAGGGAGGAGGGTCTGAGTGAAGAGGGGTGGAGGGACGAGGGGCTGAGGGAGGAGGGGCTGAGAGAGGAGGGGCGGAGGGAGGAGTTGCTGAGGAAGGAGGGGCTGAGGGAGGAGGGGCTGAAGGAGGAGGGGCTGAAGGAGGAGGGGCTGAGGGAGGCGGGGCTGAGAGTGGAGGGACGTAGGGAGGAGGGACTGAGGGAGGAGGGGCTGAGGGAGGGGGGTCTGAGTGAGGAGGGGCGGAGGGAGGAGGGGCTGAGGGAGGAGGGGCTGAGAGAGGAGGGGCGGAGGGAGGAGTGGCTGAGGAAGGAGGGGCTGAGGGAGGAGGGGCTGAAGGAGGAGGGGCTGGAGGAGGAGGGGCTGAGGGAGGAGGGGCGGAAGGAGGAGGGGCTGAGGGAGGAGGGACTGAGGGAGGAGGGGCTGAAGGAGGAGGGGCTGAAGAAGGAGGGGCTGAGGGAGGAGGGGCGGAGGGAGGAGGGGCTGAGGGAGGAGGGGCTGAGGGAGGAGGGGCTGAGGGAGGAGGGGCTGAGGAAGGAGGGGCTGAGGGAGGAGGGGCTGAGGGAGGAGGGGCTGAGGGAGGAGGGACTGAGGGAGGAGGGGCTGAGGGAGGAGGGGCTGAAGGAGGAGGGGCTGAAGGAGGAGGGGCTGAGGGAGGAGGGGCTGAGGGAGGAGGGGCTGAGGGAGGAGGGGCTGAGGGAGGAGGGGCTGAGGGAGGAGGGGCTGAGGGAGGAGGGACTGAGGGAGGAGGTGCTGAGGGAGGAGGGGCGGAGGGAGGAGGGGCTGAGAGTGGGAGGACGGAGGGAGGAGGGACTGAGGGAGGAGGGGCTGAGGGAGGAGGGTCTGAGTGAGGAGGGGCGGAGGGAGGAGGGGCTGAGGGAGGAGGGGCTGAGGGAGGAGGGGCTGAGAGAGGAGGGGCGGAAGGAGGAGTGGCTGAGGAAGGAGGGGCTGAGGGAGGAGGGGCTGAAGGAGGAGGAGCTGAAGGCCGAGGGGCTGAGGGAGGCGGGGCTGAGAGTGGAGGGACGGAGGGAGGAGGGACTGAGGGAGGAGGGGCTGAGGGAGGAGGGTCTGAGTGAGGAGGGGCGGAGGGAGGAGGGGCTGAGGGAGGAGGGGCTGAGAGAGGAGGGGCGGAGGGAGGAGTGGCTGAGGAAGGAGGGGCTGAGGGAGGAAGGGCTGAAGGAGGAGGGGCTGAAGGAGGAGGGGCTGAGGGAGGAGGGGCGGAGGGAGGAGGGGCTGAGGGAGGAGGGGCTGAGGGAAAAGGGGCTGAGGGAGGAGGGGCTGAAGGAGGAGGGGCTGAAGGAGGAGGGGCTGAGGGAGGAGGGGCGGAGGGAGGAGGGGCTGAGAGTGGGAGGACGGAGGGAGGAGGGACTGAGGGAGGAGGGGCTGAGAGAGGAGGGTCTGAGTGAGGAGGGCGGAGGGAGGAGGGGCTGAGGGAGGAGGGGCTGAGAGAGGAGGGGCGGAGGGAGGAGTGGCTGAGGATGAGGCGCTGAGGGAGGAGGGGCTGAAGGAGGAGGGGCTGAAGGAGGAGGGGCTGAGGGAGGCGGGGCTGAGAGTGGAGGGACGGAGATAGGAGGGACTGAGGGAGGAGGGGCTGAGGGAGGAGGGGCTGAGGGAGGAGGGACTGAGGGAGGAGGGGCTGAGGGAGGAGGGGCTGAAGGAGGAGGGGCTGAAGGAGGAGGGGCTGAGGGAGGAGGGGCGGAGGGAGAAGGGGCTGAGAGTGGGAGGACGGAGGGAGGAAGGACTGAGGGAGGAGGGGCTGAGGGAGGAGGGTCTGAGTGAAGAGGGGTGGAGGGACGAGGGGCTGAGGGAGGAGGGGCTGAGAGAGGAGGGGCGGAGGGAGGAGTTGCTGAGGAAGGAGGGGCTGAGGGAGGAGGGGCTGAAGGAGGAGGGGCTGAAGGAGGAGGGGCTGAGGGAGGCGGGGCTGAGAGTGGAGGGACGGAGGGAGGAGGGACTGAGGGAGGAGGGGCTGAGGGAGGGGGGTCTGAGTGAGGAGGGGCGGAGGGAGGAGGGGCTGAGGGAGGAGGGGCTGAGAGAGGAGGGGCGGAGGGAGGAGTGGCTGAGGAAGGAGGGGCTGAGGGAGGAGGGGCTGAAGGAGGAGGGGCTGGAGGAGGAGGGGCTGAGGGAGGAGGGGCGGAAGGAGGAGGGGCTTAGGAAGGAGGGGCTGAGGGAGGAGGGTCTGAGGGAGGAGGGGCTGAAGGAGGAGGGGCTGAAGGAGGAGGGGCTGAGGGAGGACGGGCGGAGGGAGGAGGGGCTGAGAGTGGGAGGACGGAGGGAGGAGGGACTGAGGGAGGAGGGGCTGAGGGAGGAGGGTCTGAGTGAAGAGGGTCGGAAGGAGGAGGGGCTGAAAGAGGAGGGGCTGAGAGAGGAGGGGCGGAGGGAGGAGTGGCTGAGGAAGGAAAGGCGGAGGGAGGAGTTGCTGAGGAAGTAGGGGCTGAGGGAGGAGGGGCTGAAGGAGGAGGGGCTGAAGGAGGAGGGGCTGAGGGAGGCGGGGCTGAGAGTGGAGGGACGGAGGGAGGAGGGACTGAGGGAGGAGGGGCTGAGTGAGGGGGGTCTGAGTGAGGAGGGGGGAGGGAGGAGGGGCTGAGGGAGGAGGGGCTGAGAGAGGAGGGGCGGAGGGAGGAGTGGCTGAGGATGAGGGGCTGAGGGAGGAGGGGCTGAAGGAGGAGGGGCTGAAGGAGGAGGGAGGACGGAGGGAGGAGGGACTGAGGGAGGAGGGGCTGAGGGAGGGGGGTCTGAGTGAGGAGGGGCGGAGGGAGGAGGGGCTGAGGGAGGAGGGGCTGAGAGAGGAGGGGCGGAGGGAGGAGGGGCGGAGGGAGGAGGGGCTGAGGAAGGAGGGGCTGAGAGAGGAGGGGCGGAGGGAGGAGTGGCTGAGGATGAGGGGCTGAGGGAGGAGGGGCTGAAGGAGGAGGGGCTGAAGGAGGAGGGGCTGAGGGAGGCGGGGCTGAGAGTGGAGGGACGGAGGGAGGAGGGACTGAGGGAGGAGGGGCTGAGGGAGGAGGGGCTGAGGGAGGAGGGACTGAAGGAGGAGGGGCTGAGGGAGGAGGGGCTGAAGGAGGAGGGGCTGAAGGAGGAGGGGCTGAGGGAGGAGGGGCTGAGGGAGGAGGGGCTGAGGAAGGAGGGGCTGAGGGAGGAGAATCTGAAGGAGGAGGGGCTGAAGGAGGAGGGGCTGAGGGAGGAGGGGCTAAGGGAGGAGGGGCTGAGGGAGGAGGGGCTGAGGGAGGAGGGGCTGAGGGAGGAGTGTCTGAGGGAGGAAGGGCTGAGGAAGGAGGGGCTGAGGGAAGAGGTGCTGAGGGAGGAGAGGTGGAGGAAGGAGGGGCTGAGGGAGGAGGAACTGAGGGAGGAGGGGCTGAGGGAGGAGGGTCTGAGTGAGGCGGGGTGGAGGGATAAGGGGCTGAGGGAGGATTGACTGAGGGAGGAGGGGATGAGGGAAGAGAGATAGAGGGAGGAGGGGCTGAGGGAGGAGGGAGGAGGGGCTGAGGAAGGAGGGGCTGAGGGAGGAGGGGCTGAAGGAGGAGGGGCTGAAGGAATAGGGCTGAGGGAGGAGGGGCTGAGGGAGGAGGGCCTGAGGGAGGAGGGGCTTAGGAAGGAGGGGCTGAGGGAGGAGGGGCTGAGGGAGGAGGGGCTGAGGGAGGCGCTGAGGAAAGAAAGACTGAGGTAGGAGGGGCTGAGGGAGGAGGGGCTGAGAGAGGAGGGTCTGAGTGAGGAGGGCCGGAGGGAGGAGGGGCTGAGGGAGGAGGGGCTGAGGGCGGAGGGTCTGATAGAGGAAGGGCTGAGGGAGGAGGGGCTGAGGGAGGAGGGGCTGAGGGAGGAGGGGCTGAGGGAGGAGGGCTGAGGGAGGAGGGGCTGAGGGAGGAGGGGCTGAAAGAGGAGAGGCTGAGGGGAGAGAGACTGAGGGAGGAGGGGATGAGGGAGGAGGGGCTGAGGGAGGAGTGTCTGAGGGAGGAAGGGCTGAGGGAGGTGAGACTGAGGGAGGAGGCGCTGAGGGAGGAGTGTCAGAGGGGAGGGGCTGAGGGAAGAGAGACTGAGGGAGGAGGGGCTGAGGGAGGAGGGGCTGAGGGAGGAGGGTCTGAGTGAGGACGGGCGGAGGGAGGAGGGGCTGAGGTAGGAGGGGCTGAGGGAGGAGGGGCTGAGGGAGGAGGGTCTGAGTGAGGAGGGGCGGAGGGAGGAGGGGCTGAGGGAGGAGGGGCTGAGGGAGGAGGGGCGGAGGGAGGAGGGGCTGAGGGAGGAGGGGCTGAGGGAGGAGGGGCTGAGGGAGGAGGGGCTGAGGGAGGAGGGTCTGAGTGAGGAGGGGCGGAGAGAGGAGGGGCTGAGGGAGGAGGGGCTGAGGGAGGATGGGCGGAGGGAGGATGGGCTGAGGGAGGAGTGCCTGAGGGAGGAGGGGCTGAGGGAGGAGGGTCTGAGTGAGGAGGGGCGAAGGGAGGAGGGGCTGAGGGAGGAGGGGCTGAGGGAGGAGGGGCGGAGGGAGGAGGGGCTGAGGGAGGAGTGCCTGAGGGAGGAGGGGCGGAGGGAGGAGGGGCTGAAGGAGGAGGGGCTGAAGGAGGAGGGGCTGAGGGAGGAGGGGTGGAGGGAGGAGGGGCTGAGGAAGGAGGGGCTGAGGGAAGAAAGACTGAGGGAGGAGGGGCTGAGGGAGGAGGGTCTGAGTGAGGAGGGGCTGAAGGAGGAGGGGCTGAGGGAGGAGGGTCTGAGTGAGGAGGGGCTGAGGGAGGAGGGTCTGAGTGAGGAGGGGCGGAGGGAGGAGGGGCTGAGGGAGGAGATGCTGAAGGAGGAGGGGCGAAGGGAGGAGGGGCTGAGGGAGGAGTGCCTGAGGGAGGAGGGGCTGAGGAAGGAGGGGCTGAGGGAGGAGGGGCTGAAGGAGGAGGGGCTGAAGGAGGAGGGGCTGAGGGAGGAGGGGCGGAGGGAGGAGGGACTGAGGAAGGAGGGGCTGAGGGAAGAGAGACTGAGGGAGGAGGGGCTGAGGGAGGAGGGGCTGAGGGAGGAGGGTCTGAGTGAGGAGGAGCGGAGGGAGGAGGGGCTGAGGGAGGAGTAGTTGAGCAAGGAGGGGCTGGAGGAGGAGGGGCTGAAGGAGGAGGGGCTGAAGGAGGAGGGGCTGAGGGAGGAGAGGCGGAGGGAGGAATGGCTGAGGGAGGAGGGGCTGAGGGAGGAGGGGCTGAGGGAGGAGGGGCTGAGGAAGGAGGGGCTGAGGGAGGAGGATCTGAAGGAGGAGGGGCTGAAGGAGGAGGGGCTGAAGGAGGAGGGGCTGAGGGAGGAGGGGCTGAGGGAGGAGGGGCTGAGGGAGGAGATACTGAGGAAGGAGGGGCTGAGGGAGGAGAAGCTGAGGGAGGAAGGGCTGAGGGAGGAAGGGCTGAGGGAGGAGGGACTGAGGGAGGCGGGGCTGAGGGTGGAGGGACGGAGGGAGGAGGGACTGAGGGAGGAGGGGCTGAGGGAGGAGGGTCTGAGTGAGGCGGGGCGGAGGGAGGAATGGCTGAGGGAGGATTGACTGTGGGAGGAGGGGCTGAGGGAGGAGAGATTGAGGGAGGAGGGGCTGAGGGAGGAGGGACGGAGGGAGGAGGGGCTGAGGAAGGAGGGGCTGAGGAAGGAGGGGCTGAGGAAGGAGGGGCTGAGGGAGGAGGGGCTGAAGGAGGAGGGGCTGAAGGAGGAGGGCTGAGGGAGGAGGGGCTGAGGGATCAGGGGCTGAGGGAGGAGGGGCTGAGGGAGGAGGGACTGAAGGAGGAGGGGCTAAGGGAGGAGGGGCTGAGGGAGGAGGGACTGAGGGAGGAAGGGCTGAGGGTGGAGGGTCTGAGAGAGGAAGGGCTGAGGGAGAAGAGACTGAGGGAGGAGGGGCTGAGGGAGGAGGGGCTGAGCGAGGAGGGTCTGAGTGAGGAGGGGCGGAGGGAGGAGAGGCTGAGGGAGGAGGAGCTGAGGGAGGGGTGGCGGAGGGAGGAGGGGCTGAGGGAGGAGGGCCTGAGGGAGGAGGGGCTGAGGAAGGAGGGGCTGAGGGAGGAGGGGCTGAGGGAGGAGGGACTGAGGGAGGGGCTGAGGGAAGAAAGACTGAGGGAGGAGGGGCTGAGGGAGGAGGGGCTGAGGGAGGAGGGTCTGAGTGAGGAGGGCCGGAGGGAGGAGGGGCTGAGGGAGGAGGGGATGAGGGCGGAGGGTCTGATAGAGGAAGCGCTGAGGGAGGAGGGGCTGAGGGAGGAGGGGCTGAGGGAGGAGGGGCTGAGGGAGGAGGGCTGAGGGAGGAGGGGCTGAGGGAGGAGGGGCTGAAAGAGGAGAGGCTGAGGGAGGAGAGACTGAGGGAGGAGGGGATGAGGGAGGAGGGGCTGAGGGAGGAGTGTCTGAGGGAGGAAGGGCTGAGGGAGGTGAGACTGAGGGAGGAGGCGCTGAAGGAGGAGGGTCAGAGGGGAGGGGCTGAGGGAAGAGAGACTGAGGGAGGAGGGGCTGAGGGAGGAGGGGCTGAGGGAGGAGTGCCTGAGAGAGGAGGCGCTGAGGAAGGAGGGGCTGAGGGAGGAGGGGCTGAAGGAGGAGGGGCTGAAGGAGGAGGGGCTGAGGGAGGAGAGGCGGAGGGAGGAGGGGCTGAGGAAGGAGGGGCTGAGGGAAGAGAGACTGAGGGAGGAGGGGCTGAGGGAGGAGGGGCTGAGGGAGGAGGGTCTGAGTGAGGAGGAGCGGAGGGAGGAGGGGCTGAGGGAGGGTGGCTGAGGGAGGAGGGGCGAAGGGAGGAGGGGCTGAGGGAGGAGGGGCGGAGGGAGGAGGGGCGGAGGGAGGAGGGGCTGAGGGAGGAGGGGCTGAGGGAGGAGGGGCTGAGGAATTAGGGGCTGAGGAAGGAGGGGCTGAGGGAGGAGGATCTGAAGGAGGAGGGGCTGAAGAAGGAGGGGCTGAGGGAGGAGGGGCTGAGGGAGGAGGGGCTGAGGGAGGAGGGGCTGAGGGAGGAGGCGCTGAGGGAGGAGGGACTGAGGGAGGAGGGGCTGAGGGAGGAGGGGCTGAAGGAGGAGGGGCTGAAGGAGGAGGGGCTGAGGGAGGAGGGGCGGAGGGAGGAGGGGCTGAGAGTGGAGGGACGGAGGGAGGAGGGACTGAGGGAGGAGGGGCTGAGGGAGGAGGGTCTGAGTGAGGAGGGGCGGAGGGAGGAGGGGCTGAGGGAGGAGGGGCTGAGAGAGGAGGGGCGGAGGGAGGAGTGGCTGAGGAAGGAGGGGCTGAGGGAGGAGGGGCTGAAGTAGGAGGGGCTGAAGGAGGAGGGGCTGAGGGAGGAGGGGCGGAGGGAGGAGGGGCTGAGGGAGGAGGGGCTGAGGGAGGAGGGGCTGAGGAAGGAGGGGCTGAGGGAGGAGGGGCTGAGGGAGGAGGGGCTGAGGGAGGAGGGACTGAGGGAGGAGGGGCTGAGGGAGGAGGGGCTGAAGGAGGAGGGGCTGAAGGAGGAGGGGCTGAGGGAGGAGGGGCTGAGGGAGGAGGGGCTGAGGGAGGAGGGGCTGAGGGAGGAGGGGCTGAGGGAGGAGGGGCTGAGGGAGGAGGGACTGAGGGAGGAGGTGCTGAGGGAGGAGGGGCTGAGGGAGGAGGGGCTGAGGGAGGAAGGGCTGAGGGAGGAGGGACTGAGGGAGGCGGGGCTGAGAGTGGAGGGACGGAGGGAGGAGGGACTGAGGGAGGAGGGGCTGAGGGAGGAGGGTCTGAGTGAGGAGGGGCGGAGGGAGGAGGGGCTGAGGGAGGAGGGGCTGAGAGAGGAGGGGCGGAGGGAGGAGTGGCTGAGGAAGGAGGGGCTGAGGGAGGAGGGCCTGAAGGAGGAGGGGCTGAAGGAGGAGGGGCTGAGGGAGGAAAGGCGGAGGGAGGAGGGGCTGAGGGAGGAGGGGCTGAGGGAGGAGGGGCTGAATGAGGAGGCACTGAGGAAGGAGGGGCTGAGGGAGGAGGATCTGAAGGAGGAGGGGCTGAAGGAGGAGGGGCTGAGGGAGGAGGGACTGAGGGAGGAGGGGCTGAGGGAGGAGGGGCTGAAGGAGGAAGGGCTGAGGGAGGAAGGGCTGAGGGAGGAGGGACTGAGGGAGGCGGGGCTGAGGGTGGAGGGACGGAGGGAGGAGGGACTGAGGGAGGAGGGGCTGAGGGAGGAGGGTCTGAGTGAGGCGGGGCGGAGGAAGGAGGGGCTGAGGGAGGATTGACTGAGGGAGGAGGGGATGAGGGAGGAGAGATTGAGGGAGGAGGGGCTGAGGGAGGAGGGACGGAGGGAGGAGGGGCTGAGGAAGGCGGGGCTGAGGGAGGAGGGGCTGAAGGAGGAGGGGCTGAAGGAGGAGGAACTGAGGGAGGAGGGGCTGAGGGAGGAGGTGCTAAAAGAGAGGAAGGGCTGAGTGAGGAGAGACTGAGGAAGGAGGGGATGAGGGAATAGGGGCTGAGGGAGGAAGGGCTGAGGAAGGAGGGGCTGAGGGAGGAGGGGCTGAGGGAGGAGGGTCTGAGGGAGGAGGAACTGAGGGAGGAGGGGCTGAGGGAGGAGGGGCTGAAGGAGGAGGGGCTGAGGGAGGAGGGGCGAAGGGAGGAGGGGCGGAGGGAGGAGGGGCTGAGGGAGGAGGGGCTGAGGGAGGATGGGCTGAGGGAGGAGAGACTGAGGGAGGAGGGGCTGAGGGAGGAAGGGCTGAGGAAGAGGGGGCTGAGGGAGGAGGGGCTGAGGGAGGAGGGGCTGAGGGAGGAGGGTCTGAGAGAGGAAGGGCTGAGGGAGGAGAGACTGAGGGAGGAGGGGCTGAGGGAGGACGGGCTGAGGAAGGAGGGGCTGAGGGAGGAGGGGCTGAGGGAGGATTGGCTGAGGAAGGAGGGGCTGAGGGAGGAGGATCTGAAGGAGGAGGGGCTGAAGGAGGAGGGGCTGAGGGAGGAGGGGCTGAGGGAGGAGGGGCGGAGGGAGGAGGGGCTGAGGGAGGAGTGCCTGAGGGAGGAGGGGCTGAGGAAGGAGGGGCTGAGGGAGGAGGGGCTGAAGGAGGAGGGGCTGAAGGAGGAGGGGCTGAGGGAGGAGGGGCGGAGGGAGGAGGGGCTGAGGAAGGAAGGGCTGAGGGAAGAGAGACTGAGGGAGGAGAGGCTGAGGGAGGAGGGGCTGAAGGAGGAGGGGCTGAAGGAGAAGGGGCGGAGGGAGGAGGGGCTGAGGGAGGAGTGCCTGAGGGAGGAGGGGCTGAGGAAGGAGGGGCTGAGGGAGGAGGGGCTGAAGGAGGAGGGGCTGAAGGAGGAGGGGCTGAGGGAGGAGGGGCTGAAGGAGGAGGGGCTGAGTAAGGAGGGGCTGACGGAGGAGGGTCTGAGTGAGGAGGGGCGGAGGGAGGAGGGGCTGAGGGAGGAGCGGCTGAGGGAGGAGGGGCTGAGGGTGGAGGGTCTGAGAGAGGAAGGGCTGAGGGAGGAGAGACTGAGGGAGGAGGGGCTGAGGGAGGAGGAGCTGAGGGAGGAGGGTCTGAGTGAGGAGGGGCGGAGGGAGGAGGGGCTGAGGGAGGAGGGGCTGAGGGAAGAGGGGCGGAGGGAAGAGGGGCTGAGGGAGAGAGCCTGAGGGAGGAGGGGCTGAGGAAGGAGGGGCTGAGGGAGGAGGGGCTGAGGGAGGAGGGACTGAGGGAGGAGGGTCTGAGTGAGGAGGGCCGGAGGGAGGAGGGGCTGAGGGAGGAGGGGCTGAGGGAGGAGGGTCTGATAGAGGAAGGGCTGAGGGAGGAGAGACTGAGGGAGGAGGCGCTGAGGGAGGAGGGGCTGAGGGAGGAGGGGCTGAGGGAGGAGGAGCGAAGGGAGGAGGGGCGGAGGGAGGAGGGGCTGAGGGAGGAGGGGCTGAGGGAGGATGGGCTGAGGGAGGAGAGACTGAGGGAGGAGGGGCTGAGGGAGGAAGGGCTGAGGAAGGAGCGCCTGAGGGAGGAGGGGCTGAGGGAGGAGGGGCTGAGGGAAAAGGGGCTGAGGGAGGAGGGGCTGAGGGAGGAGGGGCTGAGGGAGGGCGGGCTGAGGGCGGAGGGGCTGAGGGAGGAGGGGCTGAAGGAGGAGGGGCTGAGGGAGGAGGGGCTGAGGGAGGAGGGACTGAGGGTGGAGGGTCTGAGAGAGGAAGGGCTGAGGGAGGAGAGACTGAGGGAGGAGGCACTGAGGGAGAAGGGGCTGAGGGAGGAGGGGCTGAGGGAGGAGGGGCTGAGGGAGGGCGGGCTGAGGGAGGAGGGGCTGAGGGAGGAGGGGCTGAAGGAGGAGGGGCTGAGGGAGGAGGGGCTGAGGGAGGAGGGTCTGAGAGAGGAACTGCTGAGGGAGGAGAGACTGAGGGAGGAGGGCTGAGGGAGGAGGGGCTGAGGGAGGAGGGTCTGAGTGAGGACGGGCGGAAGGAGGAGGGGCTGAGGTAGGAGGGGCTGAGGGAGGATCGGCGGAGGGAGGAGGGGCTGAGGGAGGGGGGACTGAAAGAAGAGGGGCTGAGGGAAGAGAGACTAAGGGAGGAGGAGATGAGGGAGGAGGGGCTGAAGGAGGAGTGTCTGAGGGAGGAGGGGATGAGGGAGGAGGGGCTGAGGGAGGAGGGGCGGAGGGAGGAGGGGCTGAGGGAGGAGGGCTTGAGGGAGGAGGGGCTGAGGGAGGAGGGGCTGAGGGAGGAGGGGCTGAGGGAGGAGGGGCTGAGGGAGGAGGGGCTGAGGGAGGAGGGGCTGAGGGAGGAGGGACTGAGAGAGGAGGTGCTGAGGGAGGAGGGGCTGAGGGAGGAGGGGCTGAGGGAGGAAGGGCTGAGGGAGGAGGGACTGAGGGAGGCGGGGCTGAGAGTGGAGGGACGGAGGGAGGAGGGACTGAGGGAGGACGGGCTGAGGGAGGAGTGTCTGAGGGAGGAAGGGCTGAGGGAGGAGAGACTGAGGGAGGAGGCGCTGAGGGAGGAGGGTCAGAGGGGAGGGGCTGAGGGAAGAGAGACTGAGGGAGAAGGGGCTGAGGGAGGAGGGGCTGAGGGAGGAGGGGCTGAGGGAGGAGGGTCTGAGTGAGGACGGGCGGAGGGAGGAGGGGCTGAGGTAGGAGGGGCTGAGGGAGGATCGGCGGAGGGAGGTGGGGCTGAGGGAGGAGGGACTGAAAGAAGAGGGGCTGAGGGAGGAGAGACTGAGGGAGGAGGGGCTGAGGGAGGAGGGGCTGAAGGAGGAGTGTCTGAGGGAGGAGGGGATGAGGGAGGAGGGGCTGAAGGAGGAGGGGCTGAGGGAGGAAGGGCTGAGGGAGGAGGGCTGAGAGAGGAAGGGCTAAGGGAGGAGAGACTGAGGGAGGAGGGGCTGAGGGAGGAGGGACTGAGGGAGGAGGGGCTGAGGGATGAGGGGCTGAGGGAGGAGGGGCTGAGGGAGCGCGGGCTGAGGGAGGAGGGGTTGAGGGAGGAGGGGCTGAAGGAGGAGGGGCTGAGGGAGGAGGGGCTGAGGGAGGAGGGACTGCGGGTGGAGGGTCTGAGAGAGGAAGGGCTGAGGGAGGAGGGGCTGAGGGAGGAGGGACTGAGGGTGGAGGGTCTGAGAGAGGAAGGGCTGAGGGAGGAGAGACTGAGGGAGGAGGCGCTGAGGGAGGAGGGGCTGAGGGAAGAGGGGCTGAGGGAGGAGGGGCTGAGGGAGGAGAGACTAAGGGAGGAGGGGCTGAGGGAGGAGGGGCTGAGGGAAGAGGGGCTGAGGGAGGAGGGACTGAGGGAGGAGGGGCTGAGGGAGCAGGGGCTGAGTGAGGAGGGGCTGAGGGAGGAGGCTGAGGGAGGAGGGGCTGAGGAAGGAGGGACTGAGGGAGGAGGATCTGAAGGAGGAGGGGCTGAAGAAGGAGGGGCTGAGGGAGGAGGGGCTGAGGGAGGAGGGGCTGAGGTAGGACGGGCTGAGGGAGGATGGGCTGAAGGAGGAGGGGCTGAAGGAGGAGGGGCTGAGGGAGGAGGGGCTGAGGGAGGGGCTGAGGGAAGAGAGACTGAGGGAGGAGGGGCTGAGGGAGGAGGGGCTGAGGGAGGAGGGGCTGAGGGAGGAGGGTCCGAGTGAGGAGGGCCGGAGGGAGGAGGGGCTGAGGGAGGAGGGGCTGAGGGTGGAGGGTCTGATAGAGGAAGGGCTGAGAGAGGAGGGGCTGAGGGAGGAGGGGCTGAGGGAGGAGAGCTGAGGGAGGAGGGGCTGAGGGAGGAGGGGCTGAAAGAGGAGGAGCTGAGGGAGGAGAGACTGAGGGAGGAGGGGATGAGGGAGGAGGGGCTGAGGGAGGAGTGTCTGAGGGAGGAAGGGCTGAGGGAGGTGAGACTGAGGGAGGAGGCGCTGAGGGAGGAGGGTCAGAGGGGAGGGGCTGAGGGAAGAGAGACTGAGGGAGGAGGGGCTGAGGGAGGAGGGGCTGAGGGAGGAGGGTCTGAGTGAGGACGGGCGGAGGAGGAGAGGCTGAGGTAGGAGGGGCTGAGGGAGGATCGGCGGAGGGAGGAGGGGCTGAGGGAGGAGGGACTGAAAGAAGAGGGGCTGAGGGAGGAGGGGCTGAGGGAGGAAGGGCTGAGGGAGGAGGGACTGAGGGAGGCGGGCTGAGAGTGGAGGGACGGAGGGAGGAGGGACTGAGGGAGGAGGGGCTGAGGGAGGAGGGTCTGAGTGAGGAGGGGCGGAGGGAGGAGGGGCTGAGGGAGGAGGGGCTGAGAGAGGAGGGGCGGAGGGAGGAGTGGCTGCGGAAGGAGGGGCTGAGGGAGGAGGGGCTGAAGGAGGAGGGGCTGAAGGAGGAGGGGCTGAGGGAGGAGGTTCGGAGGGAGGAGGGGCTGAGGGAGGAGGGGCTGAGGGAGGAGGGGCTGAGGGAGGAGGGGCTGAGGGAGGAGGGGCTGAGGGAGGAGGGACTGAGGGAGGAGGGGCTGAGGGAAGAGGGGCTGAGGGAGGAAGGGCTGAGGGAGGAAGGGCTGAGGGAGGAGGGACTGAGGGAGGCGGGGCTGAGGTTGGAGGGACGGAGGGAGGAGGGACTGAGGGAGGAGGGGCTGAGGGAGGAGGGTCTGAGTGAGGCGGGGCGGAGGGAGGAGGGGCTGAGGGAGGATTGACTGAGGGAGGAGGGGCTGAGGGAGGAGAGATTGAGGGAGGAGGGGCTGAGGGAGGAGGGACGGAGGGATTAGGGGCTGAGGGAGGAGGGGCTGAGGAAGGAGGGGCTGAGGGAGAAGGGTCTGAGTGAGGAAGGACGGAGGGAGGAGGGGCTGAGGGAGGAGGGGCTGAGGAAGGAGGTGCTGAGGAAGGAGGGGCTGAGGGAGGAGGGGCTCAAGGAGGAGACGGCTGAGGGAGGAGGGGCGGAGGGAGGAGGGGCTGAGGGAAGGGGCTGAGGGAGGAGGGGCTGAGGGAGGAGGGGCTGAGGGAAGGCGCTGAGGGAGGAGGGGCTGAGGAAGGAGGGGCTGAGGGAGGAGGGGCTGAAGGAGGAGGGGCTGAAGGAGGAGGGGCTGAGGGAGGAGGGGCTGAGGGAGGAGGGGCTAAAAGAGAGGAAGGGCTGAATGAGGAGAGACTGAGGAAGGAGGGGATGAGGGAATAGGGGCTGAGGGAGGAAGGGCTGAAAAAGGAGGGGCTGAGGGAGGAGGGGCTGAGGGAGGAGGGTCTGAGGGAGGAGGGGCTGAGGGAGGAGGGGCTGAGGGAGGAGGGGCTGAAGGAGGAGGGGCTGAGGGAGGAGGGGCGGAGGGAGGAGGGAGGAGGGGCGGAGGGAGGAGGGGCTGAGGGAGGAGGGGCTGAGGGAGGATGGGCTCAGGGAGGAGAGACTGAGGGAGGAGGGGCTGAGGGAGGAAGGGCTGAGGAAGGAGGGGCTGAGGGAGGAGGGGCTGAGGGAGGAGGGTCTGAGAGAGGAAGGGCTGAGGGAGGAGAGACTGAGGGAGGAGGGGCTGAGGGAGGACGGGCTGAGGAAGGAGGGGCTGAGGGAGGAGGGGCTGAAGGAGGAGGGGCTGAGGGAGGAGGGGCTGAGGGAGGAGGGTCTGAGTGAGGAGGGGCGGAGGGAGGAGGGGCTGAGGGAGGAGGGGCTGAGGGAGGAGCGGCGGAGGGAAGAGGGGCTGAGGGAGGAGTGCCTGAGGAGGAGGGGCTGAGGAAGGAGGTGCTGAGGGAGGAGGGGCTGAAGGAGGAGGGGCTGAAGGAGGAGGGGCTGAGGGAGGAGGGGCGGAGGGAGGAGGGGCTGAGGAAGGAGGGGCTGAGGGAAGAGAGACTGAGGGAGGAGGGACTGAGGGAGGAGGGGCTGAGGGAGGAGGGTCTGAGTGAGGAGGAGCGGAGGGAGGAGGAGCTGAGGGAGGAGGGGCTGAGGGAGGAGGGGCGGAGGGAGGAGGGGCTGAGGGAGGAATGGCGGAGGGAGGAGGGGCGGAGGGAGGAGGGGCTGAGGGAGGAGGGGCTGAGGGAGGAGGGGCTGAGGAAGGAGGGGCTGAGGAAGGAGGGGCTGAGGGAGGAGGACCTGAAGGAGGAGGGGCTGAAGAAGGAGGGGCTGAAGGAGGAGGGGCTGAAGGAGGAGGGGCTGAGGGAGGAGGGGCTGAGGGAGGAGGGGCTGAGGGAGGAGGGACTGAGGGAGGAGGGGCTGAGGGAGGAGGGGCTGAGGGAGGAGGGGCTGAGGGAGGAAGGACTGAGGGAGGAGGGACTGAGGGTGGAGGGACGGAGGGAGGAGGGACTGAGGAAGGAGGGGCTGAGGGAGGAGGGTCTGAGTGAGGAGGGGCGGAGGGAGGAGGGGCTGAGGGAGGAGGGGCTGAGTGAGGAGGGGCGGAGGGAGGAGTGGCTGAGGAAGGAGGGGCTGAGGGAGGAGGGGCTGAAGGAGGAAGGGCTGAAGGAGGAGGGGCTGAGGGAGGAGGGGCGGAGGGAGGAGGGGCTGAGAGAGGAGGGGCTGAGGGAGGAGGGGCTGAGGGAGGAGGGGCTGAGGAAGGAGGGGCTGAGGTAGGAGGATCTGAAGGAGGAATAGCTGAAGGAGGAGGGGCTGAAGGAGGAGGGGCTGAGGGAGGAGGGGCTTAGGGAAGAGAGGCTGAGGGAGGAGGGGCTGAGGGAGGAGGGGCTGAGGGAGGAGGGACTGAGGAAGGAGGGGCTGAGGGAAGAGGGGCTGAGGGAGGAAGGGCTGAGGGCGGAAGGGCTGAGGGAGGAGGGACTGAGGGAGGCGGGGCTGAGGGTGGAGGGACCGAGGGAGGAGGGACTGAGGGAGGAAGGGCTGAGGGAGGAGGGTCTGAGTGAGGCGGGACGGAGGGAGGAATGGCTGAGGGAGGATTGACTGAGGGAGGAGGGGCTGAGGGAGGAGAGATTGAGGGAGGAGGGGCTGAGGGAGGAGGGACGGAGGGAGGAGGGGCTGAGGAAGGAGGGGCTGAGGAAGGAAGGGCTGAGGAAGGAGGGGCTGAGGGAGGAGGGGCTGAAGGAGGAGGGGCTGAAGGAGGAGGGCTGAGGGAGGAGGGGCTGAGGGAGGAGGGGCTGAGGGAGGAGGGGCTTAGGGAGGAGGGACTGAGGGAGGAGGGGCTAAGGGAGGAGAGCTGAGGGAGGAGGCACTGAGGGAGGAAGGGCTGAGGGTGGAGGGTCTGAGAGAGGAAGGGCTGAGGGAGGAGAGACTGAGGGAGAAGGGGCTGAGGGAGGAGGGGCTGAGGGAGGAGGGTCTGAGTGAGGAGGGGCGGAGGGAGGAGGGGCTGAGGGAGGAGAGTCTGAGGGAGGAGGGGCGGAGGGAGGAGGGGCTGAGGGAGGAGGGCTTGAGGGAGGAGGGGCTGAGGAAGGAGGGGCTGAGGGAGGGGCTGAGGGAAGAGAGACTGAGGGAGGAGGGGCTGAGGGAGGAGGGGCTGAGGGAGGTGGGTCTGAGTGAGGAGGGCCGGAGGGAGGAGGGACTGAGGGAGGAGGGGCTGAGGGCGGAGGGTCTGATAGAGGAAGGGCTTAGGGAGGAGGGGCTGAGGGAGGAGGGGCTGAGGGAGGAGGGCTGAGGGAGGAGGGGCTGAGGGAGGAGGGGCTGAAAGAGGAGGGGCTGAAGGAGGAGGGGCTGAAGTAGGAGGGGCGGAGGGAGGAAGCGCTGAGGGAGGAGGGGCTGAGGGAGGAAGGACTGAGGAGGGAGGGGCTGAGGGTGGAGGGTCTGAGAGAGGAAGGGCTGAGAGAGGAGAGACTGAGGGAGGAGGGGCTGAGGGAGGAGGGGCTGAGGGAGGAGGGGCGGAGGGAGGAGGGGCTGAGGGAGGAGGGGCTGAGGGAGGAGGGGCTGAGGGAAGAGGGGCTGAAGGAGGAGGGGCTGAGGGAGGAGGAGCGGAGGGAGGAGGGGCTGAGGGAGGAGGGGCTGAGGGAGGATGGGCTGAGGGAGGAAAGACTGAGGGAGGAGGGGCTGAGGGAGGAGGGGCTGAGGGAGGAGGGGCTGAGGGAGGAGGGCTGAGGGAGGAGGGGCTGAGGGAGGAGGGGCTGAAAGAGGAGGGGCTGAGGGAGGAGAGACTGAGGGAGGAGGGGATGAGGCAGGAGGGGCTGAGGGAGGAGTGTCTGAGGGAGGAAGGGCTGAGGAAGGAGGGGCTGAGGGAGGAGGGGCTGAGGGAGGTGGGTCAGAGGGGAGGGGCTGAGGGAAGAAAGACTGAGGGAGGAGGGGCTTAGGGAGGAGGGGCTGAGGGAGGAGGGTCTGAGTGAGGAGGGGCTGAGGGAGGAGGGTCTGAGTGAGGAGGGGCGGAGGGAGGAGGGGCTGAAGAAGGAGGGGCTGAGGGAGGAGGGTCTGAGTGAGGAGGGGCGGAGGGAGGAGGGGCTGAAGAAGGAGGGGCTGAGGGAGGAGGGGCTGAGGGAGGAGGGGCTGAGGGAGGAGGGGCTGAAAGAGGAGGGGCTGAGGGAGGAGAGACTGAGGGAGGAGGGGATGAGGGAGGAGGGGCTGAAGGATAAGTGTCTGAGGGAGGAGGGGATGAGGGAGGAGGGGCTGAGGGAGGAAGGGCTGAGGAAGAAGGGGCTGATGGAGGAGGGGCTGAGGGAAGAGGGGCTGAGGGAGGAGGGTCTGAGAGAGGAAGGGCTGAGGGAGGAGAGACTGAGGGAAGAGGGGCTGAGGTAGGAGGGGCTGAGGAAGGAAGGGCTGAGGGAGAAGGGGCTGAGGGAGGAGGGGCTGAGGGAGGAGGGGCTGAGGGAGGAGGTTCAGAGAGGGGAGGGGCTGAGGGGAGAGAGACTGAGGGAGAAGGGGCTGAGGGAGGAGGGGCTGAGGGAGGAGGGTCTGAGTGAGGAGGGGCGGAGATAGGAGGGGCTTAGGGTGGAGTTGCTGAGGGAGGAGGGAAGGAGGGAGGAGGGGCTGAGGGAGGAGTGCCTGAGGGAGGAGGGGCTGAGGAAGGAGGGGCTGAGGGAGGAGTTTCTGAAGGAGAAGGGGCTGAAGGAGGAGGGGCTGAGGGAGGAGGGGCGGAGGGAGGAGGGGCTGAGGGAGGAGGGGCTGAGGGAGGAGGGGCTGAGGAAGGAGGGGCTGAGGGAGGAGGGGCTGAAGGAGGAGGGGCTGAAGGAGGAGGGGCTGAGGGAGGAGGGGCTGAGGGAGGAGGGGCTAAAAGAGAGGAAGGGCTGAGGGAGGAGAGACTGAGGAATGAGGGGATGAGGGAAAAGGGCTGAGGGAGGAAGGGCTGAGGAAGGAGGTTCTGAGGGAGGAGGGGCTGAGAGAGGAGGGGCTGAGGGAGGAGGGGCTGAGGGAGGAGGGGCTGAGGGAGGAGGGGCTGAAGGAGGAGGGGCTGAGGGAGGAGGGGCGGAGGGAGGAGGGGCGGAGGGAGGAGGGGCTGAGGAAGGAGGGGCTGAGGGAGGATGGGCTGAGGGAGGAGAGACTGAGGGAGGAGGTGCTGAGGGAGGAAGGGCTGAGGAAGGAGGGGCTGAGGGTGGAGGGGCTGAGGGAGGAGGGGCTGAGGGAGGAGGGTCTGAGAGAGGAAGGGCTGAGGGAGGAGAGACTGAGGGATTAGTTGCTGAGGGAGGAGGGACTGAGGAAGGAGGGGCTGAGGGGGGAAGGGGCTGAGGGATTAGGGGCTGAGGGAGGAGGGGCTGAGGGAGGAGGGTCTGAGTGAGGAGGGGCGGAGGGAGGAGGGGCTGAGGGAGGAGGGGCTGAGGGAGGAGGGGCGGAGGGAGGAGTGGCTGAGGGAGGAGTGCCTGAGGGAGGAGGGGCTGAGGAAGGAGGGCTGAGGGAGGAAGGGCTGAGGGAGGAGGGGCTGAGGGAGTGGCTGAGGGAAGAGAGACTGAGGGAGGAGGGGCTGAGGGAGGAGGGGCTGAGGGAGGAGGGGCGGAGGGAGGAGGGGCTGAGGGAGGAGGGCCTGAGGGAGGAGGGACTGAGGAAGGAGGGCTGAGGGAGGAAGGGCTGAGGGAGGAGGGGCTGAGGGAGTGGCTGAGGGAAGAGAGACTGAGGGAGGAGGGGCTGAGGGAGGAGGGGCTGAGGGAGGAGGGGCTGAGGGAAGAGAGACTGAGGGAGGAAAGGCTGAGGGAGGAGGGGCTGAGGGAGGAGGGTCTGAGAGAGGAAGGGCTGAGGGAGGAGAGACTGAGGGAGGAGGGGCTGAGGGAGGAGGGGCTGAGGAAGGAGGGGCTGAGGGAGGAGGGGCTGAGGGAGGAGGGGCTGAGGGAGGAGGGGCTGAGGGACGAGGGTCTGAGTGAGGAGGGGCAAAGGGAGGAAGGGCTGAGGAAGGAGGGGCTGTGGGAGGAGGGGCGGAGGAAGGAGGGGCTGAGGGAGGAGGGGCTGAGGGAGGAGGGCCTGAGGGAGGAGGGGCTGAGGGAGGAGGGGCTGAGGGAGGAGGGGCGGAGGGAGGAGGGGCTGAGGGAGGAGTGCCTGAGGGAGGAGGGGCTGAGGGAAGAGAGACTGAGGGAGGAGGGGCTGAGGGAGGAGGGGGCTGAGGGAGGAGGGTCTGAGAGAGGAAGGGCTGAGGGAGGAGAGACTGAGGGAGGAGGGGCTGAGGGAGGAGGGTTTGAGGAAGGAGGGGCTGAGGGAAGAGGGGCTGAGGGAGGAGGGGCTGAGGGAGAAGGGGCTGAGGGAGGAGGGTCTGAGTGAGGAGGGGCGGAGGGAGGAGATGCTGAGGGAGGAGGGGCTTAGGGAGGAGGGGCGGAGGAAGGAGGGGCTGAGGGAGGAATGCCTGAGGGAGGAGGGGCTGAGGAAGGAGGGGCTGAGGGAGGAGGGGCTGAGGGAGGAGGGGCGGAGGGAGGAGGGGCTGAGGGAAGAGAGACTGAGGGAGGAGGGGCTGAGGGAGGAGGGGCTGAGGGAGGAGGGTCTGAGTGAGGATGGGCGGAGGGAGGAAGGGCTTAGGGAGGAGGGCCTGAGGGAGGAGGGGCTGTGGAAGGAGGGGCTGAGGGAGGAGGGGCTGAAGGCGAAGGGGCTGAAGGAGGAGGGGCTGAGGGAGGAGGGGCAGAGGGAGGAGGGGCTGTGAGAGGAGGGGCTGAGGGAGGAGGGGCTGAGGAAAGAGGGGCTGAGGAAATAGGGGCTGAGGGAGGAGGGGCTGAGGGAGGAGGGGCTGAGGGAGGAGGGGCTGAGGGAGGAAGAGCTGAGGGAGGAGGGACTGAGGGAGGCGGGGCTGAGTGTGGAGGGACGGAGGGAGGAGGGACTGAGGGAGGAGGGAATGAGGGAGGAGGGTCTGAGTGAGGAGGGGCGGAGGGAGGAGGGGCTGAGGGAGGAGGGGCTGAGGGAGGAGGGGCTGAGGGAGGAGGGGCTGAGGGAGGAGGGTCTGAGGGAGGAGGGGCTGAGGAAAGAGGGGCTGAGGAAGGAGGGGCTGAGGGAGGAGGGGCTGAGGGAGGAGGGGCTGAGGGAGGAGGGGCTGAGGGAGGAAGTGCTGAGGGAGGAGGGACTGAGGGAGGCGGGGCTGAGGGTGGAGGGACGGAGGGAGGAGGGACTGAGGAAGGAGGGGCTGAGGGAGGAGGGTCTGAGTGAGGAGGGGCGGAGGGAGGAGGGGCTGAGGGTGAAGGGGCTGAGTGAGGAGGGGCGGAGGGAGGAGTGGCTGAGGAAGGAGGGGCTGAGGGAGGAGGGGCTGAAGGAGGAGGGGCTCAAGGAGGAGGGGCTGAGGGAGGAGGGGCGGAGGGAGGAGGGGCTGAGGGAGGAGGGGCTGAGGGAGGAGGGGCTGAGGGAGGAGGGGCTGAGGGAGGAGGGGCTGAGGAAGGAGGGGCTGAGGAACGAGGATCTGAAGGAGGAGTGGCTGAAGGAGGAGGGGCTGAAGGAGGAGGGGCTGAGGGAGGAGGGGCTGAGGGAGGAGGGGCTGAGGGAGGAGGGGCTGAGGGAGGAGGGACTGAGGGAGGAAGGGCTGAGGGAGGAGGGGCTGATGGAGGAGGGGCTGAGGGAGGAAGGGCTGAGGGAGGAGGGACTGAGGGAGGCGGGGCTGAGGGTGGAGTGACGGAGGGAGGAGGGGCTGAGTTAGGAGGGGCTGAGGGAGGAGGGTCTGAGTGAGGAGGGGCGGAGGAAGGAGGGGCTGAGGGAAGAGGGGCTGAGGGAGGAGGAGCTGAGGTTGGAGGGTCTGAGAGAGGAAGGGCTGAGGGAGGAGAGACTGAGGGAGGAGGGGCTGAGGGAGGAGGGGCTGAGGGAGGAGGGTCTGAGTGAGGAGGGGCGGAGGGAGGAGGGGCTGAGGGAGGAGGGGCTGCGGGAGGAGGGGCGGAGGGAGGAGGGGCTGAGGGAGGAGGGCCTGAGGCAGGAGGGGCTGAGGGAGGAGGGTCTGAGTGAGGAGGGGTGGAGGGAGGAGGGGCTGAGGGAAGAGGGGCTGAGGGAGGAGGAGCTGAGGGAGGAAGGGCTGAGGGAGGAGGGACTGAGGGAGGCGGGGCTGAGGGTGGAGTGACGGAGGGAGGTGGGGCTGAGTTAGGAGGGGCTGAGGGAGGAGGGTCTGAGTGAGTAGGGGCGGAGGGAGGAGGGGCTGAGGGAAGAGGGGCTGAGGGAGGAGGAGCTGAGGGTGGAGGGTCTGAGAGAGGAAGGGCTGAGGGAGGAGAGACTGAGGGAGGAGGGGCTGAGGGAGGAGGGGCTGAGGGAGGAGGGTCTGAGTGAGGAGGGGCGGAGGGAGGAGGGGCTGAGGGAGGAGGGGCTGAGGGAGGAGGGGCGGAGGGAGGAGGGGCTGAGGGAGGAGGGCCTGAGGGAGGAAGTGCTGAGGGAGGAGGGACTGAGGGAGGCGGGGCTGAGGGTGGAGGGACGGAGGGAGGAGGGACTGAGGAAGGAGGGGCTGAGGGAGGAGGGTCTGAGTGAGGAGGGGCGGAGGGAGGAGGGGCTGAGGGTGAAGGGGCTGAGTGAGGAGGGGCGGAGGGAGGAGTGGCTGAGGAAGGAGGGGCTGAGGGAGGAGGGGCTGAAGGAGGAGGGGCTCAAGGAGGAGGGGCTGAGGGAGGAGGGGCGGAGGGAGGAGGGGCTGAGGGAGGAGGGGCTGAGGGAGGAGGGGCTGAGGGAGGAGGGGCTGAGGGAGGAGGGGCTGAGGAAGGAGGGGCTGAGGAACGAGGATCTGAAGGAGGAGTGGCTGAAGGAGGAGGGGCTGAAGGAGGAGGGGCTGAGGGAGGAGGGGCTGAGGGAGGAGGGGCTGAGGGAGGAGGGGCTGAGGGAGGAGGGACTGAGGGAGGAGGGGCTGAGGGAGGAGGGGCTGAGGGAGGAGGGGCTGAGGGAGGAAGGGCTGAGGGAGGAGGGACTGAGGGAGGCGGGGCTGAGGGTGGAGT
>OX376372.1:126404922-126530922 GCA_947369275.1 Nemotelus nigrinus | reverse complement strand
CCTCTCTCAGCCTCTCCTCCCTCAGTCTCTCCTCCCTGAGCCCCTCCTCCCTAAGCCCCTTCTTCTTCAGCCCCTCCTATTTCAGCCCCGCCTCCTTCAGAACCTTCTATATCAGCCCGTCCTCTCTCAGCCCCTCCTTCCCCGGCCGCTCCTTCCTCAGCCCCTCCTCGCTCAGCCCCTCTTCCCTCAGCCCCTCCTCTCTCCGCCCCTGAGAGCGGAGAGCCAATATTCCCTCAGCCCTTTCTCCCTCAGCCACTCTTCTGTCAGCCCCTCCTCCCACAGCCCCTTCTCCCTCAGCCCCTCCTTCCTCAGCCCCTCTTCCCTTAGCCCCTGCTTTCTCAGCCCATATTCTCTCAGCCCCTCCCCCCACAGCCAATCTTCCCTCAGCCCCTCCTCCCTCAGCGCCTTCTCCCTCAGCCCCTCCTCCCTCAGCACCTCGTCCGTCAGCGCCTCCTTACTCAGCCCCTTTTCCCTAAGCCCCTTTGCCCTCAGCCTCTCCTTCCTCAGCCCCTTCTCCCTCAGCCCCTGCTTCCTCAGCCCCTCCCTTCTCAGCCGATCCTCTCTTAGCACCTCCTTCCTCAGCCCCTATTTCCTCAGCCCCTCCTCCCTCAGCCCCTCTTCCCACAGCCCCTACTTCCCCAGCCTCTCCTCCCTCAGCCATTCCTCCCTATGCCTCTCCTCCTTCAGCCCCTTCTCCCTCAGCCCCTCCTTCTTCAGCCCCTCCTCCTTCGGTCCCTCCTCAATCAGCTTCTCCTCCCTCAGCCCCTCCTCCCTCAGCTCCTCTTCCCTCAGCCCCTACTCTCTCAGCCCCTCCTTCCTCAGCCCCTCCTCTTTGAGCCTCTCCTACCTTAGGCCCTTTTTCCTCAGCCCCTCCTTCCTCAGCCCCTCCTCTCTCAGCGCCTCCTGCTTCAGCTTCTCCTCCCTCATACCCTTCTTCTTCAGCCCCTCCTCCCTCAGCCCCTCCTCTCTCAGCTCATTCTCTCTCAGCCCCTCCTTCCTGAGCTCCCCCTTCTTCAGCTCCTCCGCCCTCAGCTCCTCCTTCTTCAGCCCCTCCTCCCTCAGCCCCTCCTCCCTCAGCCCCTCTTCCCTTAGCCCCTCCTAACTCAGCCTTTCCTCCCTAAGCATCTCCTCCCTCAGCCCCTCCTCCCTCAGCCCCTTTTTCCTAAGCCACTTCTCCCTCAGCCCATCTTCCCGTAGCCCCTTCTTCCTCAGCCCCTCCTTAATCAGCCCCTCTTCACTCAGCCCCTCCTACCTCAGCCCCTCCTCCCTCAGCCCTTCTTCCTCAGCCCCTCCTCCCTCACCCCCTCTTCCATCAGCTCCTCCACCCTCAGCTCCTCCTCCCTCAGCCCCTTCTCCCTCAGCCCCTCCTTTCTCAGCCGATCCTCTCTCAGCCCTTGCTCTCTCAGCCCTTGCTCGCTCAGCCTCTCTGCCCTAAGCGCCTCATTCTTCAGCCCCTCCTCCCTCGGCCCCTCCTCCCTCGGCCCCTCCTCCCTCAGCCCTCTTCGCTCAGCCCCTTCTCCCTCAGCCCCTCCTCCCACAGCCCCTCCTTCCTCAGCCCCTCTTCCCTCAGCCCTTCCCTTCTAAGCCGATCCTCTCTTAGCCCCTCCTTCCTCAGCCCCTATTTCCTCAGCCCCTCCTACCTCAGCCCCTCCTCTCTCAGACCTTCTTCCTCAACCCCAATTCCCTCACCCCCTCGTTCCTCAGACCCTCTTCCCTCAGCCCCTCTTACCTCAAACCCTCCTCTCTCAGCCCTTCTTCCTCAGCCCCTCCTCTCTCACCCCCTCTTCCATCAGCTCCTCCACCCTCAGCTTCTTCTCCCTCAGCCCCTCCTCCCTCAGCCCCTCTTCCCTCAGAGCCTCCTCTATCAGGTCCTCATTCCTCAGCCCCTCCTCCCTGAGCCTCTCCTCCCTAAGGCCCTCTTTCCTCAGAACCTCCTTCCTCAGCTCCTCCTCTCTCAGCCCCTCCTCCTTCAGCCCCTCTTCCCTAAGGCCCTTCTTCTTCAGCCCCTCCTCCCTCAGCCCTTCCTTTCTCAGCTCGTCATCTCTCAGCCCCTCTTTCCTGAGCTCCCATTTCTTCAGGCCCTCCACCCTCAGCTCCTCCTTCTTCAGCCCCTCCTCTCTCAGCCCCTCCTCCCTCAGCCCCTCCTCTCTCAGCCCCTCCTTCCCCGGCCGCTCCTTTCTCAGCCCGTCCTCGCTCAGCCCCTCTTCCCTCAGCCCCTCCCTTCTCAGCCGATCCTCTCTTTGCCCCTCCTTCCTCAGCCCCTATTTCCTCAGCCCCTCCTTCCTCAGCCCCTCCTCTCTCAGCCCTTCTTCCTCAGCCCCTCCTCCCTCACCCCCTCCTTCCTCAGACCCTCTTCACTCAGCCCCTCCTACCTCAACACCTCCTCCCTCAGCCCTTCTTCCTCAGCCCCTCCTCCGTCACCCCCTCTTCCATCAGATCCTCCACCCTCAGCTCCTCCTCCCTCAGCCCCTCCTCCCTCAAACCCTCTTTCCTCAGCCCCTCTTCCCTCAGCCCCTCCTCTATCAGGCCCTCTTTTCTCATGCCCTCCTCCCTGAGCCTCTCCTCCCTAAGGCCCTCTTTCCTCAGCCCCTCCTTCCTTAGCTTCTCCTCCCTCACCCCCTCCTTCCTCAGCCCCTCTTCCCTCAGCCCCTCCTTTCACAGCCCCTCCTCCCTCAGCCCTTCTTCTTCAGCCCCTCCTCCCTCACCCCCTCTTCCATCAGCTCCTCTACCCTCAGCTCCTCCTCCCTCAGCCCCTCCTCCCTCAGCCCGTCCTCTCTCAGCCCCTCTTTCCTGAACTCCCCCTTCCTAAGCCCCTCCGCCCTCAGCTCCTCCTTCTTCAGCCCCTCCTCCCTCAGCCCCTCCTCTCTCAGCCCTTGCTCGCTCAGCCCCTCTTCCCTTAGCCCCTCCTTCTTCAGCCCCTCCTCCCCTGGCCCCTCCTCCTCAGCCCTTTCTCCTTCAGCCCCTCCTCCCTCAGCCCCTCCTTCCTCAGCCCCTCTTCCTTCAGCCCCTCCTTTCTCAGCCGATCCTCTCTCAGCCCTTGCTCGCTCAGCCCCTCTTCCCTTAGCTCCTCCTTCTTCAGCCCCTCCTCCCTCGGCCCCTCCTCCCTCAGCCCTCTATCCTCAGCCCCTTCTCCCTCAGCCCCTCCTCCCTCAGTCCCTCCTTCCTCAGCCCCTCTTCCCTCTGCCCCTTCTTTCTCAGAAGATCCTCTCTCAGCCCCTCCTTCCTCAGCCCCTTTTTCCTCAGCCCCTCCTCCCTTAGCCATTCCTTCCTCAGCCCCTCCTCCCTCAGCCCCTCCTCAATCAGCCCCTCTTCCCTCAGCTTTCCTTCCTCAGCCCCACCTCCTTCAGCTTCTCCTCTCTCAACTCCTCCTCCGTCAGCCCTCCCTCCCTCAGACCCTTTTCCCTCAGCCCCTCCTTTTTCAGCCCCTCCTTCCTCAGCCCCTCCTCCCTCACCACCTCCTCTCTCAGCCCCTCGACGTTCAGCCCCTCCTCCCTCAGCCCCTCCTCGCTCAGCCCCTCCTCTCTCAGTCCTTCCTTCCTCAGCCCCTTCTCACTCAGCCACTCTTTCCTCAGCCCCTTCTCCTTCTGTCCCTCCTCCCTCAGCCCCTCTTTCCTCAGCCCTTCCTCCCTCAGCACCTCCTTTCTTAGTCCCTTCTTCATCAGCCACGCTTTCCTCAGCAGCTCTCTCCTCAGCCCCTCCTCCCTCGGTCCCTCCTCCTTCAGAATCTCCTCCCTCAGTCCCTCTTTCCTCAGTTCTTCCTCCCTCGGCCAATTCTCCCTCAGCCCCTCCTCCCTCAGCCCTTCCTCCCTGAGCCTCTCCTCCCTCAGCCCCTCTTCCTTAAGTCCCGCTTCCCTCAGCCCATGCTTCCTCAGCCCCTCCTCCGTCAGCTTCTCCTTTCTCAATTTCTCCTTCCTCAGCCCCTCCTCTCTCAGCCCGTCCTCTTTCAGTGCTTCCTTCCTCAGTCCGTCCCTCCTCAGCCCCTCCTCCCTCAGCCCCTCTTCATTCAGCCCCTCCTTCCTCAGCCCCTCCTCCCCGAGCCTATCCTCCCTTAGCCCCTCTTCCCTCAGCCCCTCCTTCCTCAGCCCCTCCTCTCGCAGCCCCTCCTCCTAATCCCCTCATTCCTCAGCCCCTCCTCCCTCAGCCCCTCTTCCCTCAGCCCTTATTTCCTCAGCTCCTCCTCCCTCAGCCCCCCCTTCTTCAGCTCCTTCTCCCTCCGCCCCTTCTTTCTCAGCCCCTCTTCCCTCAGCCCTCCTTCCTAAGCCCCTTCTCCCTCAGCTCTCCTCTCTCAGCCTTTCCTCGCTCAGCCACTCTTCCCTTAGCCTTTCCTTCCTCAGCCCCTCCTCCCTCGGCCCTTCCTCCCTCAGCCTATCTTCCCTTATACCCTCCTCCCTCAGCCTTTCTTCCTCAGCCCCTCCACCCTCAGCCCTCATCCCTTAGTCCCTCCTACCTCAGCCCCTCTTTCCTCAGCCCTTCCTCCCTCAGCGCCTTCTCCCTCAGCCCCTCCTCCCTCAGCACCTCGTCCGTCAGCGCCTCCTTACTCAGCCCCTTTTCCCTAAGCCCCTTTGCCCTCAGCATCTCCTTCCTCAGCCCCTTCTCCCTCAGGCCCTGCTTCCTCAGCCCCTCTTCCTTCAGCCCCTCCCTTCTCAGCCGATCCTCTCTTAGCCCCTCCTTCCTCAGCCCCTATTTCCTCAGCCCCTCCTCCCTCAGCCCCTCTTCCCACAGCCCTTACTTCCCCAGCCTCTCCTCCCTCAGCCATTCCTCCCTCAGCCTCTCCTCCTTCAGCCCCTTCTCCCTCAGCCCCTCCTTCTTCAGCCCCTCCTCCTTCGGTCCCTCCTCAATCAACTTCTCCTCCCTCAGCCCCTCCTCCCTCAGCCCCTCTTCCCTCAGCCCCTACTCTCTCAGCCCCTCCTTCCTCAGCCCCTCCTCCCTGAGCCTCTCCTACCTAAGGCCCTTTTTCCTCAGCCCCTCCTTCCTCAGCCCCTCCTCTCTCAGCGCCTCCTGCTTCAGCTTCTCCTCCCTCAGCCCCTTCTTCTTCAGCCCCTCCTCCCTCAGCCCCTCCTCTCTCAGCTCGTTCTCTCTCAGCCCCTCCTTCCTGAGCTCCCCCTTCTTCAGCTCCTCCGCCCTCAGCTCCTCCTTCTTCAGCCCCTCCTCACTCAGCCCCTCCTTCCTCAGCCCCTCTTCCTAAGCACTCTCTCCTCGGCCCATCTTCCCGTAGCCCCTTCTTCCTCAGCCCTCCTTAATCAGCCCTCTTCACTCAGACCCTCCTTCCTCAGCCCCTCCTCCGCTCAGCCCTTCTTCAGTCACCCCTCCTCCCTCACCCCCCTCTTCCATCAGCTCCTCCACCCTCAGCTCCTCCTCCCTCAGCCCCTTCTCCCTCAGCCCTTCCTTTCTCAGCCGATCCTCTCTCAGCCCTTGCTCTCTCAGCCCTTGCTCGCTCAGCCTCTCTGCCCTTAGCGCCTCATTCTTCAGCCCCTCCTCCCTCGGCCCCTCCTCCCTCGAGCCCCTCCTCCCTAAGCCCTCTTCGCTCAGCCCCTTCTCCCTCAGCCCCTCCTCCCACAGCCCCTCCTTCCTCAGCCCCTCTTCCCTCAGCCCTTCCCTTCTCAGCCGATCCTCTCTTAGCCCCTCCTTCCTCAGCCCCTATTTCCTCAGCCCCTCCTACCTCAGCCCCTCCTCTCTCAGACCTTCTTCCTCAACCCCTATTCCCTCACCCCCTCGTTCCTCAGACCCTCTTCCCTCAGCCCCTCCTACCTCAGTCCCTCCTCTCTCAGCCCTTCTTCCTCAGCCCCTCCTCTCTCTACCCCCTCTTCCATCAGGCTCCTCCACCCTCAGCTTCTTCTCCCTCAGCCCCTCCTCCCTCAGCTCCTCCTCCCTCAGCCCCTCCTCCCTCAGCCCCTTCTCTCTCAGCCCCTCCTTCCCCGGCCGCTCCTTTCTCAGCCCGTCCTCGCTCAGCCCCTCTTGCCTCAGCCCCTCCCTTCTCAGCCGATCCTCTCTTTGCCCCTCCTTCCTCAGCCCCTATTTCCTCAGCCCCTCCTACCTCAGCCCCTCCTCTCTTAGCCCTTCTTCCTCAGCCCCTCCCCCTCACCCCCTCCTTCCTCAGACCCTCTTCCCTCAGCCCCTCCTACCACAGACCCTCCTCCCTCAGCCTTTCTTCCTCAGCCCCTCCTCCCTCACCCCCTCTTCCATCAGCTCCTCCACCCTCAGCTCCTCCTCCCTCAGCCCTTCTCCCTCAGTCCCCTCCTCCCTCAGCCCCTCTTTCCTCAGCCCTTTCTACCTCAGCACCTCCTTTCTTAGTCCCTTCTTCATCAGCCACGCTTTCCTCAGCAGCTCTCTCCTCAGCCCCTCCTCCCTCGGTCCCTCCTCCTTCAGAATCTCCTCCCTCAGTCCCTCTTTCCTCAGTTCTTCCTCCTACAGCCAATTCTCCTTCAGCCCCTCCTTCCTTAGCCCCTCCTCCCTGAGCCTCTCCTCCCTCAGCCCCTCTTCCTTAAGTCCCGCTTCCCTCAGCCCCTGCTTCTTCAGCCCCTCCTCCGTCAGCCCCTCCTTTCTCAATTTCTCCTTCCTCAGCCCGTCCTCTTTCAGTGCTTCCTTCCTCAGTCCGTCCTTCCTCAGCCCCTGCTCCCTCAGCCCCTCTTCATTCAGCCCCTCCTTCCTCAGCCCCTCCTTCCTCAGCCCCTCCTCTCGCAGCCCCTCCTCCCTAATCCCCCCATTCCTCAGCCCCTCCTCCCTCAGCCTTTCTTCCCTTAGCCCTTATTTCCTCAGCTCCTCCTCCCTCAGCCCCCCCTTCTTCAGCTCCTCCTTCCTCCGCCCCTTCTTTCTCAGCCCCTCTTCCCTCAGCCCTCCTTCCTAAGCCCCTCCTTCCTCAGCTCTCCTCTCTCAGCCCTTCCTCGCTCAGCCACTCTTCCCTTAGCCTTTTCTTCCTCAGCCCCTCCTCCCTCGGCCCTTCCTCCCTCAGCCTCTCTTCCCTTATACCCTCCTCCCTCAGCCTTTCTTCCTCAGCCCCTCCACCCTCAGCCCTCATCCCTTAGTCCCTCCTACCTCAGCCCTTCCTCCCACAGCCACTCCTCCCTCATCCCCTCCTTCATCAGCCCCTCTTCCCTGAACCCCTCCTCCCTCATCTATTCCTTCATCAGCCCCTCTTCCCTGAACCCCTCCTCCCTCATCTATTCCTTCTTCAGCCCCTCCTCCCTCAGCCAATCCTCTCTCAGCCCCTCCTCGCTCACCCCTCTTCCCTTAGCCCCTCCTCCCTCAGCCCCTCCTCCCTCGGCCCTTCCTCCCTCAGTCCCTCTTCCCTAATAACCGCCTCCCTCATCCCCTCCTTCGGCTCCTCCTCCCTGAGCCCCATCTCTCTCAGCCCCTTATCACTCAGTCCCTCTTCTCTTAGCCCCTCCTTCCTCAGCCCCTCCTCCCTCGGTTCCTCCTCCCTCAGTCCCTCTTCCCTCATACCCTCCTCCCTCATCCCCTCCTCCTTCAGCCCCTTCTCCTTCAGCCTCTCCTTTCTCAGCCCTTCCTCGCTCAGCCCCTTTTCCTTTAGCCCCTCCTTCCTCAGCCAATCCTCCCGTAGTCCCTCCTCCCTCAGCCCCTCTTCCCTTAGTCCCTCCTTCCTCAGCCCCTCCTCCCTCAGCCACTCCTCCCTCAGCCACTCCTTCGTCAGCCCCTCTTTCTTCAACCCCTCCTTCCTCATCCCGTCCTTCTTCAGCCCCTCCTCCCTCAGCCCCTCCCCTCTCAGCCCCTCCTCGCTCAGCCCCTCTTCCCTTAGCCCCTCCTTCCTCAGCCACTCCCCCCTCAGCCACTCCTTCGTAAGCGCCTCTTCCCTCAACCCCTCCTCCCTCATTTCCTCCTTCTTCAGCCCCTATTCCCTCAGCCCTTCCTTTCTCAGCCCCTACTCGCTAAGCCCCTCTTCCCTTAGCCCCTAATTCCTCAGCCCCTCCTCCCTCGGCCACTCCTCGCTCAGTCCCTCTTCCCTCATACCCTCCTCCCTCATACCCTCCTCCTTCAACCCCTCTTCGCTCAGCACCTCCTCTCTCAGACCTTCTTCGCTCAGCCCCTTTTCTTTTAGCCTCTCCTTCCTCGGCCAATCCTCCCTTAGCCCCTCCTCGCTCAGCCCCTCTTCCCTAAGCCCTTAATTCCTCAGCCCCTCCTTCCTCGGCCGCTCCTCCTTCAGTCCCTCTTCCCTCATACCATTTTCCCTCATCCCCTCCTCCTTCAGCCCCTCCTCCCTCAGCCCCTCCATTCTCAGCCCTTCCTCGCTAATCCCCTTTTCCTTTAGCCCCTAATTCCTCAGCCAATCCTCCCTTAGCCCCTCCTCGCTCAGCCCCTCTTCCCTTAGCCCCTAATTCCTCAGTTCCTCCTCCCTCGGCCCCTTCTCCCTCAGTCCCTCTTCACTCATGCCCTCTTCCCACATCTACTCCTCCTTCAGCCCCTCTTCCCTCAATCCCTTCTCTCTCATCCCTTCCTCGCTCAGCCCCTTCTCCTTTAGCCCCTCCTGCCTCAGCCAATCCTCCCTTAGCCCCTCCTCGCTCAGCCCCTTTTTTCCTTAGTCCCTCCTACCTCAGCCCCTCCTCCCTCAGCCACTCCTCCCTCAGCCCCTCCTTCGTCGGCCCCTCTTCCCTCAACCCCTCCTCCTTCATCCTCTCTTTCTTCAGCCCCTCCTCCCTCAGCATCTCCTTTCTCAGCCCCTCCTCGCTCAGCTCCTCCTCGCTCGGCACTTCTTCTCTAAGCCCCTCCTCCCTCAGTCCCTCTTTCCTCAGCCCCTCCTTCCTTAGCCCTTCCTTCCTCAGCCCCTCCTCCTGCATACCCTCCTCCCTCATCCAGTTCTTCTTCAGTCCCTCCTCCCTCAGCCTCTCCTCTCTGAGCCCCTCTTCGCTCAGCCACTCTTCCCTTAGCCCCTCCTTCCTCAGCCCCTCCTCCCTCGGCCCCTCCTCCCTCAGTCCCTCTTCCCTCATACCCTCCTCCCTTATACCCTCCTTCCTCAGCCCCTCCTCCCTCAGACACTCCTCCCTCAGCCCCTATTTCGTCACCCCCTCTTCTCTCAGCCCCTTTCCCACAGCCCCTTCATTCTCAACCCCTCCTCGCTCAGCCCCAATTCCCTCAGCCCCTCGTCCCTCAGCCCTTCTTTTTTCAGCTATTCCTCCCTCAGCCCCTCCTCCCTCAGCTCCTCCTCCCTCAGCCCCTTCTTCTTCAGCCCTTCCTCCCTCAGCCTCTTCTTTCTCAGCCCCTCTTCCCTCAGCCCTCCTTCCTCAGCCCCTCCCCCCTCAGCTTCTCCTCTCTCAGCCCCTCCTCTCTCAGCCCCTCTTCGCTCAGCCCCTCTTCCCTTAGCCCCTCCTTCCTCAGCCCCTCCTCCCTCAGCCACTCCTCCCTCAGCCCCTCCTTCGTAACCCTCTTTTCCCCCAGCCCCTCTGCCCTGAGCCCATCCTCTCTCAGCCCTTCATCACTCAGCCCCTCTTCCCTTAGTCCCTTTTTCCTCAGCCCCTCTTCTCTCAGCCCTTCCTCCTTCAGCCACTCTTCCCTCAGCCACTCCTCCCTCAGCCCCTCCTCACACAGCCCTCTCTCCCTCAGCCCCTCTTCACTCAGCCATTCCTTCCTCAGCCCCTCCTCCCTCAGCCCCTCCTCCCTCAGCCCCTCTTACCTCAGCCCTCCTTCCTTAGCCCCTCCTCCCTCACCTTCTTTTCTCTCAGCCCCTCATCTGTCAGCCCCTTCTCCGTCAGCCCCTCCTCTCTTAGTCCCTCCTTCCTCAGCCCCTTCTCCCTCAGCCCCTCCTCACAAAGCCCCTCCTTCCTCAGCCCCTTTTCCCTCAGCCCCTCCCTTCTCAGCCGATCCTCTCTTAGCCCTTCCTTCCTCAGCCCCTATTTACTCAGCCCCTCCTCCCTCAGCCCCTCCTCCCTCAGCCCCTCTTACCTCAGCCCTCTTTCCTCAGCCCCCCCTAACTCAGCTTCTCCTCTCTCAGCCCCTCTTCCGTCAGCCCCTCCTCCGTCAGCCCCTCCTCTCTCAGTCCCTCCTTCCTCAGCCCCTCCTTCGTCAGCCACTCCTCCCTAAGCCCCTCCTCCCTCAGCCCCTGCTCCCTCAGCCCCTCCTCACACAGCCCTCCCTCCCTCAGCCCCTTTTCACTCAGCCATTCCTTCCTCAGCCCTCCCTCCCTCAGCTTCTCTTCACTCAGCCATTCCTTCCTCAGCCCTTCCTCTCCAGCCCCTCTTCCCTCAGCCCTCCTTCCTCAGCCCCTCCTCCCTCAGCTTCTCCTCTCTCAGCCCCTCTTCCGTCAGCCCCTCCTCCATCAGCCCCTCCTCTCTCAGTACCTCTTCCCTCATACCCTCCTCGCTCATCCCCTCCTCCTTCAGCCCCTTCTCCCTCAGCCCCTCCTCTCTCAGCCCTTCCACGCTCAGCCCCTTCTCCTTTAGCCCCTAATTCCTCAGCCAAGCCTCCCTTAGCCCCTCCTCCCTCAGCCCCTCTTCCTTAGCCCCCAATTCCTCAGCCCCTCCTCCTTCGGCCCCTCCTCCCTCAGTCCCTTTTCACTCATACCCTCCTCCCTTATACCCTCTTTCCTCAGCCCCTCCTCCCTCAGCCCCTCCGCCCTCAGCCCCTCCTCTCTCTGAGCCCTTCCTCACTCAGCCCCTCTTCCCTTAGTCAATCCTTCCTCAACCCCTCTTCTCTCAGCCCTTCTTCCCTCATACCCTCCTCCCTTACACCCTCCTTCCTCAGCCCCTCCCCTATCAGCCACTCTTCCCTCAGCCCCAACTTCGTCACCCCCTCTTCCCTGAGCCCCTCAGCCCCTCCTCCCTCAGCCCCTCCTCTCTCAGCCCCTCTTCCCTCAGCCCTCCTTCATCAGCCCGTCATCCCTCAGCTTCTCCTCCTTCAGCCCCTCCTCCATCAGCCCCTCCTCCGTCAGCCCCTCCTCTATCAGTCCCTCCTTCCTTAGCCCCTCCTCACACAGCCCTCCTTCCCTCAGCCCCTCTTCACTAAGCCATTCCTTCTTCAGCCTCTCCTCCCTCAGCCCCTCCTCCTTCAGCCTCTCTTCCCTCAGCCCTCCTTCCTCAGCTCCTCCTCCCTTAGCTTCTCCTTTCTCAGCCCATCCTCCGTCAGCCCTTCCTCCGTCAGTCCCTCCTCTCTCAGTCCCTCATCCCTCAGCCCCTCTTCCCTCAGCCCATCGTTCCTCAGCCCCTCCTCCCTCAGCTCCTCTTTCCTCAGCCCCTCATTCCTCAGCCCCTCCTCCCTGATTCTCTCCTCCCTTAGCTCCTCTTCCCTCAGCCCCTCCTTCCACAGAACTTCCTCTCCTAGCCCCTCCTCCCTCAGCCCCTCCTCCCTCAGCCGCTCCTCACTCAGCTCTTCCTCCCTCAGCCCCTCTTTCTTCAGCCCCTCCTCCCTCAGCCCCTCCTTTCTCAGCCCTTTCTTGCTCAACCCCTCCTCACTTAGCCCCTGCGCCCTCAGCCCCTCTTCTCTCAGCTCTTCCTCACTCAGCCCTCTTCCCTTAGTCCCTCGTTCCTCAGCCCCTCCTCTGTCAGCACTTCCTCCTTCAGTCCCTCCTCCCTCAGCCACTCCTCCCTCAGCCCCTTCTTCCACAGCCCCTCCTCCCTCAGCCCCTCCTTCCTCAGCCCCTCCTTCCGCAGCCCCTTCTTTCTGAGCCCCTCCTTGCCAAGCGCCTCCTCACTCAGCCCCTCCTATCTCAACTCTTCCTCACTCAGCCCTCTTCCCTTAGTCCTTCCTTCCTCAGCCCCTCCTCTCTCAGCACTTCCTCCTTCAGCCCCTTCTCCCTCAGCCACTCCTCCCTCAGCCCCTCCTCCCACAACTCCTCCTTCCTCAGCCCCTCCTCTCTCAGAACTTCCTCCTTCAGCCTCTCCTCCCTCAGCCCCACTTCTCTCAGCCCTTCGTTCTCAGCCCCTCCTTCCTCAGCCCCTCTTACCTAAGCCCCTCCTCCCTAAGCCCTTCCTCCCTCAGATCCTCCTCCCTCAGTTCCTCCTTCCTCAGCCGCTCCTCCCTCAGCTCCTCCTCCCTTAGCCCCTCCACTCTCAGCCCCTCCTCCCTCAGCCCCTCCTCTCTCAGCCCCTCCTCCCTCAGCCCCTTCTCCCTCAGTCCCTCTTCCCTCAGCCCCTCCTCTCTCAGCCCCTCTTCCCCTAAACCCTCCTTCTTCAGCCCCTCCCTCATCACCTCTTTTCTTAGCCGCTCCTCTCTCAGCCCATCTCCCTCAGCCCCTCACTCTCAGCCCCTCCTCCCACATTCCCTCCTCCCTCAGCCCCTCCTTGTTCAGCAACTTCTCCTTTAGCCCCTCCTCTCTCAGCCCGTCCTGTCTCAGCCCCTCGTTCCTCAGCCAATTCTTCCTCAGCCCATCTCTCCTCAGCCCCTCCTCCCTCAGCCCCTCCTCTCTCAGCCCCTCTTCCCTCAGCCACTTTTCCCTCAGCCCCTCTTCCCTCAGCCCTTTCTCCCTCAGCCACTCCTCCGTCAGCCCCTACTCTCTCAGCCCCTCCTCGCTCAGCCCCTCCTCGCTCAGCTCCTCCTCTTCTCTCAGAGCCTCTTCCCTTAGGCCTTCTTCCCTCAGCCCCTCCTATCTCAGTCCTTCCTTCCTCAGCCATTCCTATCTCAGCCTCTCCTCCCTCAGCCCCTCCTTCCTCAGCCCCTCCTTCTTCAGCCCCGCCTCCTTCAGAACCTTCTCTATCAGCCAGTCCTCTCTCAGCCCCTCCTTTTCCGGCCGCTCCTTCCTAAGCCCCTCCTCCCTCAGCCCCTTCTCCTTTGGCCCCTCCTTCCTCAGCCCTTTTTCCCTCAGCCCCTCTTTCCTCAGCCCCTCCTCCCTCAGCCTCTCCTCCCTCAGCCACTCCTCTCTCAGCCCCTCCTCCCTCAGCCAATCCTCCCTAAGCCTTTCCTCCCTTAGCACCTCCCCCCTTAGCCCCTCCTCCCTCAGCCCTTCCTCTCTCAGCCTCTTTTCCTAAGCCCCTCCTCACTTAGCCTCTCCTTCCTCAGCCACTCCTCTCTCAGCCCCTCCTCCCTCAGCCTTTCCTACCTGAGCTTCTCCTCCCTCAGCCCCTTCTTCTTCAGCCCCTCCTTCTTCAGCCCCGCCTCCTTCAGAACCTTCAATATCAGCCCGTCCTCTCTCAGCCCCTCCTTCCCCGGCCGCTCCCTTCTCAGCCCCTCCTCGCTTAGCCCCTCTTCCCTCAGCCCCTCCTCTCTCCACCCCTCGTCACTAAGCCCCTCTTCCCTCAGCCCCTCCTCCCTCAACCCCCCCTCCATCAGCGCCACCTCCGTCAGTCCCTCCTCCCTCAGCGCCTCCTTACTCAGCCCCTTTTCCCTCAGCCCCTCTTCCCACATTCCCTCCTCCCTCAGCCCATCTTCTCTCAGCCCTCCTACCTCAGCCCCTCCTCCCTCAGCCCTTCTTCCTCAGCCCCTCCTCCCTCACCCCCTCTTCCATCAGCTCCTCTACCCTCAGCTCCTCCTCCTTCAGCCCCTCCTTCCTCAGCCCCTCCCCCTTCACCACCTCCTCTCTCAGCCCCTCGTCGCTCAGCCCCTCCTCCCTCAGCCCCTCCTCTCTCAGTCCTTCCTTCCTCAGCCCCTTCTCACTCAGCCACTCTTTCCTTAGCCCCTTCTCCCTCAGTCCTTCCTCCCTCAGCCCCTCTTTCCTCAGCCCTTCCACCCTCAGCACCTCCTTTCTTAGCCCCTTCTTCGTCAGCCACGCTTTCCTCAGCAGCTTTCTCCTCAGCCCCTCCTCCTTTGGTCCATCCTCCTTCAGAATCTCCTCCCTCAGTCCCTCTTTCCTCATTTCTTCCTCCCTCAGCCGATTCTTCCTCAGCCCCTCCTCCCTCAGCCCCTCCTGCCTGAGCCTCTCCTCCCTCAGCCCCTCTTCCTTAAGTCCCGCTTCCCTCAGCCCCTCCTTCCTCAGCCCCTCCTCCGTCAGCCCCTCCTTTCTCAATTTCTCCTTCCTCAGCCCCTCCTCTCTCAGCTTGTCCTCTCTCAGCGCTTCCTTCCTCAGTCCCTCCTTCCTCAGCCCCTCCTCCCTCAGCCCCTCTTCATTCAGCCCTCCTTCCTCAGCGCCTCCTCCCTGAGCCTCTCCTCCCTTAGCCCCTCTTCCCTCAGCCCCTCCTTCGTCAGCCCCTCCTCTCTCAGCCCCTCCTCCCTAAGCCCTTCATTCCTCAGCCCCTCCTCCCTCAGCCCCTCTTCCCTCAGCCCTTATTTCCTCAGCTCCTCCTCCCTCAGCCCCTCCTTCTTCAGCCCCTCCTCTCTCCGCCCCTTCTTTCTCAGCCCCTCTTCCCTCAGCCCTCCTTCCTAAGCCCCTCCTCCCTCAGCTCTCCTCTCTCAGCCCTTCCTCGCTTAGCCACTCTTCCCTTAGCCTTTCCTTCCTCAGCCCCTCCTCCCTCGGCCATTCCTCTCTCAGCCCCTCTTCCCTTATACCCTCCTTCCTCAGCCTTTCTTCCTCAGCCCCTCCACCCTCAGCCCCTCATCCCTTAGTCCCTCCTACCTCGGCCCTTCCTCCCTCAGCCCCTCTTCCCTTATACCCTCCTTCCTCAGCCTTCCTTCCTCAGCCCCTCCTCCCTCGGCCCTTCCTCCCTCAGTCCCTCTTCCCTCATAACCGCCTCCCTCATCCCCTCCTTCGGCTCCTCCTCCCTGAGCCCCATCTCTCTCAGCCCCTTATCGCTCAGTCCTTCTTCTCTTAGCCCCTCCTTCCTCAGCCCCTCCTCCCTCGGTTCCTCCTCCCTCAGTCACTTCCCTCATACCCTCCTCCCTCATCCCCTCCTCCTTCAGCCCCTCCTCCCTCAGAATCTCCTTTTTCAGCCCTTCCTCGCTCAGCCCCTTTTCCTTTAGCCCCTCCTTCCTCAGCCAATCCTCCCGTAGTCCCTCCTCCCTCGGCCCCTCTTCCCTAAGTCCCTCCTTCCTCAGCCCCTCCTCCCTCAGCCACTCCTCCCTCAGCCACTCCTTCGTCAGCCCCTCTTTCCTCAACCCCTCTTTCCTCAACCCCTCCTTCCTCATCCCGTCCTTCTTCAGCCCCTCCGCCCTCAGCCCCTTACCTCTCAGCCCCTCCTCGCTCAGCCCCTCTTCCCTAAGCCCCTCCTTCCTCAGCCACTCCTCCCTCAGCCCTTCCTCCCTCATTCCCTCTTCCCTCATAACCGCCTCCCTCATCCCCTCCTTCGGCTCCTCCTCCCTGAGCCCCATCTCTCTCAGCCCCTTATCGCTCAGTCCCTCTTCTCTTAGCCCCTCCTTCCTCAGCCCCTCCTCCCTCGGTTCCTCCTCCCTCAGTCCCTCTTCCCTCATACCCTCCTCCCTCATCCCCTCCTCCTTCAGCCCCTCCTCCCTCAGAATCTCCTTTTTCAGCCCTTCCTCGCTCAGCCCCTTTTCCTTTAGCCCCTTTTTCCTCAGCGAATCCTCCCGTAGTCCCTCCTCCCTCGGCCCCTCCTCCCTCATCCCCTCCTTCTTCAGCCCCTAGTCCCCCAGCCCCTCCTTTCTCAGACCCTCCTCGCTAAGCCCCTCTTCCCTTAGCCCCTAATTCCTCAGCCCCTCCTCCCTCGGCCACTCCTCCCTCAGTCCCTCTTCCCTCATACCCTCCTCCCTCAAACCCTCCTCTTTCAACCCCTCTTTCCTCAGCTCCTCCTCTCTCAGACCTTCCTCGCTCAGCCCCTTCTCCTTTTGCCCCTCCTTCATCAGCCAATCCTCCCTTAGCCCCTCCTCCCTCAGCCCCTCTTCCCTAAGTCCCTCCTTCCTCAGCCCCTCCTCCCTCAGCCACTCCTCCCTCAGCCCCTCCTTCGTCGGCCCCTCTTCCCTCAATCCCTCCTCCTTCATCCTCTCCGTCTCCAACCCCTCCTCCCTCAGAGTCTCCTTTTTCAGCCCTTCCTCGCTCAGCCCCTTTTCCTTTAGCCCCTCCTTCCTCAGCCAATCCCCCCGTAGTCCCTCCTCCCTCGGCCCCTCTTGCCTAAGTCCCTCCTTCCTCTGCCCCTCCTCCCTCAGCCACTCCTCCCTCAGCCACTCCTTCGTCAGCCCCTCTTTCCTCAACCCCTCCTTCCTCATCCCGTCCTTCTTCAGCCCCTCCTCCCTCAGCGCCTCCCCTCTCTGCCCCTCCTCGCTCAGCCCCTCTTCCCTAAGCCCCTTCTTCCTCAGCCACTCCTCCCTCAGCCCTTCCTCCCTTCCTCCCTCAGTCCCTTTTCCCTCGTAACCGCCTCCCTCATCCCCTCCTTCGGCTCCTCCTCCCTGAGCCCCATCTCTCTCAGCCCCTTATCGTTAAGTCCCTCTTCTCTTAGTTCCTCCTTCCTCAGCCCCTCCTCCCTCGGTTCCTCCTCCCTCAGTCCCTCTTCTCTCATACCCTCCTCCCTCATCCCCTCCTCCTTCAGTCCCTCCTCCCTCAGAATCTCCTTTTTCAGCCCTTCCTCGCTCAGCCCCTTTTCCTTTAGCCCCTCCTTCCTCAGCCAATCCTCCCGTAGTCCCTCCTCCCTCGGCCCCTCTTCCCTAAGTCCCTCCTTCCTCAGCCCCTCCTCCCTCAGCCACTCCTCCCTCAGCCACTCCTTCGTCAGCCCATCTTTCCTCAACCCCTCCTTCCTCATCCCGTCCTTCTTCAGCCCCTCCTCCCTCAGCCCCTTCCCTCTCAGCCCCTCCTCGCTCAGCCCCTCTTCCCTAAGCCCCTCCTTCCTCAGCCACTCCTCCCTCAGCCCTTCCTCCCTCAGTCCCTCTTCCCTCATAACCGCCTCCCTCATCCCCTCCTTCGGCTCCTCCTCCTTGAGCCCCATCTCTCTCAGCCCCTTATCGCTCAGTCCCTCTTCTTTTAGCCCCTCCTTCCTCAGCCCCTCCTCCCTCGGTTCCTCCTCCCTCAGTCCCTCTTCCCTCATACCCTCCTCCCTCATCCCCTCCTCCTTCAGCCCCTCCTCCCTAAGAATCTCCTTTTTCAGCCCTTCCTCGCTCAGCCCCTTTTCCTTTAGCCCCTCCTTCCTCAGCCAATCCTCCCGTAGTCCCTCCTCCCTCGGCCCCTCTTCCCTAAGTCCCTCCTTCCTCAGCCCCTCCTCCCTCAGCCACTCCTCCCTCAGCAACTCCTTCGTCAGCCCATCTTTCCTCAACCCCTCCTTCCTCATCCCGTCCTTCTTCAGCCCCTCCTCCCTCAGCCCCTTCCCTCTCAGCCCCTCCTCGCTCAGCCCCTCTTCCCTAAGCCCCTCCTTCCTCAGCCACTCCTCCCTCAGCCCTTCCTCCCTCAGTCCCTCTTCCCTCATAACCGCCTCCCTCATCCCCTCCTTCGGCTCCTCCTCCCTGAGCCCCATCTCTCTCAGCCCCTTATCGCTCAGTCCCTCTTCTCTTAGCCCCTCCTTTCTCAGCCCCTCCTCCCTCGGTTCCTCCTCCCTCAGTCCCTCTTCCCTCATACCCTCCTCCCTCATCCCCTCCTCCTTCAGCCCCTCCTCCATCAGAATCTCCTTTTTCAGCCCTTCCTCGCTCAGCCCCTTTTCCTTTAGCCCCTCCTTCCTCAGCCAACCCTCCCGTAGTCCCTCCTTCCTCGGCCTCTCCTCCCTCATCCCCTCCTTCTTCAGCCCCTATTCCCTCAGCCCCTCCTTTCTCAGACCCTCCTCGCTAAGCCCCTCTCTTAGCCCCTAATTCCTCAGCCCCTCCTCCCTCGGCCACTCCTCCCTCAGTCCCTCTTCCCTCATACCCTCCTCCCTTAAACCCTCCTCCTTCAACCCCTCTTTCCTCAGCTCCTCCTCTCTCAGACCTTCCTCGCTCAGCCCCTTTTCTTTTAGCCTCTCTCTCCTCAGCCAATCCTCCCGTAGTCCCTCCTCGCTCAGCCCCTCTTCCCTTAGTCCCTAATTCCTCAGCCCCTCCTCGCTCGGCCCCTCCTCCTTCAGTCCCTCTTCCCTCATACTCTCTTCCCTCATCCCCTCCTCCTTCAGCCCCTCCTCCCTCAACCCCTCCTCTCTCAGCCCTTCCTCGCTCAGCCCCTTTTCCTTTAGCCCCTCCTTCCTCAGCCAATCCTCCCTTAGCCCCTCCTCGCTCTGCTCCTCTTCCCTTAGCCCCTTGTTCCTCAGTCCCTCCTCCCTCGGCCCCTCCTCCCTCAGTCCCTCTTCACATATACCCACCTCCCTCATCTACACCTCCTTCAGCCCCTCTTCCCTCAGTCCCTCCTCTCTCAGCCCTTCCTCGCTCAGCCCCTCCTTCGTCGGCCCCTTTTCCCTCAACCCCTCCTCCTTCATCCTCTCCTTCTTCAACCCCTCCTCCCTTAGCCCCTCCTTTCTCAACCCCCCCTCGCTCAGCCCCTCCTCCCTCGGCCCTTCCTCTCTAAGCCCCTCCTCCTTCAGTCCCTCTTTCCTCAGCCCCTCCTCCCTCAGCCCTTCCTTCCTCAGCCCCTCCTCCTGCATACCCTCCTCCCTCATCCAGTTCTTCTTCAGTCCCTCCTCCCTCAGCCCCTCCTCTCTCAGCCCGTCTTCGCTCAGCCCGTCTTCCCTTAGCTCCTCCTCCCTCAGCCCCTTTTCCCTCGGCCCCTCCTCCCTCAGTCCCTCTTCCCTCATACCCTCCTCCCTTATACCCTCCTTCCTCAGCCCCTCCTCCCTCAGATCCTCCTCCCTCAACCCCTCCTTCCTCAGCCCCTCCTCCTTCATACCCTCCTCCCTCATCCAGTTCTTCGTCAGTGCCTCCTCCCTCAGCCCCTCCTCTCTGAGCCCCTCTTCGCTCAGCCACTCTTCCCTTAGCCCCTCCTTCCTCAGCCCCTCCTCCCTCGGCCCCTCCTCCCTCAGTCCCTTTTCCCTCATACCCTCCTCCCTTATACCCTCCTTCCTCAGCCCCTCCTCCCTCAGCCACTCCTCCCTCAGCCCCTATTCCGTCACCCCCTCTTCCCTCAGCCCCTCCTCCCACAGCCCCTCCTCTCTCAACCCCTCCTCGCTCAGCCCCTATTCACTCAGCGCCTCGTCCCTCAGCTTCTCCTCTCTCAGCCCCTCCTCTTTCAGCACCTCTTCGCTCAGCCTCTCTTCTCTGAGCCTCTCCTTCCACAGCCCCTCCTCCCTCAGCCCCTCCTTCGTTACCCTCTTTTCCCTCAGAACCTCCTCACTCAGCCCCTCCGCAATCAGCCCCTCCTCTCTCAGCCCTTCATCACTCAGCCCCTCTTCCCTTAGTCCCTCTTTCCTCAGCCCCTCTTCTCTTAGCCCTTCCTCCTTCAGCCACTCTTCCCTCAGCCACTCCTCCCTCAGCCCCTCCTCACACAGCCCTCTCTCCCTCAGCCCCTCTTCACTCAGCCATTCCTTCCTCAGCCCCTCCTCCCTCAGCCCCTCTTACCTCAGCCCTCCTTCCTTAGCCCCTCCTCTCTCACCTTCTTCTCTCTCAGCCCCTCCTCTGTCAGCCCCTAATCCGTCAGCCCCTCCTCTCTAAGTCCCTCCTTCCTCATTCCCTTCTCCCTCAGCCCGTCCTCACACAGCCCCTCCTTCCTCAGCCCCTCTTCCCTCAGCCCCTCCCTTCTCAGCCGTTCCTCTCTTAGCCCCTCCTTCCTCAACCCCTATTTCCTAAGCCTCTCCTCCCTCAGCAACTCCTCCCTCAGCCCCTTTTACCTCAGCCCTCCTTCCTCAGCCCCTCCTCCCTCAGCTTGTCCTCTCTCAGCCCCTCCTCTGTCAGCCCCTCCTCCGTCAGCCCCTCCTCTCTCAGTTCCTCCTTCTTCAGCCCCTCCTTCCTCAGCCCCTCCTCCCTCAGCCCCTCCTCCCTCAGCCCCTCCTCCCTCAGCCCCTCCTCCGTCAGCCCCTCCTTTCTCACTTTCTCCTTCCCCAGCCCCTCCTCTCTCAGCACGTCCTCTCTCAGCGCTTCCTTCCTCAGTCCCTCCTTCCTCAGCCGCTCCTCCCTCAGCCCCTCTTCATTCAGCCCTCCTTCCTCAGCCCGTCCTCCCCGAGCCTCTCCTCCCTTAGCCGCTCTTCCCTCAGCCCCTCCTTCCTCATACCCTCCTCCTTCAACCCCTCTTCCCTCAGCTCCTCCTCTCTCAGACCTTCCTCGCTCAGCCCCTTTTCTTTTAGCCTCTCCTTCCTCAGCCAATCCTCCCTTAGCCCCTCCTCGCTAAGCCCCTCTTCCCTTAGCCCCTAATTCCTCAGCCCCTCCTCTCTCGGCCACTCCTCCCTCAGTCCCTCTTCCCTCATACCCTCCTCCCTCATACCCTCCTCCTTCAACCCCTCTTCCTCAGCTCCTCCTCTCTCAGACCTTCCTCGCTCAGCCCCTCTTCCCTTAGTCCCTTATCCTCAGCCCCTCCTCCCTCGGCCCCTCCTCCTTCAGTCCCTCTTCCCTCATACTCTCTTCCCTCATCCCCTCCTCCTTCAGCCCCTCCTCCCTCGGCCCATCCTCCCTCAGTCCCTCTTCTCTCATACCCTCCTCCCTCATCTACTCCTCCTTCAGCCAATCCTTCCCCCTTCTCCTTTTGCCTCTCCTTCATCAGCCAATCCTCCCTTAGCCCCTCCTCCCTCAGCCCCTCTTCCCTAAGTCCCTCCTTCTTCAGCCCCTCCTTCCTCAGCCACTCCTCCCTCAGCCCCTCCTTCGTCGGCCCCTCTTCCCTCAACCCCTCCTCCTTCATTCTCTCCTTCTTCAGCCCCTCCTCCCTTAGTCCCTCTTTCCTCAGCCCCTCCTCCCTCAGCCCTTTCCTCCTCAGCCCTTCCTCCTGCATACCCTCCTCCCTCATCCAGTTCTTCTTCAGTCCCACCTCCCTAAGCCCCTCCTCTCTCAGCCGGTCTTCGCTCAGCCCCTCTTCCCTTAGCTCCTCCTCCCTCAGCCCCTCCTCCCTCGGCCCCTCCTCCCTTAGTCCCTCTTCCTACATATCCTCCTTCCTTATACCCTCCTTCCGCAGCCCCTCCTCCCTCAGATCCTCCTCCCTCAGCCCCTCTTTCCTCAGCCCCTCGATCCTCAGCCCCTTTTTCCTCAGCCCCTCTGCCTTCATACCCTCCTCCCTCATCCAGTTCTTCTTCAGTCCCTCCTACCTCAGCCCCTCCTCTCTGAGCCCCTCTTCGCTCAGCCACTCTTCCCTTAGCCCCTCCTTCCTCAGCCCCTCCTCGTTCGGCCCCTCCTCCCTCAGCCCCTATTTCGTCACCCCCTCTTAACTCAGCCCCTCCTCCCACAGCTCCTCCTCTCTCAACCCCTCCTCGCTCAGCCCTTCCTCGCTCAGCCCCTTCTCCTTTAGCCCCTCCTTCCTCAGCCAAGCCTCCCTTAGCCCCTCCTCCCTCAGCCCCTCTTCCTTTAGCCCCTAATTCCTCAGCCCTTCCACCCTCGGCCCCTCCTCCCTCAGCCCCTTTTCACTCATACCCTCCTCCCTTACACCTTCCTTCCTCAGCCCCTCCTCCCTCAGCCACTCCTCCCTCAGCCCCTCCTTCGTCACCCCTCTTCCCTCAGCCCCTCAACCCTCAACCCCTCCTATCTCAACCCCTCCTCGCTCAGCCACTCTTCCCTCAAACCCTCGTCCCTCAGCCCATTTTCCTCAGCGGTTCCTCCCTCAGCCCCTCCTCCCTCAGCTCTTCCTCCCTCAGCCCCTCCTTCTTCAGCCCCTCCTCCCTCAGCCCCTTCTATCTCAGCCTTTCTTCCCTCAGCCCTCTTTCCTCAGCCCCTCCTCCCTCAGCTTCTACTCTCTCAGCCCCTCCTCTTTCAGCCCCTCTTCGCTCTGCCCCTCTTCGCTCAGCCCCTCTTCCCTTAGCCCCTCTTTCCTCAGCCCCTCCTCCCTCGGTCTCTCCTCCCTCAGTCCCTCTTCCCCCATACCCTCCTCCCTTATACCCTCCTTCCTAAGCCCCTCCTCCATCAGCCACTCCTCCCTCAGCCCCTCCGTATTCACCCCCTCTTCCCTCAGCCCCCCTCACTCAGCCCCTCCGCCCTCAGCCCCTCCTCTCTCAGCCCTTCCTCACTCAGCCCCTCTTCCCTTAGTCCCTCCTTCCTCGACCCCTCTTCTCTCAGCCCTTCTTCCCTCATACCCTACTCCCTTATACCCTCCTTCCTCAGCCCCTCCTCGATCAGCTTCTCCTCCCTCAGCCCCTCCGTCTTCACCCCCTCTTCCCTCAGCCCCTCCTCACTCAGCCCCTCCACCCTAAGCCCCTCCTCTCTCAGCCCTTCGTCACTTAGCCCCTCTTCCCTTAGTCCTTCCTTCCTCAGCCCCTTTTCTCTCAGCCCTTATTCCTTCAGTCCCTCCTTCCTCAGTCACTCCTCCCTCAGCCCCTCCTTCCTCAGCCCCTCCTCACACTGCCCTCCCTCCCTCAGCCCCTCTTCACTAAGCCATTCCTTCTTCAGCCCCTCCTCCCTCAGCCCCTCTTTCCTCAGCCACTCTTCCCTCAGCCCTCCTTCCTCAGCCCCTCCTCCGTCAGCCCCACCTCCGTCAGTCCCTCCTCTCTCAGTCCCTCATCCCTCAGCTCCTCTTCCCACAGCCTTTCGTTCCTCAGCCCCTCCTCCCTCAGCTTCTCCTCTCTCAGCCCCTCCTCCATCAGCCCCTCACCCGTCAGCCCCTCCTCTCTCAGTCCCTCCTTCTTCAGCCCCTCCTCACACAGCCCTCCCTCCCTCAGCCCCTCTTCACAAAGCCATTCCTTCTTCAGCCCCTCCTCCCTCAGCCCCTCCTCTTTTGATCCCTCCTCCTTCAGTCCCTCTTCCCTCATACCCTCCTCCCTTATACCCTTTTTCCTCAGCCCCTCCTCCATCAGCCACTCCTCCCTCAGCCCCTCCGTCTTCACCCCCTCTTCACTCAGCCCCTCCTCACTCAGCCCCTCCACCATCAGCCTCTCCTCTCTCAGCCCTTCCTCACTCAGCCCCTCTTCCCTTAGTCCCTCCTTCCTCGACCCCTCTTCTCTCAGCCCTTCTTCCCTCATACCCTCCTCCCTTATACCCTCCTTCCTCAGCCCCTCCTCTATCAGCCACTCTTCCCTCAGCCCCACCTTCTTCACCACCTCTTCACTCAGCCCCTCCTCCCTCAGCCCCTCCTCTCTCAACCCCTCTTCCCTCAGCCCTCCTTCCTCAGCCCCTCATCCCTCAGCTTCTCCTCTCTTAGCCCCTCCTCCATCAGCCCCTCCTCCGTCAGCCCCTCCTCTCTCAGTCCCTCCTTCCTCAGCCCCTCCTCACACAGCCCTCCCTCTTTCAGCCCCTCTTCACAAAGCCATTCCTTCTTCAGCCCCTCCTCCCTCAGCCCCTCCTACCTCAGCCCCTCCTCCCTCAGCCCCTCCTCTTTTGATCCCTCCTGCTTCAGTCCCTCTTCCCTCATACCCTCCTCCCTTATACCCTCCTTACTCAGCCCCTCCTCCATCAGCCACTCCTCCCTCAGCCCCTCCGTCTTCACCCCCTCTTCCCTCAGCCCCTCCTCACTCAGCCCCTCCACCCTAAGCCCCTCCTCTCTCAGCCCTTGCTCACTCAGCCCCTCTTCCCTTAGTCCTTCCTTCCTCAGCCCCTCTTCTCTCAGCCGCTCCATTCTCAGCCGATCCTCTCTCAGCCCTTGCTCTCTCAGCCCTTGCTCGCTCAGCCTCTCTTCCCTTAGCGCCTCTTTCTTCAGCCCCTCCTCCCTCGGCCCCTCCTCCCTCTGCCCTCTTCCCTCAGCCCCTTCTCCCTCAGTCCCTCCTCCCTCAGCCCTTCCTCTCTCAGCCCCTCTTCCCTCTGCCCCTCCTTCTTCAGCCCCTCCTCCCTCAGCCCCTCCTTGCTCACCTCCTCCTCCCTCAGCCACTCTTTTTTTTGCTCCTCCTCCCTCAGCCATTCCTCTCTCAGCCCCTCCTCGCTCAGCCCTCTTCGCTCAGCCCGTCCTACGTCAGCCCTTCCTTCTTCAGCCCCTCCTCGCTCAGCCCCGCCTCTCTCAGCCCCTCCTCACTCAGCCCCTCTTCCCTCAGCCCTCCTCCCTCAGCATCTCCTTCTTAGGCCCCTCGTCCCTCAGCCCCTCCTCCCTCAGCCCCTCCTCCCTCAGCCAATCTTCCTTCAGCCCTTCCTCTTTCAGCCCCTCTTCCCTCAGCCCCTCCTTTCTCAGCCCCTCCTCCCTCAGCCCCTCCTCCCTCAGCCGCTCCTTTCGCAGCCGATCCTCTCTCAGCCCTTGCTCTCTCAGCCCTTGCTCGCTCAGCCTCTCTTCCCTTAGCGCCTCCTTCTTCAGCCCCTCCTCCCTCGGCCCCTCCTCCCTCAGCCCTCTTCCCTCAGCCCCTTCTCCCTCAGCCCCTCCTCCCTCAGCCCCTCCTTCCTCAGCCCCTGTTCCCTCAGCCAATCCCTTCTCAGCCGATCCTCTCTTAGCCCCTCTTTCCTCAGCCCCTATTTCCTCAGCCCCTCCTCCTCAGCCCCTCTTCCCTCAGCCCCTCCTTCCGCAGCCTCGCCTCGCTCAGCCATTCCTCCTTCAGCCTCTCCTACCTCAGCCCCTCCTCCCTCAGCCCTTCTTCCTCAGCCCCTCCTCCCTTACCCCCTCCTTTCTCAGCCCCTGCTGGCTCAGCCCCTCCTCGCTCAGCCCCTCCTCCCTCAGCCCCTCCTTCCTCAGCCCCTGCTCCCTCAGCCCTTCTTCCTCAGCCCCTCCTTTCTCAGCCCCTCCTCTCTCAACTCGTCCTCTCCCAGCCCCTCCTTCCTGAGCTCCCCCTTCTTCAGCCCCTCCGCAATCAGCTCCTCCTTCTTCAGCCCCTCAGCCCCTCTCCGCTCAGCCCCTCCTCCCTCAGCCCCTCCTCGCTCAGCCCCTCCTTCCTTAGCCCCTCCTCGCTCAGCCCCTCCTCCTTCAGCCCCTCCTCCCTTACCCCCTCCTTTCTCAGCCCCTGCTGGCTCAGCCCCTCCTCGCTCAGCCCCTCCTCCCTCAGCCCCTCCTCGCTCAACCCCTCCTCCCTCAGCCTCTCCTCCCTCAGCCCCTCCTCTCTCAGCCCCTTCTCTTTCAGTCCCTTATCCCCCAGCCCCTCCTTCCTCAACCCCTCCTCCCTCAGCCCCTCTTTTCTCAGCAGCTCTTCTCTCAGCCGCTCCTCCCTCAGGCCCTCCTCCCTCAGCCCATCCTTTGTCAGCCCCTCCCCCCTCAGCTCTTCCTTCCTCAGCCCCTCCTCCCTCAGCCCCTCCTTTCTCAGCCCATCCTTCCTCAGCCCTTCCTCCCATAGCCTCTCCTCCTTCAGCCCCTCTTCTCTCAGCCCTTCCTCCCTCAGCCCCTCCTTTCTCAGCCCCTCCTCTTTCAGTTCCTCATCCCCCAGCCCCTCTTTCCTCAACCCCTCCTCCCTCAGCCCCTCTTTTCTCAGCAGCTCCTCTCTCAGCCCCTCCTCCCTCAGGCCCTCCTCCCTCAGCCCATCCTTTCTCAGCCCCTCCTCCCTCAGCCCTTCCTTCCTCAGCCCTTCATCTCTTAGCCTCTCCTACCACAGCCCCTCTTCTCTCAGCCCCTCCTCCCTCAGGCCCTCCTCCCTCAGCCCCTTATCTCTCAGCCCCTTTTCCCTCAGCCCCTCTTCGCTCAGCCCTTCCTTCCTCAGCCCCTCCTCCCTCATCCCCTCCTTTCTCAGCCACTCTTCCCTCAGCCCCTCCTTCCTCAGTCCTTCCTCCCGTAGCCTCTCCTCCCTCAGCCCCTCTTCTCTCAGCCCCTCCTCTTTCAGGCCCTCCTCACTCAGCCCCTCCTTCATCAGCCCTTCTTTCCTCAGCACCTCCTCCCTCAGCCCCTTCTTTCTCAGCCCTTCCTCAATCAGCCCCTCTTCCCCCAGCCCCTCCTTCCTCAGGCCCTCCTACCTCAGCCCCTCCTTTCTCAGCCGCTCCTCTCTCTGCCCCTCCTCCCTTAGGCCCTCCTCCCTCAGTCCATCCTCTCTCAGCCCCTCCTCCCTCAGCCCCTCTTCCCTCAGCCCTCTTTCCTCAGCCCCTCCTCCTTCAGCTTCTCCGCTCTCAACCCCTCCTCCGTTAGCCCTCCCTCCCTCAGCCCCTCTTCCCTCAGCCCCTCCTCCCTCAGCTCTTCCTCGCTCAGCCCCTCCTCCCTCAGCACCACCTTCTTCAGCCCCTGTTCCCTCAGCCCCTCCTCTCTCAGCCCGTCCTCTCTCAGCCTCTCCTTCCTGAGCCCCTGCTTCCTCTGCCCCTTCTCCCTTAGCCCCTCCTTACTCAGCGTCTCCGCCCTCAGCCCCTCCTCTCTCATTCCTTCCTCACTCAGCCCCTCTTTCCTTAGTCCCTCCTTCCTCAGTCCCTCCTCTCTCAGCCCTTCTTTCTTAAGCCCCTCCTCCCTTAAAAACTCCTCCCTCAGCCCCTCCTCCCTCAGCCACCTCTATCCTCAGCCCCTCCTACCTCAGCGCCTCTTTCCTCAGCCCCTCCTCCCTCAGCCCCTCCACCCTCAGCCCTTCCTCACACAGCCCTCCCTGTCTCAGCCCCTTTTCCTCCTAATCCCTCAGCCGCTCCTTCTTCAGCCCCTCCACCCTCAGCCCCACCTCTCTCAGCCCCTCCTCGCTCAGCTCCTCTTCCCTCAGCCCCGCTTCCCTCAGCCCCTCCTCCCTCAGCCCCTCCTTCGTCAGCCCCTTTTCCCTCAGCCCCTCTTCACTCTGCCCCTCCTTCCTCGGCCCCTCCTCCCTTAGCCTCTCCTCCCTCAGCCCCTCCTCTCTCAGCCAGTCTTCCCTCAGCCCTTCCTCTTTCAGCCCCTCTTCCCTCAGCCCCTCCTTTCTCAGCCCCTCCTCCCTCAGCCCCTCCTCGCTCAGCTCCTCCTCCCTAAGCAACTAACTCTTTTGCCCTCCTGCCTCAGCCCTTCCTCTCTCAGCCCCTCCTCGCTCAGGACCTCTTCCCTCAGCCCCACTTCCCTCAGCACCTCCTCCCTCAGCCCCTCCTTCGTCAGCCCTTTTTCCCTCAGCCCCTCTTCCCTCTGCCCCTCCTTCCTCGGCCCCTCCTCCCGCAGCCTCTTCTCCCTCAGCCCCTCCTCCCTCAGCTCCTCTTCCCTCAGCCCTTCCTCTCTCAGCCCGTCTTCCCTCTGTCTTTCCTTCTTCACCCCTTCCTCCCTCAGCCCCTCCTCGCTCAGCTCCTCCTCTCTCAGCCACTCCCTCTTTTGCCCCTTCTCCCTCAGCCATTCCTCTCTCAGCCCCTCCTCGCTCAGCCCCTCTTCGCTCAGCCCGTCCTACCTCAGCCCCTCTTTCTTCAGCCCCTCCTCCCTCAGCCCCGCCTCTCTCAGCCCCTCCTCGCTCAGCCCGTCTTCCCTAAGCCCCTCCTCCCTCAACATCTCCTTCTTAGGCCAATCCTCCCTCAGCCCCTCCTCGCTCAGCCCCTCTTCCCTAAGCCCCTCCTCCTTCAGCACCTCCTTCCTCAGCCCCTCCTCCCTTAGCCTCTCCTCGCTCAGCTTCTCCTCCCTCAGCCACTCCCTCTTCAGTCCCTCCTCCCTCAGCCCCTCCTCCCTCAGCACCTCTTTCCTCAGCCCATACACCCTCAGCCCCTCCTCCCTCAGCCTCTCCTCCCTCAGCCCCTTTTCCCTCAGCCCCTCTTCACTCTGCCCCTCCTTCCTCGGCCCCTCCTCCCTTAGCCACTCCTCCCTCAGCCCCTCCTCCTCAGCCCCTCTTCCCTCAGCCCTTCCTCTTTCAGCTCCTCTTCCCTCAGCTTCTTTTTTCTCAGCCCCTCCTCCCTCAGCCCCTCCTCGCTCAGCTCCTCCTCCCTTAGCAACTCCCTCTTTTGCCCCTCGTCTCTCAGCCATTCCGATCTCAGCCCCTCCTTCCTCAGCCCCTCCTCCCTCAGCCCCTCCTCTCTCAGTTTCTCCTCGCTCAGCCCCTCCTCTCTCAGCCCCTCGTCGCTCAGCCCCTCCTCGCTCACCTTCGCTTCCCTCAGCCCCTCCTCCCTCAGCCCCTCTTCCCTCAGCCCCTTCTCCCTCAGCCCCTCTTCCCTCAGCCCCTCCTCCCTCAGCCCCTCCTTCCTCAACCCCTCTTCCATCAACCCCTCCTTCCTCAGCCTCTCCGCTCTCAGCCTCTCCTCCCTCAGCCCCTCCTCTCGCAGCCCCTCCTCCCTCAGCCCCTCCTTCTTCAGCCCCTCCTCCCTCAGCCCCTCCTTCCTCAGCTCCTCCTTCCTAAGCCGCTCCACCCTCAGCTCCTCCTCTCTCAGCCCCTCTTCTCTCAGTAACTCCTCCCTCAGCCCCTCCTCCTTCAACCCCTCCTCCCTCAGCCCCTCCTCCCTCAATCCCTCTTCACTCAGCCCCTCCTCTCTCAACCCCTCCTCCCTCAGCCCCTATTCTCTCAGCCCCTCATCTCTCAGCCCCTCCTTCCTCAGCCCCTCCTTCTTCAGCCCCTCATCCCTCAGAACCTCCTCTCTCAGCCCCCTCTTCGTTCAACCCCTCCTCCCTAAGCCCCTCCTCTCTCCGCCCCTCGTCGTTCAGCCCCTCCCCCCTCAGCCCTCAGCCCTTGCTTTTTCAGCCCCTCCACCTTCAGCCCCTCCTCCCTCGGCCCCTCCTCTTTCTGCCCCTCCTCCCTCAGCCACTCCTTTCCTCAGCCCCTCCTCCTTCAGCCCCTCCTCCCTCAGCGCCTCCTTACTCAGCCCCTTTTCAGACAGCCCCTCTTCCCTCAGCCCCTCCTTCCTCAGCCTTTCCTCCCTCAGCACCTCCTTCCTTAGCCCCTCCTCCCTCAGCCCCTCCTTCTCCAGCTCCGCCACCTTCAGAATCTTCTCTATCAGCCCGTCCTCTCTCAGCCCCTCCTTCCCCGGCGGCTCCTTCCTAAGCCCCTCCTCCCTAAGCCCCTTCTCCTTTGGCCCCTCCTTCCTCAGCCCTTTTTTCCTCAGCCCCTCTTTCCTCAGTCCCTCCTCCCTCAGCCTCTCCTCCCTCAGCCACTCCTCTCTCAGCCCCTCCTCCCTCAGCCAATCCTCCCTCAGCCTTTCCTCCCTCAGCACCTCCTCCCTTAGCCATTCCTCTCCAGCCCCTCCTCTCTCAGCCTCTTTTCCTAAGCCTCTCCTCACTCAGCCTCTCCTCCCTCAGCCACTCCTCTCTCAGCCCCTCCTCCCTCAGCCTTTCCTACCTGAGCCCCTCCTCCCTCAGCCCCTTCTCCTTCAGCCCCTCCTTCTTCTGCCCCGCCTCCTTCAGAACCTTCTTTATCAGCCCGTCCTCTCTCAGCCCCTCCTTCCCCAGCCGCTCTTTTCTCAGCCCCTCCTCGCTTAGCCCCTCTTCAATCTGCCCCTCCTCCCTTAACCCCCCCTCCATCAGCCCTTCCTCCGTCAGTCCCTCCTCCCTCAGCGCCTCCTTACTCAGCCCCTTTTCCCTCAGCCCCTCTTCCCTCAGCCCCTCCTCCCTCAGCCTTTCCTCCCTAAGCACCTCCTTCCTCATCCCCTCCTCCCTCAGCCCCTTTTTCCTAAGCCCCTTCTCCCTCAGTCCATCTTCCCTCAGCCCTTCCTTCCTCAGCCCCTCCTCCCTCAGCCCTTCTTCCTCAGCCCCTCTTCCTTCACTCCCTCTTCCATCAGCTCCTCCACCCTCAGCTCCTTCTCCTTCAGCCCCTCCTTCCTCAGCCCCTCCTCCCTCAACACCTCCTCTCTCAGCCCCTCGTCGCTCAGCCCATCCTCCCTCAGCCCCTCCTCGCTCAGCCCCTCCTCTCTCAGTCCTTCCTTCCTCAGCCCCTTCTCACTCAGCCACTCTTTCCCTAGCCCCTTCTCCCTCAGTCCCTCCTCCCTCAGCCCCTCTTTCCTCAGCCCTTCCTCCCTCAGCTCCTCCTTTCTTAGCCCCTTCTTCGTCAGCCACGCTTTCCTCAGCAGCTCTCTCCTCAGCCCCTCCTCCCTCGGTCCCTCCTCCTTCAGAATCTCCTCCCTCAGTCCCTCTTTCCTCAGTTCTTCCTCCCTCAGCCGATTCTCCCTCAGCCCCTCCTCCCTCAGCCCCTCCTCCCTGAGCCTCTCCTCCCTCAGCCCCTCTTCCTTAAGTCCCGCTTCCCTCAGCCCCTCCTTCCTCAGCGCCTCCTCCGTCAGCCCCTCCTTTCTCAATTTCTCCTTTCTCAGCCCCTCCTCTCTCAGCACGTCCTCTCTCAGCGCTTCCTTCCTCAGTCCCTCCTTCTCAGCCGCTCCTCCCTCAGCCCCTCTTCACTCATACCCTCCTCCCTCATCTACTCCTTTTTCAGCCAATCCTCCCTTAGCCCCTCCTCGCTCTGCTCTTCTTCCCTTAGCCCTCCTCGCTCTGCTCTTCTTCCCTTAGCCCCTAATTCCTCAGACCCTCCTCCCTCGGCCCCTCCTCCACCAGTCCCTCTTCACTCATACCCTCCTCCCTCATCTACTCCTCCTTCAGCCCCTCTTCCCTCAGTCCCTCCTCTCTCAGCCCTTCCTCGCTCACCCCCTTCTCCTTTTGCCCCTCTTTCATCAGCTAATCCTCCCTTAGCCCCTCCTCCCTCAGCCCCTCTTCCCTAAGTCCCTCCTTCCTCAGCCCCTCCTTCCTCAGCCACTCCTCCCTCAGCCCCTCCTTCGTCGGCCCCTCTTCCCTCAACCCCTCCTCCTTCATTCTCTCCTTCTTCAGCCCCTCCTCCCTCAGCCCCTCCTTTCTCAGCCCCTCCTCGCTCAGCCCCTCCTCCCACGGCCCTTTCTCTCTAAGCCCATCCTCCCACAGTCCCTCTTTCCTCAGCCCCTCCTCCCTCAGCCCTTCCCTCCTCAGCCCCTCCTCCTGCATACCCTCCTCCCTCATCCAGTTCTTCTTCAGTCCCACCTCCCTAAGCCCCTCCTCTCTCAGCCCGTCTTCGCTCAGCCCCTCTTCCCTTAGCTCCTCCTCCCTCAGCCCCTCCTCCCTCGGCCCCTCCGCCCTCAGTCCCTTCTCCCACAGCCCCTCCTCCCTCAGCCCCTCCTTCCTCAGCCCCTCCTCCCTCAGCTCCTTCTTTCTGAGCCCCTCCTTGCCAAGCGCCTCCTCACTCAGCCCCTCCTCCCTCAGCCCCTCCTCCCTCAGCCCCTCCTCTCTCAACTCTTCCTCACTCAGCCTTCTTCCCTTAGTCCCTCCTTCCTCAGCCCCTCCTCTCTCAGCACTTCCTCCTTCAGCCCCTTCTCCCTCAGCTCCTCGTCCCTTAGCCCCTCCACTCTCAGCCCCTCCTCCCTCAGCACCTCCTCTCTCAGCCCCTCCTCCCTCAGCCCCTCCTCCCTCAGTCCCTCTTCTCTCAGCTCCTCCTCTCTAAGCCCCTCCTCCCTCAGCCACTCCTCCCTCAGCCCCTCCTCCCTCAGCCCCTCCTCCCTCAGCCCCTCCTCCCTCAGCCCCTCCTCCCTAAGCCCCTCCTCCCTCAGTCTCTCCTCCCTCAGCCCTTCCTCTCTCAGACCCTCCTCCCTCAGCCCCTCCTCCCTCAGCCCCTCCTTCATCAGCCCTTCCTCCCTCAGCCCCTCCTCCCTCATCCCCTCCTCCCTTAGTCTCTCCTCCCTCAGCCCTCCCTCTCTCAGCCCCTCCTCCATCAGCCCCTCCTCCCTCAGCCCCTCCTCCTTTAGCCCCTCCTCCCTCATCCCCTCCTCCCTCAGACACTCCTCCTTCAGCCTCTCCTCCCTCATCCCCTCCTCCCTCAGTCTCTCCTCCCTCAGCCCCTCCTCTTTCAGTTCCTCCTCCCTCAGCCCCTCCTCCCTCAGCCCCTCCTCCCTCAGCCCCTCTTCCCTCAGCCCCTCCTCTCTCAGACCCTCCTCCCTCAGCCCCTCCTCCCTCAGCCCCTCCTCCCTCAGCCCCTCCTCCCTCAGCCCCTCCTTCCTCAGCCCCTCCTCCCTCAGCCCCTCCTCCCTCAGTCTCTCCTCCCTCAGCCCTTCCTCTCTCAGACCCTCTTCCCTCAGCCCCTCCTCCCTCAGCACCTCCTCCCTCAGCCCTTCCTCCCTCAGCCCTTCCTCCCTCAGCCCTCTTCCCTCAGTCCCTCCTCCCTCAGCCCCGCCTCCCTTAGCCCTTTCTCCCTCAGCCCTCTTCCTTCAGTCCCTCCTCCCTCAGACCCTCCTCCCTAAGCCCCTCCTCCCTCAGCTCCTCCTCCTTCAGCCAATCCTCCCTAAGTCTCTCCTCCCTCAGCCCTTCCTCCCTCAGCATTTCCTCCCTCAGCCCCTCCTCCCTTAGCCCCTCCTTCCTCAGCTCCGCCTCCCTCAGCCCCTCCTCCCTTTGCCACTCCTCCCTCCGCCCCTCCCCCCTCAGTCCCTCCTCCCTCAGCCCCTCCTCCCTCAGCCCCTCCTCCCTCAGCCCCTCCTCCCTCAGCCCCTCTTCCCTCAGCCCCTCCTCCCTCAACCCCTCCTCCTTCAGCCCCTCCTCTCTTAGCCCCTCCTCCTTGAGTTTCTCTTCCCTCAGTCCCTCCTCCATCAGCCCCGCCTCCCTCAGCCCATACTCCCTCTGTCCCTCCACCCTCAGTCCCGCCTCCCTCAGTCCCTCCTCCCTCAGACCCTCCTCCCTCAGCCCCTCCGCCCTCAGCCCCTCCTCCTTCAGCCCCTCCTCCCTCAGTCCCTCCTCCCTCAGCCCTTCCTCCCTCAGCCCCTCCTCCCTCAGCCCTTCCTCCCTCAGCCCCTCCTCCCTCAGCCCCTCCTTCCTCAGCCCTTCTTCCCTCAGCGCCTCCTCCCTTAGCCCCTCCTCCCTCAGCCCCTCCTCTCTCAGTTCCTCCTCCCTCAGCCCCTCCTCCCTCAGCTTCTCCTCCCTCAGCCCTTCCTCCCTCAGCCCTTCCTTTCTCAGACCCTCTTCACTCAGCCCCTCCTCCCTCAGCACCTCCTCCCTCAGCCCTTCCTCCCTCAGCCCTTTCTCCCTCAGCCCTCTTCCCTCAGTCCCTCCTCCCTCAGCCCCGCCTCCCTCAGCCCATACTCCCTCCGTCCCTCCACCCTCAGTCCCGCCTCCCTCAGTCCCTCCTCCCTCAGACCCTCCTCCCTCAGCCCCTCCGCCCTCAGCCCCTCCTCCTTCAGCCCCTCCTCCCTCAGTCCCTCCTCCCTCAGCCCCTCCTCCCTCAGCCCCTCCTCCCTCAGCCCTTCCTCCCTCAGCCCCTCCTCCCTTAGCCCCTCCTTCCTCAGCTCCACCTCCCTCAGCCCCTCTTCCCTTTGCCACTCCTCCCTCCGCCCCTCCCCCCTCAGTCCCTCTTCCCTCAGCCCCTCCTCCCTCAGCCCCTCCTCCCTCAGCCCCTCCTCCCTCAGCCCCTCTTCCCTCAGCCCCTCCTCCCTCAACCCCTCCTCCTTCAGCCCCTCCTCCCTTAGCCCCTTCTCCTTGAGTTTCTCTTCCCTCAGTCCCTCCTCCACCAGCCCCGCTTCCCTCAGCCCCTCCTCCCTCAGTCCCTTCTCCCTCAGCTCCGCCTTCCTCAGCCCCTCCTCCCTCAGCCCCTTTTCCTTCAGCCCCTCCTCCCTCCGCCCCTCCTCCCTCAATCCCTCCTCCCTCAGCCCCTCCTCCCTCAGCCCGTCCTCCCTCAGTCCCTCTTCCCTCAGCCCCTCCTCCCTTAGCCCCTTCTCCCTCCGCCCATTCTCCCTCAGTCCCTCCTCACTCAGCCCCTCTACCCTCGGCTCCTCCTCCCTCAGCCCCTCCTCCCTCAGCCCCTCCTCCCTCAGTCCCTCCTACCTCAACCCCTTCTCCCTCAGTCCCTCCTCCCTCAGTCCCTCCTCCCTCAGCCCCTCCTCCCTCAGCCCCTCGTCCCTCAGCCCCTCCTCCCTCAGCCCCTCCTCCCTCAGCCCCTCCTCCCTCAGCCCCTCCTCCCTCAGTCCCTCCTCCCTCAGCCACTCCTCCCTCAGCCCCTCCTCTCTCAGTCCCTCCTCCCTCAGCCCCTCCTCACTCAGCCCCTCCTCCCTCAGCCCTTCTTCCCTCAGCCCTTCCTTTCTCAGACCCTCTTCCCCAGCCCCTCCTCCCTCAGCACCTCCTCCCTCAGCCCTTCCTCCTTCAGCCCTTCCTCCCTCAGCCCTCTTCCCTCAGTCCCTCCTCCCTCAGCCCCTCCTCCCTTAGCCCCTCCTTCCTCAGCCCCTCCTCCCTCAGCCCCTCATCCCTTTGCCCCTCCTCCCTCAGCCCTTCCTCCCTCAGCCCCTCCTTCCTCAGCCCCTCCTTCCTAGGCCCCTCCTCCCTCAGCCCCTCCTCCCTCAGCCCCTCCTCCCTCAGCCGATTCTCCCTCAGCACCTCCTCCCTCAGCCCTTAATCCCTCAGCCCTTCCTCCCTCAGCCCTCTTCCCTCCGTCCCTCCACCCTCAGCCCTGCCTCCCTCAGCCCCTCCTCCCTCAGACCCTCCTTCCTCAGCTCCTCCTCTCTCAGCCCTTCTTCCCTCAGCCCCTCCTCCCTCAAACCCTCCTCCCTCAGCCCCTCCTCCCTCAGCCCCTCCTCCCTCGGCCCCTCCTCCCTCAGCCCCTCCTCCCTCAGTCACTCCTCCCTTAGCCCCTCCTCCCTCAGTCTCTCCTCCCTCAGTCCCTCTTCCCTCAGCTCCGCCTCCCTTAGCCCCTCCTCCCTCAGCCCCTCCTCCCTTCGCCCCTCCTCCCTTTGCCCCTCCTCCCTCAGCCCCTCCTCCCTCAGCGCCTCCTCCCTCAACCCCTCCTCTTTCAGCCCCTCCTCCCTCAGCCCCTCCTCCCTCAGCCCCTCCTCCCTCAGCCCCTCCTCCCTCAGCCCCTCCTCCCTCAGCCTATCCTCCCTCAGCCCCTCCTTCCTCAGCCCTTCCTCCCTCAGCCCCTTCTCAATCAGCCCCTCCTCCCTCAGCCCCTTCTCCTTCAGCCCCTCCTCCCTCAGCCCCTCCTCCCTGAGTCCCTCCTACCTCAGCCCCTCCTCCTTCAGTCCCTCCTCCCTCAGCCCCTCCTCCCTCAGCCCCTCCTTCCTAAGCCCCTCCTCCCTCAGCCCGTCCTCCCTCAGCCCCTCCTCCCTCAGCCCCTCCTCCCTCAGCCCCTCCTCCCTCAGCGCCTCCTCCTCTTTCAGCCCTTCCTCCCTCAGCCCCTCCTCCCTCAGCCCCTCCTCCCTCAGCCCCTCCTCCCTCAGCCCCTCCTCCCTCAGTCTCTCCTCCCTCAGCCCTTCCTCTCTCAGCCCCTCCTCCCTCATCCCCTCCTCCCTCAGTCTCTCCTCCCTCAGCCCTCCCTCTCTCAGCCCCTCCTTTCTCAGCCCCTCCTCCCTCAGCCCCTCCTCCCTCAGCCCCTCCTCCCTCAGCCCCTCCTTCATCAGCCCTTCCTCTCTCAGCCCCTCCTCCCTCATCCCCTCCTCCCTCAGTCTCTCCTCCCTCAGCCCTCCCTCTCTCAGCCCCTCCTCCCTCAGCCCCTCCTCCCTCAGCCCCTCCTCCCTCAGCCCCTCCTCCCTTAGCCCCTCCTTCCTCAGCCCTTCCTCCCTCAGCCCCTCCTTCCTCAGCCCCTCCTTCCTAGGCCCCTCCTCCCTCAGCCCCTCCTCCCTCAGCCCCTCCTCCCGCAGCCGATTCTCCTTCAGCACCTCCTCCCTCAGCCCTTAATCCCTCAGCCCTTCCTCCCTCAGCCCTCTTCCATCAGTCCCACCTCCCTCAGCCCCGGCTCCCTCAGCCCCTCCTCCCTCCGTCCCACCACCCTCAGCCCTGCCTCCCTCATTCCCTCCTCCCTCAGACCCTCCTCCCTCAGCTCCTCCTCTCTCAGCCCTTCCTCCCTTGGCCCCTCCTCCCTCAGCCCCTCCTCCCTCAGCCCCTCCTCCCTCAGCCCCTCCTCCCTCAGCCCCTCCTCCCTCAGCCTCTCCTCCCTCAGCCCCTCCTTCCACAGCCCTTCCTCCCTCAGCCCCTCCTCAATCAGCCCCTCCTCCCTCAGCCCCTTCTCCCTCAGCCCCTCCTCCCTCAGCCCATCCTCCCTCAGTCCCTCCTACCTCAGCCCCTCCTCCTTCAGTCCCTCCTCCCTCAGCCCCTCTTCCCTCGGCCCCTTCTTCCTCAGCCCCTCCTCCCTCAGCCCCTCCTCCCTCAGCCCCTCCTCCCTCAGCCCCTCCTCCCTCAGCCCCTCCTCCCTAAGTCTCTCCTCCCTCAGCCCTTCCTCTCTCAGCCCCTCCTCCCTCATCCCCTCCTCCCTCAGTCTCTCCTCCCTCAGCCCTCCTTCTCTCAGCCCCTCCTCCATCAGCCCCTCCTCCCTCAGCCCCTCCTCCCTCAGCCCCTCCTTCATCAGCCCTTCCTCTCTCAGCTCCTCCTCCCTCATCCCCTCCTCCCTCAGTCTCTCCTCCCTCAGCCCTCCCTCTCTCAGCCCCTCCTCCCTTAGCCCCTCCTCCTTGAGTTTCTCTTCGCTCAGTCCCTCCTCCATCAGCCCCACTTCCCTCAGCCCCTCCTCCCTCAGTCCCTTGTCCCTCAGCTCCACCTTCCTCAGCCCCTCCTCCCTCAGCCCCTTTTCCCTCAGCCCCTCCTCCCTCCGCCCCTCCTCCCTCCGCCCCTCCTCCCTCAGCCCCTCCTCCCTCAGCCCGTCCTCCCTCAGTCCCTCTTCCCTCAGCCCCTCCTCCCTTAGCCCCTTCTCCCTCCGCCCCTTCTCCCTCAGTCCCTCCTCACTCAGCCCCTCTACCTTCGGCTCCTCCTCCCTCAGCCCCTCCTCCCTCAGCCCCTCCTCCCTCAGTCCCTCCTACCTCAGCCCCTTCTCCCTCAGTCCCTCCTCCCTCAGTCCCTCCTCCCTCAGCCCCTCCTCCCTCAGCTCCTCGTCCCTCAGGCCCTCCTCCCTCAGCCCCTCCTCCCTCAGCCCCTCCTCCCTCAGTCCCTCCTCCCTCAGCCCCTCCTCCCTCAGCCCCTCCTCTCTCAGTCCCTCCTCCCTTAGCCCCTCCTCACTCAGCCCCTTCTCCCTCAGCCCTTCTTCCCTCAGCCCTTCCTTTCTCAGACCCTCTTCCCCCAGCCCCTCCTCCTTCAGCTCCTCCTCCCTCAGCCCTTCCTCCTTCAGCCCTTCCTCCCTCAGCCCTCTTCCCTCAGTCCCTCCTCCCTCAGCCCCTCCTCCCTTAGCCCCTCCTTCCTCAGCCCCTCCTCCCTCAGCCCCTCATCCCTTTGCCCCTCCTCCCTCAGCCCTTCCTCCCTCAGCCCCTCCTCCCTCAGCTCCTCCTTCCTAGGCCCCTCCTCCCTCAGCCCCTCCTCCCTCAGCCCCTCCTCCCTCAGCCCCTCCTCCCTCAGCCGATTCTCCCTCAGCACCTCCTCCCTCAGCCCTAAATCCCTCAGCCCTTCCTCCCTCAGCCCTCTTCCCTGAGTCCCACCTCCCTCAGCCCCGGCTCCCTCAGCCCCTCCTCCCTCCGTCCCTCCACCCTCAGCCCTGCCTCCCTCATTCCCTCCTCCCTCAGACCCTCTTCCCTCAGCTCCTCTTCTCTCAGACCTTCTTCCCTCAGCCCCTCCTCCCTCAAACCCTCCTCCCTCAGCCCCTCCTCCCTCAGCCCCTCCTCCCTCGGCCCCTCCTCCCTCAGCCCCTCGTCCCTCAGTCCCTCCTCCCTCAGCCCCTCCTCCCTCAGTCTCTCCTCCCTCAGTCCCTCTTCCCTCAGCTCCGCCTCCCTCAGCCCCTCCTCCCTCAGCCCCTCCTCCCTCCGCCCCTCCTCCCTCAGCCCGTTCCTCCCTCAGCGCCTCCTCCCTTAGCCCCTCCTCTTTCAGCCCCTCCTCCCTCAGCCCCTCCTCCCTCAGCCCCTCCTCCTTCAGCCCCTCCTCCCTCAGCCCCTCCTCCCTCAGCCTCTCCTCCCTCAGCCCCTCCTTCCTCAGCCCTTCCTCCCTCAGCCCCTCCTCACTCAGCCCCTCCTCCCTCAGTCCCTCCTACCTCAGCCCCTCCTCCTTCAGTCCCTCCTCCCTCAGCCCCTCTTCCCTCAGCCCCTCCTCCCTCAGCCGATTCTCCCTCAGCACCTCCTCCCTCAGCCCTAAATCCCTCAGCCCTCCCTCCCTCAGCCCTCTTCCCTCAGTCCCTCCTCCCTCAGCCCCGGCTCCCTCAGCCGCTCCTCCCTCCGTCCCTCCACCCTCAGCCCTGCCTCCCTCAGCCCCTCCTCCCTCAGACCCTCCTTCCTCAGCTCCTCCTCTCTCAGCCCCTCCTCCCTCAGCCCCTCTTCCCTCAGCCCCTCCTCTCTAAGACCCTCCTCCCTCAGCCCCTCCTCCCTCAGCCCCTCCTCCCTCAGCCCCTCCTCCCTCAGCCCCTCCTCCCTCATCCCCTCCTCCCTCAAACCCTCCTGCCTCAGCCCCTCCTCCCTCAGCCCCTCCTCCCTCGGCCCCTCCTCCCTCAGCCCCTCCTCCCTCAGTCACTCCTCCCTCAGCCCCTCTTCCCTCAGTCTCTCCTCCCTCAGTCCCTCTTCCCTCAGCTCCGCCTCCCTTAGCCCCTCCTCCCTCAGCCCTTCCTCCCTTCGCCCCTCCTCCCTCCGCCCCTCCTCCCTCAGCCCCTCCTCCTTCAGCGCCTCCTCCCTCAGCCCCTCCTCTTTCAGCCCCGGCTCCCTCAGCCGCTCCTCCCTCCGTCCCTCCACCCTCAGCCCTGCCTCCCTCAGCCCCTCCTCCCTCAGACCCTCCTTCCTCAGCTCCTCCTCCCTCAAACCCTCCTGCCTCAGCCCCTCCTCCCTCAGCCCCTCCTCCCTCGGCCCCTCCTCCCTCAGCCCCTCCTCCCTCAGTCACTCCTCCCTCAGCCCCTCTTCCCTCAGTCTCTCCTCCCTCAGTCCCTCTTCCCTCAGCTCCGCCTCCCTTAGCCCCTCCTCCCTCAGCCCCTCCTCCCTTCGCCCCTCCTCCCTCCGCCCCTCCTCCCTCAGCCCCTCCTCCTTCAGCGCCTCCTCCCTCAGCCCCTCCTCTTTCAGCCCCTCCTCCCTCAGCCCCTCCTCCCTCAGCCCCTCCTCCCTCAGCCTCTCCTCCCTCAGCCCCTCCTTCCTCAGCCCTTCCTCCCTCAGCCCCTCCTCAATCAGCCCCTCCTCCCTCAGCCCCTTCTCCCTCAGCCCCTCCTCCCTCAGCCCCTCCTCCCTCAGTCCCTCCTACCTCAGCCCCTCCTCCTTCAGTCCCTCCTCCCTCAGCCCCTCCTCCCTCAGCCCCTCCTTCCTCAGCCCCTCCTCCCTCAGCCCCTCCTCCCTCAGCCCCTCCTCCCTCAGCCCCTCCTCCCTCAGCCCCTCCTCCCTCAGCGCCTCCTCCTCTTTCAGCCCCTCCTCCCTCAGCCCCTTCTCCCTCAGCCCCTCCTCCCTCAGCCCCTCCTCCCTCAGCCCCTCCTCCCTCAGTTTCTCCTCCCTCAGCCCTTCCTCTCTCAGCCCCTCCTCCCTCATCCCCTCCTCCCTCAGTCTCTCTTCCCTCAGCCCTCCCTGTCTCAGCCCCTCCTCCCTCAGCCCCTCCTCCCTCAGCTTCTCCTCTCTCAGCCCCTCCTTCATCAGCCCTTCCTCTCTCAGCCCCTCCTCCCTCATCCCCTCCTCCCTCAGTCTCTCCTCCCTCAGCCCTCCCTCTCTCAGCCCCTCCTCCCTCAGCCCCTCCTCCCTCAGCCCCTCCTCCTTCAGCCCCTCCTCCCTCATCCCCTCCTCCCTCAGACACTCCTCCTTCAGCCTCTCCTCCCTCATCCCCTCCTCCCTCAGTCTCTCCTCCCTCAGCCCCTCCTCTTTCAGTTCCTCCTCCCTCAGCCCCCCCTCCCTCAGCCCCTCCTCCCTCAGCCCCTCTTCCCTCAGCCCCTCCTCTCTCAGACCCTCCTCCCTCAGCCCCTCCTCCCTCAGCCCCTCCTCCCTCAGCCCCTTCTCCCTCAGCCCCTCCTCCCTCAGCCCCTCCTCCCTCAGTCTCTCCTCCCTCAGCCCTCCCTCTCTCAGCCCCTCCTCCCTCAGCCCCTCCTCCCTCAGCCCCTCCTCCTTCAGCCCCTCCTCCCTCATCCCCTCCTCCCTCAGACACTCCTCCTTCAGCCTCTCCTCCCTCATCCTTTCCTCCCTCAGTCTCTCCTATCTCAGCCCCTCCTCTTTCAGTTCCTCCTCCCTCAGCCCCTCCTCCCTCAGCCCCTCCTCCCTCAGCCCCTCTTCCCTCAGCCCCTCCTCTCTAAGACCCTCCTCCCTCAGCCCCTCCTCCCTCAGCCCCTCCTCCCTCAGCCCCTCCTCCCTCAGCCCCTCCTCCCTCATCCCCTCCTCCCTCAGTCTCTCCTCCCTCAGCCCTCCCTCTCTCTTCCCCTCCTCCCTCAGCCCCTCCTCCCTTAGCCCCTCCTCCTTCAGCCCCTCCTCCCTCATCCCCTCCTCCCTCAGACACTCCTCCTTCAGCCTCTCCTCCCTCATCCCCTCCTCCCTCAGTCTCCCCTCCCTCAGCCCCTCCTCCCTCAGCGCCTCCTCCCTCAGTCTCTCCTCCCTCAGCCCCTCCTCCCTCAGCCCCTCCTCCCTCAGCCCTTCTTCCCTCAGCCCCTCCTCTCTCAGACCCTCCTCCCTCAGCCCCTCCTCCCTCAGCCCCTCCTCCCTCATCCCCTCCTCCCTCAGACACTCCTCCTTCAGCCTCTCCTCCCTCATCCCCTCCTCCCTCAGTCTCTCCTCCCTCAGCCCCTCCTCTTTCAGTTCCTCCTCCCTCAGCCCCTCCTCCCTCAGCCCCTCCTCCCTCAGCCCATCTTCCCTCAGCCCCTCCTCTCTCAGACCCTCCTCCCTCAGCCCCTCCTCCCTCAGCCCCTCCTCCCTCAGCCCCTCCTCCCTCATCCCCTCCTCCCTCAGTTTCTCCTCCCTCAGCCCTCCCTCTCTCAGCCCCTCCTCCCTCAGCCCCTCCTCCCTCAGCCCCTCCTCCTTCAGCCCCTCCTCCCTCATCCCCTCCTCCCTCAGACACTCCTCCTTCAGCCTCTCCTCCCTCATCCCCTCCTCCCTCAGTCTCTCCTCCCTCAGCCTCTCCTCTTTCAGTTCCTCCTCCCTCAGCCGCCCCTCCCTCAGCCCCTCCTCCCTCAGCCCCTCCTCCCTCAGTTCCTCTTCCCTCAGCCCCTCCTCTCTCAGACCCTCCTCCCTCAGTCTCTCCTCCCTCAGCCCTCCCTCTCTCAGCCCCTCCTCCCTCAGCCCCTCCTCCTTCAGCCCCTCCTCCCTCATCCCCTCCTCCCTCAGCACCTCCTCCCTCAGCCCTAAATCCCTCAGCCCTCCCTCTCTCAGCCCTCTTCCCTCAGCCTCTCCTCCCTCATCCCCTCCTCCCTCAGTCTCTCCTCCCTCAGCCCCTCCTCTTTCAGTTCCTCTTCCCTCAGCCCCCCCTCCCTCAGCCCCTCCTCCCTCAGCCCCTCCTCCCTCATCCCCTCCTCCCTCAGTCTCTCCTCCCTCAGCCCTCCCTCTCTCAGCCCCTCCTCCCTCAGCCCCTCCTCCCTCAGCCCCTCCTCCTTCAGCCCCTCCTCCCTCATCCCCTCCTCCCTCAGACACTCCTCCTTCAGCCTCTCCTCCCTCATCCCCTCCTCCCTCAGTCTCTCCTCCCTCAGCCCCTCCTCTTTCAGTTCCTCCTCCCTCAGCCCCTCCTCCCTCAGCCCCTCCTCCCTCAGCCCCTCCTCCCTCATCCCCTCTTCCCTCAGACACTCCTCCTTCTGCCTCTCCTCCCTCATCCCCTCCTCCCTCAGCCCCTCCTCCCTCAGCCCCTCCTCCCTCAGTCTCTCCTCCCTCAGCCCTCCCTCTCTCAGCCCCTCCTCCCTCAGCCCCTCCTCCCTCAGCCCCTCCTCCTTCAGCCCCTCCTCCCTCATCCCCTCCTCCCTCAGCACCTCCTCCCTTAGCACTAAATCCATCAGCCCTCCCTCCCTCAGCCCTCTTCCCTCAGTCCCTCCTCCCTCAGCCCCAGCTCCCTCAGCCGCTCCTCCCTCCGTCCCTCCACCCTCAGCTCTGCCTCCCTCAGCCCCTCCTCCCTCAGACCCTCCTTCCTCAGCTCCTCCTCTCTCAGCCCTTCTTCCCTCAGCCCCTCCTCCCTCAGCCCCTCCTCCCTCAGCCTCTCCTCCCTCAGCCCCTCCTTCCTCAGCCCTTCCTCCTTCAGCCCCTCCTCAATCAGCCCCTCCTCCCTCAGCCCCTTCTCCCTCAGCCCCTCCTCCCTCAGCCCCTCCTCCCTCAGTCCCTCCTACCTCAGCCCCTCCTCCTTCAGCCCCTCCTCCCTCAGCCCCTCCTCCCTCAGCCCTGGCTCCTTCAGCCGCTCCTCCCTCCGTCCCTCCACCCTCAGCCCTGCCTCCCTCAGCCCCTCCTCCCTCAGACCCTCCTTCCTCAGCTCCTCCTCTCTCAGCCCTTCTTCCCTCAGCCCCTCCTCCCTCAAACCCTCCTCCCTCAGCCCCTCCTCCCTCAGCCCCTCCTCCCTCGGCCCCTCCTCCCTCAGCCCCTCCTCCCTCAGTCCCTCTTCCCTCAGCTCCGCCTCCCTTAGCCCCTCCTCCCTCAGCCCCTCCTCCCTTCGCCCCTCCTCCCTCCGCCCCTCCTCCCTCAGCCCCTCCTCCCTCAGCGCCTCCTCCCTCAGCTCCGCCTCCCTCAGCCCCTCCTCCCTTTGCCACTCCTCCCTCCGCCCCTCCCCCCTCAGTCCCTCCTCCCTCAAACCCTCCTCCCTCAGCCCCTCCTCCCTCAGCCCCTCCTCCTTCGGCCCCTCCTCCCTCAGCCCCTCCTCCCTCAGTCCCTCTTCCCTCAGCTCCGCCTCCCTTAGCCCCTCCTCCCTCAGCCCCTCCTCCCTTCGCCCCTCCTCCCTCCGCCCCTCCTCCCTCAGCCCCTCCTCCCTCAGCGCCTCCTCCCTCAGCCCCTCCTCTTTCAGCCCCTCCTCCCTCAGCCCCTCCTCCCTCAGCTCCGCCTCCCTCAGCCCCTCCTCCCTTTGACACTCCTCCCTCCGCCCCTCCCCCCTCAGTCCCTCCTCCCTCAGCCCCTCCTTCCTCAGCCCCTCCTCCCTCAGCCCCTCCTCCCTCAGCCCCTATTGCCTCAGCCCCTCCTCCCTCAACCCCTCCTCCTTCAGCCCCTCCTCCCTTAGCCCCTCCTCCTTGAGTTTCTCTTCCCTCAGTCCCTCCTCCATCAGCCCCGCTTCCCTCAGCCATTCCTCCCTCAGTCCCTTCTCCCTCAGCTGCGCCTTTCTCAGCCCCTCCTCCCTCAGCCCCTTTTCCCTCAGCCCCTCCTCCCTCCGCCCCTCCTCCCTCAATCCCTCCTCCCTCAGCCCCTCCTCCCTCAGCCCGTCCTCCCTCAGTCCCTCTTCCCTCAGCCCCTCCTTCCTTAGCCCCTTCTCCCTCCGCCCCTTCTCCCTCAGTCCCTCCTCACTCAGCCCCTCTACCCTCGGCTCCTCCTCCCTCAGCCCCTCCTCCCTCAGCCCTCCTCCCTCAGTCCCTCCTACCTCAGCCCCTTCTCCCTCAGTCCCTCCTCCCTCAGTCCCTCCTCCCTCAGCCCCTCCTCCCTCAGCCCCTCCTCTCTCAGTCCCTCCTCCCTCAGCCCCTCCTCACTCAGCCCCTCCTCCCTCAGCCCTTCTTCCCTCAGCCCTTCCTTTCTCAGACCCTCTTCCCCAGCCCCTCCTCCCTCAGCACCTCCTCCCTCAGCCCTTCCTCCTTCAGCCCTTCCTCCCTCAGCCCTCTTCCCTCAGTCCCTCCTCCCTCAGCCCCTCTTCCCTTAGCCCCTCCTTCCTCAGCCCCTCCTCCCTCAGCCCTTCATCCCTTTGCCCCTCCTCCCTCAGCCCTTCCTCCCTCAGCCCCTCCTCCCTCAGCCCATCCTTCCTAGGCCCCTCCTCCCTCAGCCCCTCCTCCCTCAGCCCCTCCTCCCTCAGCCCCTCCTCCCTCAGCCAATTCTCCCTCAGCACCTCCTCCCTCAGCCCTTAATCCCTCAGCCCTTCCTCCCTCAGCCCTCTTCCCTCTGTCCCACCTCCCTCAGCCCCGGCTCCCTCAGCCCCTCCTCACTCCGTCCCTCCACCCTCAGCCCTGCCTCCCTCATTCCCTCCTCCTTAAGACCCTCCTCCCTCAGCTCCTCCTCTCTCAGCCATTCCTCCCTCAGCCCCTCCTACCTCAGTCCCTCCTTCCTCAGCCCCTCTTTCCTCAGCCCCTCCCTTCTCAGCCGATCCTCTCTTAGCCCCTCCTTCCTTAGCCCCTATTTCCTCAGCCCCTCCTCCCTCAGCCCCTCTTCCCTCAGCCCCTCCTTCCCCAGCCTCTCCTCATTCAGCCATTCCTCCCTCAGCCTCTCCTCCTTCAGCCCCTTCTCCCTCAGCTCCTTCTTGAGCCCCTCCTCCTTCGGCCCCTCCTCCATCAGCCCCTCCTTCCTCAGCCCCTCTTCCCTCAGCCCCTCTTCCCTCAGCCCCTCCTCTATCAGCCCCTCCTTCGTCATTCCTCCTCCCTGATCCTATCCTCCCTTAGGCCCTCTTTCCTCAGCCCCTCCTTTCTCAGCCCCTCCTCTCGCAGCACCTCCTGCTTCAGCCCCTCCTCCTTCAGCCCCTCCTCTCTCAGCTCGTCCTCTCTCAGCCCCTCCTTCCTGATTTCCCCCTTCTTCAGCCCCTCCGCCCTCAGGTCCTCCTTCTTCAGCACCTCCTCCCTCAGCCCCTCCTCCCTCAGCCCCTCTTCCCTCAGCCCCTCCTCCCTCAGCCTTTTCTCCCTAAGCACCTCCTCCCTCAGCCCCTCCTCCCTCAGCCCCTTTTTCCTAAGCCACTTCTCCCTCAGCCCATCTTCCCGTAGCCCCTTCTTCCTCAGCCCCTCCTTCCTCAGCCCCTCTTCCCTCAGCCCCTCGTACCTCAGCTCCTCCTCCCTCAGCCCTTCTTCCTCAGCCCCTTCTCCCTCATTCCCTCTTCCATCAGCTCCTCCACCCTCAGCTCCTCCTCCCTCAGCCCCTCCTTTCTCAGCCGATCCTCTCTCAGCCCTTGCTCTCTCAGCCCTTGCTCGCTCAGCCTCTCTTCCCTTAGCGCCTCCTTCTTCAGCCCCTCCTCCCTCGGCCCTTCCTCCCTCAGCCCTCTTCCCTCAGCCCCTTCTCCCTCAGCACCTCCTCCCACAGCCCCTCCTTCCTCAGCCCCTCTTCCCTCAGCCCCTCCCTTCTCAGCCGATCCTCTCTTAGCCCCTCCTTCCTCAGCCCCTATTTCCTCAGCCCCTCCTCCCTCAGCCCTTTTTCCCTCAGCCCCTCCTTCCCCAGCCTCTTCTCTCTCAGCCATTCCTCCCTTAGCCTCTCCTAACTCAGCCCCTCCTCTCTCAGCCCTTCTTCTTCAGCCCCTCCTCCCTCACCCCCTCTTCCATCAGCTCCTCCACCCTCAGCCCCTCCTCCCTCAGCCCTTCTTCCCTCAGCCCCTCCTTCCTCAGCCCCTCCTTCCTCAGCCCCTCCTCCCTCAGCCTCTCCTCCCTCAGCCCCTCCTCTCTCAGCCCCTCCTCCCTCAGCCCCTCCTTCTTCAGCCCCTCCTCCTTCAGCCCCTTCTTTCTCAGCCCGTCCTCTCTCAGCCCCTCCTTCCTCAGCCCCTCCTCCATCAGCCCCTCCTTTCTCAGCCGATCCTTTCTCAGCCCCTCCTTCTTCAGTCACTCCTCCCTCAGCCCCCCCTCCCTCAGTCCACCTTCATCAGCCCCTCCTCCCTCAGCCCCTCCTCACTTAGCCCCTCTTTTCTCAGCCCCTCCTCCCTCAGCCCCTCCTTCTTCAGCTCCGCCTCCTTCAGCACCTTCTTTAACAGCCCCTCCTCTCTCAGCGCCTCCTTCCTCGGAAGCTCCTTCCTAAGCTCCTCCTTCCTCAGCCCTTCGTCCCTCAGCACTTCTTCCCTCAGCCCTTCCTCCCACAGGCCCTCCTCCCTTAGCCTCTCCTCCCTCAGCCCTCCTCTCTCAGGCCCTCCTCCCTCAGCCCCTCCTCCCTTAGCTCTCCTCCCGCAACCTATCCTTTTTCAGCTCCTCCTGCTTCAGCCCTCCTCTCTAAGCCCGTCCCCTCTCAGCCCCTCCTTCCTCAGCCCCTCTTCCATCAGCCCCTCCTCCCTCAGCCCCTCCTCCCTCAGCGCTTCTTTACTCAGCACTTTTCCCTCAGCCCCTCATTCCTCAGCCCCTCCTCCCTCAGCCTTTTCTCCCTCAGCCTTTTCTCCCTCAGCCTTTTCTCCCTTAGCCCCTCCTCCCTCAGCCACTCCTCTCTCAGCCTCTTTTCCTAAGCCCCTCCTCCCTCAGCCCCTCCTTTCTTAGCCCTCCTTTCTCAGTCCCTCCTCGCTCAGCCCCTCCTCCCTCAGCCCTTCCTCTCTCCGCCCCTCGTCGCTCAGCCCCTCCTTCCTCAGCCCCTCCTGCCTCAGCCCCTCCTACCTCAACCCCCCCTCCATCAGCCCCTCCTCCCTCAGTCCCTCCTCCTTCAGCTCCTCCTTACTCAGCCCCTTTTCCCTCAGCCCCTCTTCCCACAGCCCCTCCTCCCTCAGCCTTTCCTCCCTAAGCACCTCCTCCCTCAGTCCCTCCTCCCTCAGCCCCTTTTTCCTAAGCCCCTTCTCCCTCAGCCCATCTTCCCGTAGCCCCTTCTTCCTCAGCCCCTCCTTCCTCAGCCCCTCTTCCCTCAGCCCGTCCTACCTCAGCCCCTTCTCCCTCAGCCCTTCTTCCTCAGCCCCTCCTTCCTCACCCCCTCTTCCATCAGCTCCTCCAACCTCAGTTCCTCCTCCCTCAGCCCCTCCTCCCTCAGCCCCTCCTTTCTCATCCGATCCTCTCTCAGCCCTTGCTCTCTCAGCCCTTGCTCGCTCAGCCTCTCTTCCCTTAGCGCCTCTTTCTTTAGCCCCTCCTCCCTCGGCCCCTCCTACCTCAGCCCTCTTCCCTAAGCCCCTTCTCCCTCAGCCCCTCCTCCCTCAGCCCCTCTTCCCTCAGCCCCTCCTTCCTCAGCCCCTCTTCCCTCAGCCCCTCCCTTCTCAGCTGATCCTCTCTTAGCCCCTACTTCCTCAGCTCCTATTTTCTCAGCCCCTCCTCCCTCAGCCTCTCTTCCCTCAGCTGCTCCTTCCATAGCCTCTCCTCCCTCAGCCATTCCTTCCTCAGCCTCTCCTACCTCAGCCCCTCCTCCCTCAGCCCATCTTCCTCAGCCCTCCTCCCTTACCCCCTCTTCCATCAGCTCCTCCAACCTCAGCTCCTCCTCCCTCAGCCCCTCCCCCCTCAGGCTCTCCTTTCTCAGCCGATCCTCTCTCAGCCCTTGCTCTCTCAGCCCTTGCTCGCTTAGCCTCTCTTCCCTAAGTGCCTCCTTCTTCAGCCCCTCCTCCCTCGGCCCCTATTCCCTCAGCCCTGTTCCCTCAGCCCCTTCTCCCTCAGCCCTTCCTCCCTCAGCCACTGCTTCCTCAGCCCCTCTTCCCTCAGCTTCGCCCTTCTCAGCCGATATTCTCTTAGCCCCTCCTTCCTCAGCCCCTATTTCCTCAGCCCCTCCTCCCTCAGCCCCTCTTCCCTCAGCCCCTCCTTCCCCAGCCTCTCCTCCCTCAGCCATTCCTCCCTCAGCCTCTCCTCCTTCAGCCCCTTCTCCCTCAGCCCCTCCTTCTTAAGCCCCTCCTCCTTCGGTCCCTCCTCCATCAGCCCCTCCTCCCTCAGCCCCTCTTCCCTCAGCACCTCTTCCCTCAGCCCCTCCTCTATCAGCCCCTCCTTCGTCATTCCTCTTCCCTGATCCTATCCTCTTTTAGGCCCTCTTTCCTCAGCCCCTCCTTTCTCAGCCCCTCCTCTCTCAGCACCTCCTGCTTCAGCCCCTCCTCCCTCAGCCCCTCCTCTCTCAGCTCGTCCTCTCTCAGCCCCTCCTTCCTGAGCTCCCCCTTCTTCAGCCCCTCCGCCCTCAGCTCTTCCTTCTTCAGCACCTCCTCCCTCAGCCCCTCCTCCCTCAGCCCCTCTTCCCTCAGCCCCTCTTCCCTCAGCCTTTTCTCCCTAAGCACCTCCTCCCTCAGCCCCTCCTCCCTCAGCCCCTTTTTCCTAAGCCACTTCTCCCTCAGCCCATCTTCCCGTAGCCCCTTCTTCCTCAGCCCCTCCTTCTTTAGCCCCTCTTCCCATAGCCCCTCCTTCCTCAGCTCCTCCTCCCTCAGCCCTTCTTCCTCAGCCCCTCCTCCCTCATTCCTTCTTCCATCAGCTCCTCCACCCTCAGCTCCTGCTCCCTCAGCCCCTCCTCCCTCAGCCCCTCCTTTCTCAGCCGATCCTCTCTCAGCCCTTGCTCTCTCAGTCCTTGCTCGCTCAGCCTCTCTTCCCTTAGCGCCTCCTTCTTCAGCCCCTCCTCCCTCGGCCCTCCCTCCCTCAGCCCTCTTCCCTCAGCCCCTTCTCCCTCAGCACCTCCTCCCACAGCCCCTCCTTCCTCAGCCCCTCTTCCCTCAGCCCCTCCCTTCTCAGCCGATCCTCTCTTAGCCCCTCCTTCCTCAGCCCCTATTTCCTCAGCCCCTCCTCCCTCAGCCCCTCTTCCCTCAGACCCTCCTTCCCCAGCGTCTTCTCCCTCAGCCATTCCTCACTTAGCCTCTCCTTACTCAGCCCCTCCTCCCTCAGCCCTTCTTCTTCAGCCCCTCCTCCCTCACCCCCTCTTCCATCAGCTCATCCACCCTCAGCCCCTCCTCCCTCAGCCCTTCTCCCCTCAGCCCCTCCTTCCTCAGCCCCTCCTTCCTCAGCCCCTCCTCCCTCAGCCTCTCCTCCCTCAGCCCCTCCTCTCTCAGCCCCTCCTCCCTCAGCCCCTCCTTCTTCAGCCCCTCCTCCTTCAGCGCCTTCTTTCTCAGCCCGTCCTCTCTCAGCCCCTCCTTCCTCAGCCCCTCCTCCATCAGCCCCTCCTTTCTCAGCCGATCCTTTCTCAGCCGATCCTTTCTCAGCCCCTCCTTCTTCAGTCACTCCTCCCTCAGCTCCCCCTCCCTCAGCCCACCTTCATCAGCCCCTCCTCCCTCAGCCCCTCCTCACTTAGCCCCTCTTTTCTCAGCCCCTCCTCCCTCAGCCCCTCCTTCTTCAGCTCCGCCTCCTTCAGCACCTTCTCTAACAGCCCGTCCTCTCTCAGCGCCTCCTTCCTCGGCCGCTCCTTCCTAAGCTCCTCCTTCCTCAGCCCTTCTTCCCTCAGCACTTCTTCCCTCAGCCCTTCCTCCCACAGGCCCTCCTCCCTTAGCCTCTCCTCCCTCAGCCCTCCTCTCTCAGGCCCTCCTTCCTCAGCCCCTCCTCCCTTAGCTCTCCTCCCGCAACCTATCCTTCTTCAGCTCCTCCTGCTTCAGCCCTCCTCTCTAAGCCCGTCCCCTCTCAGCCCCTCCTTCCTCAGCCCCTCTTCCATCAGCCCCTCCTCCCTCAGCCCCTCCTCCCTCAGCGCTTCTTTACTCAGCCCCTTTTCCCTCAGCCCCTCTTTCCTCAGCCCCTCCTCCCTCAGCCTTTTCTCCCTCAGCCTTTTCTCCCTTAGCCCCTCCTCCCTCAGCCACTCCTCTCTCAGCCTCTTTTCCTAAGCCCCTCCTCCCTCAGCCCCTCCTTTCTTAGCCCTCCTTTCTCAGTCCCTCCTCGCTCAGCCCCTCCTCCCTCAGTCATTCCTCTCTCCGCCCCTCGTCGCTCAGCCCCTCCTTCCTCAGCCCCTCCTGCCTCAGCCCCTCCTCCCTCAACCCCCCCTCCATCAGCCCCTCCTCCCTCAGTCCCTCCTCCTTCAGCTCCTCTTTACTCAGCCCCTTTTCCCTCAGCCCCTCTTCCCACAGCCCCTCCTCCCTCAGCCTTTCCTCCCTAAGCACCTCCTCCCTCAGTGCCTCCTCCCTCAGCCCCTTTTTCCTAAGCCCCTTCTCCCTCAGCCCATCTTCCCGTAGCCCCTTCTTCCTCAGCCCCTCCTTCCTCAGCTTCTCTTCCCTCAGCCCCTCCTACCTCAGCACCTTCTCCCTCAGCTTCTCCCTTCTCAGCCGATCCTCTCTCAGCCCCTCCTTCCTCAGCCCCTATTTCCTCAGCCCCTCCTCCCTCAGCCCCTCTTCCCTCAGCCCCTCCTTCCCCAGCCTCTCCTCCCTCAGCCATTCCTCCCTCAGCCTCTCCTCCTTCAGCCCCTTCTCCCTCAGCCCCTCCTTCTTGAGCCCCTCCTCCTTCGGCCCCTCCTCCATCAGCCCCTCCTTCCTCAGCCCCTCTTCCCTCAGCCCCTCTTCCCTCAGCCCCTCCTCTTTCAGCCCCTCCTTCGTCATTCCTCCTCCCTGATCCTATCCTCCCTTAGGCCCTCTTTCCTCAGCCCCTCCTTTCTCAGCCCCTCCTCTCTCAGCACCTCCTGCTTCAGCCCCTCCTCCCTCAGCCCCTCCTCTCTCAGCTCGTCCTCTCTCAGCCCCTCCTTCCTGAGCTCCCCCTTCTTCAGCCCCTCCGCCATCAGCTCCTCCTTCTTCAGCACCTCCTCCCTCAGCCCCTCAGCCCCTCCTCCCTCAGCCCCTCTTCCCTCAGCCCCTCCTCCCTCAGCCTTTTCTCCCTAAGCACCTCCTCCCTCAGCCCCTCCTCCCTCAGCCCCTTTTTCCTAAGCCACTTCTCCCTCAGCCCATCTTCCCGTAGCCCCTTCTTCCTCAGCCCCTCCTTCCTCAGCCCCTCTTCCCTCAGCCCCTCCTACCTCAGCTCCTCCTCCCTCAGCCCTTCTTCCTCAGCCCCTCCTCCCTCAATCCCTTTTCCATCAGCTCCTCCACCCTCAGCTCCTCCTCCCTCAGCCCCTCCTCCCTCAGCCCCTCCTTCCCCAGCCTCTTCTCCCTCAGCCATTCCTCCCTTAGCCTCTCCTAACTCAGCCCCTCCTCCCTCAGCCCTTCTTCTTCAGCCCCTCCTCCCTCACCCCCTCTTCCATCAGCTCCTCCACCCTCAGCCCCTCCTCCCTCAGCCCTTCTTCCCTCAGCCACTCCTTCCTCAGCCCCTCCTTCCTCAGCCCCTCCTCCCTCAGCCTCTCCTCCCTCAGCCCCCCTTCTCTCAGCCCCTCCTCCCTCAGCCCCTCCTTCTTCAGCCCCTCCTCCTTCAGCCCCTTCTTTCTCAGCCCGTCCTCTCTCAGCCCCTCCTTCCTCAGCCCCTCTTCCATCAGCCCCTCCTTTCTCAGCCGATCCTTTCTCAGCCCCTCCTTCTTCAGTCACTCCTCCCTCAGCCCCCCCTCCCTCAGCCCACCTTCATCAGCCCCTCCTCCCTCAGCCCCTCCTCACTTAGCCCCTCTTTTCTCAGCCCCTCCTCCCTCAGCCCCTCCTTCTTCAGCTCCGCCTCCTTCAGCACCTTCTCTAACAGCCCGTCCTCTCTCAGCGCCTCCTTCCTCGGCCGCTCTTTCCTAAGCTCCTCCTTCCTCAGCCCTTCTTCCCTCAGCACTTCTTCCCTCAGCCCTTCCTCCCACAGGCCCTCCTCCCTTAGCCTCTCCTCCCTCAGCCCTCCTCTCTCAGGCCCTCCTCCCTCAGCCCCTCCTCCCTTAGCTCTCCTCCCGCAACCTATCCTTCTTCAGCTCCTCCTGCTTCAGCCCTCCTCTCTAAGCCCGTCCCCTCTCAGCCCCTCCTTCCTCAGCCCCTCTTCCATCAGCCCCTCCTCCCTCAGCCCCTCCTCCCTCAGCGCTTCTTTACTCAGCCCCTTTTCCCTCAGCCCCTCTTTCCTCAGCCCCTCCTGCCTCAGCCCCTCCTCCCTCAACCCCCCCTCCATTAGCCCCTCCTCCCTCAGTCCCTCCTCCTTCAGCTCCTCCTTACTCAGCCCCTTTTCCCTCAGCCCCTCTTCCCACAGCCCCTCCTCCCTCAGCCTTTCCTCCCTTAGCACCTCCTCCCTCAGTCCCTCCTCCCTCAGCCCCTCCTTCCTCAGCCCCTCTTCCCTCAGCCCCTCCCTTCTCAGCCGATCCTCTCTCAGCCCTTGCTCTCTCAGCCATTGCTCGCTCAGCCTCTCTTCCCTTAGCGCCTCCTTCTTTAGCCCCTCCTCCCTCGGCCCCTCCTACCTCAGCCCTCTTCCCTAAGCCCCTTCTCCCTCAGCCCCTCCTCCCTCAGCCCCTTCTTCCTCAGCCCCTCTTCCCTCAGCCCCTCCCTTCTCAGCTGATCCTCTCTTAGCCCCTCCTTCCTCAGCTCCTATTTTCTCAGCCCCTCCTCCCTCAGCCCCTCTTCCCTCAGCCCCTCCTTCCATAGCCTCTCCTCCCTCAGCCATTCCTTCCTCAGCCCCTCCTTCCTCACCCCCTCTTCCATCAGCTCCTCCAACCTCAGTTCCTCCTCCCTCAGCCCCTCCTCCCTCAGCCCCTCCTTTCTCAGCCGATCCTCTCTCAGCCCTTGCTCTCTCAGCCATTGCTCGCTCAGCCTCTCTTCCCTTAGCGCCTCCTTCTTTAGCCCCTCCTCCCTCGGCCCCTCCTACCTCAGCCCTCTTCCCTAAGCCCCTTCTCCCTCAGCCCCTCCTCCCTCAGCCCCTCCTTCCTCAGCCCCTCTTCCCTCAGCCCCTCCCTTCTCAGCTGATCCTCTCTTAGCCCCTCCTTCCTCAGCTCCTATTTTCTCAGCCCCTCCTTCCTCAGCCCCTCTTCCCTCAGCCCCTCCTGCCTCAGCCCCTTCTCCCTCAGCCCTTCTTCCTCAGCCCCTCCTTCCTCACCCCCTCTTCCATCAGCTCCTCCAACCTCAGTTCCTCCTCCCTCAGCCCCTCCTCCCTCAGCCCCTCCTTTCTCAGCCGATCCTCTCTCAGCCCTTGCTCTCTCAGCCATTGCTCGCTCAGCCTCTCTTCCCTTAGCGCCTCCTTCTTTAGCCCCTCCTCCCTCGGCCCCTCCTACCTCAGCCCTCTTCCCTAAGCCCCTTCTCCCTCAGCCCCTCCTCCCTCAGCCCCTCCTCCCTCAGCCCCTCCTTCCTCAGCCCCTCTTCCCTCAGCCCCTCCCTTCTCAGCTGATCTTCTCTTAGCCCCTCCTTCCTCAGCTCCTATTTTCTCAGCCCCTCCTCCCTCAGCCCCTCTTCCCTCAGCCCCTCCTTCCATAGCCTCTCCTCCCTCAGCCATTCCTTCCTCAGCCTCTCCTACCTCAGCCCCTCCTCCCTCAGCCCTTCTTCCTCAGCCCTCCTCCCTTACCCCCTCTTCCATCAGCTCCTCCAACCTCAGCTCCTCCTCCCTCAGCCCCTCCCCCCTCAGCCTCTCCTTTCTCAGCCGATCCTCTCTCAGCCCTTGCTCTCTCAGCCCTTGCTCGCTCAGCCTCTCTTCCCTTAGTGCCTCCTTCTTCAGCCCCTCCTCCCTCGGCCCCTATTCCCTCAGCCCTGTTCCCTCAGCACCTTCTCCCTCAGCCCTTCCTCCCTCAGCCACTGCTTCCTCAGCCCCTCTTCCCTCAGCTTCTCCCTTCTCAGCCGATCCTCTCTTAGCCCCTCCTTCCTCAGCCCCTATTTCCTCAGCCCCTCCTCCCTCAGCCCCTCTTCCCTCAGCCCCTCCTTCCCCGGCCTCTCCTCCCTCAGCCATTCCTCCCTCAGCCTCTCCTCCTTCAGCCCCTTCTCCCTCAGGCCCTCCTTCTTAAGCCCCGCCTCCTTCGGTCCCTCCTCCATCAGCCCCTCCTCCCTCAGCCCCTCTTCCTTCAGCACCTTTTTCCTAAGCCACTTCTCCCTCAGCCCATCTTCCCGTAGCCCTATCTTCCTCAGCCCCTCCTTCCTCAGCCCTTCTTCCCTCAGCCCCTCCTACCTCAGCCCCTCCTCCCTCAGCCCCTCTTCCTCAGCCCCTCCTCCCTCACCCCCTCTTCCATCAGCTCGTCCACCCTCAGCTCCTCCTCCCTCAGCCCCTTCTCAATCAGCCCCTCCTTTCTCAGCCGATCCTCTTTCAGCCCTTGCTCTCTCAGCCCTTGCTCTCTCAGCCCTTGCTCGCTCAGCCTCTCTTCCCTTAGCGCCTCCTTCTTCAGCCCCTCCTCCCTCGGCCCCTCCTCCCTCGGATCCTCCTCCCTCAGCCCTCTTTCCTCAGCCCCTCCTCCCACAGCCCCTCCTTCCTCAGCCCCTCTTCGCTCAGCGCCTCCCTTCTCAGCCGCTCCTCTCTCAGCCCCTCCTTCCTCAGCCCCTATTTCCTCAGCTCCTCCTACCTCAGCCCCTCCTCCCTCAGCCCTTCTTCCTCAGCCTCTCCTCCCTCACCCCTCCTACCTCAGCCCCTCCTCCCTCAGCCTTTCTTCCTCAGCCCTTCTTCCTCAGCCCCTCCTCCCTCACCCCCTCTTCCATCAGCTTCTCCACCGTCAGCTCCTCCTCCCTCAGCCATTCCTCCCTCAGCCTCTCCTCCTTCAGCCCCTTCTCCCTCAGCCCCTCCTTCTTCAGCCCCTCCTCCTTCGGCCCCTCCTCCATCAGCCCCTCCTCCCTCAGCCCCTCTTCCCTCAGCCCCTCCTCTATCAGCCCCTCTTTCCTCAGCCCCTCCTCCCTTAGCCTCTCCTCCCTAAGGCCCTCTTTCCTCAGCCCCTCCTCCCTCAGCCCCTCCTCTCTCAGCTCGTCCTCTCTCAGCCCCTCCTTCCTGAGCTCCCATTTCTTCAGGCCCTCCACCCTAAGCTCCTCCTTCTTCAGCCCCTCCACCCTCAGCCCCTCCTCCCTCAGCCCCTCCTCTCTCAGCCCCTCCTCGCTCAGCCCCTCCTCCTTCAGCCCCTCCTCCCTCAGCCCCTCCTCCCTCAGCCCCTAATCTCTCAGCCCTTGCTCGCTCAGCCCCTCTTCCCTTAGCCTTTCCTACTTCAGCCCCTCCTCCCTCGGCCCCTCCTCCCTCAGCCCCTCCTCCCTCAGCCCCTCTTCCCTCAGCCCCTCCTTCTTCAGCCCCTCCTCATTCAGCCCCTTCTTCATCAGCGCCTCCTCCCTCAGCCCCTCTTCCCTCAGCCCTTCCTCCCTCAGCCCCTCCTCCCTCAGCCTCTCCTTCCTAGCCCCTCCTGCCTGAGCCTCTCCTCCCTTAGGCCCTCTTCCCTCAGCCCCTCCTTCCGCAGCCCCTCTTCTCTCAGCCCCTCTTTCTTCAGCCCCTCCTCATTCAGCCCCTCCTTCATCAGTGCCTCCTCCCTCAGCCCCTCCTTCCTCAGCCCCTCTTTCCTCAGAAACTCCTTCCTCAGCCCCTCCTTTCTCAGCCGATCCTCCTTCAGCCCCTCCTCCCTCAGCCCCTCTTCCCTCAGCCCCTCCTCCCTCAGCCCCTCTTCCCTCAGCCCCTCCTTCTTCAGCCCCTCCTCATTCAGCCCCTCCTTCATCAGCGCCTCCTCCCTCAGCCCCTCTTCCCTCAGCCCTTCCTCCCTCAGCCCCTCTTCCCTCAGCCTCTCCTTCCTCAGCCCCTCCTGCCTGAGCCTCTCCTCCCTAAGGCCCTCTTCCCTCAGCCCCTCCTTCCGCAGCCCCTCTTCTCTCAGCTTCTCCTCCCTCAGCCCCTCCTCCCTCAGCCCCTCTTCCCTCAGCCCCTCCTCCCTCAGCCCCTCCTTCCTCAGCCCCTCCTTCCTTAGCCCCTCTTCCTTCAGTTTTTCCTTCCTCAGCCCCTCCTCTGTCAGCATCTCCTCCCACAGGCCCTCCTCCCTCAGCTCCTCCTTCCTCAGCCCCTCTTCCCTAAGCTCCTGCTTTCTCAGCCCATCCTCTCTCAGCCCCTCCCCCAACAGCCCTCTTCCCTCAGCCCCTCCTCCCTCAGCCCCTTCTCCCTCAGCCCTCCTCCCTCAGCCCCTCGTCAGTCAGAGCCTCCTTACTCAGCCCCTTTTCCCTAAGCCCCTTTACCCTCAACCTCTCCTTCCTCAGCCCCTCCTCCCTCAGCCCCTGCTTCCTCAGCCCCTCCCTTCTCAGCCGATCCGCTCTTAGCCCCTCCTTCCTCAGCCCCTATTTCCTCAGCCCCTCCTCCCTCAGCCCCTCTTCCCTCAGCCCCTCCTTCCCCAGCCTCTCCTCCCTCAGCCATTCCTCCCTCAGCCTCTCCTCCTTCAGCCCCTTCTCCCTCAGCCCCTCCTTCTTCAGCCACTCCTCCTTCGGTCCCTCCTCCATCAGCCCCTCCTCCCTCAGCCCCTCTTCCCTAAGCCCCTCTTCCCTCAGTCCCTCCTTTCTCAGCCCCTCCTTCCTCAGCCCCTCCTCCCTGAGCTTCTCCTCCCTAAGGCCCTCTTTCCTCAGCCCCTCCTTCCTCAGCCCCTCCTCTCTCAGCCCCTCCTGCTTCAGCTTCTCCTCCCTCAGCACCTTCTTATTCAGCTCTTCCTCCCTCAGCCCCTCCTCTCTCAGCTCGTCCTCTCTCAGCCCCTTCTTCCTGAGCTCCCCCTTCTTCATCCCCTCCGCCCTCAGCTCCTCCTTCTTCAGCCCCTCCTCCCTTAGCCTCTCCTCCCTCACACCCTTCTCTCTCCGCCCCTCCTCCCTCAGCCCCTCCTACCTCAGCCCCTTCTCCCTCAGCCCCTTCTCCCTCAGCCCCTCCTCCCTCAGCCCCTCCTTTCTCAGCCCCTTCTTCTTCAGCCCCTCCTCCCTCAGCCCCTCCTCTCTAGGCCCGTCCTCTCTCAACCCCTCTTTTCTGAGCTCCCCCATCCTAAGCCCCTCCGCCCTCAGCTCCTCCTTCCTCAGCCCTTCCTCCCTCAGCCCCTCCTCTCTCAGCCCCTTCTCCCTCAGCCCCTTCTCCCTCAGCCCCTTCTCTTTCAGCCTCTCCTACCTCAGACCCTTCTTCTTCAGCCCCTTCTCCCTCAGCCCCTCTTCTCTCAGCCCGTCCTCTCTCAGCCCCTCTTTCTTGAGCTCCCCCTTCCTAAGCCCCTCCACCCTCAGCTCCTCCTTCTTCAGCCCCTCTTCACTCAGCCCCTCCTCTCTCAGCCCTTGCTCGCTCAGCCCCTCTTTCCTTAACCCCTCCTTCTTCAGCCCCTCCTCCCCTGGCCCCTCCTCCTCAGCCCTCTTCCCTCAGCCCTTTCTCCTTCAGCCCCTCCTCCCTCAGCCCCTCCTTTCTCAACCCCTCTTCCTTCAGCCCCTCCTTTCTCAGCCGATCCTCTCTCAGCCGTTGCTCGCTCAGCCCCTCTCCTCCCTCGGCCCTTCCTACCTCAGCCCTCTTCCCTCAGCCCCTTCTCCCTCAGCCCCTCCTCCGTCAGTCCCTCCTTCCTCAGCCCCTCTTCCCTCTGCCCCTTTTTTCTCAGCCGATCCTCTCTCAGGCCTTCCTTCCCCAGCCCCTCCTTCCTCAGCCCCTCCTCCCTCAGCCCCTCCTTCCTCAGCCCCTTCTCCCTTAGCCCCTCTTCCCTCAGTTTTTCCTTCCTCAGCCCGACTTCTGTCAGCCCCTCCTCCCATAGCCCCTCCTCCCTCAGCTCCTCCTTCCTCAGCCCCTCTTCCCTCAGCCCCTGCTTTCTTAGCCCATCCTCTCTCAGCCCCTCCCCCCACAGCCCCTTTGTCAATCAGCCCCTCCTCCCTCAGCCCCTTCTCCCTCAGTCCCTCCTCCCTCAGCCCCTGGTCCGTCAGCGCCTCATTACTCAGTTCCTTTTCCCTAAGCCCCTTTTCCCTCAGCCTCTCCTTCCTCAGCCCCTCCTCCCTCAGCCCCTGCTTCCTCAGCCCCTCTTCCCTCAGCCCCTCCCTTCTCAGCCGATCCTCTCTTAGCCCCTCCTTCCTCAGCCCCTATTTCCTCAGCCCCTCCTCCCTCAGCCCCTCTTCCCTCAGCCCCTCCTTCCCCAGCCTCTCTTCCCTCAGCCATTCCTCCCTCAGCCTCTAGTCCTTCAGCCCCTTCTCCCTCAGCCCCTCCTTCTTCAGCTCCTCCTCCTTCGGTCCCTCTTCCATCAGCCCCTCCTCCCTCAGCGCCTCTTCCTTCAGCTCCTCTTCCCTCAGCCCCTCCTCTCTCAGCCCCTTCTTCCTCAGCCCCTCCTCCCTGAGCCTCTCCTCCCTAAAGTCCTCTTTCCTCAGCCCCTCCTTCCTCAGCCCCTCCTCTCTTAGCCCCTCCTGCTTCAGCTTCTCCTCCCTCAGCCCCTTCTTCTTCAGCCCCTCCTCCCTAAGCCCCTTCTCTCTCAGCTCGTCCTCTCTCAGCGCCTCCTTCCTGAGCTCCCCCTTCTTCAGCCCCACCGCCCTCAGCTCCTCCTTCTTCAGCCCTTCTTCCTCAGCCCCTGCTCCCTCACCCCCTCCTTCCTCAGCCCCTCTACCCTAAGCTCCTCCTGCCTCAGCCCCTCCTCTCTCAGCCCTTCTTCGTCAGCCCCTCCTCCCTCACCCCCTCCTTCCTCAGCCCCTATTTCCTCAGCAACTCCTACATCAGCTTCTCCTCTCTCAGCCCTTCTTCCTCAGCCCCTCCTCCCTCACCCTCTCCTTCCTCAGCCCCTCTTCCCTCAGCCCCTCCTCCCTCAGCCCTTCTTCCTCAGCCTCTCTTCCTTCAGCCCCTTCTCCCTCAGCCCCTCCTCCCTCAGCCCCTTTTTCCTAAGCCACTTCTCCCTCAGCCCATCTTCCCGTAGCCACTTCTTACTCAGCCACTCCTTCCTCAGCCCCTCTTCCCTCAGCCCCTCCTACCTCAGCCCCTCCTCCCTCAGCCCTTCTTCCTCAGCCCCTCCTCCCTCACCCCCTCTTCCATCAGCTCCTCCACCCTCAGCTCCTCCTCCCTCAGCCCCTCCTCCCTCAGCCCCTCCTTTCTCAGCCGATCCTCGCTCAGCCCTTGCTCTCTCAGCCCTTGCTCGCTCAGCCTCTCTGCCCTAAGCGCCTCCTTCTTCAGCCCCTCCTCCCTCGGCCCCTCCTTCCTCGGCCCCTCCTCCCTCAGCCCTCTTCCCTCAGCCCCTTCTCCCTCAGCCCCTCCTCCCACAGCCCCTCCTTCCTCAGCCCCTCTTCCCTCAGCCCCTCTCTTCTCAGCCGATCCTCTCTCAGCCCTTGCTCGCTCAGCCCCTCTTCCCTTAGCTCCTCCTTCTTCAGCCCCTCCTCCCTCGGCCCCTCCTCTCTCAGCCCTCTATCCTCAGCCCCTTTTCCTTCAGCCCCTCCTCCCTCAGTCCCTCCTTCCTCAGCCGCTCTTCCCTCTGCCCCTCCTTTCTCAGCCGATCCTCTCTCAGCCCCTCCTTCCTCAGCCCCTCCTTCCTCAGCTCCTCCTCCCTCAGCCCCTCCTTCCTCAGCCCCTCCTCCCTTAGCTCTCCTTCCTCAGCCTCTCCTCCAACAGCCCCTCCGTCCTCAGCCCATAGTCCTTCAGCCCCGCTCTTCTCAGCCGATTCTCTCTTAGCCCCTCCTTCCTCAGCCCCTATTTCCTCAGCCCCTCCTACCTCAGCCCCTCCTCTCTCAGCCCTTCTTCCTCAGCCCCTCCTCCCTCAGCCCCACCTCTCTCAACCCCTCCTCCCTCAGCCCCTCCTTCCTCTGCCCCTTCTCCCTCAGCCCCTTCTCCCTCAGCCCCTCCTCCCTCAGCCCCTCCTCCCTCAGCCCCTCCTTCCTCAGCCCCTTCTTCTTCAGCCTCTCCTCCGTCAGCCCCTCCTCTCTCAGCTCGTCCTCCCTCAGCATCTCCTCCCTCAGCCCCTCCTCCCACAGCCCCTCCTTCCTCAGCCCCTCTTCCCTCAGCCCCTCCTTTCTCAGCCGATCCTCTCTAAGCGCCTCCTTCCTCAGCCCCTATTTCCTCAGCCCCTCCTTCCTCAGCCCCTCCTCTCTCAGCCCTTCTTCCTCAGCCCCTCCTCCCTCAGCCCCTCCTCTCTCAGCCCCTCCTCCCTCAGCCCCTCCTTCCTCAGCCCCTTCTCCCTCAGCCCTTCTCCCTCAGCCCCTCCTCCCTCAGTCCCTCCTTCCTCAGCTTCTTCTTCTTCAGCCCCTCCTCCCTCAGCCCCTCCTCCTTCAGCCCCTCCTCCCTCAGCCCCTCCTCTCTCAGCCCGTCCTCGCTCAGCAACTTTTCCTTTAGCCCCTCCTTCCTCAGCCAATCCTCCCTTAGCCCCTCCTCGCTCAGCCCCTCTTCCGTTAGCCCCGAATTCCTCGGTCCCTCCTCCCTCGGCCCCTCCTCCCTCAGTCCCTCTTCCTTCATACCCTCCTCCCTCATCTACTCCTCCTTCAGCCCCTCTTCCCTCAGTCCCTCCTCTCTCAGCCCTTCCTCGCTCAGCCCCTTCTCCTTTAGCCCCTCCTTCCTCAGCCAATCCTCCCTTGGCCCTTTATCCCTCAGCCCCTCTTCCCTAAGTCCCTCCTTCCTCAGCCCGTCCTCCCTCAGCCACTCCTCCCTCAGCCCCTCCTTCGTCGGCCCCTCTTCCCTCAACCCCTCCTCCTTCATCCCCTCCTTCTTCAGCCCCTCCTCCCTCAACCCCATCCTTTCTCAGCCCCTCCTCGCTCAGCCCCTCTTCCCTTACCCCCTTATTACTCAGCCCCTCCTCCCTCGTCCCGTTCCTCTCTAAGCCCCTCCTCCCTCAGTCCCTCTTTCCTCAGCCGCTCTTCCCTCAGCCCGTCCTTCCTCAGCCCCTCCTCCTGCATACCCTCCTCCCTCATCCAGTTCTTCTTCAGTCCCTCCTCCCTCAGCCCCTCCTCTCTCAGCCCGTCTTCGCTCAGCCCCTCTTCCCTTAGCTCCTCCTTCCTCAGCCCCTCCTCCCTCGGCCCCTCCTCCCTCAGTCCCTCTTCACTCATACCCTCCTCCCTAATACCCGCCTTCCTCAGCCCCTTCTCCCTCAGCCACTCCTCCCTCAGAACCTCCTTCGTCAACCCTCTTCCCTCAGCCCCTCCTCCCTCAGCCCCTCCTCTCTCAACCCCTCCTCGCTCAGCCCCTTTTCCCTCAGCCCCTCGTCCCTCAGCCCCTCCTCTCTCAACCCCTCCTCGCTCAGCCCCTCTTCCCTCAGCCCCTCGTCCCTCAGCCCTTCTTTCCTCAGCTATTCCTCCCTCAGCCCCTCCTCCCTCAGCTCCTCCTCTCTCAGACCCTCCTCTCTAAGCCCCACTTCGCTCAGCCCCTCTTCCCTCAGCCCCTCCTTCCTCAGCCCCTATTTCCTCAGCTCCTCCTACCTCAGCCCCTCCTCCCTCAGCCCTTCTTCCTCAGCCTCTCCTCCCTCACCCCTCCTACCTCAGCCCCTCCTCCCTCAGCCTTTCTTCCTCAGCCCTTCTTCCTCAGCCCCTCCTCCCTCACCCCCTCTTCCATCAGCTTCTCCACCGTCAGCTCCTCCTCCCTCAGCCATTCCTCCCTCAGCCTCTCCTCCTTCAGCCCCTTCTCCCTCAGCCCCTCCTTCTTCAGCCCCTCCTCCTTCGGCCCCTCCTCCATCAGCCCCTCCTCCCTCAGCCCCTCTTCCCTCAGCCCCTCCTCTATCAGCCCCTCTTTCCTCAGCCCCTCCTCCCTTAGCCTCTCCTCCCTAAGGCCCTCTTTCCTCAGCCCCTCCTCCCTCAGCCCCTCCTCTCTCAGCTCGTCCTCTCTCAGCCCCTCCTTCCTGAGCTCCCATTTCTTCAGGCCCTCCACCCTAAGCTCCTCCTTCTTCAGCCCCTCCACCCTCAGCCCCTCCTCCCTCAGCCCCTCCTCTCTCAGCCCCTCCTCGCTCAGCCCCTCCTCCTTCAGCCCCTCCTCCCTCAGCCCCTCCTCCCTCAGCCCCTAATCTCTCAGCCCTTGCTCGCTCAGCCCCTCTTCCCTTAGCCTTTCCTACTTCAGCCCCTCCTCCCTCGGCCCCTCCTCCCTCAGCCCCTCCTCCCTCAGCCCCTCATCCCTTTGCCCCTCCTCCCTCAGCCCTTCCTCCCTCAGCCCCTCCTTCCTCAGCCCCTCCTTCCTAGGCCCCTCCTCCCTCAGCCCCTCCTCCCTCAGCCCCTCCTCCCTCAGCCGATTCTCCCTCAGCACCTCCTCCCTCAGCCCTTAATCCCTCAGCCCTTCCTCCCTCAGCCCTCTTCCCTCCGTCCCTCCACCCTCAGCCCTGCCTCCCTCAGCCCCTCCTCCCTCAGACCCTCCTTCCTCAGCTCCTCCTCTCTCAGCCCTTCTTCCCTCAGCCCCTCCTCCCTCAAACCCTCCTCCCTCAGCCCCTCCTCCCTCAGCCCCTCCTCCCTCGGCCCCTCCTCCCTCAGCCCCTCCTCCCTCAGTCACTCCTCCCTTAGCCCCTCCTCCCTCAGTCTCTCCTCCCTCAGTCCCTCTTCCCTCAGCTCCGCCTCCCTTAGCCCCTCCTCCCTCAGCCCCTCCTCCCTTCGCCCCTCCTCCCTTTGCCCCTCCTCCCTCAGCCCCTCCTCCCTCAGCGCCTCCTCCCTCAACCCCTCCTCTTTCAGCCCCTCCTCCCTCAGCCCCTCCTCCCTCAGCCCCTCCTCCCTCAGCCCCTCCTCCCTCAGCCCCTCCTCCCTCAGCCTATCCTCCCTCAGCCCCTCCTTCCTCAGCCCTTCCTCCCTCAGCCCCTTCTCAATCAGCCCCTCCTCCCTCAGCCCCTTCTCCTTCAGCCCCTCCTCCCTCAGCCCCTCCTCCCTGAGTCCCTCCTACCTCAGCCCCTCCTCCTTCAGTCCCTCCTCCCTCAGCCCCTCCTCCCTCAGCCCCTCCTTCCTAAGCCCCTCCTCCCTCAGCCCGTCCTCCCTCAGCCCCTCCTCCCTCAGCCCCTCCTCCCTCAGCCCCTCCTCCCTCAGCGCCTCCTCCTCTTTCAGCCCTTCCTCCCTCAGCCCCTCCTCCCTCAGCCCCTCCTCCCTCAGCCCCTCCTCCCTCAGCCCCTCCTCCCTCAGTCTCTCCTCCCTCAGCCCTTCCTCTCTCAGCCCCTCCTCCCTCATCCCCTCCTCCCTCAGTCTCTCCTCCCTCAGCCCTCCCTCTCTCAGCCCCTCCTTTCTCAGCCCCTCCTCCCTCAGCCCCTCCTCCCTCAGCCCCTCCTCCCTCAGCCCCTCCTTCATCAGCCCTTCCTCTCTCAGCCCCTCCTCCCTCATCCCCTCCTCCCTCAGTCTCTCCTCCCTCAGCCCTCCCTCTCTCAGCCCCTCCTCCCTCAGCCCCTCCTCCCTCAGCCCCTCCTCCCTCAGCCCCTCCTCCCTTAGCCCCTCCTTCCTCAGCCCTTCCTCCCTCAGCCCCTCCTTCCTCAGCCCCTCCTTCCTAGGCCCCTCCTCCCTCAGCCCCTCCTCCCTCAGCCCCTCCTCCCTCAGCCGATTCTCCTTCAGCACCTCCTCCCTCAGCCCTTAATCCCTCAGCCCTTCCTCCCTCAGCCCTCTTCCATCAGTCCCACCTCCCTCAGCCCCGGCTCCCTCAGCCCCTCCTCCCTCCGTCCCACCACCCTCAGCCCTGCCTCCCTCATTCCCTCCTCCCTCAGACCCTCCTCCCTCAGCTCCTCCTCTCTCAGCCCTTCCTCCCTTGGCCCCTCCTCCCTCAGCCCCTCCTCCCTCAGCCCCTCCTCCCTCAGCCCCTCCTCCCTCAGCCCCTCCTCCCTCAGCCTCTCCTCCCTCAGCCCCTCCTTCCACAGCCCTTCCTCCCTCAGCCCCTCCTCAATCAGCCCCTCCTCCCTCAGCCCCTTCTCCCTCAGCCCCTCCTCCCTCAGCCCATCCTCCCTCAGTCCCTCCTACCTCAGCCCCTCCTCCTTCAGTCCCTCCTCCCTCAGCCCCTCTTCCCTCGGCCCCTTCTTCCTCAGCCCCTCCTCCCTCAGCCCCTCCTCCCTCAGCCCCTCCTCCCTCAGCCCCTCCTCCCTCAGCCCCTCCTCCCTAAGCCTCTCCTCCCTCAGCCCTTCCTCTCTCAGCCCCTCCTCCCTCATCCCCTCCTCCCTCAGTCTCTCCTCCCTCAGCCCTCCTTCTCTCAGCCCCTCCTCCATCAGCCCCTCCTCCCTCAGCCCCTCCTCCCTCAGCCCCTCCTTCATCAGCCCTTCCTCTCTCAGCTCCTCCTCCCTCATCCCCTCCTCCCTCAGTCTCTCCTCCCTCAGCCCTCCCTCTCTCAGCCCCTCCTCCCTTAGCCCCTCCTCCTTGAGTTTCTCTTCGCTCAGTCCCTCCTCCATCAGCCCCACTTCCCTCAGCCCCTCCTCCCTCAGTCCCTTGTCCCTCAGCTCCACCTTCCTCAGCCCCTCCTCCCTCAGCCCCTTTTCCCTCAGCCCCTCCTCCCTCCGCCCCTCCTCCCTCCGCCCCTCCTCCCTCAGCCCCTCCTCCCTCAGCCCGTCCTCCCTCAGTCCCTCTTCCCTCAGCCCCTCCTCCCTTAGCCCCTTCTCCCTCCGCCCCTTCTCCCTCAGTCCCTCCTCACTCAGCCCCTCTACCTTCGGCTCCTCCTCCCTCAGCCCCTCCTCCCTCAGCCCCTCCTCCCTCAGTCCCTCCTACCTCAGCCCCTTCTCCCTCAGTCCCTCCTCCCTCAGTCCCTCCTCCCTCAGCCCCTCCTCCCTCAGCTCCTCGTCCCTCAGGCCCTCCTCCCTCAGCCCCTCCTCCCTCAGCCCCTCCTCCCTCAGTCCCTCCTCCCTCAGCCCCTCCTCCCTCAGCCCCTCCTCTCTCAGTCCCTCCTCCCTTAGCCCCTCCTCACTCAGCCCCTTCTCCCTCAGCCCTTCTTCCCTCAGCCCTTCCTTTCTCAGACCCTCTTCCCCCAGCCCCTCCTCCTTCAGCTCCTCCTCCCTCAGCCCTTCCTCCTTCAGCCCTTCCTCCCTCAGCCCTCTTCCCTCAGTCCCTCCTCCCTCAGCCCCTCCTCCCTTAGCCCCTCCTTCCTCAGCCCCTCCTCCCTCAGCCCCTCATCCCTTTGCCCCTCCTCCCTCAGCCCTTCCTCCCTCAGCCCCTCCTCCCTCAGCTCCTCCTTCCTAGGCCCCTCCTCCCTCAGCCCCTCCTCCCTCAGCCCCTCCTCCCTCAGCCCCTCCTCCCTCAGCCGATTCTCCCTCAGCACCTCCTCCCTCAGCCCTAAATCCCTCAGCCCTTCCTCCCTCAGCCCTCTTCCCTGAGTCCCACCTCCCTCAGCCCCGGCTCCCTCAGCCCCTCCTCCCTCCGTCCCTCCACCCTCAGCCCTGCCTCCCTCATTCCCTCCTCCCTCAGACCCTCTTCCCTCAGCTCCTCTTCTCTCAGACCTTCTTCCCTCAGCCCCTCCTCCCTCAAACCCTCCTCCCTCAGCCCCTCCTCCCTCAGCCCCTCCTCCCTCGGCCCCTCCTCCCTCAGCCCCTCGTCCCTCAGTCCCTCCTCCCTCAGCCCCTCCTCCCTCAGTCTCTCCTCCCTCAGTCCCTCTTCCCTCAGCTCCGCCTCCCTCAGCCCCTCCTCCCTCAGCCCCTCCTCCCTCCGCCCCTCCTCCCTCAGCCCGTTCCTCCCTCAGCGCCTCCTCCCTTAGCCCCTCCTCTTTCAGCCCCTCCTCCCTCAGCCCCTCCTCCCTCAGCCCCTCCTCCTTCAGCCCCTCCTCCCTCAGCCCCTCCTCCCTCAGCCTCTCCTCCCTCAGCCCCTCCTTCCTCAGCCCTTCCTCCCTCAGCCCCTCCTCACTCAGCCCCTCCTCCCTCAGTCCCTCCTACCTCAGCCCCTCCTCCTTCAGTCCCTCCTCCCTCAGCCCCTCTTCCCTCAGCCCCTCCTCCCTCAGCCGATTCTCCCTCAGCACCTCCTCCCTCAGCCCTAAATCCCTCAGCCCTCCCTCCCTCAGCCCTCTTCCCTCAGTCCCTCCTCCCTCAGCCCCGGCTCCCTCAGCCGCTCCTCCCTCCGTCCCTCCACCCTCAGCCCTGCCTCCCTCAGCCCCTCCTCCCTCAGACCCTCCTTCCTCAGCTCCTCCTCTCTCAGCCCCTCCTCCCTCAGCCCCTCTTCCCTCAGCCCCTCCTCTCTAAGACCCTCCTCCCTCAGCCCCTCCTCCCTCAGCCCCTCCTCCCTCAGCCCCTCCTCCCTCAGCCCCTCCTCCCTCATCCCCTCCTCCCTCAAACCCTCCTGCCTCAGCCCCTCCTCCCTCAGCCCCTCCTCCCTCGGCCCCTCCTCCCTCAGCCCCTCCTCCCTCAGTCACTCCTCCCTCAGCCCCTCTTCCCTCAGTCTCTCCTCCCTCAGTCCCTCTTCCCTCAGCTCCGCCTCCCTTAGCCCCTCCTCCCTCAGCCCTTCCTCCCTTCGCCCCTCCTCCCTCCGCCCCTCCTCCCTCAGCCCCTCCTCCTTCAGCGCCTCCTCCCTCAGCCCCTCCTCTTTCAGCCCCGGCTCCCTCAGCCGCTCCTCCCTCCGTCCCTCCACCCTCAGCCCTGCCTCCCTCAGCCCCTCCTCCCTCAGACCCTCCTTCCTCAGCTCCTCCTCCCTCAAACCCTCCTGCCTCAGCCCCTCCTCCCTCAGCCCCTCCTCCCTCGGCCCCTCCTCCCTCAGCCCCTCCTCCCTCAGTCACTCCTCCCTCAGCCCCTCTTCCCTCAGTTTCTCCTCCCTCAGTCCCTCTTCCCTCAGCTCCGCCTCCCTTAGCCCCTCCTCCCTCAGCCCCTCCTCCCTTCGCCCCTCCTCCCTCCGCCCCTCCTCCCTCAGCCCCTCCTCCTTCAGCGCCTCCTCCCTCAGCCCCTCCTCTTTCAGCCCCTCCTCCCTCAGCCCCTCCTCCCTCAGCCCCTCCTCCCTCAGCCTCTCCTCCCTCAGCCCCTCCTTCCTCAGCCCTTCCTCCCTCAGCCCCTCCTCAATCAGCCCCTCCTCCCTCAGCCCCTTCTCCCTCAGCCCCTCCTCCCTCAGCCCCTCCTCCCTCAGTCCCTCCTACCTCAGCCCCTCCTCCTTCAGTCCCTCCTCCCTCAGCCCCTCCTCCCTCAGCCCCTCCTTCCTCAGCCCCTCCTCCCTCAGCCCCTCCTCCCTCAGCCCCTCCTCCCTCAGCCCCTCCTCCCTCAGCCCCTCCTCCCTCAGCGCCTCCTCCTCTTTCAGCCCCTCCTCCCTCAGCCCCTTCTCCCTCAGCCCCTCCTCCCTCAGCCCCTCCTCCCTCAGCCCCTCCTCCCTCAGTTTCTCCTCCCTCAGCCCTTCCTCTCTCAGCCCCTCCTCCCTCATCCCCTCCTCCCTCAGTCTCTCTTCCCTCAGCCCTCCCTGTCTCAGCCCCTCCTCCCTCAGCCCCTCCTCCCTCAGCTTCTCCTCCCTCAGCCCCTCCTTCATCAGCCCTTCCTCTCTCAGCCCCTCCTCCCTCATCCCCTCCTCCCTCAGTCTCTCCTCCCTCAGCCCTCCCTCTCTCAGCCCCTCCTCCCTCAGCCCCTCCTCCCTCAGCCCCTCCTCCTTCAGCCCCTCCTCCCTCATCCCCTCCTCCCTCAGACACTCCTCCTTCAGCCTCTCCTCCCTCATCCCCTCCTCCCTCAGTCTCTCCTCCCTCAGCCCCTCCTCTTTCAGTTCCTCCTCCCTCAGCCCCCCCTCCCTCAGCCCCTCCTCCCTCAGCCCCTCTTCCCTCAGCCCCTCCTCTCTCAGACCCTCCTCCCTCAGCCCCTCCTCCCTCAGCCCCTCCTCCCTCAGCCCCTTCTCCCTCAGCCCCTCCTCCCTCAGCCCCTCCTCCCTCAGTCTCTCCTCCCTCAGCCCTCCCTCTCTCAGCCCCTCCTCCCTCAGCCCCTCCTCCCTCAGCCCCTCCTCCTTCAGCCCCTCCTCCCTCATCCCCTCCTCCCTCAGACACTCCTCCTTCAGCCTCTCCTCCCTCATCCTTTCCTCCCTCAGTCTCTCCTATCTCAGCCCCTCCTCTTTCAGTTCCTCCTCCCTCAGCCCCTCCTCCCTCAGCCCCTCCTCCCTCAGCCCCTCTTCCCTCAGCCCCTCCTCTCTAAGACCCTCCTCCCTCAGCCCCTCCTCCCTCAGCCCCTCCTCCCTCAGCCCCTCCTCCCTCAGCCCCTCCTCCCTCATCCCCTCCTCCCTCAGTCTCTCCTCCCTCAGCCCTCCCTCTCTCTTCCCCTCCTCCCTCAGCCCCTCCTCCCTTAGCCCCTCCTCCTTCAGCCCCTCCTCCCTCATCCCCTCCTCCCTCAGACACTCCTCCTTCAGCCTCTCCTCCCTCATCCCCTCCTCCCTCAGTCTCCCCTCCCTCAGCCCCTCCTCCCTCAGCGCCTCCTCCCTCAGTCTCTCCTCCCTCAGCCCCTCCTCCCTCAGCCCCTCCTCCCTCAGCCCTTCTTCCCTCAGCCCCTCCTCTCTCAGACCCTCCTCCCTCAGCCCCTCCTCCCTCAGCCCCTCCTCCCTCATCCCCTCCTCCCTCAGACACTCCTCCTTCAGCCTCTCCTCCCTCATCCCCTCCTCCCTCAGTCTCTCCTCCCTCAGCCCCTCCTCTTTCAGTTCCTCCTCCCTCAGCCCCTCCTCCCTCAGCCCCTCCTCCCTCAGCCCATCTTCCCTCAGCCCCTCCTCTCTCAGACCCTCCTCCCTCAGCCCCTCCTCCCTCAGCCCCTCCTCCCTCAGCCCCTCCTCCCTCATCCCCTCCTCCCTCAGTTTCTCCTCCCTCAGCCCTCCCTCTCTCAGCCCCTCCTCCCTCAGCCCCTCCTCCCTCAGCCCCTCCTCCTTCAGCCCCTCCTCCCTCATCCCCTCCTCCCTCAGACACTCCTCCTTCAGCCTCTCCTCCCTCATCCCCTCCTCCCTCAGTCTCTCCTCCCTCAGCCTCTCCTCTTTCAGTTCCTCCTCCCTCAGCCGCCCCTCCCTCAGCCCCTCCTCCCTCAGCCCCTCCTCCCTCAGTTCCTCTTCCCTCAGCCCCTCCTCTCTCAGACCCTCCTCCCTCAGTCTCTCCTCCCTCAGCCCTCCCTCTCTCAGCCCCTCCTCCCTCAGCCCCTCCTCCCTCAGCCCCTCCTCCTTCAGCCCCTCCTCCCTCATCCCCTCCTCCCTCAGCACCTCCTCCCTCAGCCCTAAATCCCTCAGCCCTCCCTCTCTCAGCCCTCTTCCCTCAGCCTCTCCTCCCTCATCCCCTCCTCCCTCAGTCTCTCCTCCCTCAGCCCCTCCTCTTTCAGTTCCTCTTCCCTCAGCCCCCCCTCCCTCAGCCCCTCCTCCCTCAGCCCCTCCTCCCTCATCCCCTCCTCCCTCAGTCTCTCCTCCCTCAGCCCTCCCTCTCTCAGCCCCTCCTCCCTCAGCCCCTCCTCCCTCAGCCCCTCCTCCTTCAGCCCCTCCTCCCTCATCCCCTCCTCCCTCAGACACTCCTCCTTCAGCCTCTCCTCCCTCATCCCCTCCTCCCTCAGTCTCTCCTCCCTCAGCCCCTCCTCTTTCAGTTCCTCCTCCCTCAGCCCCTCCTCCCTCAGCCCCTCCTCCCTCAGCCCCTCCTCCCTCATCCCCTCTTCCCTCAGACACTCCTCCTTCTGCCTCTCCTCCCTCATCCCCTCCTCCCTCAGCCCCTCCTCCCTCAGCCCCTCCTCCCTCAGTCTCTCCTCCCTCAGCCCTCCCTCTCTCAGCCCCTCCTCCCTCAGCCCCTCCTCCCTCAGCCCCTCCTCCTTCAGCCCCTCCTCCCTCATCCCCTCCTCCCTCAGCACCTCCTCCCTTAGCACTAAATCCATCAGCCCTCCCTCCCTCAGCCCTCTTCCCTCAGTCCCTCCTCCCTCAGCCCCAGCTCCCTCAGCCGCTCCTCCCTCCGTCCCTCCACCCTCAGCTCTGCCTCCCTCAGCCCCTCCTCCCTCAGACCCTCCTTCCTCAGCTCCTCCTCTCTCAGCCCTTCTTCCCTCAGCCCCTCCTCCCTCAGCCCCTCCTCCCTCAGCCTCTCCTCCCTCAGCCCCTCCTTCCTCAGCCCTTCCTCCTTCAGCCCCTCCTCAATCAGCCCCTCCTCCCTCAGCCCCTTCTCCCTCAGCCCCTCCTCCCTCAGCCCCTCCTCCCTCAGTCCCTCCTACCTCAGCCCCTCCTCCTTCAGCCCCTCCTCCCTCAGCCCCTCCTCCCTCAGCCCTGGCTCCTTCAGCCGCTCCTCCCTCCGTCCCTCCACCCTCAGCCCTGCCTCCCTCAGCCCCTCCTCCCTCAGACCCTCCTTCCTCAGCTCCTCCTCTCTCAGCCCTTCTTCCCTCAGCCCCTCCTCCCTCAAACCCTCCTCCCTCAGCCCCTCCTCCCTCAGCCCCTCCTCCCTCGGCCCCTCCTCCCTCAGCCCCTCCTCCCTCAGTCCCTCTTCCCTCAGCTCCGCCTCCCTTAGCCCCTCCTCCCTCAGCCCCTCCTCCCTTCGCCCCTCCTCCCTCCGCCCCTCCTCCCTCAGCCCCTCCTCCCTCAGCGCCTCCTCCCTCAGCTCCGCCTCCCTCAGCCCCTCCTCCCTTTGCCACTCCTCCCTCCGCCCCTCCCCCCTCAGTCCCTCCTCCCTCAAACCCTCCTCCCTCAGCCCCTCCTCCCTCAGCCCCTCCTCCCTCGGCCCCTCCTCCCTCAGCCCCTCCTCCCTCAGTCCCTCTTCCCTCAGCTCCGCCTCCCTTAGCCCCTCCTCCCTCAGCCCCTCCTCCCTTCGCCCCTCCTCCCTCCGCCCCTCCTCCCTCAGCCCCTCCTCCCTCAGCGCCTCCTCCCTCAGCCCCTCCTCTTTCAGCCCCTCCTCCCTCAGCCCCTCCTCCCTCAGCTCCGCCTCCCTCAGCCCCTCCTCCCTTTGACACTCCTCCCTCCGCCCCTCCCCCCTCAGTCCCTCCTCCCTCAGCCCCTCCTTCCTCAGCCCCTCCTCCCTCAGCCCCTCCTCCCTCAGCCCCTATTGCCTCAGCCCCTCCTCCCTCAACCCCTCCTCCTTCAGCCCCTCCTCCCTTAGCCCCTCCTCCTTGAGTTTCTCTTCCCTCAGTCCCTCCTCCATCAGCCCCGCTTCCCTCAGCCATTCCTCCCTCAGTCCCTTCTCCCTCAGCTGCGCCTTTCTCAGCCCCTCCTCCCTCAGCCCCTTTTCCCTCAGCCCCTCCTCCCTCCGCCCCTCCTCCCTCAATCCCTCCTCCCTCAGCCCCTCCTCCCTCAGCCCGTCCTCCCTCAGTCCCTCTTCCCTCAGCCCCTCCTTCCTTAGCCCCTTCTCCCTCCGCCCCTTCTCCCTCAGTCCCTCCTCACTCAGCCCCTCTACCCTCGGCTCCTCCTCCCTCAGCCCCTCCTCCCTCAGCCCTCCTCCCTCAGTCCCTCCTACCTCAGCCCCTTCTCCCTCAGTCCCTCCTCCCTCAGTCCCTCCTCCCTCAGCCCCTCCTCCCTCAGCCCCTCCTCTCTCAGTCCCTCCTCCCTCAGCCCCTCCTCACTCAGCCCCTCCTCCCTCAGCCCTTCTTCCCTCAGCCCTTCCTTTCTCAGACCCTCTTCCCCAGCCCCTCCTCCCTCAGCACCTCCTCCCTCAGCCCTTCCTCCTTCAGCCCTTCCTCCCTCAGCCCTCTTCCCTCAGTCCCTCCTCCCTCAGCCCCTCTTCCCTTAGCCCCTCCTTCCTCAGCCCCTCCTCCCTCAGCCCTTCATCCCTTTGCCCCTCCTCCCTCAGCCCTTCCTCCCTCAGCCCCTCCTCCCTCAGCCCATCCTTCCTAGGCCCCTCCTCCCTCAGCCCCTCCTCCCTCAGCCCCTCCTCCCTCAGCCCCTCCTCCCTCAGCCAATTCTCCCTCAGCACCTCCTCCCTCAGCCCTTAATCCCTCAGCCCTTCCTCCCTCAGCCCTCTTCCCTCTGTCCCACCTCCCTCAGCCCCGGCTCCCTCAGCCCCTCCTCACTCCGTCCCTCCACCCTCAGCCCTGCCTCCCTCATTCCCTCCTCCTTAAGACCCTCCTCCCTCAGCTCCTCCTCTCTCAGCCATTCCTCCCTCAGCCCCTCCTACCTCAGTCCCTCCTTCCTCAGCCCCTCTTTCCTCAGCCCCTCCCTTCTCAGCCGATCCTCTCTTAGCCCCTCCTTCCTTAGCCCCTATTTCCTCAGCCCCTCCTCCCTCAGCCCCTCTTCCCTCAGCCCCTCCTTCCCCAGCCTCTCCTCATTCAGCCATTCCTCCCTCAGCCTCTCCTCCTTCAGCCCCTTCTCCCTCAGCTCCTTCTTGAGCCCCTCCTCCTTCGGCCCCTCCTCCATCAGCCCCTCCTTCCTCAGCCCCTCTTCCCTCAGCCCCTCTTCCCTCAGCCCCTCCTCTATCAGCCCCTCCTTCGTCATTCCTCCTCCCTGATCCTATCCTCCCTTAGGCCCTCTTTCCTCAGCCCCTCCTTTCTCAGCCCCTCCTCTCGCAGCACCTCCTGCTTCAGCCCCTCCTCCTTCAGCCCCTCCTCTCTCAGCTCGTCCTCTCTCAGCCCCTCCTTCCTGATTTCCCCCTTCTTCAGCCCCTCCGCCCTCAGGTCCTCCTTCTTCAGCACCTCCTCCCTCAGCCCCTCCTCCCTCAGCCCCTCTTCCCTCAGCCCCTCCTCCCTCAGCCTTTTCTCCCTAAGCACCTCCTCCCTCAGCCCCTCCTCCCTCAGCCCCTTTTTCCTAAGCCACTTCTCCCTCAGCCCATCTTCCCGTAGCCCCTTCTTCCTCAGCCCCTCCTTCCTCAGCCCCTCTTCCCTCAGCCCCTCGTACCTCAGCTCCTCCTCCCTCAGCCCTTCTTCCTCAGCACCTTCTCCCTCATTCCCTCTTCCATCAGCTCCTCCACCCTCAGCTCCTCCTCCCTCAGCCCCTCCTTTCTCAGCCGATCCTCTCTCAGCCCTTGCTCTCTCAGCCCTTGCTCGCTCAGCCTCTCTTCCCTTAGCGCCTCCTTCTTCAGCCCCTCCTCCCTCGGCCCTTCCTCCCTCAGCCCTCTTCCCTCAGCCCCTTCTCCCTCAGCACCTCCTCCCACAGCCCCTCCTTCCTCAGCCCCTCTTCCCTCAGCCCCTCCCTTCTCAGCCGATCCTCTCTTAGCCCCTCCTTCCTCAGCCCCTATTTCCTCAGCCCCTCCTCCCTCAGCCCTTTTTCCCTCAGCCCCTCCTTCCCCAGCCTCTTCTCTCTCAGCCATTCCTCCCTTAGCCTCTCCTAACTCAGCCCCTCCTCTCTCAGCCCTTCTTCTTCAGCCCCTCCTCCCTCACCCCCTCTTCCATCAGCTCCTCCACCCTCAGCCCCTCCTCCCTCAGCCCTTCTTCCCTCAGCCCCTCCTTCCTCAGCCCCTCCTTCCTCAGCCCCTCCTCCCTCAGCCTCTCCTCCCTCAGCCCCTCCTCTCTCAGCCCCTCCTCCCTCAGCCCCTCCTTCTTCAGCCCCTCCTCCTTCAGCCCCTTCTTTCTCAGCCCGTCCTCTCTCAGCCCCTCCTTCCTCAGCCCCTCCTCCATCAGCCCCTCCTTTCTCAGCCGATCCTTTCTCAGCCCCTCCTTCTTCAGTCACTCCTCCCTCAGCCCCCCCTCCCTCAGTCCACCTTCATCAGCCCCTCCTCCCTCAGCCCCTCCTCACTTAGCCCCTCTTTTCTCAGCCCCTCCTCCCTCAGCCCCTCCTTCTTCAGCTCCGCCTCCTTCAGCACCTTCTTTAACAGCCCCTCCTCTCTCAGCGCCTCCTTCCTCGGAAGCTCCTTCCTAAGCTCCTCCTTCCTCAGCCCTTCGTCCCTCAGCACTTCTTCCCTCAGCCCTTCCTCCCACAGGCCCTCCTCCCTTAGCCTCTCCTCCCTCAGCCCTCCTCTCTCAGGCCCTCCTCCCTCAGCCCCTCCTCCCTTAGCTCTCCTCCCGCAACCTATCCTTTTTCAGCTCCTCCTGCTTCAGCCCTCCTCTCTAAGCCCGTCCCCTCTCAGCCCCTCCTTCCTCAGCCCCTCTTCCATCAGCCCCTCCTCCCTCAGCCCCTCCTCCCTCAGCGCTTCTTTACTCAGCACTTTTCCCTCAGCCCCTCATTCCTCAGCCCCTCCTCCCTCAGCCTTTTCTCCCTCAGCCTTTTCTCCCTCAGCCTTTTCTCCCTTAGCCCCTCCTCCCTCAGCCACTCCTCTCTCAGCCTCTTTTCCTAAGCCCCTCCTCCCTCAGCCCCTCCTTTCTTAGCCCTCCTTTCTCAGTCCCTCCTCGCTCAGCCCCTCCTCCCTCAGCCCTTCCTCTCTCCGCCCCTCGTCGCTCAGCCCCTCCTTCCTCAGCCCCTCCTGCCTCAGCCCCTCCTACCTCAACCCCCCCTCCATCAGCCCCTCCTCCCTCAGTCCCTCCTCCTTCAGCTCCTCCTTACTCAGCCCCTTTTCCCTCAGCCCCTCTTCCCACAGCCCCTCCTCCCTCAGCCTTTCCTCCCTAAGCACCTCCTCCCTCAGTCCCTCCTCCCTCAGCCCCTTTTTCCTAAGCCCCTTCTCCCTCAGCCCATCTTCCCGTAGCCCCTTCTTCCTCAGCCCCTCCTTCCTCAGCCCCTCTTCCCTCAGCCCGTCCTACCTCAGCCCCTTCTCCCTCAGCCCTTCTTCCTCAGCCCCTCCTTCCTCACCCCCTCTTCCATCAGCTCCTCCAACCTCAGTTCCTCCTCCCTCAGCCCCTCCTCCCTCAGCCCCTCCTTTCTCATCCGATCCTCTCTCAGCCCTTGCTCTCTCAGCCCTTGCTCGCTCAGCCTCTCTTCCCTTAGCGCCTCTTTCTTTAGCCCCTCCTCCCTCGGCCCCTCCTACCTCAGCCCTCTTCCCTAAGCCCCTTCTCCCTCAGCCCCTCCTCCCTCAGCCCCTCTTCCCTCAGCCCCTCCTTCCTCAGCCCCTCTTCCCTCAGCCCCTCCCTTCTCAGCTGATCCTCTCTTAGCCCCTACTTCCTCAGCTCCTATTTTCTCAGCCCCTCCTCCCTCAGCCTCTCTTCCCTCAGCTGCTCCTTCCATAGCCTCTCCTCCCTCAGCCATTCCTTCCTCAGCCTCTCCTACCTCAGCCCCTCCTCCCTCAGCCCATCTTCCTCAGCCCTCCTCCCTTACCCCCTCTTCCATCAGCTCCTCCAACCTCAGCTCCTCCTCCCTCAGCCCCTCCCCCCTCAGGCTCTCCTTTCTCAGCCGATCCTCTCTCAGCCCTTGCTCTCTCAGCCCTTGCTCGCTTAGCCTCTCTTCCCTAAGTGCCTCCTTCTTCAGCCCCTCCTCCCTCGGCCCCTATTCCCTCAGCCCTGTTCCCTCAGCCCCTTCTCCCTCAGCCCTTCCTCCCTCAGCCACTGCTTCCTCAGCCCCTCTTCCCTCAGCTTCGCCCTTCTCAGCCGATATTCTCTTAGCCCCTCCTTCCTCAGCCCCTATTTCCTCAGCCCCTCCTCGCTCAGCCCCTCTTCCCTCAGCCCCTCCTTCCCCAGCCTCTCCTCCCTCAGCCATTCCTCCCTCAGCCTCTCCTCCTTCAGCCCCTTCTCCCTCAGCCCCTCCTTCTTAAGCCCCTCCTCCTTCGGTCCCTCCTCCATCAGCCCCTCCTCCCTCAGCCCCTCTTCCCTCAGCACCTCTTCCCTCAGCCCCTCCTCTATCAGCCCCTCCTTCGTCATTCCTCTTCCCTGATCCTATCCTCCCTTAGGCCCTCTTTCCTCAGCCCCTCCTTTCTCAGCCCCTCCTCTCTCAGCACCTCCTGCTTCAGCCCCTCCTCCCTCAGCCCCTCCTCTCTCAGCTCGTCCTCTCTCAGCCCCTCCTTCCTGAGCTCCCCCTTCTTCAGCCCCTCCGCCCTCAGCTCTTCCTTCTTCAGCACCTCCTCCCTCAGCCCCTCCTCCCTCAGCCCCTCTTCCCTCAGCCCCTCTTCCCTCAGCCTTTTCTCCCTAAGCACCTCCTCCCTCAGCCCCTCCTCCCTCAGCCCCTTTTTCCTAAGCCACTTCTCCCTCAGCCCATCTTCCCGTAGCCCCTTCTTCCTCAGCCCCTCCTTCTTTAGCCCCTCTTCCCATAGCCCCTCCTTCCTCAGCTCCTCCTCCCTCAGCCCTTCTTCCTCAGCCCCTCCTCCCTCATTCCTTCTTCCATCAGCTCCTCCACCCTCAGCTCCTGCTCCCTCAGCCCCTCCTCCCTCAGCCCCTCCTTTCTCAGCCGATCCTCTCTCAGCCCTTGCTCTCTCAGTCCTTGCTCGCTCAGCCTCTCTTCCCTTAGCGCCTCCTTCTTCAGCCCCTCCTCCCTCGGCCCTCCCTCCCTCAGCCCTCTTCCCTCAGCCCCTTCTCCCTCAGCACCTCCTCCCACAGCCCCTCCTTCCTCAGCCCCTCTTCCCTCAGCCCCTCCCTTCTCAGCCGATCCTCTCTTAGCCCCTCCTTCCTCAGCCCCTATTTCCTCAGCCCCTCCTCCCTCAGCCCCTCTTCCCTCAGACCCTCCTTCCCCAGCGTCTTCTCCCTCAGCCATTCCTCACTTAGCCTCTCCTTACTCAGCCCCTCCTCCCTCAGCCCTTCTTCTTCAGCCCCTCCTCCCTCACCCCCTCTTCCATCAGCTCATCCACCCTCAGCCCCTCCTCCCTCAGCCCTTCTCCCCTCAGCCCCTCCTTCCTCAGCCCCTCCTTCCTCAGCCCCTCCTCCCTCAGCCTCTCCTCCCTCAGCCCCTCCTCTCTCAGCCCCTCCTCCCTCAGCCCCTCCTTCTTCAGCCCCTCCTCCTTCAGCGCCTTCTTTCTCAGCCCGTCCTCTCTCAGCCCCTCCTTCCTCAGCCCCTCCTCCATCAGCCCCTCCTTTCTCAGCCGATCCTTTCTCAGCCGATCCTTTCTCAGCCCCTCCTTCTTCAGTCACTCCTCCCTCAGCTCCCCCTCCCTCAGCCCACCTTCATCAGCCCCTCCTCCCTCAGCCCCTCCTCACTTAGCCCCTCTTTTCTCAGCCCCTCCTCCCTCAGCCCCTCCTTCTTCAGCTCCGCCTCCTTCAGCACCTTCTCTAACAGCCCGTCCTCTCTCAGCGCCTCCTTCCTCGGCCGCTCCTTCCTAAGCTCCTCCTTCCTCAGCCCTTCTTCCCTCAGCACTTCTTCCCTCAGCCCTTCCTCCCACAGGCCCTCCTCCCTTAGCCTCTCCTCCCTCAGCCCTCCTCTCTCAGGCCCTCCTTCCTCAGCCCCTCCTCCCTTAGCTCTCCTCCCGCAACCTATCCTTCTTCAGCTCCTCCTGCTTCAGCCCTCCTCTCTAAGCCCGTCCCCTCTCAGCCCCTCCTTCCTCAGCCCCTCTTCCATCAGCCCCTCCTCCCTCAGCCCCTCCTCCCTCAGCGCTTCTTTACTCAGCCCCTTTTCCCTCAGCCCCTCTTTCCTCAGCCCCTCCTCCCTCAGCCTTTTCTCCCTCAGCCTTTTCTCCCTTAGCCCCTCCTCCCTCAGCCACTCCTCTCTCAGCCTCTTTTCCTAAGCCCCTCCTCCCTCAGCCCCTCCTTTCTTAGCCCTCCTTTCTCAGTCCCTCCTCGCTCAGCCCCTCCTCCCTCAGTCATTCCTCTCTCCGCCCCTCGTCGCTCAGCCCCTCCTTCCTCAGCCCCTCCTGCCTCAGCCCCTCCTCCCTCAACCCCCCCTCCATCAGCCCCTCCTCCCTCAGTCCCTCCTCCTTCAGCTCCTCTTTACTCAGCCCCTTTTCCCTCAGCCCCTCTTCCCACAGCCCCTCCTCCCTCAGCCTTTCCTCCCTAAGCACCTCCTCCCTCAGTGCCTCCTCCCTCAGCCCCTTTTTCCTAAGCCCCTTCTCCCTCAGCCCATCTTCCCGTAGCCCCTTCTTCCTCAGCCCCTCCTTCCTCAGCTTCTCTTCCCTCAGCCCCTCCTACCTCAGCACCTTCTCCCTCAGCTTCTCCCTTCTCAGCCGATCCTCTCTCAGCCCCTCCTTCCTCAGCCCCTATTTCCTCAGCCCCTCCTCCCTCAGCCCCTCTTCCCTCAGCCCCTCCTTCCCCAGCCTCTCCTCCCTCAGCCATTCCTCCCTCAGCCTCTCCTCCTTCAGCCCCTTCTCCCTCAGCCCCTCCTTCTTGAGCCCCTCCTCCTTCGGCCCCTCCTCCATCAGCCCCTCCTTCCTCAGCCCCTCTTCCCTCAGCCCCTCTTCCCTCAGCCCCTCCTCTTTCAGCCCCTCCTTCGTCATTCCTCCTCCCTGATCCTATCCTCCCTTAGGCCCTCTTTCCTCAGCCCCTCCTTTCTCAGCCCCTCCTCTCTCAGCACCTCCTGCTTCAGCCCCTCCTCCCTCAGCCCCTCCTCTCTCAGCTCGTCCTCTCTCAGCCCCTCCTTCCTGAGCTCCCCCTTCTTCAGCCCCTCCGCCATCAGCTCCTCCTTCTTCAGCACCTCCTCCCTCAGCCCCTCAGCCCCTCCTCCCTCAGCCCCTCTTCCCTCAGCCCCTCCTCCCTCAGCCTTTTCTCCCTAAGCACCTCCTCCCTCAGCCCCTCCTCCCTCAGCCCCTTTTTCCTAAGCCACTTCTCCCTCAGCCCATCTTCCCGTAGCCCCTTCTTCCTCAGCCCCTCCTTCCTCAGCCCCTCTTCCCTCAGCCCCTCCTACCTCAGCTCCTCCTCCCTCAGCCCTTCTTCCTCAGCCCCTCCTCCCTCAATCCCTTTTCCATCAGCTCCTCCACCCTCAGCTCCTCCTCCCTCAGCCCCTCCTCCCTCAGCCCCTCCTTCCCCAGCCTCTTCTCCCTCAGCCATTCCTCCCTTAGCCTCTCCTAACTCAGCCCCTCCTCCCTCAGCCCTTCTTCTTCAGCCCCTCCTCCCTCACCCCCTCTTCCATCAGCTCCTCCACCCTCAGCCCCTCCTCCCTCAGCCCTTCTTCCCTCAGCCACTCCTTCCTCAGCCCCTCCTTCCTCAGCCCCTCCTCCCTCAGCCTCTCCTCCCTCAGCCCCCCTTCTCTCAGCCCCTCCTCCCTCAGCCCCTCCTTCTTCAGCCCCTCCTCCTTCAGCCCCTTCTTTCTCAGCCCGTCCTCTCTCAGCCCCTCCTTCCTCAGCCCCTCTTCCATCAGCCCCTCCTTTCTCAGCCGATCCTTTCTCAGCCCCTCCTTCTTCAGTCACTCCTCCCTCAGCCCCCCCTCCCTCAGCCCACCTTCATCAGCCCCTCCTCCCTCAGCCCCTCCTCACTTAGCCCCTCTTTTCTCAGCCCCTCCTCCCTCAGCCCCTCCTTCTTCAGCTCCGCCTCCTTCAGCACCTTCTCTAACAGCCCGTCCTCTCTCAGCGCCTCCTTCCTCGGCCGCTCTTTCCTAAGCTCCTCCTTCCTCAGCCCTTCTTCCCTCAGCACTTCTTCCCTCAGCCCTTCCTCCCACAGGCCCTCCTCCCTTAGCCTCTCCTCCCTCAGCCCTCCTCTCTCAGGCCCTCCTCCCTCAGCCCCTCCTCCCTTAGCTCTCCTCCCGCAACCTATCCTTCTTCAGCTCCTCCTGCTTCAGCCCTCCTCTCTAAGCCCGTCCCCTCTCAGCCCCTCCTTCCTCAGCCCCTCTTCCATCAGCCCCTCCTCCCTCAGCCCCTCCTCCCTCAGCGCTTCTTTACTCAGCCCCTTTTCCCTCAGCCCCTCTTTCCTCAGCCCCTCCTGCCTCAGCCCCTCCTCCCTCAACCCCCCCTCCATTAGCCCCTCCTCCCTCAGTCCCTCCTCCTTCAGCTCCTCCTTACTCAGCCCCTTTTCCCTCAGCCCCTCTTCCCACAGCCCCTCCTCCCTCAGCCTTTCCTCCCTTAGCACCTCCTCCCTCAGTCCCTCCTCCCTCAGCCCCTCCTTCCTCAGCCCCTCTTCCCTCAGCCCCTCCCTTCTCAGCCGATCCTCTCTCAGCCCTTGCTCTCTCAGCCATTGCTCGCTCAGCCTCTCTTCCCTTAGCGCCTCCTTCTTTAGCCCCTCCTCCCTCGGCCCCTCCTACCTCAGCCCTCTTCCCTAAGCCCCTTCTCCCTCAGCCCCTCCTCCCTCAGCCCCTTCTTCCTCAGCCCCTCTTCCCTCAGCCCCTCCCTTCTCAGCTGATCCTCTCTTAGCCCCTCCTTCCTCAGCTCCTATTTTCTCAGCCCCTCCTCCCTCAGCCCCTCTTCCCTCAGCCCCTCCTTCCATAGCCTCTCCTCCCTCAGCCATTCCTTCCTCAGCCCCTCCTTCCTCACCCCCTCTTCCATCAGCTCCTCCAACCTCAGTTCCTCCTCCCTCAGCCCCTCCTCCCTCAGCCCCTCCTTTCTCAGCCGATCCTCTCTCAGCCCTTGCTCTCTCAGCCATTGCTCGCTCAGCCTCTCTTCCCTTAGCGCCTCCTTCTTTAGCCCCTCCTCCCTCGGCCCCTCCTACCTCAGCCCTCTTCCCTAAGCCCCTTCTCCCTCAGCCCCTCCTCCCTCAGCCCCTCCTTCCTCAGCCCCTCTTCCCTCAGCCCCTCCCTTCTCAGCTGATCCTCTCTTAGCCCCTCCTTCCTCAGCTCCTATTTTCTCAGCCCCTCCTTCCTCAGCCCCTCTTCCCTCAGCCCCTCCTACCTCAGCCCCTTCTCCCTCAGCCCTTCTTCCTCAGCCCCTCCTTCCTCACCCCCTCTTCCATCAGCTCCTCCAACCTCAGTTCCTCCTCCCTCAGCCCCTCCTCCCTCAGCCCCTCCTTTCTCAGCCGATCCTCTCTCAGCCCTTGCTCTCTCAGCCATTGCTCGCTCAGCCTCTCTTCCCTTAGCGCCTCCTTCTTTAGCCCCTCCTCCCTCGGCCCCTCCTACCTCAGCCCTCTTCCCTAAGCCCCTTCTCCCTCAGCCCCTCCTCCCTCAGCCCCTCCTTCCTCAGCCCCTCTTCCCTCAGCCCCTCCCTTCTCAGCTGATCTTCTCTTAGCCCCTCCTTCCTCAGCTCCTATTTTCTCAGCCCCTCCTCCCTCAGCCCCTCTTCCCTCAGCCCCTCCTTCCATAGCCTCTCCTCCCTCAGCCATTCCTTCCTCAGCCTCTCCTACCTCAGCCCCTCCTCCCTCAGCCCTTCTTCCTCAGCCCTCCTCCCTTACCCCCTCTTCCATCAGCTCCTCCAACCTCAGCTCCTCCTCCCTCAGTCCCTCCCCCCTCAGCCTCTCCTTTCTCAGCCGATCCTCTCTCAGCCCTTGCTCTCTCAGCCCTTGCTCGCTCAGCCTCTCTTCCCTTAGTGCCTCCTTCTTCAGCCCCTCCTCCCTCGGCCCCTATTCCCTCAGCCCTGTTCCCTCAGCACCTTCTCCCTCAGCCCTTCCTCCCTCAGCCACTGCTTCCTCAGCCCCTCTTCCCTCAGCTTCTCCCTTCTCAGCCGATCCTCTCTTAGCCCCTCCTTCCTCAGCCCCTATTTCCTCAGCCCCTCCTCCCTCAGCCCCTCTTCCCTCAGCCCCTCCTTCCCCGGCCTCTCCTCCCTCAGCCATTCCTCCCTCAGCCTCTCCTCCTTCAGCCCCTTCTCCCTCAGGCCCTCCTTCTTAAGCCCCGCCTCCTTCGGTCCCTCCTCCATCAGCCCCTCCTCCCTCAGCCCCTCTTCCTTCAGCACCTTTTTCCTAAGCCACTTCTCCCTCAGCCCATCTTCCCGTAGCCCTATCTTCCTCAGCCCCTCCTTCCTCAGCCCTTCTTCCCTCAGCCCCTCCTACCTCAGCCCCTCCTCCCTCAGCCCCTCTTCCTCAGCCCCTCCTCCCTCACCCCCTCTTCCATCAGCTCGTCCACCCTCAGCTCCTCCTCCCTCAGCCCCTTCTCAATCAGCCCCTCCTTTCTCAGCCGATCCTCTTTCAGCCCTTGCTCTCTCAGCCCTTGCTCTCTCAGCCCTTGCTCGCTCAGCCTCTCTTCCCTTAGCGCCTCCTTCTTCAGCCCCTCCTCCCTCGGCCCCTCCTCCCTCGGATCCTCCTCCCTCAGCCCTCTTTCCTCAGCCCCTCCTCCCACAGCCCCTCCTTCCTCAGCCCCTCTTCGCTCAGCGCCTCCCTTCTCAGCCGCTCCTCTCTCAGCCCCTCCTTCCTCAGCCCCTATTTCCTCAGCTCCTCCTACCTCAGCCCCTCCTCCCTCAGCCCTTCTTCCTCAGCCTCTCCTCCCTCACCCCTCCTACCTCAGCCCCTCCTCCCTCAGCCTTTCTTCCTCAGCCCTTCTTCCTCAGCCCCTCCTCCCTCACCCCCTCTTCCATCAGCTTCTCCACCGTCAGCTCCTCCTCCCTCAGCCATTCCTCCCTCAGCCTCTCCTCCTTCAGCCCCTTCTCCCTCAGCCCCTCCTTCTTCAGCCCCTCCTCCTTCGGCCCCTCCTCCATCAGCCCCTCCTCCCTCAGCCCCTCTTCCCTCAGCCCCTCCTCTATCAGCCCCTCTTTCCTCAGCCCCTCCTCCCTTAGCCTCTCCTCCCTAAGGCCCTCTTTCCTCAGCCCCTCCTCCCTCAGCCCCTCCTCTCTCAGCTCGTCCTCTCTCAGCCCCTCCTTCCTGAGCTCCCATTTCTTCAGGCCCTCCACCCTAAGCTCCTCCTTCTTCAGCCCCTCCACCCTCAGCCCCTCCTCCCTCAGCCCCTCCTCTCTCAGCCCCTCCTCGCTCAGCCCCTCCTCCTTCAGCCCCTCCTCCCTCAGCCCCTCCTCCCTCAGCCCCTAATCTCTCAGCCCTTGCTCGCTCAGCCCCTCTTCCCTTAGCCTTTCCTACTTCAGCCCCTCCTCCCTCGGCCCCTCCTCCCTCAGCCCCTCCTCCCTCAGCCCCTCTTCCCTCAGCCCCTCCTTCTTCAGCCCCTCCTCATTCAGCCCCTTCTTCATCAGCGCCTCCTCCCTCAGCCCCTCTTCCCTCAGCCCTTCCTCCCTCAGCCCCTCCTCCCTCAGCCTCTCCTTCCTAGCCCCTCCTGCCTGAGCCTCTCCTCCCTTAGGCCCTCTTCCCTCAGCCCCTCCTTCCGCAGCCCCTCTTCTCTCAGCCCCTCTTTCTTCAGCCCCTCCTCATTCAGCCCCTCCTTCATCAGTGCCTCCTCCCTCAGCCCCTCCTTCCTCAGCCCCTCTTTCCTCAGAAACTCCTTCCTCAGCCCCTCCTTTCTCAGCCGATCCTCCTTCAGCCCCTCCTCCCTCAGCCCCTCTTCCCTCAGCCCCTCCTCCCTCAGCCCCTCTTCCCTCAGCCCCTCCTTCTTCAGCCCCTCCTCATTCAGCCCCTCCTTCATCAGCGCCTCCTCCCTCAGCCCCTCTTCCCTCAGCCCTTCCTCCCTCAGCCCCTCTTCCCTCAGCCTCTCCTTCCTCAGCCCCTCCTGCCTGAGCCTCTCCTCCCTAAGGCCCTCTTCCCTCAGCCCCTCCTTCCGCAGCCCCTCTTCTCTCAGCTTCTCCTCCCTCAGCCCCTCCTCCCTCAGCCCCTCTTCCCTCAGCCCCTCCTCCCTCAGCCCCTCCTTCCTCAGCCCCTCCTTCCTTAGCCCCTCTTCCTTCAGTTTTTCCTTCCTCAGCCCCTCCTCTGTCAGCATCTCCTCCCACAGGCCCTCCTCCCTCAGCTCCTCCTTCCTCAGCCCCTCTTCCCTAAGCTCCTGCTTTCTCAGCCCATCCTCTCTCAGCCCCTCCCCCAACAGCCCTCTTCCCTCAGCCCCTCCTCCCTCAGCCCCTTCTCCCTCAGCCCTCCTCCCTCAGCCCCTCGTCAGTCAGAGCCTCCTTACTCAGCCCCTTTTCCCTAAGCCCCTTTACCCTCAACCTCTCCTTCCTCAGCCCCTCCTCCCTCAGCCCCTGCTTCCTCAGCCCCTCCCTTCTCAGCCGATCCGCTCTTAGCCCCTCCTTCCTCAGCCCCTATTTCCTCAGCCCCTCCTCCCTCAGCCCCTCTTCCCTCAGCCCCTCCTTCCCCAGCCTCTCCTCCCTCAGCCATTCCTCCCTCAGCCTCTCCTCCTTCAGCCCCTTCTCCCTCAGCCCCTCCTTCTTCAGCCACTCCTCCTTCGGTCCCTCCTCCATCAGCCCCTCCTCCCTCAGCCCCTCTTCCCTAAGCCCCTCTTCCCTCAGTCCCTCCTTTCTCAGCCCCTCCTTCCTCAGCCCCTCCTCCCTGAGCTTCTCCTCCCTAAGGCCCTCTTTCCTCAGCCCCTCCTTCCTCAGCCCCTCCTCTCTCAGCCCCTCCTGCTTCAGCTTCTCCTCCCTCAGCACCTTCTTATTCAGCTCTTCCTCCCTCAGCCCCTCCTCTCTCAGCTCGTCCTCTCTCAGCCCCTTCTTCCTGAGCTCCCCCTTCTTCATCCCCTCCGCCCTCAGCTCCTCCTTCTTCAGCCCCTCCTCCCTTAGCCTCTCCTCCCTCACACCCTTCTCTCTCCGCCCCTCCTCCCTCAGCCCCTCCTACCTCAGCCCCTTCTCCCTCAGCCCCTTCTCCCTCAGCCCCTCCTCCCTCAGCCCCTCCTTTCTCAGCCCCTTCTTCTTCAGCCCCTCCTCCCTCAGCCCCTCCTCTCTAGGCCCGTCCTCTCTCAACCCCTCTTTTCTGAGCTCCCCCATCCTAAGCCCCTCCGCCCTCAGCTCCTCCTTCCTCAGCCCTTCCTCCCTCAGCCCCTCCTCTCTCAGCCCCTTCTCCCTCAGCCCCTTCTCCCTCAGCCCCTTCTCTTTCAGCCTCTCCTACCTCAGACCCTTCTTCTTCAGCCCCTTCTCCCTCAGCCCCTCTTCTCTCAGCCCGTCCTCTCTCAGCCCCTCTTTCTTGAGCTCCCCCTTCCTAAGCCCCTCCACCCTCAGCTCCTCCTTCTTCAGCCCCTCTTCACTCAGCCCCTCCTCTCTCAGCCCTTGCTCGCTCAGCCCCTCTTTCCTTAACCCCTCCTTCTTCAGCCCCTCCTCCCCTGGCCCCTCCTCCTCAGCCCTCTTCCCTCAGCCCTTTCTCCTTCAGCCCCTCCTCCCTCAGCCCCTCCTTTCTCAACCCCTCTTCCTTCAGCCCCTCCTTTCTCAGCCGATCCTCTCTCAGCCGTTGCTCGCTCAGCCCCTCTCCTCCCTCGGCCCTTCCTACCTCAGCCCTCTTCCCTCAGCCCCTTCTCCCTCAGCCCCTCCTCCGTCAGTCCCTCCTTCCTCAGCCCCTCTTCCCTCTGCCCCTTTTTTCTCAGCCGATCCTCTCTCAGGCCTTCCTTCCCCAGCCCCTCCTTCCTCAGCCCCTCCTCCCTCAGCCCCTCCTTCCTCAGCCCCTTCTCCCTTAGCCCCTCTTCCCTCAGTTTTTCCTTCCTCAGCCCGACTTCTGTCAGCCCCTCCTCCCATAGCCCCTCCTCCCTCAGCTCCTCCTTCCTCAGCCCCTCTTCCCTCAGCCCCTGCTTTCTTAGCCCATCCTCTCTCAGCCCCTCCCCCCACAGCCCCTTTGTCAATCAGCCCCTCCTCCCTCAGCCCCTTCTCCCTCAGTCCCTCCTCCCTCAGCCCCTGGTCCGTCAGCGCCTCATTACTCAGTTCCTTTTCCCTAAGCCCCTTTTCCCTCAGCCTCTCCTTCCTCAGCCCCTCCTCCCTCAGCCCCTGCTTCCTCAGCCCCTCTTCCCTCAGCCCCTCCCTTCTCAGCCGATCCTCTCTTAGCCCCTCCTTCCTCAGCCCCTATTTCCTCAGCCCCTCCTCCCTCAGCCCCTCTTCCCTCAGCCCCTCCTTCCCCAGCCTCTCTTCCCTCAGCCATTCCTCCCTCAGCCTCTAGTCCTTCAGCCCCTTCTCCCTCAGCCCCTCCTTCTTCAGCTCCTCCTCCTTCGGTCCCTCTTCCATCAGCCCCTCCTCCCTCAGCGCCTCTTCCTTCAGCTCCTCTTCCCTCAGCCCCTCCTCTCTCAGCCCCTTCTTCCTCAGCCCCTCCTCCCTGAGCCTCTCCTCCCTAAAGTCCTCTTTCCTCAGCCCCTCCTTCCTCAGCCCCTCCTCTCTTAGCCCCTCCTGCTTCAGCTTCTCCTCCCTCAGCCCCTTCTTCTTCAGCCCCTCCTCCCTAAGCCCCTTCTCTCTCAGCTCGTCCTCTCTCAGCGCCTCCTTCCTGAGCTCCCCCTTCTTCAGCCCCACCGCCCTCAGCTCCTCCTTCTTCAGCCCTTCTTCCTCAGCCCCTGCTCCCTCACCCCCTCCTTCCTCAGCCCCTCTACCCTAAGCTCCTCCTGCCTCAGCCCCTCCTCTCTCAGCCCTTCTTCGTCAGCCCCTCCTCCCTCACCCCCTCCTTCCTCAGCCCCTATTTCCTCAGCAACTCCTACATCAGCTTCTCCTCTCTCAGCCCTTCTTCCTCAGCCCCTCCTCCCTCACCCTCTCCTTCCTCAGCCCCTCTTCCCTCAGCCCCTCCTCCCTCAGCCCTTCTTCCTCAGCCTCTCTTCCTTCAGCCCCTTCTCCCTCAGCCCCTCCTCCCTCAGCCCCTTTTTCCTAAGCCACTTCTCCCTCAGCCCATCTTCCCGTAGCCACTTCTTACTCAGCCACTCCTTCCTCAGCCCCTCTTCCCTCAGCCCCTCCTACCTCAGCCCCTCCTCCCTCAGCCCTTCTTCCTCAGCCCCTCCTCCCTCACCCCCTCTTCCATCAGCTCCTCCACCCTCAGCTCCTCCTCCCTCAGCCCCTCCTCCCTCAGCCCCTCCTTTCTCAGCCGATCCTCGCTCAGCCCTTGCTCTCTCAGCCCTTGCTCGCTCAGCCTCTCTGCCCTAAGCGCCTCCTTCTTCAGCCCCTCCTCCCTCGGCCCCTCCTTCCTCGGCCCCTCCTCCCTCAGCCCTCTTCCCTCAGCCCCTTCTCCCTCAGCCCCTCCTCCCACAGCCCCTCCTTCCTCAGCCCCTCTTCCCTCAGCCCCTCTCTTCTCAGCCGATCCTCTCTCAGCCCTTGCTCGCTCAGCCCCTCTTCCCTTAGCTCCTCCTTCTTCAGCCCCTCCTCCCTCGGCCCCTCCTCTCTCAGCCCTCTATCCTCAGCCCCTTTTCCTTCAGCCCCTCCTCCCTCAGTCCCTCCTTCCTCAGCCGCTCTTCCCTCTGCCCCTCCTTTCTCAGCCGATCCTCTCTCAGCCCCTCCTTCCTCAGCCCCTCCTTCCTCAGCTCCTCCTCCCTCAGCCCCTCCTTCCTCAGCCCCTCCTCCCTTAGCTCTCCTTCCTCAGCCTCTCCTCCAACAGCCCCTCCGTCCTCAGCCCATAGTCCTTCAGCCCCGCTCTTCTCAGCCGATTCTCTCTTAGCCCCTCCTTCCTCAGCCCCTATTTCCTCAGCCCCTCCTACCTCAGCCCCTCCTCTCTCAGCCCTTCTTCCTCAGCCCCTCCTCCCTCAGCCCCACCTCTCTCAACCCCTCCTCCCTCAGCCCCTCCTTCCTCTGCCCCTTCTCCCTCAGCCCCTTCTCCCTCAGCCCCTCCTCCCTCAGCCCCTCCTCCCTCAGCCCCTCCTTCCTCAGCCCCTTCTTCTTCAGCCTCTCCTCCGTCAGCCCCTCCTCTCTCAGCTCGTCCTCCCTCAGCATCTCCTCCCTCAGCCCCTCCTCCCACAGCCCCTCCTTCCTCAGCCCCTCTTCCCTCAGCCCCTCCTTTCTCAGCCGATCCTCTCTAAGCGCCTCCTTCCTCAGCCCCTATTTCCTCAGCCCCTCCTTCCTCAGCCCCTCCTCTCTCAGCCCTTCTTCCTCAGCCCCTCCTCCCTCAGCCCCTCCTCTCTCAGCCCCTCCTCCCTCAGCCCCTCCTTCCTCAGCCCCTTCTCCCTCAGCCCTTCTCCCTCAGCCCCTCCTCCCTCAGTCCCTCCTTCCTCAGCTTCTTCTTCTTCAGCCCCTCCTCCCTCAGCCCCTCCTCCTTCAGCCCCTCCTCCCTCAGCCCCTCCTCTCTCAGCCCGTCCTCGCTCAGCAACTTTTCCTTTAGCCCCTCCTTCCTCAGCCAATCCTCCCTTAGCCCCTCCTCGCTCAGCCCCTCTTCCGTTAGCCCCGAATTCCTCGGTCCCTCCTCCCTCGGCCCCTCCTCCCTCAGTCCCTCTTCCTTCATACCCTCCTCCCTCATCTACTCCTCCTTCAGCCCCTCTTCCCTCAGTCCCTCCTCTCTCAGCCCTTCCTCGCTCAGCCCCTTCTCCTTTAGCCCCTCCTTCCTCAGCCAATCCTCCCTTGGCCCTTTATCCCTCAGCCCCTCTTCCCTAAGTCCCTCCTTCCTCAGCCCGTCCTCCCTCAGCCACTCCTCCCTCAGCCCCTCCTTCGTCGGCCCCTCTTCCCTCAACCCCTCCTCCTTCATCCCCTCCTTCTTCAGCCCCTCCTCCCTCAACCCCATCCTTTCTCAGCCCCTCCTCGCTCAGCCCCTCTTCCCTTACCCCCTTATTACTCAGCCCCTCCTCCCTCGTCCCGTTCCTCTCTAAGCCCCTCCTCCCTCAGTCCCTCTTTCCTCAGCCGCTCTTCCCTCAGCCCGTCCTTCCTCAGCCCCTCCTCCTGCATACCCTCCTCCCTCATCCAGTTCTTCTTCAGTCCCTCCTCCCTCAGCCCCTCCTCTCTCAGCCCGTCTTCGCTCAGCCCCTCTTCCCTTAGCTCCTCCTTCCTCAGCCCCTCCTCCCTCGGCCCCTCCTCCCTCAGTCCCTCTTCACTCATACCCTCCTCCCTAATACCCGCCTTCCTCAGCCCCTTCTCCCTCAGCCACTCCTCCCTCAGAACCTCCTTCGTCAACCCTCTTCCCTCAGCCCCTCCTCCCTCAGCCCCTCCTCTCTCAACCCCTCCTCGCTCAGCCCCTTTTCCCTCAGCCCCTCGTCCCTCAGCCCCTCCTCTCTCAACCCCTCCTCGCTCAGCCCCTCTTCCCTCAGCCCCTCGTCCCTCAGCCCTTCTTTCCTCAGCTATTCCTCCCTCAGCCCCTCCTCCCTCAGCTCCTCCTCTCTCAGACCCTCCTCTCTAAGCCCCACTTCGCTCAGCCCCTCTTCCCTCAGCCCCTCCTTCCTCAGCCCCTATTTCCTCAGCTCCTCCTACCTCAGCCCCTCCTCCCTCAGCCCTTCTTCCTCAGCCTCTCCTCCCTCACCCCTCCTACCTCAGCCCCTCCTCCCTCAGCCTTTCTTCCTCAGCCCTTCTTCCTCAGCCCCTCCTCCCTCACCCCCTCTTCCATCAGCTTCTCCACCGTCAGCTCCTCCTCCCTCAGCCATTCCTCCCTCAGCCTCTCCTCCTTCAGCCCCTTCTCCCTCAGCCCCTCCTTCTTCAGCCCCTCCTCCTTCGGCCCCTCCTCCATCAGCCCCTCCTCCCTCAGCCCCTCTTCCCTCAGCCCCTCCTCTATCAGCCCCTCTTTCCTCAGCCCCTCCTCCCTTAGCCTCTCCTCCCTAAGGCCCTCTTTCCTCAGCCCCTCCTCCCTCAGCCCCTCCTCTCTCAGCTCGTCCTCTCTCAGCCCCTCCTTCCTGAGCTCCCATTTCTTCAGGCCCTCCACCCTAAGCTCCTCCTTCTTCAGCCCCTCCACCCTCAGCCCCTCCTCCCTCAGCCCCTCCTCTCTCAGCCCCTCCTCGCTCAGCCCCTCCTCCTTCAGCCCCTCCTCCCTCAGCCCCTCCTCCCTCAGCCCCTAATCTCTCAGCCCTTGCTCGCTCAGCCCCTCTTCCCTTAGCCTTTCCTACTTCAGCCCCTCCTCCCTCGGCCCCTCCTCCCTCAGCCCCTCCTCCCTCAGCCCCTCTTCCCTCAGCCCCTCCTTCTTCAGCCCCTCCTCATTCAGCCCCTTCTTCATCAGCGCCTCCTCCCTCAGCCCCTCTTCCCTCAGCCCTTCCTCCCTCAGCCCCTCCTCCCTCAGCCTCTCCTTCCTAGCCCCTCCTGCCTGAGCCTCTCCTCCCTTAGGCCCTCTTCCCTCAGCCCCTCCTTCCGCAGCCCCTCTTCTCTCAGCCCCTCTTTCTTCAGCCCCTCCTCATTCAGCCCCTCCTTCATCAGTGCCTCCTCCCTCAGCCCCTCCTTCCTCAGCCCCTCTTTCCTCAGAAACTCCTTCCTCAGCCCCTCCTTTCTCAGCCGATCCTCCTTCAGCCCCTCCTCCCTCAGCCCCTCTTCCCTCAGCCCCTCCTCCCTCAGCCCCTCTTCCCTCAGCCCCTCCTTCTTCAGCCCCTCCTCATTCAGCCCCTCCTTCATCAGCGCCTCCTCCCTCAGCCCCTCTTCCCTCAGCCCTTCCTCCCTCAGCCCCTCTTCCCTCAGCCTCTCCTTCCTCAGCCCCTCCTGCCTGAGCCTCTCCTCCCTAAGGCCCTCTTCCCTCAGCCCCTCCTTCCGCAGCCCCTCTTCTCTCAGCTTCTCCTCCCTCAGCCCCTCCTCCCTCAGCCCCTCTTCCCTCAGCCCCTCCTCCCTCAGCCCCTCCTTCCTCAGCCCCTCCTTCCTTAGCCCCTCTTCCTTCAGTTTTTCCTTCCTCAGCCCCTCCTCTGTCAGCATCTCCTCCCACAGGCCCTCCTCCCTCAGCTCCTCCTTCCTCAGCCCCTCTTCCCTAAGCTCCTGCTTTCTCAGCCCATCCTCTCTCAGCCCCTCCCCCAACAGCCCTCTTCCCTCAGCCCCTCCTCCCTCAGCCCCTTCTCCCTCAGCCCTCCTCCCTCAGCCCCTCGTCAGTCAGAGCCTCCTTACTCAGCCCCTTTTCCCTAAGCCCCTTTACCCTCAACCTCTCCTTCCTCAGCCCCTCCTCCCTCAGCCCCTGCTTCCTCAGCCCCTCCCTTCTCAGCCGATCCGCTCTTAGCCCCTCCTTCCTCAGCCCCTATTTCCTCAGCCCCTCCTCCCTCAGCCCCTCTTCCCTCAGCCCCTCCTTCCCCAGCCTCTCCTCCCTCAGCCATTCCTCCCTCAGCCTCTCCTCCTTCAGCCCCTTCTCCCTCAGCCCCTCCTTCTTCAGCCACTCCTCCTTCGGTCCCTCCTCCATCAGCCCCTCCTCCCTCAGCCCCTCTTCCCTAAGCCCCTCTTCCCTCAGTCCCTCCTTTCTCAGCCCCTCCTTCCTCAGCCCCTCCTCCCTGAGCTTCTCCTCCCTAAGGCCCTCTTTCCTCAGCCCCTCCTCTTCCCTTAGCTCCTCCTTCCTCAGCCCCTCCTCCCTCGGCCCCTCCTCCCTCAGTCCCTCTTCACTCATACCCTCCTCCCTAATACCCGCCTTCCTCAGCCCCTTCTCCCTCAGCCACTCCTCCCTCAGAACCTCCTTCGTCAACCCTCTTCCCTCAGCCCCTCCTCCCTCAGCCCCTCCTCTCTCAACCCCTCCTCGCTCAGCCCCTTTTCCCTCAGCCCCTCGTCCCTCAGCCCCTCCTCTCTCAACCCCTCCTCGCTCAGCCCCTCTTCCCTCAGCCCCTCGTCCCTCAGCCCTTCTTTCCTCAGCTATTCCTCCCTCAGCCCCTCCTCCCTCAGCTCCTCCTCTCTCAGACCCTCCTCTCTAAGCCCCACTTCGCTCAGCCCCTCTTCCCTCAGCCCCTCGTCCCTCAGCCCTTCTTTCCTCAGCTATTCCTCCCTCAGCCCCTCCTCCCTCAGCTCCTCCTCCCTGAGCCCCTCCTTCTTCAGTCCCTCCTCTCTGAGCCCCTTCTTTCTCAGCCCCTCTTCCCTCAGCGCTTCTTCCTCAGCCCCTCCTCCCTCAGCTTCTCCTCTCTCAGACCCTCCTCTATAAGCCCCACTTCGCTCAGCCCCTCTTCCCTCAGCCCCTCCTTCCTCAGCCCCTCCTCCCTCGGTCCTTCCTCCCTCAGTTCCTCTTCCCTCATACCCTTCTCCCTTATACCCTCCTTCCTCAGCCCCTCCTTCCTCAGCCACTCCTCCCTCAGCCCCTCTTACCTCAGCCCTCCTTCCTAAGCCCCTCCTCCCTCACCTTCTTCTCTCTAAGCCCCTCCTCCGTCAGCCCCTACTCCGTCAGTCCCTCTTCCCTCATACCCTCCTCCCTTATACCCTCCTTCCTCAGCCCCTCCTCCATCAGTCACTCCTCCCTCAGCCCCTCCGTCGTCCCCCCCTCTTCCCTCAGCCCTTCCTCACTCAGCCCCTCCGCCCTCAGCCCCTCCTCTCTCAGCCCTTCCTCACTCAGCCCGTCTTCCCTTAGTCCCTCCTTCCTCAGCCCCTCTTCTCTCAGCCACTCTTCCCTCAGCCCCTCCTTCGTCACCCCCTATTCCCTCAGCCCCTCCTCCCTCAGCCGCCCCTTTCTCAGCCCCTCTTCCCACAGCCCTCCTTCCTCAGCCCCTCCTTCGTCACCCCCTATTCCCTCAGCCCCTCCTCCCTCAGCCGCCCCTTTCTCAGCCCCTCTTCCCACAGCCCTCCTTCCTCAGCCCCTCCTCCCTGAGCTTCTCCTCTCTCAGCCCCTCCTCCATCAGCCCCTCCTCCGTCAACCCCTCCTCACTCAGTCCCTCCTTCCTCAGCTCCTCCTCACACAGCCCTCCCTCCCTCAGCCCCTCTTCTTAAAGCCATTCCTTCTTCAGCCCCTCCTCATTCAGCCCCTTCTCCCTCAGCCCCTCCTCCCTCAGCCCCTCCTCCCTCAGCCCTCCTCTCTTGGTCCCTCTTCCCTCAGTCCCTCTTCCCTCATACCCTCCTCCCTTATACCCTCCTTCCTAAGCCCCTCAACCATCAGCCACACCTCCCTCAGCCCCTCCTCACTCAGCCCCTCCACCCTCAGCCCCTACTCTCTCAGCTATTCCTCACTCAGCCCTTCTTCCCTTAGTCCCTCCTTCCTCAGCCCCTCTTCTCTCAGCCCTTCTTCCCACATACGCTCCTCCCTTATACCCTCCTTTCTCAGCCCCTCCTCTATCAGCCACTCCTCCCTTAGCCCCTATGTCGTCACCCCCTCTTCCCTCAGCCCCTCCTCACTCAGCCCCTCCACCCTCAGCCCCTCCTCTCTCAGCCCTTCATCACTCAGCCCCTCTTCCCTTAGTCCCTCATTCCTCAGCCCCTCTTCTCTCAGCCCTTCCTCCTGAAGCCCCTCCTCCCTCAGCAACTCCTCCCTCAGTTCCTCCTCACACAGCCCTCTTTCCCTCAGCCCGTCTTCACTCAGCCATTCCTTCCTCAGCCCCTCCTCCCTCAGCCCCTCCTCCCTCAGCCCCTCTTTCCTCAGCCCTCCTTCCTAAGCCCCTCCTCCCTCACCTTCTTCTCTCTAAGCCCCTCCTCCGTCAGCCCCTACTCCGTCAGTCCCTCTTCCCTCATACCCTCCTCCCTTATACCCTCCTTCCTCAGCCCCTCCTCCATCAGTCACTCCTCCCTCAGCTCCTCCGTCGTCACCATCTCTTCCCTCAGCCCCTCCTCACTCAGTCCCTCCGCCCTCAGCCCCTCCTCTCTCAGCCCTTCCTCACTCAGCCCGTCTTCCCTTAGTCCCTCCTTCCTCAGCCCCTCTTCTCTCAGCCCTTCTTCCCTCATACCCTCCTCCCTTATACCCTCCTTCCTCAGCCCCTCCTGTATCAGCCACTCTTCCCTCAGCCCCTCCTTCGTCACCCCCTATTCCCTCAGCCCCTCCTCCCTCAGCCCCCCCTTTCTCAGCCCCTCTTCCCTCAGCCCTCCTTCCTCAGCCCCTCCTCCCTCAGCTTCTCCTCTCTCAGCCCCTCCTCCATCAGCCCCTCCTCCGTCAACCCATCCTCACTCAGTCCCTCCTTCCTCAGCTCCTCCTCACACAGCCCTCCCTCCCTCAGCCCCTCTTCACAAAGCCACATCTTCTTCAGCCCCTCCTCCCTCAGCCCCTCCTCCATCAGCCTCTCCTCCCTCAGCCTCTCCTCCCTCAGCCCCTCCTCCCTCAGCCCTTCCTCCCTCAGCCCTCCTCTCTTGGTCCCTCCTCCCTCAGTCCCTCTTCCCTCATACCCTCCTCCCTTATACCCTCCTTCCTAAGCCCCTCAGCCATCAGCCACTCCTCCCGCAGCCCCTCCGTCGTCACCCCCTCTTACCTCAGCCCCTCCTCACTCAGCCCCTCCACCCTCAGCCCCTACTCTCTCAGCTTTTCCTCACTCAGCCCTTCTTCCCTTAGTCAATCCTTCCTCAGCCCCTCTTCTCTCAGCCCTTCTTCCCACATACGCTCCTCCCTTATACCCTCCTTTCTTAGCCCCTCCTCTATCAGCCACTCCTCCCTTAGCCCCTCCGTCGTCACCCCCTCTTTCCTCAGCCCCTCCTCACTCAGCCCCTCCACCCTCAGCCCCTCCTCTCTAAGCCCTTCCTCACTCAGCCCCTCTTCCCTTAGTCTCTCCTTCCTCAGCCCCTCTTCTCTCAGCCCTTATTAATTCAGCACCTCCTCCCTCAGCCACTCCTCCCTCAGCCCCTCCTCACACAGCCCTCTTCCCTCAGCCCCTCTTTACTCAGCCATTCCTTCCTCAGCCCCTCCTCCCTCAGCCCCTCCTCCGTCAGCCCCTCCTCTCTCAGCCCCTCCTCGCTCAGCCCCTCCTCCCTCAGCCCCTCCTCCCTCAGCCCCTCCTTTCTCAGCCCCTCCTCTCTCAGCCCGTCTTCGCTCAGCCCCTCTTCCCTTAGCTCCTCCTTCTTCAGCCCCTCCTCCCTCGGCCCCTCCTCCCTCGGCCCCTCCTCCCTCAGCCCTCTTCCCTCAGCCCCTTCTCCCTCAGACCTTCTTCCCTCAGCCCCTCCTCCCTCAGCCCCTCCTTCCTCAACCCCTCTTCCCTCAACCCCTCCTTCCTCAGCCTCTCCGCTCTCAGCTTCTCCTCCCTCAGCCCCTTCTCTCTCAGCCCCTCCTCCCTTCGCCCCTCCTTCTTCAGCCCCTCCTCCCTCAGCCCCTCCTCCTTCAGCCCCTCCTCCGTCAGCCCCTATTTCCTAAGCCGCTCCTCCCTCAGCTCTTCCTCCCTTAGCCCCTCCTCTCTCAACAACTCCTCCCTCAGCATTTCCTCCCTCAACCCCTCCTCCCTCAGCCCCTCCTCCCTCAATCCCTCTTCCCTCAGCCCCTCCTCTCTCAACCCCTCCTCCCTCAGCCCCTCCTCTCTCAGTTCCTCATCTCTCAGCCGCTCCTTCCTCAGCCCCTCCTTCTTCAGCCCCTCATTCCTCAGAACCTCCTCTCTCAGCCCCTTTTCGCTCAACCCCTCCTCCCTCAGCTTCTCCTCTCTCCGCCATTCCTCGCTCAGCCCCTCCTCCCTCAGCTCCTCCTCCCTCAACCCCTCCTCCCATAGCGCCTTCTTACTCAGCCCCTTTTCCCTCAGCCCCTCTTCCCTCAGCCCCTCTTTCCTCAGCCCCTCCTCCCTCAGCCTCTCCTCCCTCAGCCACTCCTCTGTCAGCCCCTCCTCCCTCAGCCCCTCCTCCCTCAGCCTTTCCTCCCTCAGCACCTCCTCCCTAAGCCCCTCCTCCCTCAGCCCCTCCTCTCTCAGCCTCTTTTCCTAAGCCCCTCCTCCCTCAGCCTCTCCTCCCTCAGCCACTCCTCTCTCAGCCTCTCCTCCCTCAGTCTCTCCTCCCTGAGCCCCTCCTCCCTAAGCCCCTTCTTCTTCAGCCCCTCCTATTTCAGCCCCGCCTCCTTCAGAACCTTCTATATCAGCCCGTCCTCTCTCAGCCCCTCCTTCCCCGGCCGCTCCTTCCTCAGCCCCTCCTCGCTCAGCCCCTCTTCCCTCAGCCCCTCCTCTCTCCGCCCCTGAGAGCGGAGAGCCAATATTCCCTCAGCCCTTTCTCCCTCAGCCACTCTTCTGTCAGCCCCTCCTCCCACAGCCCCTCCTCCCTCAGCCCCTCCTTCCTCAGCCCCTCTTCCCTTAGCCCCTGCTTTCTCAGCCCATATTCTCTCAGCCCCTCCCCCCACAGCCAATCTTCCCTCAGCCCCTCCTCCCTCAGCGCCTTCTCCCTCAGCCCCTCCTCCCTCAGCACCTCGTCCGTCAGATACTCCTTACTCAGCCCCTTTTCCCTAAGCCCCTTTGCCCTCAGCCTCTCCTTCCTCAGCCCCTTCTCCCTCAGCCCCTGCTTCCTCAGCCCCTCCCTTCTCAGCCGATCCTCTCTTAGCACCTCCTTCCTCAGCCCCTATTTCCTCAGCCCCTCCTCCCTCAGCCCCTCTTCCCACAGCCCCTACTTCCCCAGCCTCTCCTCCCTCAGCCATTCCTCCCTATGCCTCTCCTCCTTCAGCCCCTTCTCCCTCAGCCCCTCCTTCTTCAGCCCCTCCTCCTTCGGTCCCTCCTCAATCAGCTTCTCCTCCCTCAGCCCCTCCTCCCTCAGCTCCTCTTCCCTCAGCCCCTACTCTCTCAGCCCCTCCTTCCTCAGCCCCTCCTTTTTGAGCCTCTCCTACCTTAGGCCCTTTTTCCTCAGCCCCTCCTTCCTCAGCCCCTCCTCTCTCAGCGCCTCCTGCTTCAGCTTCTCCTCCCTCATACCCTTCTTCTTCAGCCCCTCCTCCCTCAGCCCCTCCTCTCTCAGCTCATTCTCTCTCAGCCCCTCCTTCCTGAGCTCCCCCTTCTTCAGCTCCTCCGCCCTCAGCTCCTCCTTCTTCAGCCCCTCCTCCCTCAGCCCCTCCTCCCTCAGCCCCTCTTCCCTTAGCCCCTCCTAACTCAGCCTTTCCTCCCTAAGCATCTCCTCCCTCAGCCCCTCCTCCCTCAGCCCCTTTTTCCTAAGCCACTTCTCCCTCAGCCCATCTTCCCGTAGCCCCTTCTTCCTCAGCCCCTCCTTAATCAGCCCCTCTTCACTCAGCCCCTCCTACCTCAGCCCCTCCTCCCTCAGCCCTTCTTCCTCAGCCCCTCCTCCCTCACCCCCTCTTCCATCAGCTCCTCCACCCTCAGCTCCTCCTCCCTCAGCCCCTTCTCCCTCAGCCCCTCCTTTCTCAGCCGATCCTCTCTCAGCCCTTGCTCTCTCAGCCCTTGCTCGCTCAGCCTCTCTGCCCTAAGCGCCTCATTCTTCAGCCCCTCCTCCCTCGGCCCCTCCTCCCTCGGCCCCTCCTCCCTCAGCCCTCTTCGCTCAGCCCCTTCTCCCTCAGCCCCTCCTCCCACAGCCCCTCCTTCCTCAGCCCCTCTTCCCTCAGCCCTTCCCTTCTAAGCCGATCCTCTCTGAGCCCCTCCTTCCTCAGCCCCTATTTCCTCAGCCCCTCCTACCTCAGCCCCTCCTCTCTCAGACCTTCTTCCTCAACCCCAATTCCCTCACCCCCTCGTTCCTCAGACCCTCTTCCCTCAGCCCCTCTTACCTCAAACCCTCCTCTCTCAGCCCTTCTTCCTCAGCCCCTCCTCTCTCACCCCCTCTTCCATCAGCTCCTCCACCCTCAGCTTCTTCTCCCTCAGCCCCTCCTCCCTCAGCCCCTCTTCCCTCAGAGCCTCCTCTATCAGGTCCTCATTCCTCAGCCCCTCCTCCCTGAGCCTCTCCTCCCTAAGGCCCTCTTTCCTCAGAACCTCCTTCCTCAGCTCCTCCTCTCTCAGCCCCTCCTCCTTCAGCCCCTCTTCCCTAAGGCCCTTCTTCTTCAGCCCCTCCTCCCTCAGCCCTTCCTTTCTCAGCTCGTCATCTCTCAGCTCCTCTTTCCTGAGCTCCCATTTCTTCAGGCCCTCCACCCTCAGCTCCTCCTTCTTCAGCCCCTCCTCTCTCAGCCCCTCCTCCCTCAGCCCCTCCTCTCTCAGCCCCTCCTTCCCCGGCCGCTCCTTTCTCAGCCCGTCCTCGCTCAGCCCCTCTTCCCTCAGCCCCTCCCTTCTCAGCTGATCCTCTCTTTGCCCCTCCTTCCTCAGCCCCTATTTCCTCAGCCCCTCCTTCCTCAGCCCCTCCTCTCTCAGCCCTTCTTCCTCAGCCCCTCCTCCCTCACCCCCTCCTTCCTCAGACCCTCTTCACTCAGCCCCTCCTACCTCAACACCTCCTCCCTCAGCCCTTCTTCCTCAGCCCCTCCTCCGTCACCCCCTCTTCCATCAGATCCTCCACCCTCAGCTCCTCCTCCCTCAGCCCCTCCTCCCTCAAACCCTCTTTCCTCAGCCCCTCTTCCCTCAGCCCCTCCTCTATCAGGCCCTCTTTTCTCATGCCCTCCTCCCTGAGCCTCTCCTCCCTAAGGCCCTCTTTCCTCAGCCCCTCCTTCCTTAGCTTCTCCTCCCTCACCCCCTCCTTCCTCAGCCCCTCTTCCCTCAGCCCCTCCTTTCACAGCCCCTCCTCCCTCAGCCCTTCTTCCTCAGCCCCTCCTCCCTCACCCCCTCTTCCATCAGCTCCTCTACCCTCAGCTCCTCCTCCCTCAGCCCCTCCTCCCTCAGCCCGTCCTCTCTCAGCCCCTCTTTCCTGAACTCCCCCTTACTAAGCCCCTCCGCCCTCAGCTCCTCCTTCTTCAGCCCCTCCTCCCTCAGCCCCTCCTCTCTCAGCCCTTGCTCGCTCAGCCCCTCTTCCCTTAGCCCCTCCTTCTTCAGCCCCTCCTCCCCTGGCCCCTCCTCCTCAGCCCTTTCTCCTTCAGCCCCTCCTCCCTCAGCCCCTCCTTCCTCAGCCCCTCTTCCTTCAGCCCCTCCTTTCTCAGCCGATCCTCTCTCAGCCCTTGCTCGCTCAGCCCCTCTTCCCTTAGCTCCTCCTTCTTCAGCCCCTCCTCCCTCGGCCCCTCCTCCCTCAGCCCTCTATCCTCAGCCCCTTCTCCCTCAGCCCCTCCTCCCTCAGTCCCTCCTTCCTCAGCCCCTCTTCCCTCTGCCCCTTCTTTCTCAGAAGATCCTCTCTCAGCCCCTCCTTCCTCAGCCCCTTTTTCCTCAGCCCCTCCTCCCTTAGCCATTCCTTCCTCAGCCCCTCCTCCCTCAGCCCCTCCTCAATCAGCCCCTCTTCCCTCAGCTTTCCTTCCTCAGCCCCACCTCCTTCAGCTTCTCCTCTCTCAACTCCTCCTCCGTCAGCCCTCCCTCCCTCAGACCCTTTTCCCTCAGCCCCTCCTTTTTCAGCCCCTCCTTCCTCAGCCCCTCCTCCCTCACCACCTCCTCTCTCAGCCCCTCGACGTTCAGCCCCTCCTCCCTCAGCCCCTCCTCGCTCAGCCCCTCCTCTCTCAGTCCTTCCTTCCTCAGCCCCTTCTCACTCAGCCACTCTTTCCTCAGCCCCTTCTCCTTCTGTCCCTCCTCCCTCAGCCCCTCTTTCCTCAGCCCTTCCTCCCTCAGCACCTCCTTTCTTAGTCCCTTCTTCATCAGCCACTCTTTCCTCAGCAGCTCTCTCCTCAGCCCCTCCTCCCTCGGTCCCTCCTCCTTCAGAATCTCCTCCCTCAGTCCCTCTTTCCTCAGTTCTTCATCCCTCGGCCAATTCTCCCTCAGCCCCTCCTCCCTCAGCTCTTCCTCCCTGAGCCTCTCCTCCCTCAGCCCCTCTTCCTTAAGTCCCGCTTCCCTCAGCCCATGCTTCCTCAGCCCCTCCTCCGTCAGCTTCTCCTTTCTCAATTTCTCCTTCCTCAGCCCCTCCTCTCTCAGCCCGTCCTCTTTCAGTGCTTCCTTCCTCAGTCCGTCCCTCCTCAGCCCCTCCTCCCTCAGCCCCTCTTCATTCAGCCCCTCCTTCCTCAGCCCCTCCTCCCCGAGCCTATCCTCCCTTAGCCCCTCTTCCCTCAGCCCCTCTTTCCTCAGCCCCTCCTCTCGCAGCCCCTCCTCCCTAATCCCCTCATTCCTCAGCCCCTCCTCCCTCAGCCCCTCTTCCCTCAGCCCTTATTTCCTCAGCTCCTCCTCCCTCAGCCCCCCCTTCTTCAGCTCCTTCTCCCTCCGCCCCTTCTTTCTCAGCCCCTCTTCCCTCAGCCCTCCTTCCTAAGCCCCTTCTCCCTCAGCTCTCCTCTCTCAGCCTTTCCTCGCTCAGCCACTCTTCCCTTAGCCTTTCCTTCCTCAGCCCCTCCTCCCTCGGCCCTTCCTCCCTCAGCCTATCTTCCCTTATACCCTCCTCCCTCAGCCTTTCTTCCTCAGCCCCTCCACCCTCAGCCCTCATCCCTTAGTCCCTCCTACCTCAGCCCCTCTTTCCTCAGCCCTTCCTCCCTCAGCGCCTTCTCCCTCAGCCCCTCCTCCCTCAGCACCTCGTCCGTCAGCGCCTCCTTACTCAGCCCCTTTTCCCTAAGCCCCTTTGCCCTCAGCATCTCCTTCCTCAGCCCCTTCTCCCTCAGGCCCTGCTTCCTCAGCCCCTCTTCCTTCAGCCCCTCCCTTCTCAGCCGATCCTCTCTTAGCCCCTCCTTCCTCAGCCCCTATTTCCTCAGCCCCTCCTCCCTCAGCCCCTCTTCCCACAGCCCTTACTTCCCCAGCCTCTCCTCCCTCAGCCATTCCTCCCTCAGCCTCTCCTCCTTCAGCCCCTTCTCCCTCAGCCCCTCCTTCTTCAGCCCCTCCTCCTTCGGTCCCTCCTCAATCAGCTTCTCCTCCCTCAGCCCCTCCTCCCTCAGCCCCTCTTCCCTCAGCCCCTACTCTCTCAGCCCCTCCTTCCTCAGCCCCTCCTCCCTGAGCCTCTCCTACCTAAGGCCCTTTTTCCTCAGCCCCTCCTTCCTCAGCCCCTCCTCTCTCAGCGCCTCCTGCTTCAGCTTCTCCTCCCTCAGCCCCTTCTTCTTCAGCCCCTCCTCCCTCAGCCCCTCCTCTCTCAGCTCGTTCTCTCTCAGCCCCTCCTTCCTGAGCTCCCCCTTCTTCAGCTCCTCCGCCCTCAGCTCCTCCTTCTTCAGCCCCTCCTCCCTCAGCCCTTCCTTCCTCAGCCCCTCTTCCCTAAGCCACTTCTCCCTCGGCCCATCTTCCCGTAGCCCCTTCTTCCTCAGCCCCTCCTTAATCAGCCCCTCTTCACTCAGACCCTCCTTCCTCAGCCCCTCCTCCCTCAGCCCTTCTTCTTCAGCCCCTCCTCCCTCACCCCCTCTTCCATCAGCTCCTCCACCCTCAGCTCCTCCTCCCTCAGCCCCTTCTCCCTCAGCCCTTCCTTTCTCAGCCGATCCTCTCTCAGCCCTTGCTCTCTCAGCCCTTGCTCGCTCAGCCTCTCTGCCCTTAGCGCCTCATTCTTCAGCCCCTCCTCCCTCGGCCCCTCCTCCCTCGGCCCCTCCTCCCTAAGCCCTCTTCGCTCAGCCCCTTCTCCCTCAGCCCCTCCTCCCACAGCCCCTCCTTCCTCAGCCCCTCTTCCCTCAGCCCTTCCCTTCTCAGCCGATCCTCTCTTAGCCCCTCCTTCCTCAGCCCCTATTTCCTCAGCCCCTCCTACCTCAGCTTCTCCTCTCTCAGACCTTCTTCCTCAACCCCTATTCCCTCACCCCCTCGTTCCTCAGACCCTCTTCCCTCAGCCCCTCCTACCTCAGCCCCTCCTCTCTCAGCCCTTCTTCCTCAGCCCCTCCTCTCTCACCCCCTCTTCCATCAGCTCCTCCACCATCAGCTTCTTCTCCCTCAGCCCCTCCTCCCTCAGCTCCTCCTCCCTCAGCCCCTCCTCCCTCAGCCCCTTCTCTCTCAGCCCCTCCTTCCCCGGCCGCTCCTTTCTCAGCCCGTCCTCGCTCAGCCCCTCTTGCCTCAGCCCCTCCCTTCTCAGCCGATCCTCTCTTTGCCCCTCCTTCCTCAGCCCCTATTTCCTCAGCCCCTCCTACCTCAGCCCCTCCTCTCTCAGCCCTTCTTCCTCAGCCCCTCCTCCCTCACCCCCTCCTTCCTCAGACCCTCTTCCCTCAGCCACTCCTACCACAGCCCCTCCTCCCTCAGCCCTTCTTCCTCAGCCCCTCCTCCCTCACCCCCTCTTCCATCAGCTCCTCCACCCTCAGCTCCTCCTCCCTCAGCCCCTTCTCCCTCAGTCCCTCCTCCCTCAGCCCCTCTTTCCTCAGCCCTTTCTACCTCAGCACCTCCTTTCTTAGTCCCTTCTTCATCAGCCACGCTTTCCTCAGCAGCTCTCTCCTCAGCCCCTCCTCCCTCGGTCCCTCCTCCTTCAGAATCTCCTCCCTCAGTCCCTCTTTCCTCAGTTCTTCCTCCCTCAGCCAATTCTCCTTCAGCCCCTCCTTCCTTAGCCCCTCCTCCCTGAGCCTCTCCTCCCTCAGCCCCTCTTCCTTAAGTCCCGCTTCCCTCAGCCCCTGCTTCCTCAGCCCCTCCTCCATCAGCCCCTCCTTTCTCAATTTCTCCTTCCTCAGCCCGTCCTCTTTCAGTGCTTCCTTCCTCAGTCCGTCCTTCCTCAGCCCCTGCTCCCTCAGCCCCTCTTCATTCAGCCCCTCCTTCCTCAGCCCCTCCTTCCTCAGCCCCTCCTCTCGCAGCCCCTCCTCCCTAATCCCCTCATTCCTCAGCCCCTCCTCCCTCAGCCCCTCTTCCCTTAGCCCTTATTTCCTCAGCTCCTCCTCCCTCAGCCCCCCCTTCTTCAGCTCCTCCTTCCTCCGCCCCTTCTTTCTCAGCCCCTCTTCCCTCAGCCCTCCTTCCTAAGCCCCTCCTTCCTCAGCTCTCCTCTCTCAGCCCTTCCTCGCTCAGCCACTCTTCCCTTAGCCTTTTCTTCCTCAGCCCCTCCTCCCTCGGCCCTTCCTCCCTCAGCCTCTCTTCCCTTATACCCTCCTCCCTCAGCCTTTCTTCCTCAGCCCCTCCACCCTCAGCCCTCATCCCTTAGTCCCTCCTACCTCAGCCCTTCCTCCCACAGCCACTCCTCCCTCATCCCCTCCTTCATCAGCCCCTCTTCCCTGAACCCCTCCTCCCTCATCTATTCCTTCATCAGCCCCTCTTCCCTGAACCCCTCCTCCCTCATCTATTCCTTCTTCAGCCCCTCCTCCCTCAGCCAATCCTCTCTCAGCCCCTCCTCGCTCACCCCTCTTCCCTTAACCCCTCCTCCCTCAGCCCCTCCTCCCTCGGCCCTTCCTCCCTCAGTCCCTCTTCCCTAATAACCGCCTCCCTCATCCCCTCCTTCGGCTCCTCCTCCCTGAGCCCCATCTCTCTCAGCCCCTTATCACTCAGTCCCTCTTCTCTTAGCCCCTCCTTCCTCAGCCCCTCCTCCCTCGGTTCCTCCTCCCTCAGTCCCTCTTCCCTCATACCTTCCTCCCTCATCCCCTCCTCCTTCAGCCCCTTCTCCTTCAGCCTCTCCTTTCTCAGCCCTTCCTCGCTCAGCCCCTTTTCCTTTAGCCCCTCCTTCCTCAGCCAATCCTCCCGTAGTCCCTCCTCCCTCAGCCCCTCTTCCCTTAGTCCCTCCTTCCTCAGCCCCTCCTCCCTCAGCCACTCCTCCCTCAGCCACTCCTTCGTCAGCCCCTCTTTCTTCAACCCCTCCTTCCTCATCCCGTCCTTCTTCAGCCCCTCCTCCCTCAGCCCCTCCCCTCTCAGCCCCTCCTCGCTCAGCCCCTCTTCCCTTTACCCCTCCTTCCTCAGCCACTCCCCCCTCAGCCACTCCTTCGTAAGCGCCTCTTCCCTCAACCCCTCCTCCCTCATTTCCTCCTTCTTCAGCCCCTATTCCCTCAGCCCTTCCTTTCTCAGCCCCTACTCGCTAAGCCCCTCTTCCCTTAGCCCCTAATTCCTCAGCCCCTCCTCCCTCGGCCACTCCTCGCTCAGTCCCTCTTCCCTCATACCCTCCTCCCTCATATCCTCCTCCTTCAACCCCTCTTCGCTCAGCACCTCCTCTCTCAGACCTTCTTCGCTCAGCCCCTTTTCTTTTAGCCTCTCCTTCCTCGGCCAATCCTCCCTTAGCCCCTCCTCGCTCAGCCCCTCTTCCCTAAGCCCTTAATTCCTCAGCCCCTCCTTCCTCGGCCGCTCCTCCTTCAGTCCCTCTTCCCTCATACCATTTTCCCTCATCCCCTCCTCCTTCAGCCCCTCCTCCCTCAGCCCCTCCTTTCTCAGCCCTTCCTCGCTAATCCCCTTTTCCTTTAGCCCCTAATTCCTCAGCCAATCCTCCCTTAGCCCCTCCTCGCTCAGCCCCTCTTCCCTTAGCCCCTAATTCCTCAGTTCCTCCTCCCTCGGCCCCTTCTCCCTCAGTCCCTCTTCACTCATGCCCTCTTCCCACATCTACTCCTCCTTCAGCCCCTCTTCCCTCAATCCCTTCTCTCTCAGCCCTTCCTCGCTCAGCCCCTTCTCCTTTAGCCCCTCCTTCCTCAGCCAATCCTCCCTTAGCCCCTCCTCGCTCAGCCCCTTTTTTCCTTAGTCCCTCCTACCTCAGCCCCTCCTCCCTCAGCCACTCCTCCCTCAGCCCCTCCTTCGTCGGCCCCTCTTCCCTCAACCCCTCCTCCTTCATCCTCTCTTTCTTCAGCCCCTCCTCCCTCAGCATCTCCTTTCTCAGCCCCTCCTCGCTCAGCTCCTCCTCGCTCGGCACTTCTTCTCTAAGCCCCTCCTCCCTCAGTCCCTCTTTCCTCAGCCCCTCCTTCCTCAGCCCTTCCTTCCTCAGCCCCTCCTCCTGCATACCCTCCTCCCTCATCCAGTTCTTCTTCAGTCCCTCCTCCCTCAGCCTCTCCTCTCTGAGCCCCTCTTCGCTCAGCCACTCTTCCCTTAGCCCCTCCTTCCTCAGCCCCTCCTCCCTCGGCCCCTCCTCCCTCAGTCCCTCTTCCCTCATACCCTCCTCCCTTATACCCTCCTTCCTCAGCCCCTCCTCCCTCAGACACTCCTCCCTCAGCCCCTATTTCGTCACCCCCTCTTCCCTCAGCCCCTTTCCCACAGCCCCTTCATTCTCAACCCCTCCTCGCTCAGCCCCAATTCCCTCAGCCCCTCGTCCCTCAGCCCTTCTTTTTTCAGCTATTCCTCCCTCAGCCCCTCCTCCCTCAGCTCCTCCTCCCTCAGCCCCTTCTTCTTCAGCCCTTCCTCCCTCAGCCTCTTCTTTCTCAGCCCCTCTTCCCTCAGCCCTCCTTCCTCAGCCCCTCCCCCCTCAGCTTCTCCTCTCTCAGCCCCTCCTCTCTCAGCCCCTCTTCGCTCAGCCCCTCTTCCCTTAGCCCCTCCTTCCTCAGCCCCTCCTCCCTCAGCCACTCCTCCCTCAGCCCCTCCTTCGTAACCCTCTTTTCCCCCAGCCCCTCCGCCCTGAGCGCCTCCTCTCTCAGCCCTTCATCACTCAGCCCCTCTTCCCTTAGTCCCTTTTTCCTCAGCCCCTCTTCTCTCAGCCCTTCCTCCTTCAGCCACTCTTCCCTCAGCCACTCCTCCCTCAGCCCCTCCTCACACAGCCCTCTCTCCCTCAGCCCCTCTTCACTCAGCCATTCCTTCCTCAGCCCCTCCTCCCTCAGCCCCTCCTCCCTCAGCCCCTCCTCCCTCAGCCCCTCTTATCTCAGCCCTCCTTCCTTAGCCCCTCCTCCCTCACCTTCTTTTCTCTCAGCCCCTCATCTGTCAGCCCCTTCTCCGTCAGCCCCTCCTCTCTTAGTCCCTCCTTCCTCAGCCCCTTCTCCCTCAGCCCCTCCTCACAAAGCCCCTCCTTCCTCAGCCCCTTTTCCCTCAGCCCCTCCCTTCTCAGCCGATCCTCTCTTAGCCCCTCCTTCCTCAGCCCCTATTTACTCAGCCCCTCCTCCCTCAGCCCCTCCTCCCTCAGCCCCTCTTACCTCAGCCCTCTTTCCTCAGCCCCCCCTAACTCAGCTTCTCCTCTCTCAGCCCCTCTTCCGTCAGCCCCTCCTCCGTCAGCCCCTCCTCTCTCAGTCCCTCCTTCCTCAGCCCCTCCTTCGTCAGCCCCTCCTCCCTAAGCCCCTCCTCCCTCAGCCCCTGCTCCCTCAGCCCCTCCTCACACAGTTCTCCCTCCCTCAGCCCCTTTTCACTCAGCCATTCCTTCCTCAGCCCTCCCTCCCTCAGCTTCTCTTCACTCAGCCATTCCTTCCTCAGCCCTTCCTCTCCAGCCCCTCTTCCCTCAGCCCTCCTTCCTCAGCCCCTCCTCCCTCAGCTTCTCCTCTCTCAGCCCCTCTTCCGTCAGCCCTTCCTCCATCAGCCCCTCCTCTCTCAGTACCTCTTCCCTCATACCCTCCTCGCTCATCCCCTCCTCCTTCAGCCCCTTCTCCCTCAGCCCCTCCTCTCTCAGCCCTTCCACGCTCAGCCCCTTCTCCTTTAGCCCCTAATTCCTCAGCCAAGCCTCATTAGCCCCTCCTCCCTCAGCCCCTCTTCCTTAGCCCCCAATTCCTCAGCCCCTCCTCCTTCGGCCCCTCCTCCCTCAGTCCCTTTTCACTCATACCCTCCTCCCTTATACCCTCTTTCCTCAGCCCCTCCTCCCTCAGCCCCTCCGCCCTCAGCCCCTCCTCTCTCTGAGCCCTTCCTCACTCAGCCCCTCTTCCCTTAGTCAATCCTTCCTCAACCCCTCTTCTCTCAGCCCTTCTTCCCTCATACCCTCCTCCCTTACACCCTCCTTCCTCAGCCCCTCCCCTATCAGCCACTCTTCCCTCAGCCCCAACTTCGTCACCCCCTCTTCCCTGAGCCCCTCAGCCCCTCCTCCCTCAGCCCCTCCTCTCTCAGCCCCTCTTCCCTCAGCCCTCCTTCATCAGCCCGTCATCCCTCAGCTTCTCCTCCTTCAGCCCCTCCTCCATCAGCCCCTCCTCCGTCAGCCCCTCCTCTATCAGTCCCTCCTTCCTTAGCCCCTCCTCACACAGCCCTCCTTCCCTCAGCCCCTCTTCACTAAGCCATTCCTTCTTCAGCCTCTCCTCCCTCAGCCCCTCCTCCTTCAGGCTCTCTTCCCTCAGCCCTCCTTCCTCAGCTCCTCCTCCCTTAGCTTCTCCTTTCTCAGCCCATCCTCCGTCAGGCCTTCCTCCGTCAGTCCCTCCTATGTCAGTCCCTCATCCCTCAGCCCCTCTTCCCTCAGCCCATCGTTCCTCAGCCCCTCCTCCCTCAGCTCCTCTTCCCTCAGCCCCTCCTTCCTCAGCCCCTCCTCCCTGATTTTCTCCTCCCTTAGCTCCTCTTCCCTCAGCCCCTCCTTCCACAGAACTTCCTCTCCTAGCCCCTCCTCCCTCAGCCCCTCCTCCCTCAGCCGCTCCTCACTCAGCTCTTCCTCCCTCAGCCCCTCTTTCTTCAGCCCCTCCTCCCTCAGCCCCTCCTTTCTCAGCCCTTTCTTGCTCAACCCCTCCTCACTTAGCCCCTGCGCCCTCAGCCCCTCTTCTCTCAGCTCTTCCTCACTCAGCCCTCTTCCCTTAGTCCCTCGTTCCTCAGCCCCTCCTCTGTCAGCACTTCCTCCTTCAGTCCCTCCTCCCTCAGCCACTCCTCCCTCAGCCCCTTCTCCCACAGCCCCTCCTCCCTCAGCCCCTCCTTCCTCAGCCCCTCCTTCCGCAGCCCCTTCTTTCTGAGCCCCTCCTTGCCAAGCGCCTCCTCACTCAGCCCCTCCTATCTCAACTCTTCCTCACTCAGCCCTCTTCCCTTAGTCCTTCCTTCCTCAGCCCCTCCTCTCTCAGCACTTCCTCCTTCAGCCCCTTCTCCCTCAGCCACTCCTCCCTCAGCCCCTCCTCCCACAACTCCTCCTTCCTCAGCCCCTCCTCTCTCAGAACTTCCTCCTTCAGCCTCTCCTCCCTCAGCCCCACTTCTCTCAGCCCTTCGTTCTCAGCCCCTCCTTCCTCAGCCCCTCTTACCTAAGCCCCTCCTCCCTCAGCCCTTCCTCCCTCAGATCCTCCTCCCTCAGTTCCTCCTTCCTCAGCCGCTCCTCCCTCAGCTCCTCCTCCCTTAGCCCCTCCACTCTCAGCCCCTCCTCCCTCAGCCCCTCCTCTCTCAGCCCATCTTCCCCTAAACCCTCCTTCTTCAGCCCCTCCCTCATCACCTCTTTTCTTAGCCGCTCCTCTCTCAGCCCATCTCCCTCAGCCCCTCACTCTCAGCCCCTCCTCCCACATTCCCTCCTCCCTCAGCCCCTCCTTGTTCAGCAACTTCTCCTTTAGCCCCTCCTCTCTCAGCCCGTCCTGTCTCAGCCCCTCGTTCCTCAGCCAATTCTTCCTCAGCCCATCTCTCCTCAGCCCCTCCTCCCTCAGCCCCTCCTCTCTCAGCCCCTCTTCCCTCAGCCACTTTTCCCTCAGCCCCTCTTCCCTCAGCCCTTTCTCCCTCAGCCACTCCTCCGTCAGCCCCTACTCTCTCAGCCCCTCCTCGCTCAGCTCCTCCTCGCTCAGCTCCTCCTCTTCTCTCAGAGCCTCTTCCCTTAGGCCTTCTTCCCTCAGCCCCTCCTATCTCAGTCCTTCCTTCCTCAGCCATTCCTATCTCAGCCTCTCCTCCCTCAGCCCCACCTTCCTCAGCCCCTCCTTCTTCAGCCCCGCCTCCTTCAGAACCTTCTCTATCAGCCAGTCCTCTCTCAGCCCCTCCTTTTCCGGCCGCTCCTTCCTAAGCCCCTCCTCCCTCAGCCCCTTCTCCTTTGGCCCCTCCTTCCTCAGCCCTTTTTCCCTCAGCCCCTCTTTCCTCAGCCCCTCCTCCCTCAGCCTCTCCTCCCTCAGCCACTCCTCTCTCAGCCCCTCCTCCCTCAGCCAATCCTCCCTAAGCCTTTCCTCCCTTAGCACCTCCCCCCTTAGCCCCTCCTCCCTCAGCCCTTCCTCTCTCAGCCTCTTTTCCTAAGCCCCTCCTCACTTAGCCTCTCCTTCCTCAGCCACTCCTCTCTCAGCCCCTCCTCCCTCAGCCTTTCCTACCTGAGCTTCTCCTCCCTCAGCCCCTTCTTCTTCAGCCCCTCCTTCTTCAGCCCCGCCTCCTTCAGAATCTTCAATATCAGCCCGTCCTCTCTCAGCCCCTCCTTCCCCGGCCGCTCCCTTCTCAGCACCTCCTCGCTTAGCCCCTCTTCCCTCAGCCCCTCCTCTCTCCACCCCTCGTCACTAAGCCCCTCTTCCCTCAGCCCCTCCTCCCTCAACCCCCCCTCCATCAGCGCCACCTCCGTCAGTCCCTCCTCCCTCAGCGCCTCCTTACTCAGCCCCTTTTCCCTCAGCCCCTCTTCCCACATTCCCTCCTCCCTCAGCCCATCTTCTCTCAGCCCTCCTACCTCAGCCCCTCCTCCCTCAGCCCTTCTTCCTCAGCCCCTCCTCCCTCACCCCCTCTTCCATCAGCTCCTCTACCCTCAGCTCCTCCTCCTTCAGCCCCTCCTTCCTCAGCCCCTCCCCCTTCACCACCTCCTCTCTCAGCCCCTCGTCGCTCAGCCCCTCCTCCCTCAGCCCCTCCTCTCTCAGTCCTTCCTTCCTCAGCCCCTTCTCACTCAGCAACTCTTTCCTTAGCCCCTTCTCCCTCAGTCCCTCCTCCCTCAGCCCCTCTTTCCTCAGCCCTTCCACCCTCAGCACCTCCTTTCTTAGCCCCTTCTTCGTCAGCCACGCTTTCCTCAGCAGCTTTCTCCTCAGCCCCTCCTCCTTTGGTCCATCCTCCTTCAGAATCTCCTCCCTCAGTCCCTCTTTCCTCATTTCTTCCTCCCTCAGCCGATTCTTCCTCAGCCCCTCCTCCCTCAGCCCCTCCTGCCTGAGCCTCTCCTCCCTCAGCCCCTCTTCCTTAAGTCCCGCTTCCCTCAGCCCCTCCTTCCTCAGCCCCTCCTCCGTCAGCCCCTCCTTTCTCAATTTCTCCTTCCTCAGCCCCTCCTCTCTCAGCCCGTCCTCTCTCAGCGCTTCCTTCCTCAGTCCCTCCTTCGTCAGCCCCTCCTCCCTCAGCCCCTCTTCATTCAGCCCTCCTTCCTCAGCGCCTCCTCCCTGAGCCTCTCCTCCCTTAGCCCCTCTTCCCTCAGCCCCTCCTTCGTCAGCCCCTCCTCTCTCAGCCCCTCCTCCCTAAGCCCTTCATTCCTCAGCCCCTCCTCCCTCAGCCCCTCTTCCCTCAGTCCTTATTTCCTCAGCTCCTCCTTTCTCAGCCCCTCCTTCTTCAGCCCCTCCTCTCTCCGCCCCTTCTTTCTCAGCCCCTCTTCCCTCAGCCCTCCTTCCTAAGCCCCTCCTCCCTCAGCTCTCCTCTCTCAACCCTTCCTCGCTTAGCCACTCTTCCCTAAGCCCTTTCTTCCTCAGCCACTCCTCCCTCAGCCCTTCCTCCCTTCCTCCCTCAGTCCCTCTTCCCTCGTAACCGCCTCCCTCATCCCCTCCTTCGGCTCCTCCTCCCTGAGCCCCATCTTTCTCAGCCCCTTATCGTTCAGTCCCTCTTCTCTTAGTTCCTCCTTCCTCAGCCCCTCCTCCCTCGGTTCCTCCTCCCTCAGTCCCTCTTCCCTCATACCCTCCTCCCTCATCCCCTCCTCCTTCAGTCCCTCCTCCCTCAGAATCTCCTTTTTCAGCCCTTCCTCGCTCAGCGCCTTTTCCTTTAGCCCCTCCTTCCTCAGCCAATCCTCCCGTAGTCCCTCCTCCCTCGGCCCCTCTTCCCTAAGTCCCTCCTTCCTCAGCCCCTCCTCCCTCAGCCACTCCTCCCTCAGCCACTCCTTCGTCAGCCCATCTTTCCTCAACCCCTCCTTCCTCATCCCGTCCTTCTTCAGCCCCTCCTCCCTCAGCCCCTTCCCTCTCAGCCCCTCCTCGCTCAGCCCCTCTTCCCTAAGCCCCTCCTTCCTCAGCCACTCCTCCCTCAGCCCTTCCTCCCTCAGTCCCTCTTCCCTCATAACCGCCTCCCTCATCCCCTCCTTCGGCTCCTCCTCCTTGAGCCCCATCTCTCTCAGCCCCTTATCGCTCAGTCCCTCTTCTCTTAGCCCCTCCTTCCTCAGCCCCTCCTCCCTCGGTTCCTCCTCCCTCAGTCCCTCTTCCCTCATACCCTCCTCCCTCATCCCCTCCTCCTTCAGCCCCTCCTCCCTAAGAATCTCCTTTTTCAGCCCTTCCTCGCTCAGCCCCTTTTCCTTTAGCCCCTCCTTCCTCAGCCAATCCTCCCGTAGTCCCTCCTCCCTCGGCCCCTCTTCCCTAAGTCCCTCCTTCCTCAGCCCCTCCTCCCTCAGCCACTCCTCCCTCAGCAACTCCTTCGTCAGCCCATCTTTCCTCAACCCCTCCTTCCTCATCCCGTCCTTCTTCAGCCCCTCCTCCCTCAGCCCCTTCCCTCTCAGCCCCTCCTCGCTCAGCCCCTCTTCCCTAAGCCCCTCCTTCCTCAGCCACTCCTCCCTCAGCCCTTCCTCCCTCAGTCCCTCTTCCCTCATAACCGCCTCCCTCATCCCCTCCTTCGGCTCCTCCTCCCTGAGCCCCATCTCTCTCAGCCCCTTATCGCTCAGTCCCTCTTCTCTTAGCCCCTCCTTTCTCAGCCCCTCCTCCCTCGGTTCCTCCTCCCTCAGTCCCTCTTCCCTCATACCCTCCTCCCTCATCCCCCCCTCCTTCAGCCCCTCCTCCATCAGAATCTCCTTTTTCAGCCCTTCCTCGCTCAGCCCCTTTTCCTTTAGCCCCTCCTTCCTCAGCCAACCCTCCCGTAGTCCCTCCTTCCTCGGCCTCTCCTCCCTCATCCCCTCCTTCTTCAGCCCCTATTCCCTCAGCCCCTCCTTTCTCAGACCCTCCTCGCTAAGCCCCTCTCTTAGCCCCTAATTCCTCAGCCCCTCCTCCCTCGGCCACTCCTCCCTCAGTCCCTCTTCCCTCATACCCTCCTCCCTTAAACCCTCCTCCTTCAACCCCTCTTTCCTCAGCTCCTCCTCTTTCAGACCTTCCTCGCTCAGCCCCTTTTCTTTTAGCCTCTCTCTCCTCAGCCAATCCTCCCGTAGTCCCTCCTCGCTCAGCCCCTCTTCCCTTAGTCCCTAATTCCTCAGCCCCTCCTCGCTCGGCCCCTCCTCCTTCAGTCCCTCTTCCCTCATACTCTCTTCCCTCATCCCCTCCTCCTTCAGCCCCTCCTCCCTCAACCCCTCCTCTCTCAGCCCTTCCTCGCTCAGCCCCTTTTCCTTTAGCCCCTCCTTCCTAAGCCAATCCTCCCTTAGCCCCTCCTCGCTCTGCTCCTCTTCCCTTAGCCCCTTGTTCCTCAGTCCCTCCTCCCTCGGCCCCTCCTCCCTCAGTCCCTCTTCACATATACCCACCTCCCTCATCTACACCTCCTTCAGCCCCTCTTCCCTCAGTCCCTCCTCTCTCAGCCCTTCCTCGCTCAGCCCCTCCTTCGTCGGCCCCTTTTCCCTCAACCCCTCCTCCTTCATCCTCTCCTTCTTCAACCCCTCCTCCCTTAGCCCCTCCTTTCTCAACCCCCCCTCGCTCAGCCCCTCCTCCCTCGGCCCTTCCTCTCTAAGCCCCTCCTCCTTCAGTCCCTCTTTCCTCAGCCCCTCCTCCCTCAGCCCTTCCTTCCTCAGCCCCTCCTCCTGCATACCCTCCTCCCTCATCCAGTTCTTCTTCAGTCCCTCCTCCCTCAGCCCCTCCTCTCTCAGCCCGTCTTCGCTCAGCCCGTCTTCCCTTAGCTCCTCCTCCCTCAGCCCCTTTTCCCTCGGCCCCTCCTCCCTCAGTTCCTCTTCCCTCATACCCTCCTCCCTTATACCCTCCTTCCTCAGCCCCTCCTCCCTCAGATCCTCCTCCCTCAACCCCTCCTTCCTCAGCCCCTCCTCCTTCATACCCTCCTCCCTCATCCAGTTCTTCGTCAGTGCCTCCTCCCTCAGCCCCTCCTCTCTGAGCCCCTCTTCGCTCAGCCACTCTTCCCTTAGCCCCTCCTTCCTCAGCCCCTCCTCCCTCGGCCCCTCCTCCCTCAGTCCCTCTTCCCTCATACCCTCCTCCCTTATACCCTCCTTCCTCAGCCCCTCCTCCCTCAGCCACTCCTCCCTCAGCCCCTATTCCGTCACCCCCTCTTCCCTCAGCCCCTCCTCCCACAGCCCCTCCTCTCTCAACCCCTCCTCGCTCAGCCCCTATTCACTCAGCGCCTCGTCCCTCAGCCCTTCTTTCCTCAGCTATTCCTCCCCCAGCCCCTCCTCCCTCAGCTCCTCCTCCCTCAGCCCCTTATTCTTCAGCCCCTCCTCCCTCAGCCCCTTCTTTCTCAGCCCTCTTCTCTCAGCCCTCCTTCCTCAGCCCCTCCTCCCTCAGCTTCTCCTCTCTCAGCCCCTCCTCTCTCAGCACCTCTTCGCTCAGCCTCTCTTCTCTGAGCCTCTCCTTCCACAGCCCCTCCTCCCTCAGCCCCTCCTTCGTTACCCTCTTTTCCCTCAGAACCTCCTCACTCAGCCCCTCCGCAATCAGCCCCTCCTCTCTCAGCCCTTCATCACTCAGCCCCTCTTCCCTTAGTCCCTCTTTCCTCAGCCCCTCTTCTCTTAGCCCTTCCTCCTTCAGCCACTCTTCCCTCAGCCACTCCTCCCTCAGCCCCTCCTCACACAGCCCTCTCTCCCTCAGCCCCTCTTCACTCAGCCATTCCTTCCTCAGCCCCTCCTCCCTCAGCCCCTCTTACCTCAGCCCTCCTTCCTTAGCCCCTCCTCTCTCACCTTCTTCTCTCAGCCCCTCCTCTGTCAGCCCCTAATCCGTCAGCCCCTCCTCTCTAAGTCCCTCCTTCCTCATTCCCTTCTCCCTCAGCCCGTCCTCACACAGCCCCTCCTTCCTCAGCCCCTCTTCCCTCAGCCCCTCCCTTCTCAGCCGTTCCTCTCTTAGCCCCTCCTTCCTCAACCCCTATTTCCTAAGCCTCTCCTCCCTCAGCAACTCCTCCCTCAGCCCCTTTTACCTCAGCCCTCCTTCCTCAGCCCCTCCTCCCTCAGCTTGTCCTCTCTCAGCCCCTCCTCTGTCAGCCCCTCCTCCGTCAGCCCCTCCTCTCTCAGTTCCTCCTTCCTCAGCCCCTCCTTCCTCAGCCCCTCCTCCCTCAGCCCCTCCTCCCTCAGCCCCTCCTCCCTCAGCCCCTCCTCCGTCAGCCCCTCCTTTCTCACTTTCTCCTTCCCCAGCCCCTCCTCTCTCAGCACGTCCTCTCTCAGCGCTTCCTTCCTCAGTCCCTCCTTCCTCAGCCGCTCCTCCCTCAGCCCCTCTTCATTCAGCCCACCTTCCTCAGCCCGTCCTCCCCGAGCCTCTCCTCCCTTAGCCGCTCTTCCCTCAGCCCCTCCTTCCTCATACCCTCCTCCTTCAACCCCTCTTCCCTCAGCTCCTCCTCTCTCAGACCTTCCTCGCTCAGCCCCTTTTCTTTTAGCCTCTCCTTCCTCAGCCAATCCTCCCTTAGCCCCTCCTCGCTAAGCCCCTCTTCCCTTAGCCCCTAATTCCTCAGCCCCTCCTCTCTCGGCAACTCCTCCCTCAGTCCCTCTTCCCTCATACCCTCCTCCCTCATACCCTCCTCCTTCAACCCCTCTTCCTCAGCTCCTCCTCTCTCAGACCTTCCTCGCTCAGCCCCTCTTCCCTTAGTCCCTTATCCTCAGCCCCTCCTCCCTCGGCCCCTCCTCCTTCAGTCCCTCTTCCCTCATACTCTCTTCCCTCATCCCCTCCTCCTTCAGCCCCTCCTCCCTCGGCCCATCCTCCCTCAGTCCCTCTTCTCTCATACCCTCCTCCCTCATCTACTCCTCCTTCAGCCAATCCTTCCCCCTTCTCCTTTTGCCTCTCCTTCATCAGCCAATCCTCCCTTAGCCCCTCCTCCCTCAGCCCCTCTTCCCTAAGTCCCTCCTTCTTCAGCCCCTCCTTCCTCAGCCACTCCTCCCTCAGCCCCTCCTTCGTCGGCCCCTCTTCCCTCAACCCCTCCTCCTTCATTCTCTCCTTCTTCAGCCCCTCCTCCCTTAGTCCCTCTTTCCTCAGCCCCTCCTCCCTCAGCCCTTTCCTCCTCAGCCCTTCCTCCTGCATACCCTCCTCCCTCATCCAGTTCTTCTTCAGTCCCACCTCCCTAAGCCCCTCCTCTCTCAGCCGGTCTTCGCTCAGCCCCTCTTCCCTTAGCTCCTCCTCCCTCAGCCCCTCCTCCCTCGGCCCCTCCTCCCTTAGTCCCTCTTCCTACATACCCTCCTTCCTTATACCCTCCTTCCGCAGCCCCTCCTCCCTCAGATCCTCCTCCCTCAGCCCCTCTTTCCTCAGCCCCTCGATCCTCAGCCCCTTTTTCCTCAGCCCCTCTGCCTTCATACCCTCCTCCCTCATCCAGTTCTTCTTCAGTCCCTCCTACCTCAGCCCCTCCTCTCTGAGCCCCTCTTCGCTCAGCCACTCTTCCCTTAGCCCCTCCTTCCTCAGCCCCTCCTCGTTCGGCCCCTCCTCCCTCAGCCCCTATTTCGTCACCCCCTCTTAACTCAGCCCCTCCTCCCACAGCTCCTCCTCTCTCAACCCCTCCTCGCTCAGCCCTTCCTCGCTCAGCCCCTTCTCCTTTAGCCCCTCCTTCCTCAGCCAAGCCTCCCTTAGCCCCTCCTCCCTCAGCCCCTCTTCCTTTAGCCCCTAATTCCTCAGCCCTTCCACCCTCGGCCCCTCCTCCCTCAGCCCCTTTTCACTCATACCCTCCTCCCTTACACCTTCCTTCCTCAGCCCCTCCTCCCTCAGCCACTCCTCCCTCAGCCCCTCCTTCGTCACCCCTCTTCCCTCAGCCCCTCAACCCTCAACCCCTCCTATCTCAACCCCTCCTCGCTCAGCCACTCTTCCCTCAAACCCTCGTCCCTCAGCCCATTTTCCTCAGCGGTTCCTCCCTCAGCCCCTCCTCCCTCAGCTCTTCCTCCCTCAGCCCCTCCTTCTTCAGCCCCTCCTCCCTCAGCCCCTTCTATCTCAGCCTTTCTTCCCTCAGCCCTCTTTCCTCAGCCCCTCCTCCCTCAGCTTCTACTCTCTCAGCCCCTCCTCTTTCAGCCCCTCTTCGCTCTGCCCCTCTTCGCTCAGCCCCTCTTCCCTTAGCCCCTCTTTCCTCAGCCCCTCCTCCCTCGGTCTCTCCTCCCTCAGTCCCTCTTCCCTCATACCCTCCTCCCTTATACCCTCCTTCCTAAGCCCCTCCTCCATCAGCCACTCCTCCCTCAGCCCCTCCGTATTCACCCCCTCTTCCCTCAGCCCCCCCTCACTCAGCCCCTCCGCCCTCAGCCCCTCCTCTCTCAGCCCTTCCTCACTCAGCCCCTCTTCCCTTAGTCCCTCCTTCCTCGACCCCTCTTCTCTCAGCCCTTCTTCCCTCATACCCTACTCCCTTATACCCTCCTTCCTCAGCCCCTCCTCGATCAGCTTCTCCTCCCTCAGCCCCTCCGTCTTCACCCCCTCTTCCCTCAGCCCCTCCTCACTCAGCCCCTCCACCCTAAGCCCCTCCTCTCTCAGCCCTTCGTCACTTAGCCCCTCTTCCCTTAGTCCTTCCTTCCTCAGCCCCTTTTCTCTCAGCCCTTATTCCTTCAGTCCCTCCTTCCTCAGTCACTCCTCCCTCAGCCCCTCCTTCCTCAGCCCCTCCTCACACTGCCCTCCCTCCCTCAGCCCCTCTTCACTTAGCCATTCCTTCTTCAGCCCCTCCTCCCTCAGCCCCTCTTTCCTCAGCCACTCTTCCCTCAGCCCTCCTTCCTCAGCCCCTCCTCCGTCAGCCCCACCTCCGTCAGTCCCTCCTCTCTCAGTCCCTCATCCCTCAGCTCCTCTTCCCACAGCCTTTCGTTCCTCAGCCCCTCCTCCCTCAGCTTCTCCTCTCTCAGCCCCTCCTCCATCAGCCCCTCACCCGTCAGCCCCTCCTCTCTCAGTCCCTCCTTCCTCAGCCCCTCCTCACACAGCCCTCCCTCCCTCAGCCCCTCTTCACAAAGCCATTCCTTCTTCAGCCCCTCCTCCCTCAGCCCCTCCTCTTTTGATCCCTCCTCCTTCAGTCCCTCTTCCCTCATACCCTCCTCCCTTATACCCTTTTTCCTCAGCCCCTCCTCCATCAGCCACTCCTCCCTCAGCCCCTCCGTCTTCACCCCCTCTTCACTCAGCCCCTCCTCACTCAGCCCCTCCACCATCAGCCTCTCCTCTCTCAGCCCTTCCTCACTCAGCCCCTCTTCCCTTAGTCCCTCCTTCCTCGACCCCTCTTCTCTCAGCCCTTCTTCCCTCATACCCTCCTCCCTTATACCCTCCTTCCTCAGCCCCTCCTCTATCAGCCACTCTTCCCTCAGCCCCACCTTCTTCACCACCTCTTCACTCAGCCCCTCCTCCCTCAGCCCCTCCTCTCTCAACCCCTCTTCCCTCAGCCCTCCTTCCTCAGCCCCTCATCCCTCAGCTTCTCATCTCTTAGCCCCTCCTCCATCAGCCCCTCCTCCGTCAGCCCCTCCTCTCTCAGTCCCTCCTTCCTCAGCCCCTCCTCACACAGCCCTCCCTCTTTCAGCCCCTCTTCACAAAGCCATTCCTTCTTCAGCCCCTCCTCCCTCAGCCCCTCCTACCTCAGCCCCTCCTCCCTCAGCCCCTCCTCTTTTGATCCCTCCTGCTTCAGTCCCTCTTCCCTCATACCCTCCTCCCTTATACCCTCCTTACTCAGCCCCTCCTCCATCAGCCACTCCTCCCTCAGCCCCTCCGTCTTCACCCCCTCTTCCCTCAGCCCCTCCTCACTCAGCCCCTCCACCCTAAGCCCCTCCTCTCTCAGCCCTTGCTCACTCAGCCCCTCTTCCCTTAGTCCTTCCTTCCTCAGCCCCTCTTCTCTCAGCCGCTCCATTCTCAGCCGATCCTCTCTCAGCCCTTGCTCTCTCAGCCCTTGCTCGCTCAGCCTCTCTTCCCTTAGCGCCTCTTTCTTCAGCCCCTCCTCCCTCGGCCCCTCCTCCCTCTGCCCTCTTCCCTCAGCCCCTTCTCCCTCAGTCCCTCCTCCCTCAGCCCTTCCTCTCTCAGCCCCTCTTCCCTCTGCCCCTCCTTCTTCAGCCCCTCCTCCCTCAGCCCCTCCTTGCTCACCTCCTCCTCCCTCAGCCACTCTTTTTTTTGCTCCTCCTCCCTCAGCCATTCCTCTCTCAGCCCCTCCTCGCTCAGCCCTCTTCGCTCAGCCCGTCCTACGTCAGCCCTTCCTTCTTCAGCCCCTCCTCGCTCAGCCCCGCCTCTCTCAGCCCCTCCTCACTCAGCCCCTCTTCCCTCAGCCCTCCTCCCTCAGCATCTCCTTCTTAGGCCCCTCGTCCCTCAGCCCCTCCTCCCTCAGCCCCTCCTCCCTCAGCCAATCTTCCTTCAGCCCTTCCTCTTTCAGCCCCTCTTCCCTCAGCCCCTCCTTTCTCAGCCCCTCCTCCCTCAGCCCCTCCTCCCTCAGCCGCTCCTTTCGCAGCCGATCCTCTCTCAGCCCTTGCTCTCTCAGCCCTTGCTCGCTCAGCCTCTCTTCCCTTAGCGCCTCCTTCTTCAGCCCCTCCTCCCTCGGCCCCTCCTCCCTCAGCCCTCTTCCCTCAGCCCCTTCTCCCTCAGCCCCTCCTCCCTCAGCCCCTCCTTCCTCAGCCCCTGTTCCCTCAGCCAATCCCTTCTCAGCCGATCCTCTCTTAGCCCCTCTTTCCTCAGCCCCTATTTCCTCAGCCCCTCCTCCTCAGCCCCTCTTCCCTCAGCCCCTCCTTCCGCAGCCTCGCCTCGCTCAGCCATTCCTCCTTCAGCCTCTCCTACCTCAGCCCCTCCTCCCTCAGCCCTTCTTCCTCAGCCCCTCCTCCCTTACCCCCTCTTTTCTCAGCCCCTGCTGGCTCAGCCCCTCCTCGCTCAGCCCCTCCTCCCTCAGCCCCTACTTCCTCAGCCCCTGCTCCCTCAGCCCTTCTTCCTCAGCCCCTCCTTTCTCAGCCCCTCCTCTCTCAACTCGTCCTCTCCCAGCCCCTCCTTCCTGAGCTCCCCCTTCTTCAGCCCCTCCGCAATCAGCTCCTCCTTCTTCAGCCCCTCAGCCCCTCTCCGCTCAGCCCCTCCTCCCTCAGCCCCTCCTCGCTCAGCCCCTCCTTCCTTAGCCCCTCCTCGCTCAGCCCCTCCTCCTTCAGCCCCTCCTCCCTTACCCCCTCCTTTCTCAGCCCCTGCTTGCTCAGCCCCTCCTCGCTCAGCCCCTCCTCCCTCAGCCCCTCCTCGCTCAACCCCTCCTCCCTCAGCCTCTCCTCCCTCAGCCCCTCCTCTCTCAGCCCCTTCTCTTTCAGTCCCTCATCCCCCAGTCCCTCCTTCCTCAACCCCTCCTCCCTCAGCCCCTCTTTTCTCAGCAGCTCTTCTCTCAGCCGCTCCTCCCTCAGGCCCTCCTCCCTCAGCCCATCCTTTGTCAGCCCCTCCCCCCTCAGCTCTTCCTTCCTCAGCCCCTCCTCCCTCAGCCCCTCCTTTCTCAGCCCATCCTTCCTCAGCCCTTCCTCCCATAGCCTCTCCTCCTTCAGCCCCTCTTCTCTCAGCCCTTCCTCCCTCAGCCCCTCCTTTCTCAGCCCCTCCTCTTTCAGTTCCTCATCCCCCAGCCCCTCTTTCCTCAACCCCTCCTCCCTCAGCCCCTCTTTTCTCAGCAGCTCCTCTCTCAGCCCCTCCTCCCTCAGGCCCTCCTCCCTCAGCCCATCCTTTCTCAGCCCCTCCTCCCTCAGCCCTTCCTTCCTCAGCCCTTCATCTCTTAGCCTCTCCTACCACAGCCCCTCTTCTCTCAGCCCCTCCTCCCTCAGGCCCTCCTCCCTCAGCCCCTTATCTCTCAGCCCCTTTTCCCTCAGCCCCTCTTCGCTCAGCCCTTCCTTCCTCAGCCCCTCCTCCCTCATCCCCTCCTTTCTCAGCCACTCTTCCCTCAGCCCCTCCTTCCTCAGTCCTTCCTCCCGTAGCCTCTCCTCCCTCAGCCCCTCTTCTCTCAGCCCCTCCTCTTTCAGGCCCTCCTCACTCAGCCCCTCCTTCATCAGCCCTTCTTTCCTCAGCACCTCCTCCCTCAGCCCCTTCTTTCTCAGCCCTTCCTCCCTCAGCCCATCTTCCCCCAGCCCCTCCTTCCTCAGGCCCTCCTACCTCAGCCCCTCCTTTCTCAGCCGCTCCTCTCTCTGCCCCTCCTCCCTTAGGCCCTCCTCCCTAAGTCCATCCTCTCTCAGCCCCTCCTCCCTCAGCCCCTCTTCCCTCAGCCCTCTTTCCTCAGCCCCTCCTCCTTCAGCTTCTCCGCTCTCAACCCCTCCTCCGTTAGCCCTCCCTCCCTCAGCCCCTCTTCCCTCAGCCCCACCTCCCTCAGCTCTTCCTCGCTCATCCCCTCCTCCCTCAGCACCACCTTCTTCAGCCCCTGTTCCCTCAGCCCCTCCTCTCTCAGCCCGTCCTCTCTCAGCCTCTCCTTCCTGAGCCCCTGCTTCCTCTGCCCCTTCTCCCTTAGCCCCTCCTTACTCAGCGTCTCCGCCCTCAGCCCCTCCTCTCTCATTCCTTCCTCACTCAGCCCCTCTTTCCTTAGTCCCTCCTTCCTCAGTCCCTCCTCTCTCAGCCCTTCTTTCTTAAGCCCCTCCTCCCTTAAAAACTCCTCCCTCAGCCCCTCCTCCCTCAGCCACCTCTATCCTCAGCCCCTCCTCCCTCAGCGCCTCTTTCCTCAGCCCCTCCTCCCTCAGCCCCTCCACCCTCAGCCCCCCCTCACACAGCCCTCCCTGTCTCAGCCCCTTTTCCTCCTAATCCCTCAGCCGCTCCTTCTTCAGCCCCTCCACCCTCAGCCCCACCTCTCTCAGCCCCTCCTCGCTCAGCTCCTCTTCCCTCAGCCCCGCTTCCCTCAGCCCCTCCTCCCTCAGCCCCTCCTTCGTCAGCCCCTTTTCCCTCAGCCCCTCTTCACTCTGCCCCTCCTTCCTCGGCCCCTCCTCCCTTAGCCTCTCCTCCCTCAGCCCCTCCTCTCTCAGCCAGTCTTCCCTCAGCCCTTCCTCTTTCACCCCCTCTTCCCTCAGCCCCTCCTTTCTCAGCCCCTCCTCCCTCAGCCCCTCCTCGCTCAGCTCCTCCTCCCTCAGCAACTAACTCTTTTGCCCTCCTGCCTCAGCCCTTCCTCTCTCAGCCCCTCCTCGCTCAGGACCTCTTCCCTCAGCCCCACTTCCCTCAGCCCCTCCTCCCTCAGCCCCTCCTTCGTCAGCCCTTTTTCCCTCAGCCCCTCTTCCCTCTGCCCCTCCTTCCTCGGCCCCTCCTCCCGCAGCCTCTTCTCCCTCAGCCCCTCCTCCCTCAGCTCCTCTTCCCTCAGCCCTTCCTCTCTCAGCCCGTCTTCCCTCTGTCTTTCCTTCTTCACCCCTTCCTCCCTCAGCCCCTCCTCGCTCAGCTCCTCCTCTCTCAGCCACTCCCTCTTTTGCCCCTTCTCCCTCAGCCATTCCTCTCTCAGCCCCTCCTCGCTCAGCCCCTCTTCGCTCAGCCCGTCCTACCTCAGCCCCTCTTTCTTCAGCCCCTCCCCCCTCAGCCCCGCCTCTCTCAGCCCCTCCTCGCTCAGCCCGTCTTCCCTAAGCCCCTCCTCCCTCAGCATCTCCTTCTTAGGCCAATCCTCCCTCAGCCCCTCCTCGCTCAGCCCCTCTTCCCTAAGCCCCTCCTCCTTCAGCACCTCCTTCCTCAGCCCCTCCTCCCTTAGCCCCTCCTCGCTCAGCTTCTCCTCCCTCAGCCACTCCCTCTTCAGTCCCTCCTCCCTCAGCCCCTCCTCCCTCAGCACCTCTTTCCTCAGCCCATACACCCTCAGCCCCTCCTCCCTCAGCCTCTCCTCCCTCAGCCCCTTTTCCCTCAGCCCCTCTTCACTCTGCCCCTCCTTCCTCGGCCCCTCCTCCCTTAGCCACTCCTCCCTCAGCCCCTCCTCCTCAGCCCCTCTTCCCTCAGCCCTTCCTCTTTCAGCTCCTCTTCCCTCAGCTTCTTTTTTCTCAGCCCTTCCTCCCTCAGCCCCTCCTCGCTCAGCTCCTCCTCCCTTAGCAACTCCCTCTTTTGCCCCTCCTCTCTCAGCCCCTTCTCTTTCAGTCCCTCATCCCCCAGCCCCTCCTTCCTCAACCCCTCCTCCCTCAGCCCCTCTTTTCTCAGCAGCTCTTCTCTCAGCCGCTCCTCCCTCAGGCCCTCCTCCCTCAGCCCATCCTTTGTCAGCCCCTCCCCCCTCAGCTCTTCCTTCCTCAGCCCCTCCTCCCTCAGCCCCTCCTTTCTCAGCCCATCCTTCCTCAGCCCTTCCTCCCATAGCCTCTCCTCCTTCAGCCCCTCTTCTCTCAGCCCTTCCTCCCTCAGCCCCTCCTTTCTCAGCCCCTCCTCTTTCAGTTCCTCATCCCCCAGCCCCTCTTTCCTCAACCCCTCCTCCCTCAGCCCCTCTTTTCTCAGCAGCTCCTCTCTCAGCCCCTCCTCCCTCAGGCCCTCCTCCCTCAGCCACTCCTTTCCTCAGCCCCTCCTCCTTCAGCCCCTCCTCCCTCAGCGCCTCCTTACTCAGCCCCTTTTCAGACAGCCCCTCTTCCCTCAGCCCCTCCTTCCTCAGCCTTTCCTCCCTCAGCACCTCCTTCCTTAGCCCCTCCTCCCTCAGCCCCTCCTTCTCCAGCTCCGCCACCTTCAGAATCTTCTCTATCAGCCCGTCCTCTCTCAGCCCCTCCTTCCCCGGCGGCTCCTTCCTAAGCCCCTCCTCCCTAAGCCCCTTCTCCTTTGGCCCCTCCTTCCTCAGCCCTTTTTTCCTCAGCCCCTCTTTCCTCAGTCCCTCCTCCCTCAGCCTCTCCTCCCTCAGCCACTCCTCTCTCAGCCCCTCCTCCCTCAGCCAATCCTCCCTCAGCCTTTCCTCCCTCAGCACCTCCTCCCTTAGCCATTCCTCTCCAGCCCCTCCTCTCTCAGCCTCTTTTCCTAAGCCTCTCCTCACTCAGCCTCTCCTCCCTCAGCCACTCCTCTCTCAGCCCCTCCTCCCTCAGCCTTTCCTACCTGAGCCCCTCCTCCCTCAGCCCCTTCTCCTTCAGCCCCTCCTTCTTCTGCCCCGCCTCCTTCAGAACCTTCTTTATCAGCCCGTCCTCTCTCAGCCCCTCCTTCCCCGGCCGCTCCTTTCTCAGCCCCTCCTCGCTTAGCCCCTCTTCAATCTGCCCCTCCTCCCTTAACCCCCGCCTCCATCAGCCCCTCCTCCGTCAGTCCCTCCTCCCTCAGCGCCTCCTTACTCAGCCCCTTTTCCCTCAGCCCTCTTCCCTCAGCCCCTCCTCCTCAGCCTTTCTTCCCTAAGCACCTCCTTCCTCATCCCCTCCTCCCTCAGCCCCCTTTTTCCTAAGCCCCTTCTCCCTCAGTCCATCTTCCCTCAGCCCTTCCTACCTCAGCCCCTCCTCCCTCAGCCCTTCTTCCTCAGCCCCTCTTCCTTCACTCCCTCTTCCATCAGCTCCTCCACCCTCAGCTCCTTCTCCTTCAGCCCCTCCTTCCTCAGCCCCTCCTCCCTCAACACCTCCTCTCTCAGCCCCTCGTTCGCTCAGCCCATCCTCCCTCAGCCCCTCCTCGCTCAGCCCCTCCTCTCTCAGTCCTTCCTTCCTCAGCCCCTTCTCACTCAGCCACTCTTTCCCTAGCCCCTTCTCCTCAGTCCCTCCTCCCTCAGCCCCTCTTTCCTCAGCCCTTCCTCCCTCAGCACCTCCTTTCTTAGCCCCTTCTTCGTCAGCCCACGCTTTCCTCAGCAGCTCTCTCCTCAGCCCCTCCTCCCTCGGTCCCTCCTCCTTCAGAATCTCCTCCCTCAGTCCCTCTTTCCTCAGTTCTTCCTCCCTCAGCCGATTCTCCCTCAGCCCCTCCTCCCTCAGCCCCTCCTCCCTGAGCCTCTCCTCCCTCAGCCCCTCTTCCTTAAGTCCCGCTTCCCTCAGCCCCTCCTTCCTCAGCGCCTCCTCCGTCAGCCCCTCCTTTCTCAATTTCTCCTTTCTCAGCCCCTCCTCTCTCAGCACGTCCTCTCTCAGCGCTTCCTTCCTCAGTCCCTCCTTCCTCAGCCGCTCCTCCCTCAGCCCCTCTTCACTCATACCCTCCTCCCTCATCTACTCCTTTTTCAGCCAATCCTCCCTTAGCCCCTCCTCGCTCTGCTCTTCTTCCCTTAGCCCTCCTCGCTCTGCTCTTCTTCCCTTAGCCCCTAATTCCTCAGACCCTCCTCCCTCGGCCCCTCCTCCACCAGTCCCTCTTCACTCATACCCTCCTCCCTCATCTACTCCTCCTTCAGCCCCTCTTCCCTCAGTCCCTCCTCTCTCAGCCCTTCCTCGCTCACCCCCTTCTCCTTTTGCCCCTCTTTCATCAGCTAATCCTCCCTTAGCCCCTCCTCCCTCAGCCCCTCTTCCCTAAGTCCCTCCTTCCTCAGCCCCTCCTTCCTCAGCCACTCCTCCCTCAGCCCCTCCTTCGTCGGCCCCTCTTCCCTCAACCCCTCCTCCTTCATTCTCTCCTTCTTCAGCCCCTCCTCCCTCAGCCCCTCCTTTCTCAGCCCCTCCTCGCTCAGCCCCTCCTCCCACGGCCCTTTCTCTCTAAGCCCATCCTCCCACAGTCCCTCTTTCCTCAGCCCCTCCTCCCTCAGCCCTTCCCTCCTCAGCCCCTCCTCCTGCATACCCTCCTCCCTCATCCAGTTCTTCTTCAGTCCCACCTCCCTAAGCCCCTCCTCTCTCAGCCCGTCTTCGCTCAGCCCCTCTTCCCTTAGCTCCTCCTCCCTCAGCCCCTCCTCCCTCGGCCCCTCCGCCCTCAGTCCCTTCTCCCACAGCCCCTCCTCCCTCAGCCCCTCCTTCCTCAGCCCCTCCTCCCTCAGCTCCTTCTTTCTGAGCCCCTCCTTGCCAAGCGCCTCCTCACTCAGCCCCTCCTCCCTCAGCCCCTCCTCCCTCAGCCCCTCCTCTCTCAACTCTTCCTCACTCAGCCCTCTTCCCTTAGTCCCTCCTTCCTCAGCCCCTCCTCTCTCAGCACTTCCTCCTTCAGCCCCTTCTCCCTCAGCTCCTCGTCCCTTAGCCCCTCCACTCTCAGCCCCTCCTCCCTCAGCACCTCCTCTCTCAGCCCCTCCTCCCTCAGCCCCTCCTCCCTCAGTCCCTCTTCTCTCAGCTCCTCCTCTCTCAGCCCCTCCTCCCTCAGCCACTCCTCCCTCAGCCCCTCCTCCCTCAGCCCCTCCTCCCTCAGCCCCTCCTCCCTCAGCCCCTCCTCCCTAAGCCCCTCCTCCCTCAGTCTCTCCTCCCTCAGCCCTTCCTCTCTCAGACCCTCCTCCCTCAGCCCCTCCTCCCTCAGCCCCTCCTTCATCAGCCCTTCCTCCCTCAGCCCCTCCTCCCTCATCCCCTCCTCCCTTAGTCTCTCCTCCCTCAGCCCTCCCTCTCTCAGCCCCTCCTCCATCAGCCCCTCCTCCCTCAGCCCCTCCTCCTTTAGCCCCTCCTCCCTCATCCCCTCCTCCCTCAGACACTCCTCCTTCAGCCTCTCCTCCCTCATCCCCTCCTCCCTCAGTCTCTCCTCCCTCAGCCCCTCCTCTTTCAGTTCCTCCTCCCTCAGCCCCTCCTCCCTCAGCCCCTCCTCCCTCAGCCCCTCTTCCCTCAGCCCCTCCTCTCTCAGACCCTCCTCCCTCAGCCCCTCCTCCCTCAGCCCCTCCTCCCTCAGCCCCTCCTCCCTCAGCCCCTCCTTCCTCAGCCCCTCCTCCCTCAGCCCCTCCTCCCTCAGTCTCTCCTCCCTCAGCCCTTCCTCTCTCAGACCCTCTTCGCTCAGCCCCTCCTCCCTCAGCACCTCCTCCCTCAGCCCTTCCTCCCTCAGCCCTTCCTCCCTCAGCCCTCTTCCCTCAGTCCCTCCTCCCTCAGCCCCGCCTCCCTTAGCCCTTTCTCCCTCAGCCCTCTTCCCTCAGTCCCTCCTCCCTCAGACCCTCCTCCCTAAGCCCCTCCTCCCTCAGCTCCTCCTCCTTCAGCCCATCCTCCCTAAGTCTCTCCTCCCTCAGCCCTTCCTCCCTCAGCCCTTCCTCCCTCAGCCCCTCCTCCCTTAGCCCCTCCTTCCTCAGCTCCGCCTCCCTCAGCCCCTCCTCCCTTTGCCACTCCTCCCTCCGCCCCTCCCCCCTCAGTCCCTCCTCCCTCAGCCCCTCCTCCCTCAGCCCCTCCTCCCTCAGCCCCTCATCCCTCAGCCCCTCTTCCCTCAGCCCCTCCTCCCTCAACCCCTCCTCCTTCAGCCCCTCCTCTCTTAGCCCCTCCTCCTTGAGTTTCTCTTCCCTCAGTCCCTCCTCCATCAGCCCCGCCTCCCTCAGCCCATACTCCCTCCGTCCCTCCACCCTCAGTCCCGCCTCCCTCAGTCCCTCCTCCCTCAGTCCCTCCTCCCTCAGCCCCTCCGCCCTCAGCCCCTCCTCCTTCAGCCCCTCCTCCCTCAGTCCCTCCTCCCTCAGCCCTTCCTCCCTCAGCCCCTCCTCCCTCAGCCCTTCCTCCCTCAGCCCCTCCTCCCTCAGCCCCTCCTTCCTCAGCCCTTCTTCCCTCAGCGCCTCCTCCCTTAGCCCCTCCTCCCTCAGCCCCTCCTCTCTCAGTTCCTCCTCCCTCAGCCCCTCCTCCCTCAGCCCCTCCTCCCTCAGCCCTTCCTCCCTCAGCCCTTCCTTTCTCAGACCCTCTTCACTCAGCCCCTCCTCCCTCAGCACCTCCTCCCTCAGCCCTTCCTCACTCAGCCCTTTCTCCCTCAGCCCTCTTCCCTCAGTCCCTCCTCCCTCAGCCCCGCCTCCCTCAGCCCATACTCCCTCCGTCCCTCCACCCTCAGTCCCGCCTCCCTCAGTCCCTCCTCCCTCAGACCCTCCTCCCTCAGCCCCTCCGCCCTCAGCCCCTCCTCCTTCAGCCCCTCCTCCCTCAGTCCCTCCTCCCTCAGCCCCTCCTCCCTCAGCCCCTCCTCCCTCAGCCCTTCCTCCCTCAGCCCCTCCTCCCTTAGCCCCTCCTTCCTCAGCTCCGCCTCCCTCAGCCCCTCTTCCCTTTGCCACTCCTCCCTCCGCCCCTCCCCCCTCAGTCCCTCCCACCTCAGCCCCTCCTCCCTCAGCCCCTCCTCCCTCAGCCCCTCCTCCCTCAGCCCCTCTTCCCTCAGCCCCTCCTCCCTCAACCCCTCCTCCTTCAGCCACTCCTCCCTTAGCCCCTTCTCCTTGAGTTTCTCTTCCCTCAGTCCCTCCTCCATCAGCCCCGCTTCCCTCAGCCCCTCCTCCCTCAGTCCCTTCTCCCTCAGCTCCGCCTTCCTCAGATCCTCCTCCCTCAGCCCCTTTTCCTTCAGCCCCTCCTCCCTCCGCCCCTCCTCCCTCAATCCCTCCTCCCTCAGCCCCTCCTCCCTCAGCCCGTCCTCCCTCAGTCCCTCTTCCCTCAGCCCCTCCTCCCTTAGCCCCTTCTCCCTCCGCCCATTCTCCCTCAGTCCCTCCTCACTCAGCCCCTCTACCCTCGGCTCCTCCTCCCTCAGCCCCTCCTCCCTCAGCCCCTCCTCCCTCAGTCCCTCCTACCTCAGCCCCTTCTCCCTCAGTCCCTCCTCCCTCAGTCCCTCCTCCCTCAGCCCCTCCTCCCTCAGCCCCTCGTCCCTCAGCCCCTCCTCCCTCAGCCCCTCCTCCCTCAGCCCCTCCTCCCTCAGCCCCTCCTCCCTCAGTCCCTCCTCCCTCAGCCACTCCTCCCTCAGCCCCTCCTCTCTCAGTCCCTCCTCCCTCAGCCCCTCCTCACTCAGCCCCTCCTCCCTCAGCCCTTCTTCCCTCAGCCCTTCCTTTCTCAGACCCTCTTCCCCCAGCCCCTCCTCCCTCAGCACCTCCTCCCTCAGCCCTTCCTCCTTCAGCCCTTCCTCCCTCAGCCCTCTTCCCTCAGTCCCTCCTCCCTCAGCCCCTCCTCCCTTAGCCCCTCCTTCCTCAGCCCCTCCTCCCTCAGCTCCTCATCCCTTTGCCCCTCCTCCCTCAGCCCTTCCTCCCTCAGCCCCTCCTTCCTCAGCCCCTCCTTCCTAGGCCCCTCCTCCCTCAGCCCCTCCTCCCTCAGCCCCTCCTCCCTCAGCCGATTCTCCCTCAGCACCTCCTCCCTCAGCCCTTAATCCCTCAGCCCTTCCTCCCTCAGCCCTCTTCCCTCAGTCCCACCTCCCTCAGCCCCGGCTCCCTCAGCCCCTCCTCCCTCCGTCCCACCACCCTCAGCCCTGCCTCCCTCATTCCCTCCTCCCTCAGACCCTCCTCCCTCAGCTCCTCCTCTCTCAGCCCTTCTTCCCTCAGCCCCTCCTCCCTCAAACCCTCCTCCCTCAGCCCCTCCTCCCTCAGCCCCTCCTCCCTCGGCCCCTCCTCCCTCAGCTCATCGTCCCTCAGTCCCTCCTCCCTCAGCCCCTCCTCCCTCAGTCTCTCCTCCCTCAGTCCCTCTTCCCTCAGCTCCGCCTCCCTCAGCCCCTCCTCCCTCAGCCCCTCCTCCCTCCGCCCCTCCTCCCTCCGAACCTCCTCCCTCAGCCCGTTCCTCCCTCGGCGCCTCCTCCCTAAGCCCCTTCTCTTTCAGCCCCTCCTCCCTCAGCCCCTCCTCCCTCAGCCCCTCCTCCCTCAGCCCCTCCTCCCTCAGCCCCTCCTCCCTCAGCCCCTCCTCCCTCAGCCTCTCCTCCCTCAGCCCCTCCTTCCTCAGCCCTTCCTCCCTCAGCCCCTCCTCACTCAGCCCCTCCTCCCTCAGCCCCTTCTCCCTCAGCCCCTCCTCCCTCAGCCCCTCTACCCTCAGTCCCTCCTACCTCAGCCCCTCCTCCTTCAGTCCCTCCTCCCTCAGCCCC
>OX376372.1:126217126-126404722 GCA_947369275.1 Nemotelus nigrinus | reverse complement strand
GACTGAAGAAGGAGGGGCTGAGGGAGGAGGGGCTGAGGGAGGAGGGTCAAAGAGAGAAGGGGCTGAGGGAGGAGGGGCTGAGGGAGGAGGGGCTTAGGGAGGAGGGGCTGAGGGAGGAAGGGCTGAAAGAAGAGGGGCTGAAAGAGGAGGGGCTGAGGGAGGAGAGACTGAGGGCGGAGAGGATGAGGGAGGGGGGGCTGAGGGAGGAGTGTCTGAGGGAGGAATGGCTGAGGGAGGAGGGGCTGAGGGAGGAGGGGTGGAAAGAGGAGGGGCTGAAAGAAGAGGGGCTGAGGGAGGAGCGGCTGAGGGAGGAGAGACTGAGGGAGGAGGGGCTGAGGGAGGAGGGCTGAGGGAGGAGGGGCTGAGGGAGGAGGGGCTTAGGGAGGAGGGACTGAGGGAGGAGGGGCTGAGGGAGGAGAGGCTGAGGGTGGAGGGGCTGAGGCAGGAAAGGCTGAGGGAGGAGGGGCGGAGGGAGGAGGGGCTGAGGGAGGAGGGGCTAAAGGAGGAGGGGCTGAGAGAGGAGGGCTGAGGGAGGAGAGACTGAGGGAGGAGGGGATGAGGAGGATGGGCTGAGGGAGGAGAGGCGGAGGGAGGAGGGGCTGAGGGAGGAGAGGCTGAGGGTGGAGGGGCTGAGGGAGGAAAGGCTGAGGGAGGAGGGGCGGAGGGAGGAGGGGCTGAGGGAAGAGGTTCTGAGGGAGGAGGGGCTGAGGGAGGAGGGGCTGAGGGAGGAGAGACTGAGGGAGGAGGGGCTGAGGGAGGAGGGGCTGAGGGAGGAGGGGCTGAGGGAGGAGGGGCTTAGGGAGGAGGGGCTGAGGGAGGAGGGGCTGAGGGAGGAGAGGCTGAGGGTGGAGGGGCTGAGGGAGGAAAGGCTGAGGAGGAGGGGCGGAGGGAGGAGGGGCTGAGGGAAGAGGTTCTGAGGGAGGAGGGGCTGAGGGAGGAGGGGCTGAGGGAGGAGAGACTGAGGGAGGAGGGGATGAGGGAGGATGGGCTGAGGGAGGAGGGGCGGAGGGAGGAGGGGCTGAGGGAGGAGAGGCTGAGGGTGGAGGGGCTGAGGGAATAAAGGCTGAGGGAGGAGGGGCGGAGGGAGGAGGGGCTGAGGGAAGAGGTTCTGAGGGAGGAGGGGCTGAGGGAGGAGGGGCTGAGGGAGGAGAGACTGAGGGAGGAGGGGATGAGGGAGGATGGGCTGAGGGAGGAGGGGCGGAGGGAGGAGGGGCTGAGGGAGGAGAGGCTGAGGGTGGAGGGGCTGAGGGAGGAAAGGCTGAGGGAGGAGGGGCGGAGGGAGGAGGGGCTGAGGGAAGAGGTTCTGAGGGAGGAGGGGCTGAGGGAGGAGGGGCTGAGGGAGGAGAGACTGAGGGAGGAGGGGATGAGGGAGGATGGGCTGAGGGAGGAGGGGCGGAGGGAGGAGGGGCTGAGGGAGGAGAGGCTGAGGGTGGAGGGGCTGAGGGAGGAAAGGCTGAGGGAGGAGGGGCGGAGGGAGGAGGGGCTGAGGGAAGAGGTTCTGAGGGAGGAGGGGCTGAGGGAGGAGGGGCTGAGGGAGGAGAGGCTGAGGGTGGAGGGGCGGAGGGAGGAAAGGCTGAGGGAGGAGGGGCGGAGGGAGGAGGGGCTGAGGGAAGTTCTTCTGAGGGAGGAGGGGCTGAGGGAGGAGGGGCTGAGGGAGGAGAGACTGAGGGAGGAGGGGATGAGGGAGGATGGGCTGAGGGAGGAGGGGCGGAGGGAGGAGGGGCTGAGGGAGGAGAGGCTGAGGGTGGAGGGGCTGAGGGAGGAAAGGCTGAGGGAGGAGGGGTGGAGGGAGGAGGGGCTGAGGGAAGAGGTTCTGAGGGAGGAGAGGCTGAGGGAGGAGGGGCTGAGGGAGGAGAGACTGAGGGAGGAGGGGCTGAGGGAGGAGGGGCTGAGGGAGGAGGGTCTGAGAGAGGAAGGGCTGAGGGAGGAGGGGCTGAGGGAGGAGGGGCTGAGGGAGGAGGGGCTTAGGGAGGAGGGGCTGAGGGAGGAGGGGCTGAGGGAGGAGAGGCTGAGGGTGGAGGGGCTGAGGGAGGAAAGGCTGAGGGAGGAGGGGCGGAGGGAGGAGGGGCTGAGGGAAGAGGTTCTGAGGGAATAGGGGCTGAGGGAGGAGGGGCTGAGGGAGGAGAGACTGAGGGAGGAGGGGATGAGGGAGGATGGGCTGAGGGAGGAGATGCGGAGGGAGGAGGGGCTGAGGGAGGAGAGGCTGAGGGTGGAGGGGCTGAGGGAGGAAAGGCTGAGGGAGGAGGGGCGGAGGGAGGAGGGGCGGAGGGAGGAGGGGCTGAGGGAAGAGGTTCTGAGGGAGGAGGGGCTGAGGGAGGAGGGGCTGAGGGAGGAGAGGCTGAGGGTGGAGGGGCTGAGGGAGGAAAGGCTGAGGGAGGAGGGGCGGAGGGAGGAGGGGCTGAGGGAAGAGGTTCTGAGGGAGGAGGGGCTGAGGGAGGAGGGGCTGAGGGAGGAGAGACTGAGGGAGGAGGGGATGAGGGAGGATGGGCTGAGGGAGGAGGGGCGGAGGGAGGAGGGGCTGAGGGAGGAGAGGCTGAGGGAGGAGGGGCTGAGGGAGGAGAGACTGAGGGAGGAGCGGATGAGGGAGGATGGGCTGAGGGAGGAGGGGCGGAGGGAGGAGGGGCTGAGGGAGGAGAGGCTGAGGGAGGAGGGGCTGAGGGAGGAGAGACTGAGGGAGGAGGGGCTGAGGGAGGAGGGGCTGAGGGAGGAGGGGCTGAGGGAGGAGGGGCTTAGGGAGGAGGGTCTGAGGGAGGAGGGGCTGAGGGAGGAGAGGCTGAGGGTGGAGGGGCTGAGGGAGGAAAGGCTGAGGGAGGAGGGGCGGAGGGAGGAGGGGCTGAGGGAGGAGGGGCTAAAGGAGGAGGGGCTGAGAGAGGAAGGGCTGAGGGAGGAGAGACTGAGGGAGGAGGGGATGAGGGAGGATGGGCTGAGGGAGGAGGGGCTGAGGTAGGAGGGGCTGAAAGAGGAGGGGCTGAGGGAAGAGAGACTGAAGGAGGAGGGGCTGAGGGAGGAGGGGCTGAGGGAGGAGGGGCTGAGGGTGGAGGGGTTGGAGGGAGGAGGGGCTGAGGGAAGAGGGGCTGAGGGAGGAGGGTCAGAGAGAGGAGGGGCTGAGGGAAGAGAGATTGAGGAAGGAGGGGCTTAGGGAGGAGGGGCTGAGGGAGGAGGGTCTAAGAGAGGAGGGGCTGAGGGAGGAGGGGCTGAGGGAGGTGGGGCTGAGGGAGGAGGGGCTGAGGGAGGACGGGCTGAGGGAAGAGGTGCTGAGGGAGGAGGGTCTGAGAGAAGAAGGGCTGAGGGAGGAGAGACTGAGGGAGGAGGGGCTGAGGGAGGAGGGGCTGAGGGAGGAGGGGCTGAGGGATTAAGGGCTGAAAGAGGACGGGCTGAGGGAAGAGAGACTGAGGGAGGAGGGGCTGAGGGAGGAGGGGCTGAAGGAGGAGAGGCGGAGGAAGGAGGGGCTGAGGGAGGAGGGGCTGAGGGAGGAGGGGCTGAGGAAGGAGAGGCTGAGGAAAGAGGGGGCTGAAGGAGGAGTTTCTGAGGGAGGAGGGCTGAGGGAGGAGGGGCTGAGGGTGGAGGGGCGGAGGGAGGAGGGGCTGAGGGAGGAGGGGCGGATGGAGGAGAGACTCTAGGAGGAGGGGCTGAGGGAGGAGGGGATGAGGGAGGAGGGGCTAAGGGAGGAGCGTCTGAGGGAGGAAGGGCTGAAGAAGGAGGGGCTGAGGGAAGAGGTGCTGAGGGAGGAGGGTCTGAGAGAAGAAGGGCTGAGGGAGGAGCGACTGAGGGAGGAGGGGCTGAGGGAGGAGGGGCTGAGGGAGGAGGGGCTGAGGGATTAAGGGCTGAAAGAGGACGGGCTGAGGGAAGAGAGACTGAGGGAGGAGGGGCTGAGGGAGGAGGGGCTGAAGGAGGAGAGGCGGAGGAAGGAGGGGCTGAGGGAGGAGGGGCTGAGGGAGGAGGGGCTGAGGGAGGAGGCGCTGAGGAAGGAGGGGCTGAGGAAGGAGGGGCTGAAGGAGGAGGGGCTGAGGGAGGAGGGGCTGAGGGAGGAGGGGCTGAGGGTTGAGGGGTTGGAGGGAGGAGGGGCTGAGGGAGGAGGGGCTGAGGGAGGAGGGGTCAGAGAGAGGAGGGGCTGAGGGAAGAGAGATTGAGGAAGGAGGGGCTGAGGGAGGAGGGGCTGAGGGAGGAGGGGCTGAGGGAGGAGGGGCTGAAAGAGGAAGGGCTACGGGAGGAGGGGCTGAGGGACGAGGGGCTGAGGGAGGAGGAGCGGAGGAAGGAGGGGCTGAGGGAGGAGGGGATGGGGGAGGAGGGGCTGAGGAAGGAGGGGCTGAGGGAGTAGGGGCTGAAGGAGGAGGGACTGAGGGAGGAGGGGCTGAGGGAGGAGGGGCTGAGGGAGGAGGGTCAGAGAGAGGAGGGGCTGAGGGAAGAGATATTGAGGAAGGAGGGGCTGAGGGAGGAGGGGCTGAGGGAGGAGGGTCTAAGAGAGGAGGGGCTGAGGGAGGAGGGGCTGAGGGAGGTGGGGCTGAAAGAGGAGGGGCTGAGGGAGGAGAGACTGAGGGAGGAGGGGATGAGGGAGGAGGGGCTAAGGGAAGAGTGTCTGAGGGAGGAAGGGCTGAGGAAGGAGGGGCTGAGGGAAGAGGGGCTGAGGGAGGAGGGTCTGAGAGAAGAAGGGCTGAGGGAGGAGAGACTGAGGGAGGAAGGGCTGAGGGAGGAGGGGCTGAGGGAGGAGGGGCTGAGGGAGGAGGGGCTGAAAGAGGAGGGGCTGAGGGAGGAGAGACTGAGGGAGGAGGGGATGAGGGAGGAGGGGCTGAGGGAGGAGTGTCTGAGGGAGGAAGGGCTGAGGAAGGACGGGCTGAGGGAAGAGGGGCTGAGGGAGGAGGGTCTGAGAGAAGAAGGGCTGAGGGAGGAGAGACTGAGGGAAGAGGGGCTGAGGGAGGAGAAGCTGAGGGAGGAGGGGCTGAGGGAGGAGGGGCTGAAAGAGGAGGGGCTGAGGAAAGAGAGACTGAGGGAGGAGGGGCTGAGGGAGGAGGGGCTGAAGGAGGAGAGGCGGAGGAAGGAGGGACTGAGGGAGGAGGGGCTGAGGAAGGAGGGGCTGAGGAAGGAGGGGCTGAGGGAGGAGGGGCTGAAGGAGGAGGGGCTGAGGGAGGAGGGGCTGAGGGAGGAGAAGCTGAGGGTAGAGGGGCGGAGGGAAGAGGGGCTGAGGGAGGAGGGGCGGATGGAGGAGAGACTCAGGGATGAGGGGCTGAGGAAGGAGGGGATGAGGGAGGAGGGGCTGAGGGAGGAGTGTCTGAGGGAGGAAGGGCTGAAGAAGGAGGGACTGAGGGAGGAGGGGCTGAGGGAGGAGGGGCTGAGGGAGGAGGGTCTGAGAGAGGAAGGGCTGAGGGAGGAGAGACTGAGGGAGGAGGGGCTGAGGGAGGAGGGCTGAGGGAGGAGGGGCTGAGGGAGGAGAGGCTGAGGGTGGAGGGGCTGAGGGAGGAAAGGCTGAGGGAGGAGGGGCGGAGGGTGGAGAGGCTGAGGGTGGAGGGGCTGAGGGAGGAAAGGCTGAGGGAGGAGGGGCGGAGGGAGGAGGGGCTGAGGGAGGAGGGGCTGAGGGATAAGGGGCTGAGGGAGGAGGGGCTGAAGGAGGAGGGGCTGAGGGAGGAGGGGCTGAGGGAGGAAAGGCTGAGGGTGGAGGGGCTGAGGGAGGAGGGCTGAGGGAGAAGGGGCTGAAAGAGGAGGGACTGAGGGAAAGAGACTGAGGAAAAAGGGGCTGAGGGAGGAGAGGCTGAGGGAGGAGGGGCTGAGGGAGGAGGGGCTGAGGGAAGAGGGACTGAGGAAGGAGGGGCTGAGGGAGGAGGGGCTGAAGGAGGAGGGGCTGAGGGAGGAGGGGCTGAGGGAGGAGAGGCTGAGGGAGGAGGAGCTGAGGGAGGAGGGGCTGAGGGAGGAGGGGCGGAGGGAGGAGGGGCTGAAAGAGGAGGGGCTGAAGGAGGAGAGACTGAGGAAGGAGGGGATTAGGGAGGAGGGGCTGAGGGAGGAGTGTCTGAGGGAGGAAGGGCTGAGGAAGGAGGGGCTGAGGAAGGAGGGGCTGAGGAGGAGGGGCTGAGGGAGGAGGGTCTGAGAGAGGAAGGGCTGAGGGAGGAGAGACTGAGGGAGGAGGGGCTGAGGGAGGAGGGGCTGAGGGAAGAGGGGCTGAGGGAGGAGGGGCTGAGAGAGGAAGGGCTGAGGGAGGAGGGGCTGAGGGAGGAGGGGCTGAGGGAGGAGGGGCTGAGGGAGGAGGGGCTGAGGGAGGAGGGGCTGAGGGAGGAGGGGCTGAGGGAGGAGGGGCGGAGGGAGGAGGGGCTGAGGGAGGAGGGGCTGAGGGAGGAGGGGCTGAGGGAGGAGGGGCTGAGGAAGGAGGGGCTGAGGAAGGAGGGGCTGAGGGGTGAGGGGCTGAAGGAGGAGGGGCTGAGGGAGGAGGGGCTGAGGGAGGAGGGGCTGAGGGTGGAGGGGTTGGAGGGAGGAGGGGCTGAGGGAAGAGGGGCTGAGGGAGGAGGGTCAGAGAGAGGAGGGGCTGAGGGAAGAGAGATTGAGGAAGGAGGGGCTTAGGGAGGAGGGGCTGAGGGAGGAGGGTCTAAGAGAGGAGGGGCTGAGGGAGGAGGGGCTGAGGGAGGTGGGGCTGAGGGAGGACGGGCTGAGGGAGGACGGGCTGAAGGAGGAGGGGCTGAGGGAGGAGGGGCTGAGGGAGGAGGGGCTGAGGGTGGAGGGGCGGAGGGAGGAGGGACTGAGGGAGGAGGGGCGGATGGAGGAGAGACTCAGGGAGGAGGGGCTGAGGGAGGAGGGGATGTGGGAGGAGGGGCTGAGGGGGGAGCGTCTGAGGGAGGAAGGGCTGAAGAAGGAGGGGCTGAGGGAGGAAAGGCTGAGGGAGGAGGGGCTGAAGGAGGAGGTTCTGATAGAGGAAGGGCTGAGGGAGGAGAGACTGAGGGAGGAGGGGCTGAGGGAGGAGGGGCTGAGGGAGGAGGGGCTGAGGGAGGAGAGGCTGAGGGTATAGGGGCTGAGGGAGGAAAGGCTGAGGGAGGAGGGGCGGAGGGAGGAGGGGCTGAGGGAGGAGGGGCTGAAGGAGGAGGGGCTGAGAGAGGAAGGGCTGAGGGAGGAGAGACTGAGGGAGGAGGGGCTGAGGGAGGAGGGGCTGAGGGAGGAGGGGCTGAGAGAGGAAGGGCTGAGGGAGGAGGGGCTGAGGAAGAGAGACTGAGGGAGAAGGGGCTGAGGGAGGAGCGGCTGAGGGAGGAGGGGCTGAGTGAGGAGGGGCTGAGGGAGGAGGTGCTGAGGGAGGAGAGGCTGAGGTGGGAGGGGCTGAAAGAGGAGGGGCTGAGGGAGGAGAGACTGCGGAAGGAGGGGATGAGGGAGGCGGGGCTGAGGGAGGAGTGTCTGAGGGAGGAAGGGCTGAGGAAGGAGGGGCTGAGGGAAGAGGGGCTGGTGGAGGAGGGTCTGAGAGAAGAAGGGCTGAGAGAAGAGACTGAGGGAGGAGGAGCTGAGGGAGGAGGGGCTGAAGGAGGAGGGGCTGAGTGAGGAGGGGCTGAGGGAGGAGGGGCTGAAAGAGGAGGGGCTGAGGGAAGAGAGACTGAGGTAGGAGGGGCTGAGGGAGGAGGGGCTGAGGGAGGAGAGGCAGAGGAAGGAGGGGCTGAGGGAGGAGGGGCTGAGAAAGGAGGAGCTGAGGGAAGAGGGGCTGAGGGAGGAGGGTCTGAGAGAAGAAGGGCTGAGGGAGGAGGGACTGAGGGAGGAGGGGCTTAGGGAGGAGGGGCTGAGGGAGGAGGGGCTGAGGTAGGAGGGGCTGAAAGAGAAGGGGCTGAGGGAAGAGAGACTGAGGGAGGAGGGGCTGAGGGAGGAGGGGATGAGGGAGGAGGGGCTGAGGAAGGAGGGGCTGAGGGAGGAGGGGCTGAAGGAGGAGGGGCTGAGGGAGGAGGGGCTGAGGGAGGAGGGGCTGAGGGTGGAGGGGTTGGAGGGAGGAGGGGCTGAGGGAAGAGGGGCTGAGGGAGGAGGGTCAGAGAGAGGAGGGGCTGAGGGAAGAGAGATTGAGGAAGGAGGGGCTGAGGGAGGAGGGGCTGAGGGAGGAGGGTCTAAGAGAGGAGGGGCTGAGGGAGGAGGGGCTGAGGGAGGTGGGGCTGAGGGAGGAGGACCTGAGGGAGGAGGGGCTGAAGGAGGAGGGGCTGAGGGAGGAGGGGCTGAGGGAGGAGGGGCTGAGGGTGGAGGGGTGGAGGGAGGAGGGGCTGAGGGAGGAGGGGCGGATGGAGGAGAGACTCAGGGAGGAGGGGCTGAGGGAGGAGGGGATGAGGGAGGAGGGGCTGAGGGAGGAGCGTCTGAGGGAGGAAGGGCTGAAGAAGGAGGGGCTGAGTGAGGAGGGGCTGAGGGAGGAGGGGCTGAAGGAGGAGGTTCTGAGAGAGGAAGGGCTGAGGGAGGAGAGACAAAGGGAGGAGGGGCTGAGGGAGGAGGGGCTGAGGGAGGAGGGGCTGAGGGAGGAGAGGCTGAGGGTGAAGGGGCTGAGGGAGGAAAGGCTGAGCGAGGAGGGGCGGAGGGAGGAGGGGCTGAGGGAGGAGGGGCTGAGGGAGGAGAGGCTGAGAGAGGAAGGGCTGAGGGAGGAGAGACTGAAGGAGGAGGGGCTGAGGGAGGAGGGGCTGAGGGAGGAGGGGCTGAGAGAGGAAGGGCTGAGGGAGGAGGAGCTGAGGAAGAGAGACTGAGGGAGAAGGGGCTGAGGGAGGAGCGGCTGAGGGAGGAGGGGCTGAGTGAGGAGGGACTGAGGGAGGAGGTGCTGAGGGAGGAGGGGCTGAGGTGTGAGGGGCTGAAAGAGGAGGGGCTGAGGGAGGAGAGACTGAGGGAGGAGGGGATGAGAGAGGCGGGGCTGAGGGAGGAGTGTCTGAGGGAGGAAGGGCTGAGGAAGGAGGGGCTGAGGGAAGAGGGGCTGAGGGAGGAGGGTCTGAGAGAAGAAGGGCTGAGGGAGGAGACTGAGGGAGGAGGGGCTGAGGGAGGAGGGGCTGAAGGAGGAGGGGCTGAGTGAGGAGGGGCTGAGGGAGGAGGTGCTGAAAGAGGAGGGGCTGAGGGAAGAGAGACTGAGGGAGGAGGGGCTGAGGGAGGAGGGGCTGAGGGAGGAGAGGCGGAGGAAGGAGGGGCTGAGGGAGGAGGGGCTGAGGAAGGAGGGGCTGAAGGAAGAGGGGCTGAGGGAGGAGGGTCTGAGAGAAGGAGGGCTGAGGGAGGAGAGACTGAGGGAGGAGTGGCTGAGGGAGGAGGGGCTGAGGGAGGAGGGGCTGAGGGAGGAGGGGCTGAAAGAGGAGGGGCTGAGGGAAGAGAGACTGAGGGAGGAGGGGCTGAGGGAGGAGGGGCTGAGGGAGGAGGGGCGGAGGAAGGAGGGGCTGAGGGAGGAGGGGATGAGGGAAGAGGGGCTGAGGAAGGAGGGGCTGAGGGAGGAGGGGCTGAAGGAGGATGGTCTGAGGGAGGAGGGGCTGAGGGAGGAGGGGCTGAGGATGGAGGGGTGGACGGAGGAGGGGCTGAGGAAGGAAGGGCGGACGGAGGAGAGACTCAGGGAGGAGGAGCTGAGGGAGGAGGGTCAGAGAGAGGAGGGGCTGAGGGAAGTGAGATTGAGGAAGGAGGGACTGAGGAAGGAGGGGCTGAGGGAGGAAGGGCTGAGGGAGGAGGGTCTGAGAGAAGAAGGGCTGAGGGAGGAGAGACTGAGGGAAGAGGGGCTGAGGGAGGAGGGGCTGAGGGAGGAGGGGCTGAGGGAGGAGGGGCTGGTGGAGGAGGGGCTGAGGGAGGAGGGGCTGAGGGAGGAGGGGCTGAAAGAGGAGGGGCTGAGGGAGGAGAGACTGAGGGAGGAGGGGATGAGGGAGGAGGGGCTGAAGGAGGAGTGTCTGAGGGAGGAAGGGCTGAGGAAGGAGGGGCTGAGGGAAGAGGGGCTGAGGGAGGAGGGTCTGAGAGAAGAAGGGCTGAGGGAGGAGAGACTGAGGGAAGAGGGGCTCAGGGAGGAGGGGCTGAGGGAGGAGGGGCTGAGGGAGGAGGGGCTGAAAGAGGAGGGGCTGAGGGAAGAGAGACTGAGGGAAGAGGGGCTGAGGGAGGAGGGGCGGATGAAGGAGAGACTCAGGGATGAGGGGCTGAGGAAGGAGGGGAAGAGGGAGGAGGGGCTGAGGGAGGAGTGTCTGAGGGAGGAAGGGCTGAAGAAGGAGGGGCTGAGGGAGGAGGGGCTGAGGGAGGAGGGGCTGAAGGAGGAGGGGCTGAGGGAGGAGAAACTGAGGGAGGAGGGGCTGAGGGAGGAGGGGCTGAGGGAGGAGGGGCATAGGGAGGAGAGGTTGAGGGTGGAGGGGCTGAGGGAGGAAAGGCTGTGGGAGGAGGGGCGGAGGGAAGAGTGGCTGAGGGAGGAGGGGATGAGGGAGGAGAGGCTGAGGGAGGAGGGTCTGAGAGAGGAAGGGCTGATTGAGGAGAGACTGAGGGAGGAGGGGCTGAGGAAGGAGGGGCTGAGGGAGAAGGGGCTGAGGGAGGACGGGCTGAGGGAGGAGGGGCTGAGGGAGGAGGGGCGGAGGGAGGAGGAGCTGAGAGAGGATGAACTGAGGGAGGCGGAGCTGAGGGAGGAGGGACTGAGGGAGGAGGGGCTGAGGGAGGAGAGACTCAGGGAGGAGGGGCTGAGGGAGGAGGGTCAGAGAGAGGAGGGGCTGAGGAAAGAGAGACTGAGGGAGGAGGGGCTGAGGAAGGAGGGGCTGAGGGAGGAGAGACTCAGGGAGGAGGGGCTGAGGGAGGAGGGTCAGAGAGAGGAGGGGCTGAAGGAAGAGAGACTGAGGGAGGAGGGGCTGAGGGAGAAGGGGCTGAGGGAGGAGGGGCTGAGCGAGGTGGGGCTGAGGGAGGAGACACTGATGGAGGAGGGGCTGAGGGAGGAGGGACTGAGGGAGGAGGGGCTGAGGGAGGAGGGGCTGAGGGAGGAGGGGCTGAGGGAGGAGGGTCTGAGGGAGGAGGGACTGAGGGAGGCGGGGTTGAGGGTGGAGGGAAAGAGGGAGGAGAGGCTGAGGGAGGTGGGGCTGAGGGAGAAGGGGCTGAGGAAAGAGGGTCTGAGAAAGGAAGGGCTGAGGGAAGAAGGGCTGAGGAAGGAGGGGCTGAGGGAATAGGGGCTGAGGGAGGAGGGACAGAGGGAGGAGGGGCTGAGGGAGGAGGGGCTGTAAGAGGAGGGGCTGAGGGCGGAGTGGCGGAGGGAGGAGGCGCTGAGGGAGGAGGAACTGAAGGAGGAGGGGCTGAAGGAGGAGGGGCTGAGGGAGGATGGTCTGAGAGAGGGAGGGCTGAGGGAGGAGAGACTGAGGGAGGAGGGGCTGAGGGAGGAGGGGCTGAGGGAGGAGGCGCTGAGGGAGGAGGGACTGAGGGAGGAGGGGCTGAGGGAGGAGGAGCTGAGGGAGGAGGGGCTGAGGGAGGAGGGGCTGAGGGTGGAGGGGCTGAGGGAGGAGGGGCTGAGTGAGAAAGGGCTGAGGAAGGAGGGGCTGAGGGAGGAGGGGCTGTGGGAGGAGGGGCTGAGGGAGGAGGGCTGACAAAGGAGGGGCTGATTGAGGAAGGGCTGATAGAGGAGGGGCTGTGAGAGGAAGGGCTGAGGGAGGAGAGACTGAGGAAGGAGGGGATTAGGGAGGAGGGGCTGAGGGAGGAAGGGCTGAGGAAGGAAGGGCTAAGGGAGGAGGGGCTGAGGGAGGTGGGGCTGAGGGAGGAGGGGCTGAGGGAGGAGGGGCTGAGGGAGGAGGGGCTGAGGGAGGAGGGGCTGAAAGAGAAGGGGCTGAGGGAGGAAAGGCGGAGGGAGGAGGCACTGAGGGAGGAGGGGCTGAAGGAGGAGGGGCTGAGGGAGGAGGGGCTGAGGGAGGAGGAGCTGAGGGAGAAAGGGCTGAGGAAGGAGGGGCTGAGGCAGGAGGGGCTGAGGGAGGAGGAGCTGAGGGAGGAGGGGCTTAAAGAGGAGGCGCTGAGGGAGGAGTAGCGGAGGGAGGAGGCGCTGAGGGAGGAGGAACTGAAGGAGGAGGGGCTGAAGGAGGAGGGCTTTAGGGAGCATGTTTTGAGAGAGGGAGGGCTGAGTGAGGAGAGACTGAGGGAGGAGGGGCTGAGGGAGGAGGGGCTGAGGGAGGAGGGGCTGAGGGAGGAGGGGCTGAGGGAGGAGGGACTGAGGGAGGAGGGGCTGAGGGAGGAGGGGCTGAGGGAGGAGGGGCTGAGGGAGGAGGGGCTAAGGGAGGGGGGGCTGAGGGAGGAGGGGCTGAAGGAGGAGGGGATGAGGGAGGAGGGGCTGAAGGAGGAGGGGCTGAGGGAGGAGGGGCTGAGGGAGGAGGTGCTGAGAGAGGAAGGGCTGAGGGAGGAGGGGCTGAGGGAGGAGGGAATGAGGGAGGAGGGGCTGAGGGAAGAGAGACTGAGGGAGGAGGGGCTGAGGGAGGAGGGGCTGAAGGAGGAGAGGCGGAGGAAGGAGGGGCTGAGGGAGGAGGGGCTGAGGGAGGAGGGGCTGAGGGAGGAGGGGCTGAGGGAGGAGGGGCTGAAGGAGGAGGGGCGGAGGGAGGAGGGGCTGAGGGAGGAGGGGCGGATGGAGAAGAGACTCAGGGAGGAGGGGCTGAGGGAGGAGGGTCAGAGAGAGGAGGGGCTGAGGGAAGAGAGATTGAGGAAGGAGGGGCTGAGGGAGGAGGGGCTGAGGGAGGAGGGGCTGAGGGAGGAGGGGCTGAAAGAGGAGGGGCTGAGGGAAAAGAGACTGAGGGAGGAGGGGCTGAGGGAGGAGGGGCTGAAGGAGAAGAGGCGGAGGAAGGAGGGGCTGAGGGAGGAGAAGCTGAGGAAGGAGGGGCTGAGGAAGGAGGGGCTGAGGGAGGAGGGGCTGAAGGAGGAGGGGCTGAGGGAGGAGGGGCTGAGGGAGGAGGGGCTGAGGGTAGAGGGGCGGAGGGAAGAGGGTCTGAGAGAGGAAGTTCTGAGGGAGGAGAGACTGAGGGAGGAGGGGCTGAGGGAGGAGGGGCTGAGGGAGGAGGGGCTGAGGGAGGAGGGGCTGAAAGATAAGGGGCTGAGGGCGGAGTGTCTGAGGGAGGAAGGGCTGAGAGAGGAGGGGCTGAGGAAGGAGGGGATGAGGGAGGAGGGGCTGAGGGAGGAGTGTCTGAGGGAGGAAGGGCTGAAGAAGGAGGGGCTGAGGGAGGAGAGACTGAGGGAGGAGGGGCTGAGGGATGAGGGGCTGAGGAAGGAGGGGAAGAGGGAGGAGGGGCTGAGGGAGGAGTGTCTGAGGGAGGAAGGGCTGAAGAAGGAGGGGCTGAGGGAGGAGGGGCTGAGGGAGGAGGGACTGAGGGAGGAGGGTCTAAGAGAGGAAGGGCTGAGGGAGGAGAGACTGAGGGAGGAGGGGCTGAGGGAGGAGGGGCTGAGGGAGGAGGGGCATAGGGAGGAGAGGCTGAGGGTGGAGGGGCTGAGGGAGGAAAGGCTGAGGGAGGAGGGGTGGAGGGAAGAGGGGCTGAGGGAGGAGGGGCGGATGGAGGAGAGACTCAGGGATGAGGGGCTGAGGAAGGAGGGGATGAGGGAGGAGGGGCTGAGGGAGGAGTGTCTGAGGGAGGAAGGGCTGAAGAAGGAGGGGCTGAGGGAGGAGGGGCTGAGGGAGGAGGGGCTGAGGGAGGAGGGGCTGAGGGAGGAGGGTCTGAGAGAGGAAGTTCTGAGTTAGGAGAGACTGAGGGAGGAGGGGCTGAGGGAGGAGGGGCTGAGGGAGGAGGGGCTGAGGGAGGAGGGGCTGAAAGATAAGGGGCTGAGGGCGGAGTGTCTGAGGGAAGAAGGGCTGAGGGAGGAGGGGCTGAGGAAGGAGGGGATGAGGGAGGAGGGGCTGAGGGAGGAGTGTCTGAGGGAGGAAGGGCTGAAGAAGGAGGGGCTGAGGGAGGAGAGACTGAGGGAGGAGGGGCTGAGGGAGGAGGGGCTGAGGGAGGAGGGGCTGAGAGAGGAAGGGCTGAGGGAGGAGAGACTGAGGGAGGAGGGGATGAGGGAGGAGGGGCTGAGGGAGGAGGGGCTGAGGGAAGAGGGGCTGAGGGAGGAGGGGCTGAAAGATAAGGAGCTGAGGGAGGAGTGTCTGAGGGAGGAAATGCTGAGGGAGGAGGGGCTGAGGAAGGAGGGGATGAGGGAGGAGGGGCTGAGGGAGGAGTGTCTGAGGGAGGAAGGGCTGAAGAAGGAGGGGCTGAGGGAGGAGAGACTGAGGGAGGAGGGACTGAGGGAGGAGGGGCTGAGGGAGGAGGGACTGAGAGAGGAAGGGCTGAGGGAGGAGAGACTGAGGGAGGAGGGGCTGAGGGAGGAGGGGCTGAGGAAGGAGGGGATGAGGGAGGAGGGGCTGAGGGAGGAGTGTCTGAGGGAGGAAGGGCTGTAGAAGGAGGGGCTGAGGGAGGAGAGACTGAGGGAGGAGGGGCTGAGGGAGGAGGGGCTGAGGGAGGAGGGGCTGAGAGAGGAAGGGCTGAGGGAGGAGAGACTGAGGGAGGAGGGGATGAGGGAGGAGGGGCTGAGGGAGGAGGGGCTGAGGGAGGAGGGGCTGAGGGAGGAGGGGCTGAGGGTGGAGGGGCGGAGGGAAGAGGGGCTGAGGGAGGAGGGGCGGATGGAGGAGAGACTCAGGGATGAGGGGCTGAGGAAGGAGGGGATGAGGGAGAAGGGGCTGAGGGAGGAGTGTCTGAGGGAAGAAGGGCTGAAGAAGGAGTGGCTGAGGGAGGAGGGGCTGAGGGAGGAGGGGCTGAGGGAGGAGGGTCTGAGAGAGGAAGGGCTGAGGGAGGAGAGACTGAGGGAGGAGGGGCTGAGGGAGGAGGGGCTGAGGAAGGAGGGGATGAGGGAGGAGGGGCTGAGGGAGGAGTGTCTGAGGGAGGAAGGGCTGTAAAAGGAGGGGCTGAGGGAGGAGAGACTGAGGGAGGAGGGGCTGAGGGAGGAGGGGCTGAGGGAGGAGGGGCTGAAAAGGAAGGGCTGAGGGAGGAGAGACTGAGGGAGGAGGGTCTGAGAGAGGAAGGGCTGAGGGAGGAGGGGCTGAGGAAGGAGGGGATGAGGGAGGAGGGGCTGAGGGAGGAGTGTCTGAGGGAGGAAGGGCTGTAAAAGGAGGGGCTGAGGGAGGAGAGACTGAGGGAGGAGGGGCTGAGGGAGGAGGGGCTGAGGGAGGAGGGGCTGAAAAGGAAGGGCTGAGGGAGGAGAGACTGAGGGAGGAGGGTCTGAGAGAGGAAGGGCTGAGGGAGGAGAGACTGAGAAAGGAGGGGCTGAGGGAGGAGGGGCTGAGGGAGGAGGGGCTGAGGGAGGAGAGGCTGAGGGAAAAGGGGCTGAGGGAGGAGAGGCTGAGGAAGGAGGGGCTGAGGGAGGAAGGGCTGAGGGAGGAGGGACTGAGGAAGGAAAGGCTGAGGGAGGAGGGGCTGAAGGAGGAGGGGCTGAGGGAGGAGGGGCTGAGGGAGGAGGGGCTGAGGGAGGAGGGGCTGAAAGAGGAGGGGCTGAGGGAGGAGTAGCGGAGGGAGGAGGCGCTGAGGGAGGAGGAACTGAAGGAGGAGTGGCGGAGGGAGGAGGCGCTGAGGGAGGAGGGGCTGAAGGAGGAGGGGCTGAGGGAGGAGGGGCTGATGGAGGAGGAGCTGAGGGAGAAAGGGCTGAGGAAGGAGGGGCTGAGGGAGGAGAGACTGAGGGAGGAGGGGCTGAGGGAGGAGGGGCTGAGGGAGGAGGGGCTGAGGGAGGAGGGGCTGAGGGAGGAGGGGCTGAGGGAGGAGGGACTGAGGGAGGAGGGGCTGAGGGAGGGAGGGCTGAGGGAGGAGGGGCTGAGGGAGGAGGGGCTGAGGGAGGAGGGGCTGAGGGAGGAGGGGCTGAAGGAGGAGGGGGTGAGGGAGGAGGGGCTAAAGTAGGAGGAGCTGAGGGAGGAGGGGCTGAGGGAGGAGGTGCTGAGAGAGGAAGGGCTGAGGGAGGTGGGGCTGAGGGAGGAGGGAATGAGGGAGGAGGGGCTGAGGGAAGAGAGACTGAGGGAGGAGGGGCTGAGGGAGGAGGGGCTGAAGGAGGAGAGGCGGAGGAAGGAGGGGATGAGGGAGGAGGGGCTGAGGGAGGAGGGGCTGAGGGAATAAGGGCTGAGGGATAAGGGGCTGAGGGAGGAGGGGCGGAGGGAGAAGGGGCTGAAGGAGGAGGGGCGGAGGGAGGAGGGGCTGAGGGAGGAGGGGCGGATGCAGAAGAGACTCAGGGAGGAGGGGCTGAGGGAGGAGGGGCTGAGGGAGGAGGGGCTGAGGGAGGAGGGTCTAAGAGAGGAGGGGCTGAGGGAGGAGGGGCTGAGGGAGGAGTGTCTGAGGGAGGAAGGGCTGAAGAAGGAGCGGCTGAGGGAGGAGGGGCTGAGGGAGGAGGGGCTGAGGGAGGAGGGGCTGAGGGAGGAGGGTCTGAGAGAGGAAGGGCTGAGGGAGGAGAGACTGAGGGAGGAGGGGCTGAGGGAGGAGGGGCTGAGCGAAGAGGGGCTGAGGGAGGAGAGGCATAGGGTGGAGGGGCTGAGGGAGGAAAAGCTGAGGGAGGAGGGGCGGAGGGAGGAGGGGCTGAGGGAAGAGGGGCTAAAGGAGGAGGGGCTGAGGGAGGAAGGGCTGAGGGAGGAGAGACTGAAGGAGGAGGGGATGAGGGAGGAGGGGCTGAGGGAGGAGGGGCTGAGGGAATAAGGGCTGAGGGATAAGGGGCTGAGGGAGGAGGGGCGGAGGGAGAAGGGGCCGAAAGAGGAGGGGCTGAGGGAAGAGAGACTGAGGGAAAAGGGGATCAGGGAGGAGGGGCTGAGGGAGGAGGGGCTGAGGGAGGAGGGGCTGAGCGAGGAAAGGCTGAGGGTGGAGGGGCTGAGGGAGGAGGGCTGAGGGAGGAGGGGCCGAAAGAGGAGGGGCTGAGGGAAGAGAGACTGAGGGAAAAGGGGCTCAGGGAGGAGGGGCTGAGGGAGGAGGGGCTGAGGGAGGAGGGGCTGAGGGAGGAGGGGCTGAGGAAGGAGGGGCTGAGGGAGGAGGGGCGGAGGGAGGAGGGGCTGAAAGAGGAGGGGCTGAGGGAGGAGAGACTGAGGGACGAAGGGATGAGGGAGGAGGGGCTGAGGGAGGAGTGTCTGAGGGAGGAAGGGCTGAGGAAGGAGAAGCTGAGGGAGGAGGGGCTGAGGGAGGAGGGGCTGAGGGAGGAGGGTCTGAGAAAGGAAGGGCTGAGGGAGGAGAGACTGAGGGAGGAGGGGCTGAGGGAGGAGGGGCTGAGGGAGGAAGGGCTGAAGAAGGAGCGGCTGAGGGAGGAGGGACTGAGGGAGGAGGGGCTGAGGGAGGAGGGGCTGAGGGAGGAGGGTCTGAGAGAGGAAGGGCTGAGGGAGGAGAGACTGAGGGAGGAGGGGCTGAGGGAGGAGGGGCTGAGGGAAGAGGGGCTGAGGGAGGAGAGGCAAAGGGTGGAGGGGCTGAGGGAGGAAAGGCTGACGGAGGAGGGGCGGAGGGAGGAGGGGCTGAGGGAAGAGGGGCTAAAGGAGGAAGGGCTGAGAAAGGAAGGGCTGAGGGAGGAGAGACTGAGGGAGGAGGGGATGAGCGAGGAAAGGCTGAGGGTGGAGGGGCTGAGGGAGGAGGACTGAGGGAGGAGAGACTGAGGGAGGAGGGGCTGAGGGAGGAGGGGCTGAGGAAAGAGGGGCTGAGGGAGGAGAGGCATAGGGTGGAGGGGCTGAGGGAGGAAAGGCTGAGGGAGGAGGGGCGGAGGGAGGAGGGGCTGAGGGAAGAGGGGCTAAAGGAGGAGGGGCTGAGAGAGGAAGGGCTGAGGGAGGAGAGACTGAGGGAGGAGGGAATGAGGGAGGAGATGCTGAGGGAGGAGGGGCTGAGGGATAAGGGGCTGAGGGAGGAGGGGCGGAGGGAGGAGGGGCCGTAAGAGGAGGGGCTGAGGGAAGAGAGACTGAGGGAAAAGGGGCTCAGGGAGGAGGGGCTGAGGGAGGAGGGGCTGAGGGAGGAGGGGCTGAGGGAGGAGGGGCTGAGCGAGGAAAGGCTGAGGGTGGAGGGGCTGAGGGAGGAGGGCTGAGGGAGGAGGGGCCGAAAGAGGAGGGGCTGAGGGAAGAGAGACTGAGGGAAAAGGGGCTCAGGGAGGATGGGCTGAGGGAGGAGGGGCTGAGGGAGGAGGCGCTGAGGGAGGAGGGGCTGAGGGAGGAGGGGCTGAGGGAGGAGGGGCGGAGGGAGGAGGGGCTGAAAGAGGAGGGGCTGAGGGAGGAGAGACTGAGGGAGGAGGGGATGAGGGGGGAGGGGCTGAGGGAGGAGTGTCTGAGGGAGGAAGGGCTGAGGAAGGAGAAGCTGAGGGAGGAGGGGCTGAGGGAGGAGGGGCTGAGGGAGGAGGGTCTGAGAAAGGAAGGCTGAGGGAGGAGAGACTGAGGGAGGAGGGGCTGAGGGAGGAAGGGCTGAGGGAGGAAGGGCTGAAGAAGGAGCGGCTGAGGGAGGAGGGGCTGAGGGAGGAGTGTCTGAGGGAGGAAGGGCTGAAGAAGGAGCGGCTGAGGGAGGAGGGGCTGAGGGAGGAGGGGCTGAGGGAGGAGGGGCTGAGGGAGGAGGGTCTGAGAGAGGGAGGGCTGAGGGAGGAGAGACTGAGGGAGGAGGGGCTGAGGGAGGAGGGGCTGAGGGAAGAGGGGCTGAGGGAGGAGAGGCATAAGGTGGAGGGGCTGAGGGAGGAAAGGCTGAGGGAGGAGGGGCGGAGGGAGGAGGGGCTGAGGGAAGAGGGGCTAAAGGAGGAGGGGCTGAGAGAGGAAGGGCTGAGGGAGGAGAGACTGAGGGAGGAGGGGATGAGCGAGGAAAGGCTGAGGGTGGAGGGGCTGAGGGAGGAGGGCTGAGGGAGGAGGGGCCAAAAGAGGAGGGGCTGAGAGAAGAGAGACTGAGCGAAAAGGGGCTCAGGGAGGAGGGGCTGAGGGAGGAGGGGCTGAGGGAGGAGGGGCTGAGCGAGGAAAGGCTGAGGGTGGAGGGGCTGAGGGAGGAGGGCTGAGGGAGGAGGGGCCGAAAGAGGAGGGGCTGAGGGAAGAGAGACTGAGGGAAAAGGGGCTCAGGGAGGAGGGGCTGAGGGAGGAGGGGCTGAGGGAGGAGGGGTTGAGGGAGGAGGGGCTGAGGGAGGAGGGGCTGAGGGAGGAGGGGCTGAGGGAGGAGGGGCTGAGGGAGGAGGGGCGGAGGGAGGAGGGGCTGAAAGAGGAGGGGCTGAGGGAGGAGAGACTGAGGGAGGAGGGGATGAGGGAGGAGGGGCTGAGGGAAGAGTGTCTGAGGGAGGAAGGGCTGAGGAAGGAGAAGCTGAGGGAGGAGGGGCTGAGGGAAGAGGGGCTGAGGGAGGAGGGTCTGAGAAAGGAACGGCTGAGGGAGGAGAGACTGAGGGAGGAGGGGCTGAGGGAGGAGGGGCTGAGGGAGGAGGGGCTGAGGGAGGAGGGGCTGAGAGAGGAAGGGCTGAGGGAGGAGAGACTGCGGGAGGAGGGGATGAGGAAGGAGGGGCTGAGGGAGGACTGGCTGAGGTAGGAGGGGCTGAGGGAGGAGGGGCCGAGGGAGGAGGGGCTGAGGGAGGAGGGGCTGAGGGAGGAGGGGCTGAGGGAGGAGGGGCTGAGGGAGGAGGGGCTGAGGGAGGAAAGGCTGAGGGTGGAGGGGCTGAGGGAGGAGGGGCTGAGGGAGGAGGGGCTGAGGGAGGAGGGGCTTAGGGAGGAGGGGCTGAGGGAGGAGGGACCGAGGGAGGAGGGGCTGAGGGAGGAGGGCCTGAGGAAGAGAGACTGAGTGAGAAGGGGCTGAGAGAGGAGGGGCTGAGGGAGGAGGAACTGAGGGATGAGGGTCTGAGAGAGGAAGGGCTGAGGGAGGAGAGACTGAGAGAGGAGGGGCTGAGGGAGGAGGGGCTGAGAAAGGAGGGGCTGAGGGAGGAGAGGCTGAGGGTGGAGGGGCTGAGGGAGGAAAGGCTGAGGGAGAAGGGGCGGAGGGAGGAGGGGCTGAGGAAGGAGGGGCTGAGGGAGGAGGGGCTGAGAGAGGAAGGGCTGAGGCAGGAGAGACTGAGGGAAGAGAGGCGGAGGGAGGAGGGGCTGAGGGAGGAGAAGCTGAGGAAGGAGGGGCTGAGGGAGGAAAGGCTGAGGGAGGAGGTGCTGAGGGAGGAGGGGCTGAGGGAGGAGAAGCTGAAAGAGGAGGGGCTGAGGGAGGAGAGACTGAGGGAGGAGGGGATGAGGAGGAGGGGCTGAGGGAGGAGTGTCTGAGGGAGGAAGGGCTGAGGAAGGAGGCGCTGAGGGAAGAGGGGCTGAGGGAGGAGGGTCTGAGAGAAGAAGGGCTGAGGGAGGAGAGACTGAGGGAGGAGGAACTCAGGGAGGAGGGGCTGAGGGAGGAGGGGCTGAGAGAGGAGGGGCTGAAGGAGGAGGGGCTGAGGGAGGAGGGGCTGAGGGAGGAGGGATTGAGAGTGGAGGGGCGGAGGGAGGAGGGGCTGAGGGAGGAGGGGCGGATGGAGAAGAGACTCAGGGAGGAGGGGCTGAGGGAGGAGGGTCAGAGAGAGGAGGGGCTGAGGGAAGAGAGATTGAGGAAGGAGGGGCTGAGGGAGGAGGAGCTGAAGGAGGAGGGTCTAAGAGAGGAGGGGCTGAGGGAGGAGGGGCTGAGGGAGGAGGGGCTGAGGGAGGAGGGCCTGAGGGAGGAGGGACTGAGGGAGGAGGGGCTGAGGGAGGAGGGGCTGAGGGAGGAGGGGCTGAGGGAGGAGGTGCTGAAAGAGGAGGGGCTGAAAGAGGAGAAGCTGAGGGAGGAGGGGCTGAGGGAGGAGGGGCTGAGGGAATAGGGGCTGAGGGAGGAGGGGCTGAAAGAGGAGGGGCTGAAAGAGGAGGGGCTGAGGGAGGAGAGACTGAGGGATAAGGGGATGATGGAGGAGGCGATGAGGGGATGAGGGAGGAGGGGCTGAAAGAGGAGGGGCTGAAAGAGGAGAAGCTGAGGGAGGAGGGGCTGAGGGAGGAGGAGCTGAGGGAAGAGGGTCTAAGAGAGGAGGGGCTGAGGGAGGAGGGGCTGAGGGAGGAGGGGCTGAGGGCGGAGGGGATGAGGGAGGAGGGGCTGAGGGAGGAATGTCTGAGGGATGCAGGGCTGAGGAAGGAGGGGCTGAGGGAGGAGGGTCTGAGGGAGGAGGGGCTGAGAGAGGAGGGTCTGAGAGAGGAGGGGCTGAGGGAGGAGGGGCTGAGGGAGGAGGGGCTGAGGGAATAGGTGCTGAGGGAGGAGGGGCTGAAAGAGGAGGGGCTGAGGGAGGAGAGACTGAGGGAGGAGGGGATGATGGAGGAGGGGATGAGGGGATTAGGGAGGAGGGGCTGAAGGGAGAGTGTCTGAAGGAGGAGGGGATGAGGGAGGAGGGGCTGAAGGAAGAGGGGCTTAGGGAGGAGGGGCTGAGGGAGGAGGTGCTGAGAGAGGAAGGGCTGAGGGAGGAGGGGCTGAGGGAGGAGGGGATGAGGGAGGAGGGGCTGAGGGAGGAGTGTCTGAGGGAGGAAGGGCTGAGGATGAGGGGCTGAGGGAGGAGGGGCTGAGGGAGGAGGGGCTAAGGGAGGAGGGTCTGAGAGAAAAAGGGCTGAGGGAGGAGAGACTGAGGGAGGAGGGGCTGAGGGAGGAGGGGCTGAGGGAGTAGGAGCTGAGGGAGGAGGGGCTGAGGGAGGAGGGGCTAAGGGAGGAGGGTCTGAGAGAAAAAGGGCTGAGGCAGGAGAGACTGAAGGAGGAGGGGCTGAGGGAGGAGAGGCTGAGGGAGTAGGAGCTGAGGGAGGAGGGGCTGAGGGAGGATGGGCTGAAAGAAGAGTGGCTGAGGGAGTAGTGGCAGAGGGAGGAGGCGCTAAGGGAGGAGGGGCTGAGGGAGGAGGGGCTGAGGGAGGAGGGGCTTAGGGAGGAATGGCTGAGGGAGGAGGGGCTGAGGGAGGAGGGTCTAAGAGAGGAAGGGCTGAGGAAGGAGAGACTGAGGGAGGAGGGGCTGAGGGAGGAGGGGCTGAGGGAGGAGGGGCTGAGGAAGGACGGGCTGAGGGAGATGGGGCTAAGGGAGGAGGTGCGGAGGGACGAGGAGCTGACGGAGGAGGAACTGGGGGAGGCGGAGCTGAGGGAGGAGGGACTGAGGGAGGAGGGGCTGAGGGAGGAGGGGCTGAGGGAGGAGGAGCTGAGGGAGGAGCGGCTGAGGAAGGAGGGGCTGAGGGAGGAGGGGCTGAGGGAGGAGGGGCTGAGGGAGGAGGGGCTGAAGGAGGAGGGGCTGAAAGAGGAGGGGCTGAGGGAGGAGTGGCGGAGGGAGGAAGCGCTGAGGGAGGAGGGGCTGAAGGAGGAGGGGCTGAGGGAGGAGGGGCTCAGGGAGGAGGGGCTGAAAGAGGAGGGGCTGAGGGAGGAGTGGCTGAGGGAGGAGGGGCTGAGGGAGGAGGGGCTGAGGGAGGAGGGGCTGAAAGAGGAGGGCCTGAGGGAGGAGTGGCGGAGGGAGGAGGCGCTGAGGGAGGAGGAACTGAAGGAGGAGGGGCTGAAGGAGGAGCGGCTGAGGGAGGATGGTCTGAGAGAGGGAGGGCTGAGGGAGGAGGGGCTGAGGGAGGAGGCGCTGAGGGAGAAAGGGCTGAGGAAGGAGGGGCTGAGGGAGGAGGGGCTGAGGGAGGAGGGGCTGAAGGAGGAGGGGCTTAGGGAGGAGGGGCGGAGGGAGGAGGGGCTGAAAGATAACGGGCTGAGGGAAGAGAGACTGAGGGAGGAGGGGCTGAGGGAGGAGGGGCTGAGGGAGGAGAGGCGAAGGAAGGAGGGGCTGAGGGAGGAGGGGCTGAGGGAGGAGGGGCTGAGGAAGGAGGGGCTGAGGAAGGAGGGGCTGAAGGAGAAGGGGCTGAGGGAGGAGGGGCTGAGGGAGGAGGGGCTGAGGGTGGAGGGGCGGATGGAGGAGGGGCTGAGGGAGGAGGGGCGGATGGAAGAGGGGCTGAGGGAGGAGGGGCGGATGGAGGAGAGACTCAGGGAGGAAGGGCTGAGGGAGGAGAGACTGAGGGGGGAGGGGCTGAGGGAGGAGGGGCTGAGGGAGGAGGGGCTGAGGAAGGAGGGGCTGAGGAAGGAGGGACTGAAGGAGAAGGGGCTGAGGGAGGAGGGGCTGAGGGAGGAGGGGCTGAGGGTGGAGGGGCGGATGGAGGAGGGGCTGAGGGAGGAGGGGCGGATGGAGGAGAGACTCAGAGAGGAGGGGCTGAGGGAGGAGGGGCTGAGGGAGGAGGGGCTGAAAGATAACGGGCTGAGGGAAGAGAGACTGAGGGAGGAGGGGCTGAGGGAGGAGGGGCTGAGGGAGGAGAGGCGAAGGAAGGAGGGGCTGAGGGAGGAGGGGCTGAGGGAGGAGGGGCTGAGGAAGGAGGGGCTGAGGAAGGAGGGGCTGAAGGAGAAGGGGCTGAGGGAGGAGGGGCTGAGGGAGGAGGGGCTGAGGGTGGAGGGGCGGATGGAGGAGGGGCTGAGGGAGGAGGGGCGGATGGAAGAGGGGCTGAGGGAGGAGGGGCGGATGGAGGAGAGACTCAGGGAGGAAGGGCTGAGGGAGGAGAGACTGAGGGGGGAGGGGCTGAGGGAGGAGGGGCTGAGGGAGGAGGGGCTGAGGAAGGAGGGGCTGAGGAAGGAGGGGCTGAAGGAGAAGGGGCTGAGGGAGGAGGGGCTGAGGGAGGAGGGGCTGAGGGTGGAGGGGCGGATGGAGGAGGGGCTGAGGGAGGAGGGGCGGATGGAGGAGAGACTCAGAGAGGAGGGGCTGAGGGAGGAGGGGCTGAGGGAGGAGGGGATGAGGGAGGAGGGGCTGAGGGAGGAGTGTCTGAGGGAGGAAGTGCTGAGGAAGGAGGGGTTGAGGGAGGAGGGGCTGAGGGAGGAGGGGCTGAGGGAGGAGGGTCTGAGAGAGGAAGGGCTGAGGGAGGAGAGACTGAGGGGGGAGGGGCTGAGGGAGGAGGGGCTGAGGGAGGAGGGGCTGAGGGAGGAGAGGCTGAGGGTGGAGGGGCTGAGGGAGGAGGGGCTGAGGGAGGAGGGGCGGAGGGAGGAGGGACTGAGGGTGGAGGGGCGGAGGGAGGAGGGGCTGAGGGAGGAGGGGCAGATGGAGCAGAGACTCAGGGAGGAGGGGCTGAGGGAAAGGGGATGAGGGAGGAGGGGCTGAGGGAGGAGGGGCTGAAGGAGGAGGGGCTGAGGGAGGAGGAGCTGAGGGAGGAGGGGCTGAGGGTGGAGGGGTGGAGGGAGGAGGGGCTGAGGGAAGAGGGGTGGATGGAGGAGAGACTCAGGGAGGAGGGGCTGTGGGAAGAGGGGATGAGGGAGGAGGGGCTGAGGGAGGAGTGTCTGAAGGAGGAAGGGCTGAAGAAGGAGGGGCTGAGGGAGGAGGGGCTGAGGGAGGCGGCGCGGAGGGAGGAGGGGCTGAGGGAGGAGGGGCTGAGGGAGGAGATGCTGAGGGAGGAGGGGCTGAGGGAGGAGCGTCAGAGAGAGGAGGGGCTGAGGGAAGAGAGATTGAAGAAGGAGGGACTGAAGGAGAAGGGGCTGAGGGAGGAGGGCCTGAGGGAGGTGGGGCTGAGGGAGGAGGGGCTGAGGGAGGAGGGGCTGCGGGTAGAGGGGCTGAGGAAGGAGGGGCTGAGGGAGGAGGGGCTGAAGGAGGAGGGGCTGAGGGAGGAGGAGCTGAGGGAGGAGTGGCTGAGGGTGGAGGGGCGGAGGGAGGAGGGGCTGAGGGAGGAGGGGTGGATGGAGGAGAGACTCAGGGAGGAGGGGCTGAGGGAAGAGGGGATGAGGGAGGAGGGGCTGAGGGAGGAGTGTCTGAAGGAGGAAGGGCTGAAGAAGGAGGGGCTGAGGGAGGAGGGGCTGAGGGAGGAGGGGCTGAGGGAGGAGGGTCTGAGAGAGGAAGGGCTGAGGGAGGAGAGACTGAGGGAGGAGGGGCTGAGGGAAGAGGGGCTGAGGGAGGAGGGGCTGAGGGAGGAGAGGCTGAGGGTGGAGTGGCTGAGGGAGGAAAGGCTGAGGGAGGAGGGGCGCAGGGAGGAGGGGCTGAGGGAGGAGGGGCAGAGGGAGGAGGGGCTGAGAGAGGAAGGGCTGAGGGGGGAGAGACTGAAAGAGGAGGGGCTGAGGGAGGAGGGGCTGAGGGAGGAGGGGCTGAGAGAGGAAGGGCTGAGGGAGGAGGGGCTGAGGAAGAGAGACGGAGGGAGGAGGGGATGAGGGAGGAGGGGATGAGGGAGGAGGGGCTGAGGGAGGAGTGTCTGAGGGAGGAAGGGCTGAGGAAGGAGGGGATGAGGGAGGAGGGGCGGAGGAAGGAGGGGCTGAGGGAGGAGGGGATGAGGGAGGAGGGGCTGAGGAAGGAGGGGCTGAAAGAGGAGGGGCTGAAGGAGGAGGGGCTGAGGGAGGAGGGGCTGAGGGAGGAGGGGCTGAGGGTGGAGGAACGGAGGGAGGAGGGGCTGAGGGAGGAGGGGCGGACGGAGGAGAGACTCAGGGAGGAGGAGCTGAGGGAGGAATGTCAGAGAGAGGAGGGGTTGAGGGAAGAGAGATTGAGGAAGGAGGGGCTGAGGGACGAGGGGCTGAGGAAGGAGGGTCTAAGAGAGGAGGGGCTGAGGGACGAGGGGCTGAGGGAGGAGGGGCTGAGGGAGGAGGGGCTGAGGGAGAAGGGGCTGAGGGAGGAGGGGCGGAGGGAGGAGGGGCTGAGGGAAGAGGGGCTGAGGGAGGAGGGGCTGAGGGAGGAGGGGCTGAGGGAGGAGAGACTGAGGGAGGAGAGGCTGAGGAAGGAGGGGATGAGGGAGGAGGGGCTGAGGGAGGATTGTCTGAGGGAGGAAGGGCTGAAGAAGGAGGGGCTGAGGGAGGAGGGGCTGAGGGAGGAGGGGCTGAGGGAGGAGGGTCTGAGAGAGGAAGGGCTGAGGGAAGAGAGACTGAGGGAGAAGGGGCTGAGGGAGGAGGGGCTGAGGGAGGAGGGGCTGAGGGAGGAGAGGCTGAGGGTGGTGGGGCTGAGGGAGGAAAGGCTGAGGGAGGAGGGGCGGAGGGAGGAGGGGCTGAGGGAGGAGGGGCTGAGGGAGGAGGGGCTGAGAGAGGAAGGGCTGAGGGAGGAGAGACTGAGGGAGAAGGGGATGAGGGAGGAGGGGCTGAGGGAGGAGGGGCTGAGGGAGGAAAGGCTGAGGGTGGAGGGGCTGAGAGAGGAGGGGCTGAGGGAGGAGGGGCTGAAAGAGGAGATGCTGAGGGAAGAGGGAGTGAGGGAAAAGGGGCTGAGGGAGGAGGGGCTGAGGGAGGAAGGGCGGAGGGAGGAGGGGCTGAGGGAGAAGGGGCTGAGGGAGGAAAGGCTGAGGGTGGAGGGGCTGAGAGAGGAGGGGCTGAGGGAGGAGGGGCTGAAAGAGGAGATGCTGAGGGAAGAGGGAGTGAGGGAAAAGGGGCTGAGGGAGGAGGGGCTGAGGGAGGAGGGGCTGAGGGAGGAGGGGCTGAGGGAGGAGGGGCTGAGGGAGGAGGGGCTGAGGGAAGAGAGACTGAGGAAGGAGGGGCTGAGGGAGGAGGGGCTGAAGGAGGAGGGGCTGAAGGAGGAGGGGCTGAGGGAGGAGGAGCTGAGGGAGGAGGGGCTGAGGGAGGAGGGGCGGACGGAGGAGAGACTCAGGGAGGAGGAGCTGAGGGAGGAAGGTCAGAGAGAGGAGGGGTTGAGGGAAGAGAGATTTAGGAAGGAGGGGCTGAGGGAGGAAGGGCTGAGGAAGGAGGGTCTAAGAGAATAGGGGCTGAGGGACGAGGGGCTGAGGGAGGAGGGGCTGAGGGAGGAGGGGCTGAGGGAGGAGGGGCTGAGGGAGGAGGGGCTGAGGGAGGAGGGCTGAAAGAGGAGGGGCTGAGGGAGGAGAGACTGAGGGAGGAGGGGATGAGGGAGGAGGGGCTGAGGGAGGAGTGTCTGAGGGAGGAAGGGCTGAGGAAGGAGGGGCTGAGGGAAGAGGGGCTGAGGGAGGAGGTTCTGAGAGAAAAAGGGCTGAGGGAGGAGAGACTGAGGGAAGAGGGGTTGAGGGAGGTGGGGCTGATGGAGGAGGGGCTAAGGGGGTAGGGGCTGAAAGAGGAGGGGCTGAGGGAAGAGAGACTGAGGGAGGAGGGGCTGAGGGAGGAGGGGCTGAAGGAGGAGAGGCGGAGGAAGGAGAAGCTGAGGGAGGAGGGGCTGAGGGAGGAGGGGCTGAGGAAGGAGGGGCTGAGGGAGGAGGGGCTGAAGGAGGAGAGGCTGAGGGAGGAGGGGCTGAGGGAGGAGGGGCTAAGGGTGGAGGGGCGGAGGGAGGAGGGGCTAAGGGAGGAAGGGCGGATGGAGGAGAGACTCAGGGAGGAGGGGCTGAGGAAGGAGGGGATGAGGGAGGAGGGGCTGAGGGAGGATTGTCTGAGGGAGGAAGGGCTGAAGAAGGAGGGGCTGAGGGAGGAGGGGCTGAGGGAGGAGGGGCTGAGGGAGGAGGGTCTGAGAGAGGAAGGGCTGAGGGAGGAGAGACTGAGGGAGAAGGGGCTGAGGGAGGAGGGGCTGAGGGAGGAGGGGCTGAGGGAGGAGAGGCTGAGGGTGGTGGGGCTGAGGGAGGAAAGGCTGAGGGAGGAGGGGCGGAGGGAGAAGGGGCTGAGGGAGGAGGGCCTGAGGGAGGAGGGGCTGAGAGAGGAAGGGCTGAGGGAGGAGAGACTGAGGGAGGAGGGGATGAGGGAGGAGGGGCTGAGGGAGGAGGGGCTGAGGGAGGAGGGGCTGAGGGAGGAGGGGCTGAGGGATAAGGGGCTGAGGGAGGAGGGGCGGAGGGAGGAGGGGCTGAGGGAGGAGGGGCTGAGGGAGGAAAGGCTGAGGGTGGAGGGGCTGAGAGAGGAGGGGCTGAGGGAGGAGGGGCTGAAAGAGGAGATGCTGAGGGAAGAGAGACTGAGGGAAAAGGGGCTGAGGGAGGAAATTCTGAGGGAGGAGGGGCTGAGGGAGGAGGGGCTGAGGGAAGAGAGACTGAAGAAGGAGGGGCTGAGGGAGGAGGGGCTGAGGGAGGAGGGTCAAAGAGAGAAGGGGCTGAGGGAGGAGGGGCTGAGGGAGGAGGGGCTTAGGGAGGAGGGGCTGAGGGAGGAAGGGCTGAAAGAAGAGGGGCTGAAAGAGGAGGGGCTGAGGGAGGAGAGACTGAGGGCGGAGAGGATGAGGGAGGGGGGGCTGAGGGAGGAGTGTCTGAGGGAGGAATGGCTGAGGGAGGAGGGGCTGAGGGAGGAGGGGTGGAAAGAGGAGGGGCTGAAAGAAGAGGGGCTGAGGGAGGAGCGGCTGAGGGAGGAGAGACTGAGGGAGGAGGGGCTGAGGGAGGAGGGGCTGAGGGAGGAGGGGCTGAGGGAGGAGGGGCTTAGGGAGGAGGGACTGAGGGAGGAGGGGCTGAGGGAGGAGAGGCTGAGGGTGGAGGGGCTGAGGGAGGAAAGGCTGAGGGAGGAGGGGCGGAGGGAGGAGGGGCTGAGGGAGGAGGGGCTAAAGGAGGAGGGGCTGAGAGAGGAAGGGCTGAGGGAGGAGAGACTGAGGGAGGAGGGGATGAGGGAGGATGGGCTGAGGGAGGAGGGGCGGAGGGAGGAGAAGCTGAGGGAGGAGAGGCTGAGGGTGGAGGGGCTGAGGGAGGAAAGGCTGAGGGAGGAGGGGCGGAGGGAGGAGGGGCTGAGGGAAGAGGTTCTGAGGGAGGAGGGGCTGAGGGAGGAGGGGCTGAGGGAGGAGAGACTGAGGGAGGAGGGGCTGAGGGAGGAGGGGCTGAGGGAGGAGGGGCTGAGGGAGGAGGGGCTTAGGGAGGAGGGGCTGAGGGAGGAGGGGCTGAGGGAGGAGAGGCTGAGGGTGGAGGGGCTGAGGGAGGAAAGGCTGAGGGAGGAGGGGCGGAGGGAGGAGGGGCTGAGGGAAGAGGTTCTGAGGGAGGAGGAGCTGAGGGAGGAGGGGCTGAGGGAGGAGAGACTGAGGGAGGAGGGGATGAGGGAGGATGGGCTGAGGGAGGAGGGGCGGAGGGAGGAGGGGCTGAGGAAGGAGAGGCTGAGGGTGGAGGGGCTGAGGGAGGAAAGGCTGAGGGAGGAGGGGCGGAGGGAGGAGGGGCTGAGGGAAGAGGTTCTGAGGAAGGAGGGGCTGAGGGAGGAGGGGCTGAGGGAGGAGAGACTGAGGGAGGAGGGGATGAGGGAGGATGGGCTGAGGGAGGATGGGCGGAGGGAGGAGGGGCTGAGGGAGGAGAGGCTGAGGGTGGAGGGGCTGAGGGAGGAAAGGCTGAGGGAGGAGGGGCGGAGGGAGGAGGGGCTGAGGGAAGAGGTTCTGAGGGAGGAGGGGCTTAGGGAGGAGGGGCTGAGGGAGGAGAGACTGAGGGAGGAGGGGATGAGGGAGGATGGGCTGAGGGAGGAGGGGCGGAGGGAGGAGGGGCTGAGGGAGGAGAGGCTGAGGGTGGAGGGGCTGAGGGAGGAAAGGCTGAGGGAGGAGGGGCGGAGGGAGGAGGGGCTGAGGGAAGAGGTTCTGAGGGAGGAGGGGCTGAGGGAGGAGGGGCTGAGGGAGGAGAGGCTGAGGGTGGAGGGGCTGAGGGAGGAAAGGCTGAGGGAGGAGGGGCGGAGGGAGGAGGGGCTGAGGGAAGTTCTTCTGAGGGAGGAGGGGCTGAGGGAGGAGGGGCTGAGGGAGGAGAGACTGAGGGAGGAGGGGATGAGGGAGGATGGGCTGAGGGAGGAGGGGCGGAGGGAGGAGGGGCTGAGGGAGGAGAGGCTGAGGGTGGAGGGGCTGAGGGAGGAAAGGCTGAGGGAGGAGGGGCGGAGGGAGGAGGGGCTGAGGGAAGAGGTTCTGAGGGAGGAGAGGCTGAGGGAGGAGGGGCTGAGGGAGGAGAGACTGAGGGAGGAGGGGCTGAGGGAGGAGGGGCTGAGGGAGGAGGGTCTGAGAGAGGAAGGGCTGAGGGAGGAGGGGCTGAGGGAGGAGGGGCTGAGGGAGGAGGGGCTTAGGGAGGAGGGGCTGAGGGAGGAGGGGCTGAGGGAGGAGAGGCTGAGGGTGGAGGGGCTGAGGGAGGAAAGGCTGAGGGAGGAGGGGCGGAGGGAGGAGGGGCTGAGGGAAGAGGTTCTGAGGGAGGAGGGGCTGAGGGAGGAGGGGCTGAGGGAGGAGAGACTGAGGGAGGAGGGGATGAGGGAGGATGGGCTGAGGGAGGAGGGGCGGAGGGAGGAGGGGCTGAGGGAGGAGAGGCTGAGGGTGGAGGGGCTGAGGGAGGAAAGGCTGAGGGAGGAGGGGCGGAGGGAGGAGGGGCGGAGGGAGGAGGGGCTGAGGGAAGAGGTTCTGAGGGAGGAGGGGCTGAGGGAGGAGGGGCTGAGGGAGGAGAGGCTGAGGGTGGAGGGGCTGAGGGAGGAAAGGCTGAGGGAGGAGGGGCGGAGGGAGGAGGGGCTGAGGGAAGAGGTTCTGAGGGAGGAGGGGCTGAGGGAGGAGGGGCTGAGGGAGGAGAGACTGAGGGAGGAGGGGATGAGGGAGGATGGGCTGAGGGAGGAGGGGCGGAGGGAGGAGGGGCTGAGGGAGGAGAGGCTGAGGGAGGAGGGGCTGAGGGAGGAGAGACTGAGGGAGGAGCGGATGAGGGAGGATGGGCTGAGGGAGGAGGGGCGGAGGGAGGAGGGGCTGAGGGAGGAGAGGCTGAGGGAGGAGGGGCTGAGGGAGGAGAGACTGAGGGAGGAGGGGCTGAGGGAGGAGGGGCTGAGGGAGGAGGGGCTGAGGGAGGAGGGGCTTAGGGAGGAGGGGCTGAGGGAGGAGGGGCTGAGGGAGGAGAGGCTGAGGGTGGAGGGGCTGAGGGAGGAAAGGCTGAGGGAGGAGGGGCGGAGGGAGGAGGGGCTGAGGGAGGAGGGGCTAAAGGAGGAGGGGCTGAGAGAGGAAGGGCTGAGGGAGGAGAGACTGAGGGAGGAGGGGATGAGGGAGGATGGGCTGAGGGAGGAGGGGCTGAGGTAGGAGGGGCTGAAAGAGGAGGGGCTGAGGGAAGAGAGACTGAAGGAGGAGGGGCTGAGGGAGGAGGGGCTGAGGGAGGAGGGGCTGAGGGTGGAGGGGTTGGAGGGAGGAGGGGCTGAGGGAAGAGGGGCTGAGGGAGGAGGGTCAGAGAGAGGAGGGGCTGAGGGAAGAGAGATTGAGGAAGGAGGGGCTTAGGGAGGAGGGGCTGAGGGAGGAGGGTCTAAGAGAGGAGGGGCTGAGGGAGGAGGGGCTGAGGGAGGTGGGGCTGAGGGAGGAGGGGCTGAGGGAGGACGGGCTGAGGGAAGAGGTGCTGAGGGAGGAGGGTCTGAGAGAAGAAGGGCTGAGGGAGGAGAGACTGAGGGAGGAGGGGCTGAGGGAGGAGGGGCTGAGGGAGGAGGGGCTGAGGGATTAAGGGCTGAAAGAGGACGGGCTGAGGGAAGAGAGACTGAGGGAGGAGGGGCTGAGGGAGGAGGGGCTGAAGGAGGAGAGGCGGAGGAAGGAGAGGCTGAGGGAGGAGGGGCTGAGGGAGGAGGGGCTGAGGAAGGAGAGGCTGAGGAAGGAGGGGCTGAAGGAGGAGGTTCTGAGGGAGGAGGGCTGAGGGAGGAGGGGCTGAGGGTGGAGGGGCGGAGGGAGGAGGGGCTGAGGGAGGAGGGGCGGATGGAGGAGAGACTCTAGGAGGAGGGGCTGAGGGAGGAGGGGATGAGGGAGGAGGGGCTAAGGGAGGAGCGTCTGAGGGAGGAAGGGCTGAAGAAGGAGGGGCTGAGGGAGGAGGGGCTGAGGGAGGAGGGGTTGAAGGAGGAGGGTCTGAGAGAGGAAGGGCTGAGGGAGGAGAGACTGAGGGAGGAGGGGCTGAGGGAGGAGGGGCTGAGGGAGGAGGGGCTGAGGGAGGAGAGGCTGAGGGTGGAGGGGCTGAGGGAGGAAAGGCTGAGGGAGGAGGGGCGGAGGGAGGAGGGTCAGAGAGAGGAGGGGCTGAGGGAAGAGAGATTGAGGAAGGAGGGGCTGAGGGAGGAGGGGCTGAGGGAGGAGGGTCTAAGAGAGGAGAGGCTGAGGGAGGAGGGGCTGAGGGAGGTGGGGCTGAAAGAGGAGGGGCTGAGGGAGGAGAGACTGAGGGAGGAGGGGATGAGGGAGGAGGGGCTAAGGGAGGAGTGTCTGAGGGAGGAAGGGCTGAGAAAGGAGGGGCTGAGGGAAGAGGTGCTGAGGGAGGAGGGTCTGAGAGAAGAAGGGCTGAGGGAGGAGAGACTGTGGGAGGAGGGGCTGAGGGAGGAGGGGCTGAGGGAGGAGGGGCTGAGGGATTAAGGGCTGAAAGAGGACGGGCTGAGGGAAGAGAGACTGAGGGAGGAGGGGCTGAGGGAGGAGGGGCTGAAGGAGGAGAGGCGGAGGAAGGAGGGGCTGAGGGAGGAGGGGCTGAGGGAGGAGGGGCTGAGGAAGGAGAGGCTGAGGAAGGAGGGGCTGAAGGAGGAGGGGCTGAGGGAGGAGGGGCTGAGGGAGGAGGGGCTAAGGGTGGAGGGGCGGAGGGAGGAGGGGCTGAGGGAGGAGGCGCTGAGGAAGGAGGGGCTGAGGAAGGAGGGGCTGAAGGAGGAGGGGCTGAGGGAGGAGGGGCTGAGGGAGGAGGGGCTAAGGGTTGAGGGGTTGGAGGGAGGAGGGGCTGAGGGAGGAGGGGCTGAGGGAGGAGGGTCAGAGAGAGGAGGGGCTGAGGGAAGAGAGATTGAGGAAGGAGGGGCTGAGGGAGGAGGGGCTGAGGGAGGAGGGGCTGAGGGAGGAGGGGCTGAAAGAGGAAGGGCTACGGGAGGAGGGGCTGAGGGACGAGGGGCTGAGGGAGGAGGAGCGGAGGAAGGAGGGGCTGAGGGAGGAGGGGATGGGGGAGGAGGGGCTGAGGAAGGAGGGGCTGAGGGAGTAGGGGCTGAAGGAGGAGGGACTGAGGGAGGAGGGGCTGAGGGAGGAGGGGCTGAGGGAGGAGGGTCAGAGAGAGGAGGGGCTGAGGGAAGAGATATTGAGGAAGGAGGGGCTGAGGGAGGAGGGGCTGAGGGAGGAGGGTCTAAGAGAGGAGGGGCTGAGGGAGGAGGGGCTGAGGGAGGTGGGGCTGAAAGAGGAGGGGCTGAGGGAGGAGAGACTGAGGGAGGAGGGGATGAGGGAGGAGGGGCTGAGGGAAGAGTGTCTGAGGGAGGAAGGGCTGAGGAAGGAGGGGCTGAGGGAAGAGGGGCTGAGGGAGGAGGGTCTGAGAGAAGAAGGGCTGAGGGAGGAGAGACTGAGGGAGGAAGGGCTGAGGGAGGAGGGGCTGAGGGAGGAGGGGCTGAGGGAGGAGGGGCTGAAAGAGGAGGGGCTGAGGGAGGAGAGACTGAGGGAGGAGGGGATGAGGGAGGAGGGGCTGAGGGAGGAGTGTCTGAGGGAGGAAGGGCTGAGGAAGGACGGGCTGAGGGAAGAGGGGCTGAGGGAGGAGGGTCTGAGAGAAGAAGGGCTGAGGGAGGAGAGACTGAGGGAAGAGGGGCTGAGGGAGGAGAAGCTGAGGGAGGAGGGGCTGAGGGAGGAGGGGCTGAAAGAGGAGGGGCTGAGGAAAGAGAGACTGAGGGAGGAGGGGCTGAGGGAGGAGGGGCTGAAGGAGGAGAGGCGGAGGAAGGAGGGACTGAGGGAGGAGGGGCTGAGGAAGGAGGGGCTGAGGAAGGAGGGGCTGAGGGAGGAGGGGCTGAAGGAGGAGGGGCTGAGGGAGGAGGGGCTGAGGGAGGAGAAGCTGAGGGTAGAGGGGCGGAGGGAAGAGGGGCTGAGGGAGGAGGGGCGGATGGAGGAGAGACTCAGGGATGAGGGGCTGAGGAAGGAGGGGATGAGGGAGGAGGGGCTGAGGGAGGAGTGTCTGAGGGAGGAAGGGCTGAAGAAGGAGGGACTGAGGGAGGAGGGGCTGAGGGAGGAGGGGCTGAGGGAGGAGGGGCTGAGGGAGGAGGGTCTGAGAGAGGAAGGGCTGAGGGAGGAGAGACTGAGGGAGGAGGGGCTGAGGGAGGAGGGCTGAGGGAGGAGGGGCTGAGGGAGGAGAGGCTGAGGGTGGAGGGGCTGAGGGAGGAAAGGCTGAGGGAGGAGGGGCGGAGGGTGGAGAGGCTGAGGGTGGAGGGGTTGAGGGAGGAAAGGCTGAGGGAGGAGGGGCGGAGGGAGGAGGGGCTGAGGGAGGAGGGGCTGAGGGATAAGGGGCTGAGGGAGGAGGGGCTGAAGGAGGAGGGGCTGAGGGAGGAGGGGCTGAGGGAGGAAAGGCTGAGGGTGGAGGGGCTGAGGGAGGAGGGCTGAGGGAGAAGGGGCTGAAAGAGGAGGGACTGAGGGAAAGAGACTGAGGAAAAAGGGGCTGAGGGAGGAGAGGCTGAGGGAGGAGGGGCTGAGGGAGGAGGGGCTGAGGGAGGAGGGACTGAGGAAGGAGGGGCTGAGGGAGGAGGGGCTGAAGGAGGAGGGGCTGAGGGAGGAGGGGCTGAGGGAGGAGGGGCTGAGGGAGGAGGAGCTGAGGGAGGAGGGGCTGAGGGAGGAGGGGCGGAGGGAGGAGGGGCTGAAAGAGGAGGGGCTGAAGGAGGAGAGACTGAGGAAGGAGGGGATTAGGGAGGAGGGGCTGAGGGAGGAGTGTCTGAGGGAGGAAGGGCTGAGGAAGGAGGGGCTGAGGAAGGAGGGGCTGAGGGAGGAGGGGCTGAGGGAGGAGGGTCTGAGAGAGGAAGGGCTGAGGGAGGAGAGACTGAGGGAGGAGGGGCTGAGGGAGGAGGGGCTGAGGGAAGAGGGGCTGAGGGAGGAGGGGCTGAGAGAGGAAGGGCTGAGGGAGGAGGGGCTGAGGGAGGAGGGGCTGAGGGAGGAGGGGCTGAGGGAGGAGGGGCTGAGGGAGGAGGGGCTGAGGGAGGAGGGGCTGAGGGAGGAGGGGCGGAGGGAGGAGGGGCTGAGGGAGGAGGGGCTGAGGGAGGAGGGGCTGAGGGAGGAGGGGCTGAGGAAGGAGGGGCTGAGGAAGGAGGGGCTGAGGGGTGAGGGGCTGAAGGAGGAGGGGCTGAGGGAGGAGGGGCTGAGGGAGGAGGGGCTGAGGGTGGAGGGGTTGGAGGGAGGAGGGGCTGAGGGAAGAGGGGCTGAGGGAGGAGGGTCAGAGAGAGGAGGGGCTGAGGGAAGAGAGATTGAGGAAGGAGGGGCTTAGGGAGGAGGGGCTGAGGGAGGAGGGTCTAAGAGAGGAGGGGCTGAGGGAGGAGGGGCTGAGGGAGGTGGGGCTGAGGGAGGACGGGCTGAGGGAGGACGGGCTGAAGGAGGAGGGGCTGAGGGAGGAGGGGCTGAGGGAGGAGGGGCTGAGGGTGGAGGGGCGGAGGGAGGAGGGACTGAGGGAGGAGGGGCGGATGGAGGAGAGACTCAGGGAGGAGGGGCTGAGGGAGGAGGGGATGTGGGAGGAGGGGCTGAGGGGGGAGGGGCTGAGAGAGGAAGGGCTGAGGGAGGAGGGGCTGAGGAAGAGAGACTGAGGGAGAAGGGGCTGAGGGAGGAGCGGCTGAGGGAGGAGGGGCTGAGTGAGGAGGGGCTGAGGGAGGAGGTGCTGAGGGAGGAGAGGCTGAGGTGGGAGGGGCTGAAAGAGGAGGGGCTGAGGGAGGAGAGACTGCGGTAGGAGGGGATGAGGGAGGCGGGGCTGAGGGAGGAGTGTCTGAGGGAGGAAGGGCTGAGGAAGGAGGGGCTGAGGGAAGAGGGGCTGGTGGAGGAGGGTCTGAGAGAAGAAGGGCTGAGAGAGGAGACTGAGGGAGGAGGAGCTGAGGGAGGAGGGGCTGAAGGAGGAGGGGCTGAGTGAGGAGGGGCTGAGGGAGGAGGGGCTGAAAGAGGAGGGGCTGAGGGAAGAGAGACTGAGGTAGGAGGGGCTGAGGGAGGAGGGGCTGAGGGAGGAGAGGCGGAGGAAGGAGGGGCTGAGGGAGGAGGGGCTGAGAAAGGAGGAGCTGAGGGAAGAGGGGCTGAGGGAGGAGGGTCTGAGAGAAGAAGGGCTGAGGGAGGAGGGACTGAGGGAGGAGGGGCTTAGGGAGGAGGGGCTGAGGGAGGAGGGGCTGAGGTAGGAGGGGCTGAAAGAGAAGGGGCTGAGGGAAGAGAGACTGAGGGAGGAGGGGCTGAGGGAGGAGGGGATGAGGGAGGAGGGGCTGAGGAAGGAGGGGCTGAGGGAGGAGGGGCTGAAGGAGGAGGGGCTGAGGGAGGAGGGGCTGAGGGAGGAGGGGCTGAGGGTGGAGGGGTTGGAGGGAGGAGGGGCTGAGGGAAGAGGGGCTGAGGGAGGAGGGTCAGAGAGAGGAGGGGCTGAGGGAAGAGAGATTGAGGAAGGAGGGGCTGAGGGAGGAGGGGCTGAGGGAGGAGGGTCTAAGAGAGGAGGGGCTGAGGGAGGAGGGCCTGAGGGAGGTGGGGCTGAGGGAGGAGGACCTGAGGGAGGAGGGGCTGAAGGAGGAGGGGCTGAGGGAGGAGGGGCTGAGGGAGGAGGGGCTGAGGGTGGAGGGGTGGAGGGAGGAGGGGCTGAGGGAGGAGATGCGGATGGAGGAGAGACTCAGGGAGGAGGGGCTGAGGGAGGAGGGGATGAGGGAGGAGGGGCTGAGGGAGGAGCGTCTGAGGGAGGAAGGGCTGAAGAAGGAGGGGCTGAGTGAGGAGGGGCTGAGGGAGGAGGGGCTGAAGGAGGAGGTTCTGAGAGAGGAAGGGCTGAGGGAGGAGAGACAAAGGGAGGAGGGGCTGAGGGAGGAGGGGCTGAGGGAGGAGGGGCTGAGGGAGGAGAGGCTGAGGGTGAAGGGGCTGAGGGAGGAAAGGCTGAGCGAGGAGGGGCGGAGGGAGGAGGGGCTGAGGGAGGAGGGGCTGAGGGAGGAGAGGCTGAGAGAGGAAGGGCTGAGGGAGGAGAGACTGAAGGAGGAGGGGCTGAGGGAGGAGGGGCTGAGGGAGGAGGGGATGAGAGAGGAAGGGCTGAGGGAGGAGGAGCTGAGGAAGAGAGACTTAGGGAGAAGGGGCTGAGGGAGGAGCGGCTGAGGGAGGAGGGGCTGAGTGAGGAGGGACTGAGGGAGGAGGTGCTGAGGGAGGAGGGGCTGAGGTGTGAGGGGCTGAAAGAGGAGGGGCTGAGGGAGGAGAGACTGAGGGAGGAGGGGATGAGAGAGGCGGGGCTGAGGGAGGAGTGTCTGAGGGAGGAAGGGCTGAGGAAGGAGGGGCTGAGGGAAGAGGGGCTGAGGGAGGAGGGTCTGAAAGAGGAGGGGCTGAGGGAAGAGAGACTGAGGGAGGAGGGGCTGAGGGAGGAGGGGCTGAGGGAGGAGGGGCGGAGGAAGGAGGGGCTGAGGGAGGAGGGGATGAGGGAAGAGGGGCTGAGGAAGGAGGGGCTGAGGGAGGAGGGGCTGAAGGAGGATGGTCTGAGGGAGGAGGGGCTGAGGGAGGAGGGGCTGAGGGTGGAGGGGTGGACGGAGGAGGGGCTGAGGAAGGAAGGGCGGACGGAGGAGAGACTCAGGGAGGAGGAGCTGAGGGAGGAGGGTCAGAGAGAGGAGTGGCTGAGGGAAGTGAGATTGAGGAAGGAGGGACTGAGGAAGGAGGGGCTGAGGGAGGAAGGGCTGAGGGAGGAGGGTCTGAGAGAAGAAGGGCTGAGGGAGGAGAGACTGAGGGAAGAGGGGCTGAGGGAGGAGGGGCTGAGGGAGGAGGGGCTGAGGGAGGAGGGGCTGGTGGAGGAGGGGCTGAGGGAGGAGAGACTGAGGGAGGAGGGGATGAGGGAGGAGGGGCTGAAGGAGGAGTGTCTGAGGGAGGAAGGGCTGAGGAAGGAGGGGCTGAGGGAAGAGGGGCTGAGGGAGGAGGGTCTGAGAGAAGAAGGGCTGAGGGAGGAGAGACTGAGGGAAGAGGGGCTCAGGGAGGAGGGGCTGAGGGAGGAGGGGCTGAGGGAGGAGGGGCTGAAAGAGGAGGGGCTGAGGGAAGAGAGACTGAGGGAAGAGGGGCTGAGGGAGGAGGGGCGGATGAAAGAGAGACTCAGGGATGAGGGGCTGAGGAAGGAGGGGAAGAGGGAGGAGGGGCTGAGGGAGGAGTGTCTGAGGGAGGAAGGGCTGAAGAAGGAGGGGCTGAGGGAGGAGGGGCTGAGGGAGGAGGGGCTGAAGGAGGAGGGGCTGAGGGAGGAGAAACTGAGGGAGGAGGGGCTGAGGGAGGAGGGGCTGAGGGAGGAGGGGCATAGGGAGGAGAGGCTGAGGGTGGAGGGGCTGAGGGAGGAAAGGCTGTGGGAGGAGGGGCGGAGGGAAGAGTGGCTGAGGGAGGAGGGGATGAGGGAGGAGAGGCTGAGGGAGGAGGGTCTGAGAGAGGAAGGGCTGAGGGAGGAGAGACTGAGGGAGGAGGGGCTGAGGAAGGAGGGGCTGAGGGAGGAGGGGCTGAGGGAGGACGGGCTGAGGGAGGAGGGGCTGAGGGAGGAGGGGCGGAGGGAGGAGGAGCTGAGAGAGGATGAACTGAGGGAGGCGGAGCTGAGGGAGGAGGGACTGAGGGAGGAGGGGCTGAGGGAGGAGAGGCTCAGGGAGGAGGGGCTGAGGGAGGAGGGTCAGAGAGAGGAGGGGCTGAGGAAAGAGAGACTGAGGGAGGAGGGGCTGAGGAAGGAGGGGCTGAGGGAGGAGAGACTCAGGGAGGAGGGGCTGAGGGAGGAGGGTCAGAGAGAGGAGGGGCTGAAGGAAGAGAGACTGAGGGAGGAGGGGCTGAGGGAGAAGGGGCTGAGGGAGGAGGGGCTGAGCGAGGTGGGGCTGAGGGAGGAGACACTGATGGAGGAGGGGCTGAGGGAGGAGGGACTGAGGGAGGAGGGGCTGAGGGTAGAGGGGCTGAGGGAGGAGGGGCTGAGGGAGGAGGGTCTGAGGGAGGAGGGACTGAGGGAGGCGGGGTTGAGGGTGGAGGGAAAAAGGGAGGAGAGGCTGAGGGAGGTGGGGCTGAGGGAGAAGGGGCTGAGGAAAGAGGGTCTGAGAAAGGAAGGGCTGAGGGAAGAAGGGCTGAGGGAGGAGGGGCTGAGGGAATAGGGGCTGAGGGAGGAGGGACAGAGGGAGGAGGGGCTGAGGGAGGAGGGGCTGTAAGAGGAGGGGCTGAGGGCGGAGTGGCGGAGGGAGGAGGCGCTGAGGGAGGAGGAACTGAAGGAGGAGGGGCTGAAGGAGGAGGGGCTGAGGGAGGATGGTCTGAGAGAGGGAGGGCTGAGGGAGGAGAGACTGAGGGAGGAGGGGCTGAGGGAGGAGGGGCTGAGGGAGGAGGCGCTGAGGGAGGAGGGACTGAGGGAGGAGGGGCTGAGGGAGGAGGAGCTGAGGGAGGAGGGGCTGAGGGAGGAGGGGCTGAGGGTGGAGGGGCTGAGGGAGGAGGGGCTGAGTGAGAAAGGGCTGAGGAAGGAGGGGCTGAGGGAGGAGGGGCTGTGGGAGGAGGGGCTGAGGGAGGAGGGCTGACAAAGGAGGGGCTGATTGAGGAAGGGCTGATAGAGGAGGGGCTGTGAGAGGAAGGGCTGAGGGAGGAGAGACTGAGGAAGGAGGGGATTAGGGAGGAGGGGCTGAGGGAGGAAGGGCTGAGGAAGGAAAGGCTGAGGGAGGAGGGGCTGAGGGAGGTGGGGCTGAGGGAGGAGGGGCTGAGGGAGGAGGGGCTGAGGGAGGAGGGGCTGAGGGAGGAGGGGCTGAAAGAGAAGGGGCTGAGGGAGGAAAGGCGGAGGGAGGAGGCACTGAGGGAGGAGGGGCTGAAGGAGGAGGGGCTGAGGGAGGAGGGGCTGAGGGAGGAGGAGCTGAGGGAGAAAGGGCTGAGGAAGGAGGGGCTGAGGGAGGAGGGGCTGAGGGAGGAGGAGCTGAGGGAGGAGGGGCTGAAAGAGGAGGCGCTGAGGGAGGAGTAGCGGAGGGAGGAGGCGCTGAGGGAGGAGGAACTGAAGGAGGAGGGGCTGAAGGAGGAGGGGCTTAGGGAGCATGTTTTGAGAGAGGGAGGGCTGAGTGAGGAGAGACTGAGGGAGGAGGGGCTGAGGGAGGAGGGGCTGAGGGAGGAGGGGCTGAGGGAGGAGGGGCTGAGGGAGGAGGGACTGAGGGAGGAGGGGCTGAGGGAGGAGGGGCTGAGGGAGGAGGGGCTAAGGGAGGGGGGGCTGAGGGAGGAGGGGCTGAAGGAGGAGGGGATGAGGGAGGAGGGGCTGAAGGAGGAGGGGCTGAGGGAGGAGGGGCTGAGGGAGGAGGTGCTGAGAGAGGAAGGGCTGAGGGAGGAGGGGCTGAGGGAGGAGGGAATGAGGGAGGAGGGGCTGAGGGAAGAGAGACTGAGGGAGGAGGGGCTGAGGGAGGAGGGGCTGAAGGAGGAGAGGCGGAGGAAGGAGGGGCTGAGGGAGGAGGGGCTGAGGGAGGAGGGGCTGAGGGAGGAGGGGCTGAGGGAGGAGGGGCTGAAGGAGGAGGGGCGGAGGGAGGAGGGGCTGAGGGAGGAGGGGCGGATGGAGAAGAGACTCAGGGAGGAGGGGCTGAGGGAGGAGGGTCAGAGAGAGGAGGGGCTGAGGGAAGAGAGATTGAGGAAGGAGGGGCTGAGGGAGGAGGGGCTGAGGGAGGAGGGGCTGAGGGAGGAGGGGCTGAAAGAGGAGGGGCTGAGGGAAAAGAGACTGAGGGAGGAGGGGCTGAGGGAGGAGGGGCTGAAGGAGAAGAGGCGGAGGAAGGAGGGCTGAGGGAGGAGAAGCTGAGGAAGGAGGGGCTGAGGAAGGAGGGGCTGAGGGAGGAGGGGCTGAAGGAGGAGGGGCTGAGGGAGGAGGGGCTGAGGGAGGAGGGGCTGAGGGTAGAGGGGCGGAGAAAAGAGGGTCTGAGAGAGGAAGTTCTGAGGGAGGAGAGACTGAGGGAGGAGGGGCTGAGGGAGGAGGGGCTGAGGGAGGAGGGGCTGAGGGAGGAAGGGCTGAAAGATAAGGGGCTGAGGGCGGAGTGTCTGAGGGAGGAAGGGCTGAGAGAGGAGGGGCTGAGGAAGGAGGGGATGAGGGAGGAGGGGCTGAGGGAGGAGTGTCTGAGGGAGGAAGGGCTGAAGAAGGAGGGGCTGAGGGAGGAGAGACTGAGGGAGGAGGGGCTGAGGGATGAGGGGCTGAGGAAGGAGGGGAAGAGGGAGTAGGGGCTGAGGGAGGAGTGTCTGAGGGAGGAAGGGCTGAAGAAGGAGGGGCTGAGGGAGGAGGGGCTGAGGGAGGAGGGGCTGAGGGAGGAGGGTCTAAGAGAGGAAGGGCTGAGGGAGGAGAGACTGAGGGAGGAGGGGCTGAGGGAGGAGGGGCTGAGGGAGGAGGGGCATAGGGAGGAGAGGCTGAGGGTGGAGGGGCTGAGGGAGGAAAGGCTGAGGGAGGAGGGGTGGAGGGAAGAGGGGCTGAGGGAGGAGGGGCGGATGGAGGAGAGACTCAGGGATGAGGGGCTGAGGAAGGAGGGGATGAGGGAGGAGGGGCTGAGGGAGGAGTGTCTGAGGGAGGAAGGGCTGAAGAAGGAGGGGCTGAGGGAGGAGGGGCTGAGGGAGGAGGGGCTGAGGGAGGAGGGGCTGAGGGAGGAGGGTCTGAGAGAGGAAGTTCTGAGTTAGGAGAGACTGAGGGAGGAGGGGCTGAGGGAGGAGGGGCTGAGGGAGGAGGGGCTGAGGGAGGAGGGGCTGAAAGATAAGGGGCTGAGGGCGGAGTGTCTGAGGGAGGAAGGGCTGAGGGAGGAGGGGCTGAGGAAGGAGGGGATGAGGGAGGAGGGGCTGAGGGAGAAGTGTCTGAGGGAGGAAGGGCTGAAGAAGGAGGGGCTGAGGGAGGAGAGACTGAGGGAGGAGGGGCTGAGGGAGGAGGGGCTGAGGGAGGAGGGGCTGAGAGAGGAAGGGCTGAGGGAGGAGAGACTGAGGGAGGAGGGGATGAGGGAGGAGGGGCTGAGGGAGGAGGGGCTGAGGGAAGAGGGGCTGAGGGAGGAGGGGCTGAAAGATAAGGAGCTGAGGGAGGAGTGTCTGAGGGAGGAAATGCTGAGGGAGGAGGGGCTGAGGAAGGAGGGGATGAGGGAGGAGGGGCTGAATGAGGAGTGTCTGAGGGAGGAAGGGCTGAAGAAGGAGGGGCTGAGGGAGGAGACACTGAGGGAGGAGGGGCTGAGGGAGGAGGGGCTGAGGGAGGAGGGTCTGAGAGAGGAAGGGCTGAGGGAGGAGAGACTGAGGGAGGAGGGGCTGAGGGAGGAGGGGCTGAGGAAGGAGGGGATGAGGGAGGAGGGGCTGAGGGAGGAGTGTCTGAGGGAGGAAGGGCTGTAGAAGGAGGGGCTGAGGGAGGAGAGACTGAGGGAGGAGGGGCTGAGGGAGGAGGGGCTGAGGGAGGAGGGGCTGAGAGAGGAAGGGCTGAGGGAGGAGAGACTGAGGGAGGAGGGGATGAGGGAGGAGGGGCTGAGGGAGGAGGGGCTGAGGGAGGAGGGGCTGAGGGAGGAGGGGCTGAGGGAGGAGGGGCTGAGGGTGGAGGGGCGGAGGGAAGAGGGGCTGAGGGAGGAGGGGCGGATGGAGGAGAGACTCAGGGATGAGGGGCTGAGGAAGGAGGGGATGAGGGAGGAGGGGCTGAGGGAGGAGTGTCTGAGGGAAGAAGGGCTGAAGAAGGAGTGGCTGAGGGAGGAGGGGCTGAGGGAGGAGGGGCTGAGGGAGGAGGGTCTGAGAGAGGAAGGGCTGAGGGAGGAGAGACTGAGGGAGGAGGGGCTGAGGGAGGAGGGGCTGAGGAAGGAGGGGATGAGGGAGGAGGGGCTGAGGGAGGAGTGTCTGAGGGAGGAAGGGCTGTAGAAGGAGGGGCTGAGGGAGGAGAGACTGAGGGAGGAGGGGCTGAGGGAGGAGGGGCTGAGGGAGGAGGGGCTGAGAGAGGAAGGGCTGAGGGAGGAGAGACTGAGGGAGGAGGGTCTGAGAGAGGAAGGGCTGAGGGAGGAGAGACTGAGAAAGGAGGGGCTGAGGGAGGAGGGGCTGAGGGAGGAGGGGCTGAGGTAGGAGAGGCTGAGGGAAAAGGGGCTGAGGGAGGAGAGGCTGAGGAAGGAGGGGCTGAGGGAGGAAGGGCTGAGGGAGGAGGGACTGAGGAAGGAAAGGCTGGGGGAGGAGGGGCTGAAGGAGGAGGGGCTGAGGGAGGAGGGGCTGAGGGAGGAGGGGCTGAGGGAGGAGGGGCTGAGGGAGGAGGGGCTGAGGGAGGAGGGGCTGAGGGAGGAGGGGCGGAGGGAGGAGGGGCTGAAAGAGGAGGGGCTGAAGGAGGAGAGACTGAGGGAGGCGGGGATGAGGGAGGAGGGGCTGAGAGAGGAATGTCTGAGGGAGGAAGGGCTGAAGAAGGAGGGGCTGAGGTGGGAGGGGCTGAGGGAGGAGGGGCTGAGGGAGGAGGGTCTGAGAGAGGAAGGGCTGAGGGAGGAGAGACTGAGGGAGGAGGGGCTGAGGGAGGAGGGGCTGAGGGAGGAGGGGCTGAGGGAGGAGGGGCTGAGAGAGGAAGGGCTGAGAGAGGAGAGACTGAGGGAGGAGGGGATGAGGGAGGAGGGGCTGAGGGAGGAGGGGCTGAGGGAGGAGGGGTCTAGGGAGGAGGGGTTGAGGGAGGAGGGGTGGAGGGAGGAGGGGCTGAGGGAGGAGGGGCTGAGGGAGGAGGGGCTGAGGGAGGAGGGGCTGAGGGAGGAAAGGCTAAGGGTGGAGGGGCTGAGGGAGGAGATGCTGAGGGAGGAGGGGCTGAGGGAGGAGAGGCTGAGGGTGGAGGGGCTGAGGGAGGAAGGGCTGAGGGAGGAGGCGCGGAGGGAGGAGGGGCTGAGGGAGGAGGGGCTGAGGGAGGAGGGGCTGAGTGAGGAGGGGCTGAGGGAGGAGGTGCTGAGGGAGGAGGGGCTGAGGGAGGAGGGGCTGAGGAAGGAGGTGCTGAGGGAGGAGGGGCTGAAGGAGGAGGGGCTGAGGGAGGAGGGGCTGAGGGAGGAGGGGCTGAGGGTGGAGTAGCGGAGGGAGGAGGGGCTGAGGGAGGAGGGGCGGATGGAGAAGAGACTCAGGGAGGAGGGGCTGAGGGAGGAGGGTCAGAGAGAGGAGGGCTGAGGGAAGAGAGATTGAGGAAGGAGGGGCTTAGGGAGGAGGGGCTGAGGGAGGAGGGTCTAAGAGAAGAGGGGCTGCGGGAGGAGGGGCTGAGGGAGGAGGGGCTGAGGGAGGAGGGGCTGAGGAAGGAGGGGCTGAGGGAGGCTGAGGGAGGAGGGGCTGAGGGAGGAGGGTCTGAGAGAGGAGGGGCTGAAGGAGGAGAGACTCAGGGAGGAGGGGCTGAGGAGGAGGGTCAGAGAGAGGAGGGGCTGAAGGAAGAGAGACTGAGGGAGGAGGGGCTGAGGGAAAAGGGGCTGAGGGAGGAGGGGCTGAGCGAGGTGGGGCTGAGGGAGGAGGGACTGAGGGAGGAGGGGCTGAGGGAGGAGGGACTGAGGGAGGAGGGGCTGAGGGAGGAGGGGCTGATTGAGGAGGGGCTGAGGGAGGAGGGTCTGAGGGAGGAGGGACTGAGGGAGGCGGGGTTGAGGGTGGAGGGAAGGAGGGAGGAGGGGCTGAGGGAGGCGGGGCTGAGGGAGAAGGGGCTGAGGAAAGAGGGTCTGAGAAAGGAAGGGCTGAGGGAAGAAGGGCTGAGGGAGGAGGGGCTGAGGGAATAGGGGCTGAGGGAGGAGAGACTGAGGGAGGAGGGGCTGAGGGAGGAGGGGCTGAGGGAGGAGGCGCTGAGGGAGGAGGGACTGAGGGAGGAGGGGCTGAGGGAGGAGGAGCTGAGGGAGGACTGGCTGAGGGAGGAGGGGCTGAGGGTGGAGGGGCTGAGGGAGGAGGGGCTGAGTGAGAAAGGGCTGAGGAAGGAGGGGCTGAGGGAGGAGGGGCTGAGGGAGGAGGGGCTGAGGGAGGAGGGCTGACGGAGGAGGGGCTGATTGAGGAGGGGCTGATAGAAGAGGGGCTGTGAGAGGAAGGGCTGAGGGAGGAGAGACTGAGGAAGGAGGGGATTAGGGAGGAGGGGCTGAGGGAGGAAGGGCTGAGGAAGGAAGGGCTGAGGGAGGAGGGGCTGAGGGAGGTGGGGCTGAGGGAGGAGGGGCTGAGGGAAGAGGGGCTGAGGGAGGAGGGGCTGAGGGAGGAGGGGCTGAAAGAGATGGGGCTGAGGGAGGAGTGGCGGAGGGAGGAGGCGCTGAGGGAGGAGGGGCTGAAGGAGGAGGGGCTGAGGGAGGAGGGGCTGATGGAGGAGGAGCTGAAGGAGAAAGGGCTGAGGAAGGAGGGGCTGAGGGAGGAGGGGCTGAGGGAGGAGGGGCTGAGGGAGGAGGGGCTGAAAGAGGAGGGGCTGAGGGAGGAGTAGCGGAGGGAGGAGGCGCTGAGGGAGGAGGAACTGAAGGAGGAGTGGCGGAGGGAGGAGGCGCTGAGGGAGGAGGGGCTGAAGGAGGAGGGGCTGAGGGAGGAGGGGCTGATGGAGGAGGAGCTGAGGGAGAAAGGGCTGAGGAAGGAGGGGCTGAGGGAGGAGAGACTGAGGGAGGAGGGGCTGAGGGAGGAGGGGCTGAGGGAGGAGGGGCTGAGGGAGGAGGGGCTGAGGGAGGAGGGGCTGAGGGAGGAGGGACTGAGGGAGGAGGGGCTGAGGGAGGAGGGGCTGAGGGAGGAGGGGCTGAGGGAGGAGGGGCTGAGGGAGGAGGGGCTGAGGGAGGAGGGGCTGAAGGAGGAGGGGGTGAGGGAGGAGGGGCTAAAGTAGGAGGGGCTGAGGGAGGAGGGGCTGAGGGAAGAGGTGCTGAGAGAGGAAGGGCTGAGGGAGGTGGGGCTGAGGGAGGAGGGAATGAGGGAGGAGGGGCTGAGGGAAGAGAGACTGAGGGAGGTGGGGCTGAGGGAGGAGGGGCTGAGGGAAGAGGGGCTGAGGGAGGAGGGGCTGAGGGAGGAGGGGCTGAAAGAGAAGGGGCTGAGGGAGGAGTGGCGGAGGGAGGAGGCGCTGAGGGAGGAGGGGCTGAAGGAGGAGGGGCTGAGGGAGGAGGGGCTGATGGAGGAGGAGCTGAGGGAGAAAGGGCTGAGGAAGGAGGGGCTGAGGGAGGAGGGGCTGAGGGAGGAGGGGCTGAGGGAGGAGGGGCTGAAAGAGGAGGGGCTGAGGGAGGAGTAGCGGAGGGAGGAGGCGCTGAGGGAGGAGGAACTGAAGGAGGAGTGGCGGAGGGAGGAGGCGCTGAGGGAGGAGGGGCTGAAGGAGGAGGGGCTGAGGGAGGAGGGGCTGATGGAGGAGGAGCTGAGGGAGAAAGGGCTGAGGGAGGAGGGGCTGATGGAGGAGGAGCTGAGGGAGAAAGGGCTGAGGAAGGAGGGGCTGAGGGAGGAGAGACTGAGGGAGGAGGGGCTGAGGGAGGAGGGGCTGAGGGAGGAGGGGCTGAGGGAGGAGGGGCTGAGGGAGGAGGGGCTGAGGGAGGAGGGACTGAGGGAGGAGGGGCTGAGGGAGGAGGGGCTGAGGGAGGAGGGGCTGAGGGAATAAGGGCTGAGGGATAAGGGGCTGAGGGAGGAGGGGCGGAGGGAGAAGGGGCTGAAGGAGGAGGGGCGGAGGGAGGAGGGGCTGAGGGAGGAGGGGCGGATGCAGAAGAGACTCAGGGAGGAGGGGCTGAGGGAGGAGGGGCTGAGGGAGGAGGGGCTGAGGGACGAGGGTCTAAGAGAGGAGGGGCTGAGGGAGGAGGGGCTGAGGGAGGAGTGTCTGAGGGAGGAAGGGCTGAAGAAGGAGCGGCTGAGGGAGGAGGGGCTGAGGGAGGAGGGGCTGAGGGAGGAGGGGCTGAGGGAGGAGGGTCTGAGAGAGGAAGGGCTGAGGGAGGAGAGACTGAGGGAGGAGGGGCTGAGGGAGGAGGGGCTGAGCGAAGAGGGGCTGAGGGAGGAGAGGCATAGGGTGGAGGGGCTGAGGGAGGAAAAGCTGAGGGAGGAGGGGCGGAGGGAGGAGGGGCTGAGGGAAGAGGGGCTAAAGGAGGAGGGGCTGAGGGAGGAAGGGCTGAGGGAGGAGAGACTGAAGGAGGAGGGGATGAGGGAGGAGGGGCTGAGGGAGGAGGGGCTGAGGGAATAAGGGCTGAGGGATAAGGGGCTGAGGGAGGAGGGGCGGAGGGAGAAGGGGCCGAAAGAGGAGGGGCTGAGGGAAGAGAGACTGAGGGAAAAGGGGATCAGGGAGGAGGGGCTGAGGGAGGAGGGGCTGAGGGAGGAGGGGCTGAGCGAGGAAAGGCTGAGGGTGGAGGGGCTGAGGGAGGAGGGCTGAGGGAGGAGGGGCCGAAAGAGGAGGGGCTGAGGGAAGAGAGACTGAGGGAAAAGGGGCTCAGGGAGGAGGGGCTGAGGGAGGAGGGGCTGAGGGAGGAGGGGCTGAGGGAGGAGGGGCTGAGGAAGGAGGGGCTGAGGGAGGAGGGGCGGAGGGAGGAGGGGCTGAAAGAGGAGGGGCTGAGGGAGGAGAGACTGAGGGACGAAGGGATGAGGGAGGAGGGGCTGAGGGAGGAGTGTCTGAGGGAGGAAGGGCTGAGGAAGGAGAAGCTGAGGGAGGAGGGGCTGAGGGAGGAGGGGCTGAGGGAGGAGGGTCTGAGAAAGGAAGGGCTGAGGGAGGAGAGACTGAGGGAGGAGGGGCTGAGGGAGGAGGGGCTGAGGGAGGAAGGGCTGAAGAAGGAGCGGCTGAGGGAGGAGGGACTGAGGGAGGAGGGGCTGAGGGAGGAGGGGCTGAGGGAGGAGGGTCTGAGAGAGGAAGGGCTGAGGGAGGAGAGACTGAGGGAGGAGGGGCTGAGGGTGGAGGGGCTGAGGGAAGAGGGGCTGAGGGAGGAGAGGCATAGGGTGGAGGGGCTGAGGGAGGAAAGGCTGACGGAGGAGGGGCGGAGGGAGGAGGGGCTGAGGGAAGAGGGGCTAAAGGAGGAAGGGCTGAGAAAGGAAGGGCTGAGGGAGGAGAGACTGAGGGAGGAGGGGATGAGCGAGGAAAGGCTGAGGGTGGAGGGGCTGAGGGAGGAGGACTGAGGGAGGAGAGACTGAGGGAGGAGGGGCTGAGGGAGGAGGGGCTGAGGAAAGAGGGGCTGAGGGAGGAGAGGCATAGGGTGGAGGGGCTGAGGGAGGAAAGGCTGAGGGAGGAGGGGCGGAGGGAGGAGGGGCTGAGGGAAGAGGGGCTAAAGGAGGAGGGGCTGAGAGAGGAAGGGCTGAGGGAGGAGAGACTGAGGGAGGAGGGAATGAGGGAGGAGATGCTGAGGGAGGAGGGGCTGAGGGATAAGGGGCTGAGGGAGGAGGGGCGGAGGGAGGAGGGGCCGTAAGAGGAGGGGCTGAGGGAAGAGAGACTGAGGGAAAAGGGGCTCAGGGAGGAGGGGCTGAGGGAGGAGGGGCTGAGGGAGGAGGGGCTGAGGGAGGAGGGGCTGAGCGAGGAAAGGCTGAGGGTGGAGGGGCTGAGGGAGGAGGGCTGAGGGAGGAGGGGCCGAAAGAGGAGGGGCTGAGGGAAGAGAGACTGAGGGAAAAGGGGCTCAGGGAGGATGGGCTGAGGGAGGAGGGGCTGAGGGAGGAGGCGCTGAGGGAGGAGGGGCTGAGGGAGGAGGGGCTGAGGGAGGAGGGGCGGAGGGAGGAGGGGCTGAAAGAGGAGGGGCTGAGGGAGGAGAGACTGAGGGAGGAGGGGATGAGGGGGGAGGGGCTGAGGGAGGAGTGTCTGAGGGAGGAAGGGCTGAGGAAGGAGAAGCTGAGGGAGGAGGGGCTGAGGGAGGAGGGGCTGAGGGAGGAGGGTCTGAGAAAGGAAGGCTGAGGGAGGAGAGACTGAGGGAGGAGGGGCTGAGGGAGGAAGGGCTGAGGGAGGAAGGGCTGAAGAAGGAGCGGCTGAGGGAGGAGGGGCTGAGGGAGGAGTGTCTGAGGGAGGAAGGGCTGAAGAAGGAGCGGCTGAGGGAGGAGGGGCTGAGGGAGGAGGGGCTGAGGGAGGAGGGGCTGAGGGAGGAGGGTCTGAGAGAGGAAGGGCTGAGGGAGGAGAGACTGAGGGAGGAGGGGCTGAGGGAGGAGGGGCTGAGGGAAGAGGGGCTGAGGGAGGAGAGGCATAAGGTGGAGGGGCTGAGGGAAGAAAGGCTGAGGGAGGAGGGGCGGAGGGAGGAGGGGCTGAGGGAAGAGGGGCTAAAGGAGGAGGGGCTGAGAGAGGAAGGGCTGAGGGAGGAGAGACTGAGGGAGGAGGGGATGAGCGAGGAAAGGCTGAGGGTGGAGGGGCTGAGGGAGGAGGGCTGAGGGAGGAGGGGCAGAAAGAGGAGGGGCTGAGAGAAGAGAGACTGAGCGAAAAGGGGCTCAGGGAGGAGGGGCTGAGGGAGGAGGGGCTGAGGGAGGAGGGGCTGAGCGAGGAAAGGCTGAGGGTGGAGGGGCTGAGGGAGGAGGGCTGAGGGAGGAGGGGCCGAAAGAGGAGGGGCTGAGGGAAGAGAGACTGAGGGAAAAGGGGCTCAGGGAGGAGGGGCTGAGGGAGGAGGGGCTGAGGGAGGAGGGGCTGAGGGAGGAGGGGCTGAGGGAGGAGGGGCTGAGGGAGGAGGGGCTGAGGGAGGAGGGGCTGAGGGAGGAGGGGCGGAGGGAGGAGGGGCTGAAAGAGGAGGGGCTGAGGGAGGAGAGACTGAGGGAGGAGGGGATGAGGGAGGAGGGGCTGAGGGAAGAGTGTCTGAGGGAGGAAGGGCTGAGGAAGCAGAAGCTGAGGGAGGAGGGGCTGAGGGAAGAGGGGCTGAGGGAGGAGGGTCTGAGAAAGGAACGGCTGAGGGAGGAGAGACTGAGGGAGGAGGGGCTGAGGGAGGAGGGGCTGAGGGAGGAGGGGCTGAGGGAGGAGGGGCTGAGAGAGGAAGGGCTGAGGGAGGAGAGACTGCGGGAGGAGGGGATGAGGAAGGAGGGGCTGAGGGAGGACTGGCTGAGGGAGGAGGGGCTGAGGGAGGAGGGGCCGAGGGAGGAGGGGCTGAGGGAGGAGGGGCTGAGGGAGGAGGGGCTGAGGGAGGAGGGGCTGAGGGAGGAGGGGCTGAGGGAGGAAAGGCTGAGGGTGGAGGGGCTGAGGGAGGAGGGGCTGAGGGAGGAGGGGCTGAGGGAGGAGGGGCTGAGGGAGGAGGGGCTTAGGGAGGAGGGGCTGAGGGAGGAGGGACCGAGGGAGGAGGGGCTGAGGGAGGAGGGCCTGAGGAAGAGAGACTGAGTGAGAAGGGGCTGAGTGAGGAGGGGCTGAGGGAGGAGGAACTGAGGGATGAGGGTCTGAGAGAGGAAGGGCTGAGGGAGGAGAGACTGAGAGAGGAGGGGCTGAGGGAGGAGGGGCTGAGAAAGGAGGGGCTGAGGGAGGAGAGGCTGAGGGTGGAGGGGCTGAGGGAGGAAAGGCTGAGGGAGAAGGGGCGGAGGGAGGAGGGGCTGAGGAAGGAGGGGCTGAGGGAGGAGGGGCTGAGAGAGGAAGGGCTGAGGCAGGAGAGACTGAGGGAAGAGGGGCGGAGGGAGGAGGGGCTGAGGGAGGAGAAGCTGAGGAAGGAGGGGCTGAGGGAGGAAAGGCTGAGGGAGGAGGTGCTGAGGGAGGAGGGGCTGAGGGAGGAGAAGCTGAAAGAGGAGGGGCTGAGGGAGGAGAGACTGAGGGAGGAGGGGATGAAGAGGAGGGGCTGAGGGAGGAGTGTCTGAGGGAGGAAGGGCTGAGGAAGGAGGCGCTGAGGGAAGAGGGGCTGAGGGAGGAGGGTCTGAGAGAAGAAGGGCTGAGGGAGGAGAGACTGAGGGAGGAGGAACTCAGGGAGGAGGGGCTGAGGGAGGAGGGGCTGAGAGAGGAGGGGCTGAAGGAGGAGGGGCTGAGGGAGGAGGGGCTGAGGGAGGAGGGATTGAGAGTGGAGGGGCGGAGGGAGGAGGGGCTGAGGGAGGAGGGGCGGATGGAGAAGAGACTCAGGGAGGAGGGGCTGAGGGAGGAGGGTCAGAGAGAGGAGGGGCTGAGGGAAGAGAGATTGAGGAAGGAGGGGCTGAGGGAGGAGGAGCTGAAGGAGGAGGGTCTAAGAGAGGAGGGGCTGAGGGAGGAGGGGCTGAGGGAGGAGGGGCTGAGGGAGGAGGGCCTGAGGGAGGAGGGACTGAGGGAGGAGGGGCTGAGGGAGGAGGGGCTGAGGGAGGAGGGGCTGAGGGAGGAGGTGCTGAAAGAGGAGGGGCTGAAAGAGGAGAAGCTGAGGGAGGAGGGGCTGAGGGAGGAGGGGCTGAGGGAATAGGGGCTGAGGGAGGAGGGGCTGAAAGAGGAGGGGCTGAAAGAGGAGGGGCTGAGGGAGGAGAGACTGAGGGATAAGGGGATGATGGAGGAGGCGATGAGGGGATGAGGGAGGAGGCGCTGAAAGAGGAGGGGCTGAAAGAGGAGAAGCTGAGGGAGGAGGGGCTGAGGGAGGAGGAGCTGAGGGAGGAGGGTCTAAGAGAGGAGGGGCTGAGGGAGGAGGGGCTGAGGGAGGAGGGGCTGAGGGCGGAGGGGATGAGGGAGGAGGGGCTGAGGGAGGAATGTCTGAGGGATGCAGGGCTGAGGAAGGAGGGGCTGAGGGAGGAGGGTCTGAGGGAAGAGGGGCTGAGAGAGGAGGGTCTGAGAGAGGAGGGGCTGAGGGAGGAGGGGCTGAGGGGAGAGGGGCTGAGGGAATAGGTGCTGAGGGAGGAGGGGCTGAAAGAGGAGGGGCTGAGGGAGGAGAGACTGAGGGAGGAGGGGATGATGGAGGAGGGGATGAGGGGATTAGGGAGGAGGGGCTGAAGGAAGAGTGTCTGAAGGAGGAGGGGATGAGGGAGGAGGGGCTGAAGGAAGAGGGGCTTAGGGAGGAGGGGCTGAGGGAGGAGGTGCTGAGAGAGGAAGGGCTGAGGGAGGAGGGGCTGAGGGAGGAGGGGATGAGGGAGGAGGGGCTGAGGGAGGAGTGTCTGAGGGAGGAAGGGCTGAGGATGAGGGGCTGAGGGAGGAGGGGCTGAGGGAGGAGGGGCTAAGGGAGGAGGGTCTGAGAGAAAAAGGGCTGAGGGAGGAGAGACTGAGGGAGGAGGGGCTGAGGGAGGAGGGGCTGAGGGAGTAGGAGCTGAGGGAGGAGGGGCTGAGGGAGGAGGGGCTAAGGGAGGAGGGTCTGAGAGAAAAAGGGCTGAGGCAGGAGAGACTGAAGGAGGAGGGGCTGAGGGAGGAGAGGCTGAGGGAGTAGGAGCTGAGGGAGGAGGGGCTGAGGGAGGATGGGCTGAAAGAAGAGGGGCTGAGGGAGTAGTGGCAGAGGGAGGAGGCGCTAAGGGAGGAGGGGCTGAGGGAGGAGGGGCTGAGGGAGGAGGGGCTTAGGGAGGAATGGCTGAGGGAGGAGGGGCTGAGGGAGGAGGGTCTGAGAGAGGAAGGGCTGAGGAAGGAGAGACTGAGGGAGGAGGGGCTGAGGGAGGAGGGGCTGAGGGAGGAGGGGCTGAGGAAGGACGGGCTGAGGGAGATGGGGCTAAGGGAGGAGGTGCGGAGGGACGAGGAGCTGACGGAGGAGGAACTGGGGGAGGCGGAGCTGAGGGAGGAGGGATTGAGGGAGGAGGGGCTGAGGGAGGAGGGGCTGAGGGAGGAGCGGCTGAGGAAGGAGGGGCTGAGGGAGGAGGGGCTGAGGGAGGAGGGGCTGAGGGAGGAGGGGCTGAGGAAGGAGGGGCTGAGGGAGGAAGTGCTGAGGGAGGAGGGGCTGAGGGAGGAGGGGCTGAAGGAGGAGGGGCTGAAAGAGGAGGGGCTGAGGGAGGAGTGGCGGAGGGAGGAAGCGCTGAGGGAGGAGGGGCTGAAGGAGGAGGGGCTGAGGGAGGAGGGGCTCAGGGAGGAGGGGCTGAAAGAGGAGGGGCTGAGGGAGGAGTGGCTGAGGGAGGAGGGGCTGAGGGAGGAGGGGCTGAGGGAGGAGGGGCTGAAAGAGGAGGGCCTGAGGGAGGAGTGGCGGAGGGAGGAGGCGCTGAGGGAGGAGGAACTGAAGGAGGAGGGGCTGAAGGAGGAGCGGCTGAGGGAGGATGGTCTGAGAGAGGGAGGGCTGAGGGAGGAGGGGCTGAGGGAGGAGGCGCTGAGGAAGAAAGGGCTGAGGAAGGAGGGGCTGAGGGAGGAGGGGCTGAGGGAGGAGGGGCTGAAGGAGGAGGGGCTTAGGGAGGAGGGGCGGAGGGAGGAGGCGCTGAGGGAGGAGGGGCTGAGGGAGGAGGGGCTGAGGAGGGATGGTCTGATAGAGGGAGGGCTGAGGGAGGAGAGACTGAGGGAGGAGGGGCTGAGGGAGGAGGGGCTGAAGGAGGAGGGGCTGAAGGAGGAGGGGCTGAGGGGGGATGGTCTGATAGAGGGAGGGCTGAGGGAGGAGAGACTGAGGGAGGAGGGGCTGAGGGAGGAGGGGCTGATTGAGGAGGGGCTGAGGGAGGAGGGACTGAGGGAGGAGGGGCTGAGGGAGGAGGGTCTGAGAGAGGAAGGGCTGAGGGAGGAGAGACTGAGGAAAGAGGGTCTGAGAAAGGAAGGGCTGAGGGAAGAAGGGCTGAGGGAGGAGGGGCTGAGGGAATAGGGGCTGAGGGAGGAGGGACAGAGGGAGGAGGGGCTGAGGGAGGAGGGGCTGAAAGAGGTGGGGCTGAGGGAGGAGTGGCGGAGGGAGGAGGCAATGAGGGAGGAGGAACTGAAGGAGGAGGGGCTGAAGGAGGAGGGGCTGAGGAGGGATGGTCTGATAGAGGGAGGGCTGAGGGAGGAGAGACTGAGGGAGGAGGGGCTGAGGGAGGAGGGGCTGAAGGAGGAGGGGCTGAAGGAGGAGGGGCTGAGGGGGGATGGTCTGATAGAGGGAGGGCTGAGGGAGGAGAGACTGAGGGAGGAGGGGCTGAGGGAGGAGGGGCTGATTGAGGAGGGGCTGAGGGAGGAGGGACTGAGGGAGGAGGGGCTGAGGGAGGAGGAGCTGAGGGAGGAGGGGCTGAGGGAGGAGGGGCTGAGGGAGGAGGGGCTGAGGGAGGAGGGGCTGAGGGAGAAATCGCTGAGGAAGGAGGGGCTGAGGGAGGAGGGGCTGAGGGAGGAGGGGCTGAGGGAGGAGGGCTGGCGGAGGAGGGGCTGATTGAGGAGGGGCTGAGGGAGGAGGGGCTGTGAGAGGAAGGGCTTAGGGAGGAGAGACTGAGGAAGGAGGGGATGAGGGAGGAGGGGCTGAGGGAGGAAGGGCTGAGGAAGGAGGGGCTGAGGGAGGAGGGGCTGAGGGAGGACGGGCTGAGGGAGGAGGGGCTGAGGGAGGAGGGGTGAGGGAGGAGGGGCTGAAAGAGAAGGGGCTGAGGGAGGAATGGCGGAGGGAGGAGGCACTGAGGGAGGAGGGGCTGAAGGAGGAGGAGCTGAGGGAGGAAGGGCTGAGGGAGGAGGAGCTGAGGGAGAAACTGCTGAGGAAGGAGGGGCTGATGGAGGAGGGGCTGAGGGAGGAGGGGCTGAGGGAGGAGGGGCTGAGGGAGGAGGGGCTGAGGGAGGAGGGGCTGAAAGAGGAGGGGCTGAGGGAGGAGTAGCGGAGGGAGGAGGCGCTTAGGGAGGAGGAACTGAAGGAGGAGGGGCTGAAGGAGGAGGGGCTTAGGGAGCATGTTTTGAGAGAGGGAGGGCTGAGGGAGGAGAGACTGAGGGAGGAGGGGCTGAGGGAGGAGGGGCTGAGGGAGGAGGGGCTGAGGGAGGAGGGGCTGAGGGAGGAGGAGCTGAGGGAGGAGGGACTGAGGGAGGAGGGGCTGAGGGAGGAGGGGCTGAGGGAGGAGGGGCTGAGAGAGGAGGGGCTGAGGGAGGAGGGGCTGAAGGAGGAGGGGGTGAGGGAGGAGGGGCTGAAGTAAGAGGGGCTGAGGGAGGAGGGGCTGAGGGAGGAGGTGCTGAGAGAGGAAGGGCTGAGGGAGGTGGGGCTGAGGGAGGAGGGAATGAGGGAGGAGGGGCTGAGGGAAGAGAGACTGAGGGAGGAGGGGCTGAGGGAGGAGGGGCTGAAGGAGGAGGGGCTGAGGGAGGAGGGGCTGAGGGAGGAGGGGCTGAGGGAGGAGGGGCTGAGGGAGGAGGGGCTGAAGAAGGAGGGGCGGAGGGAGGAGGGGCTGAGGGAGGAGGGGCGGATGGAGAAGAGACTCAGGGAGGAGGGGCTGAGGGAGGAGGGTCAGAGATGGGAGGGGCTGAGGGAAGAGAGATTGAGGAAGAAGGGGCTGAGGGAGGAGGGGCTGAGGGAGGAGGGACTGAGGGAGGAGGGTCTAAGAGAGGAGGGGCTGAGGGAGGAGGGGCTGAGGGAGGAGTGTCTGAGGGAGGAAGGGCTGAAGAAGGAGCGGCTGAGGGAGGAGGGGCTGAGGGAGGAGGGGCTGAGGGAGGAGGGGCTGAGGGAGGAGGGTCTGAGAGAGGAAGGGCTGAGGGAGGAGAGACTGAGGGAGGAGGGGCTGAGGGAGGAGGGGCTGAGCGAAGAGGGGCTGAGGGAGGAGAGGCATAGGGTGGAGGGGCTGAGGGAGGAAAGGCTGAGGGAGGAGGGGCGTAGGGAGGAGGGGCGTAGGGAGGAGGGGCTGAGGGAAGAGGGGCTAAAGGAGGAGGGGCTGAGAGAGGAAGGGCTGAGGGAGGAGAGACTGAGGGAGGAGGGGATGAGGGAGGAGGGGCTGAGGGAGGAGGGGCTGAGGGAGGAGGGGCTGAGGGATAAGGGGCTGAGGGAGGAGGGGCGGAGGGAGGAGGGGCCGGAAGAGGAGGGGCTGAGGGAAGAGAGACTGAGGGAAAAGGGGCTCAGGGAGGAGGGGCTGAGGGAGGAGGGGCTGAGGGAGGAGGGGCTGAGGGAGGAGGGGCTGAGCGAGGAAAGGCTGAGGGTGGAGTTGCTGAGGGAGGAGGGCTGAGGGAGGAGGGGCCGAAAGAGGAGGGGCTGAGGGAAGAGAGACTGAGGGAAAAGGGGCTCAGGGAGGAGGGGCTGAGGCAGGAGGGGCTGAGGGAGGAGGGGCTGAGGGAGGAGGGGCTGAGGGAGGAGGGGCTGAGAAAGGAGGGGCGGAGGGAGGAGGGGCTGAAAGAGGAGAGGCTGAGGGAGGAGAGACTGAGGGACGAAGGGATGAGGGAGTAGGGGCTGAGGGAGGAGTGTCTGAGGGAGGAAGGGCTGAGGAAGGAGAAGCTGAGGGAGGAGGGGCTGAGGGAGGAGGGGCTGAGGGAGGAGGGTCTGAGAAAGGAAGGGCTGAGGGAGGAGAGACTGAGGGAGGAGGGGCTGAGGGAGGAGGGGCTGAGGGAGGAAGGGCTGAAGAAGGAGCGGCTAAGGGAGGAGGGGCTGAGGGAGGAGGGGCTGAGGGAGGAGGGGCTGAGGGAGGAGGGTCTGAGAGAGGAAGGGCTGAGGAAGGAGAGACTGAGGGAGGAGGGGCTGAGGGAGGAGGGGCTGAGGGAAGAGGGGCTGAGGGAGGAGAGGCATAGGGTGGAGGGACTGAGGGAGGAAAGGCTGAGGGAGGAGGGGCGGAGGGAGGAGGGGCTGAGGGAAGAGGGGCTAAAGGAGGAGGGGCTGAGAGAGGAAGGGCTGAGGGAGGAGAGACTGAGGGAGGAGGGGATGAGCGAGGAGAGGCTGAGGGTGGAGGGGCTGAGGGAGGAGGGCTGAGGGAGGAGAGACTGAGGGAGGAGGGGCTGAGGGAGGAGGGGCTGAGGGAAGAGGGGCTGAGGGAGGAGAGGCATAGGGTGGAGGGGCTGAGGGAGGAAAGGCTGAGGGAGGAGGGGCGGAGGGAGGACGGCCTGAGGGAAGAGGGGCTAAAGGAGGAGGGGCTGAGAGAGGAAGGGCTGAGCGAGGAGAGACTGAGGGAGGAGGGGATGAGGGAGGAGATGCTGAGGGAGGAGGGGCTGAGGGAGGAGGGGCTGCGGGATAAGGGGCTGAGGGAGGAGGGGCGGAGGGAGGAGGGGCCGAAAGAGGAGGGGCTGAGGGAAGAGAGACTGAGGGAAAAGGGGCTCAGGGAGGAGGGGCTGAGGGAGGAGGGGCTGAGGGAGGAGGGGCTGAGGGAGGAGGGGCTGAGCGAGGAAAGGGTGAGGGAGGAGGGGCTGAAGGGAAGTGTCTGAAGGAGGAGGGGCTGAGGGAGGAGGGGCTGAGGGAAGAGAGACTGAGGGAAAAGGGGCTAAGGGAAAATGGGCTGAGGGAGGAGGGGCTGAGGGAGGAGGGGCTGAGGGAGGAGGGGCGGAGGGAGGAGGGGCTGAAAATGGAGGGGCTGAGGGAGGAGAGACTGAGGGAGGAGGGGATGAGGGGGGAGGGGCTGAAGGAGGAGTGTCTGAGGGAGGAAGGGCTGAGGAAGGAGAAGCTGAGGGAGGAGGGTCTGAGAAAGGAAGGCTGAGGGAAGAGAGACTGAGGGAGGAGGGGCTGAGGGAGGAGGGGCTGAAGGAGGAAGGGCTGAAGAAGGAGCGGCTGAGGGAGGAGGGGCTGAGGAAGGAGTGTCTGAGGGAGGAAGGGCTGAAGAAGGAGCGGCTGAGGGAGGAGGGGCTGAGGGAGGAGGGGCTGAGGGAGGAGGGGCTGAGGGAGGAGGGTCTGAGAGAGGAAGGGCTGAGGGAGGAGAGACTGAGGGAGGAGGGGCTGAGGGAGGAGGGGCTGAGGGAAGAGGGGCTGAGGGAGGAGAGGCATAGGGTAGAGGGGCTGAGGGAGGAAAGGCTGAGGGAGGAGGGGCGGAGGGAGGAGGGGCTGAGGGAAGAGGGGCTAAAGGAGGAGGGGCTGAGAGAGGAAGGGCTGAGGGAGGAGAGACTGAGGGAGAAGGGGATGAGCGAGGAAAGGCTGAGGGTGGAGGGGCTGAGTGAGGAGGGCTGAGGGAGGAGGGGCCGAAAGAGGAGGGGCTGAGGGAAGAGAGACTGAGCGAAAAGGGGCTCAGGGAGGAGGGGCTGAGGGAGGAGGGGCTGAGGGAGGAGGGGCTGAGGGAGGAGGGGCTGAGCGAGGAAAGGCTGAGGGTGGAGGGGCTGAGGGAGGAGGGCTGAGGGAGGAGGGGCCGAAAGAGGAGGGGCTGAGGGAAGAGAGACTGAGGGAAAAGGGGCTCAGGGAGGAGGGGCTGAGGGAGGAGGGGCTGAGGGAGGAGGGGCTGGGGGAGGAGGGGCTGAGGGAGGAGGGGCTGAGGGAGGAGGGGCGGAGGGAGGAGGGGCTGAAAGAGGAGGGGCTGAGGGAGGAGAGACTGAGGGAGGAGGGGATGAGGGAGGAGGGGCTGAGGGAAGAGTGTCTGAGGGAGGAAGGGCTGAGGAAGGAGAAGCTGAGGGAGGAGGGGCTGAGGGAAGAGGGGCTGAGGGAGGAGGGTCTGAGAAAGGAAGGGCTGAGGGAGGAGAGACTGAGGGAGGAGGGGCTGAGGGAGGAGGGGCTGAGGGAGGAGGGGCTGAGAGAGGAGGGGCTGAGAGAGGAAGGGCTGAGGGAGGAGAGACTGCGGGAGGAGGGGATGAGGAAGGAGGGGCTGAGGGAGGAGGGGCTAAGGGAGGAGGGGCTGAGGGAGGAGGGGCTGAGGGAGGAGGGGCCGAGGGAGGAGAGACTGAGGGAGGAGGGGCTGAGGGAGGAGGGGCTGAGGGAGGAGGGGCTGAGGGAGGAGGGGCTGAGAGAGGAAGGGCTGAGGGAGGAGAAGCTGAGGAAGGAGGGGCTGAGGGAGGAAAGGCTGAGGGAGGAGGTGCTGGGGGAGGAGGGGCTGAGGGAGGAGAAGCTGAAAGAGGAGGGGCTGAGGGAGGAGAGACTGAGGGAGGAGGGGATGAGGGAGGAGGGGCTGAGGGAGGAGTGTCTGAGGGAGGAAGGGCTGAGGAAGGAGGCACTGAGGGAAGAGGGGCTTAGGGAGGAGGGTCTGAGAGAAGAAGGGCTGAGGGAGGAGAGACTGAGGGAGGAGGAACTCAGGGAGGAGGGGCTGAGGGAGGAGGGGCTGAGAGAGGAGGGGCTGAAGGAGGAGGGGCTGAGGGAGGAGGGGCTGAGGGAGGAAGGGCTGAGAGTGGAGGTGCGGAGGGAGGAGGGGCTGAGGGAGGAGGGGCGGATGGAGAAGAGACTCAGGGAGGAGGGGCTGAGGGAGGAGGGTCAGAGAGAGGAGGGGCTGAGGGAAGAGAGATTGAGGAAGGAAGGGCTGAGGGAGGAGGAGCTGAGGGAGGAGGGTCTAAGAGAGGAGGGGCTGAGGGAGGAGGGGCTGAGGGAGGAGGGGCTGAGGGAGGAGGTGCTGAAAGAGGAGGGGCTGAAGGAGGAGAAGCTGAGGGAGGAGGGGCTGAGGGAGGAGGGGCTGAGGGAATAGGTGCTGAGGGAGGAGGGGCTGAGAGAGGAGGGTCTGAGAGAGGAGGGGCTGAGGGAGGAGGGGCTGAGGGAGGAGGGGCTGAGGGAATAGGGGCTGTGGGAGGAGGGGCTGAAAGAGGAGGGGCTGAGGGAGGAGAGACTGAGGGAGGAGGGGATGATGGAGGAGGGGATGAGGGGATGAGGGAGGAGGGGCTGAAGGAGGAGTATCTGAAGGAGGAGGGGATGAGGGAGGAGGGGCTGAAGGAGGAGGGGCTGAGGGAGGAGGGGCTGAGGGAGGAAGTGCTGAGAGAGGAAGGGCTGAGGGAGGAGGGGCTGAGGGAGGAGGGGATGAGGGAGGAGGGGCTGAGGGAGGAGTGTCTGAGGGAGGAAGGGCTGAGGATGAGGGGCTGAGGGAGGAGGGGCTGAGGGAGGAGGGGCTAAGGGAGGAGGGTCTGAGAGAAAAAGGGCTGAGGGAGGAGAGACTGAGGGAGGAGGGGCTGAGGGAGGAGGGGCTGAGGGAGTAGGAGCTGAGGGAGGAGGGGCTGAGGGAGGATGGGCTGAAAGAAGAGGGGCTGAGGGAGGAGTGGCAGAGGGAGGAGGCGCTGAGGGAGGAGGGGCTGAGGGAGGAGGGGCTGAGGGAGGAGGGGCTTAGGGAGGAATGGCTGAGGGAGGAGGGGCTGAGGGAGGAGGGTCTGAGAGAGGAAGGGCTGAGGAAGGAGAGACTGAGGGAGGAGGGGCTGAGGGAAGAGGGGCTGAGGGAGGAGGGGCTGAGGAAGGACGGGCTGAGGGAGATGGGGCTGAGGGAGGAGGGGCGGAGGGACGAGGAGCTGACGGAGGAGGAACTGAGGGAGGCGGAGCTGAGGGAGGAGGGACTGAGGGAGGAGGGGCTGAGGGAGGAGGGGCTGAGGGAGGAGGAGCTGAGGGAGGAGCGGCTGAGGAAGGAGGGGCTGAGGGAGGAGGGGCTGAGGGAGGAGGGGCTGAGGGAAGAGGGGCTGAGGGAGGAGGGGCTGAGGGAGGACGGGCTGAGGGAGGAGGGGCTAAGGGAGGAATGGCTGAGGGAGGAGGGGCTGAGGGAGGAGGGTCTGAGAGAGGAAGGGCTGAGGAAGGAGAGACTGAGGGAGGAGGGGCTGAGGGAGGAGGGGCTGAGGGAGGAGGGGCTGAGGAAGGACGGGCTGAGGGAGATGGGGCTGAGGGAGGAGGTGCGGAGGGACGAGGAGCTGACGGAGGAGGAACTGGGGGAGGCGGAGCTGAGGGAGGAGGGACTGAGGGAGGAAGGGCTGAGGGAGGATGGGCTGAAAGAAGAGTGGCTGAGGGAGTAGTGGCAGAGGGAGGAGGCGCTAAGGGAGGAGGGGCTGAGGGAGGAGGGGCTGAGGGAGGAGGGGCTTAGGGAGGAATGGCTGAGGGAGGAGGGGCTGAGGGAGGAGGGTCTGAGAGAGGAAGGGCTGAGGAAGGAGAGACTGAGGGAGGAGGGGCTGAGGGAGGAGGGGCTGAGGGAGGAGGGGCTGAGGAAGGACGGGCTGAGGGAGATGGGGCTGAGGGAGGAGGTGCGGAGGGACGAGGAGCTGACGGAGGAGGAACTGGGGGAGGCGGAGCTGAGGGAGGAGGGACTGAGGGAGGAGGGGCTGAGGGAGGAGGGGCTGAGGGAGGAGGAGCTGAGGGAGGAGCGGCTGAGGAAGGAGGGGCTGAGGGAGGAGGGGCTGAGGGAGGAGGGGGCTGAGGGAGGAGGGGCTGAGGAAGGAGGGGCTGAAGGAGGAGGGGCTGAAAGAGGAGGGGCTGAGGGAGGAGTGGCGGAGGGAGGAAGCGCTGAGGGAGGAGGGGCTGAAGGAGGAGGGGCTGAGGGAGGAGGGGCTCAGGGCGGAGGGGCTGAAAGAGGAGGGGCTGAGGGAGGAGTGGCTGAGGGAGGAGGGGCTGAGAGAGGGAGGGCTGAGGGAGGAGGGGCTGAGGGAGGAGGCGCTGAGGGAGAAAGGGCTGAGGAAGGAGGGGCTGAGGGAGGAGGGGGCTGAGGGAGGAGAGGCTGAAGGAGGAGGGGCTTAGGGAGGAGGGGCGGAGGGAGGAGGCGCTGAGGGAGGAGGGGCTGAGGGAGGAGGGGCTGAGGGAGGAGAGGCTGAGAATGGAGGGTCTGAGAGAGGAAGGGCTGAGGGAGGAGAGACTGAGGAAAGAGGGTCTGAGAAAGGAAGGGCTGAGGGAAGAAGGGCTGAGGGAGGAGGGGCTGAGGGAATAGGGGCTGAGGGAGGAGGGACAGAGGGAGGAGGGGCTGAGGGAGGAGGGGCTGAAAGAGGTGGGGCTGAGGGAGGAGTGGCGGAGGGAGGAGGCAATGAGGGAGGAGGAACTGAAGGAGGAGGGGCTGAAGGAGGAGGGGCTGAGGAGGGATGGTCTGATAGAGGGAGGGCTGAGGGAGGAGAGACTGAGGGAGGAGGGGCTGAGGGAGGAGGGGCTGAAGGAGGAGGGGCTGAAGGAGGAGGGGCTGAGGGGGGATGGTCTGATAGAGGGAGGGCTGAGGGAGGAGAGACTGAGGGAGGAGGGGCTGAGGGAGGAGGGGCTGATTGAGGAGGGGCTGAGGGAGGAGGGACTGAGGGAGGAGGGGCTGAGGGAGGAGGAGCTGAGGGAGGAGGGGCTGAGGGAGGAGGGGCTGAGGGAGGAGGGGCTGAGGGAGGAGGGGCTGAGGGAGAAATTGCTGAGGAAGGAGGGGCTGAGGGAGGAGGGGCTGAGGGAGGAGGGGCTGAGGGAGGAGGGCTGGCGGACGAGGGGCTGATTGAGGAGGGGCTGAGGGAGGAGGGGCTGTGAGAGGAAGGGCTTAGGGAGGAGAGACTGAGGAAGGAGGGGATGAGGGAGGAGGGGCTGAGGGAGGAAGGGCTGAGGAAGGAGGGGCTGAGGGAGGAGGGGCTGAGGAGGAGGGGCTGAGGGAGGAGGGGCTGAGGGAGGAGGGGCTGAGGGAGGAGGGGCTGAAAGAGAAGGGGCTGAGGGAGGAATGGCGGAGGGAGGAGGCACTGAGGGAGGAGGGGCTGAAGGAGGAGGAGCTGAGGGAGGAAGGGCTGAGGGAGGAGGAGCTGAGGGAGAAACTGCTGAGGAAGGAGGGGCTGATGGAGGAGGGGCTGAGAGAGGAGGGGCTGAGGGAGGAGGGGCTGAGGGAGTAGGGGCTGAGGGAGGAGGGGCTGAAAGAGGAGGGGCTGAGGGAGGAGTAGCGGAGGGAGGAGGCGCTTAGGGAGGAGGAACTGAAGGAGGAGGGGCTGAAGGAGGAGGGGCTTAGGGAGCATGTTTTGAGAGAGGGAGGGCTGAGGGAGGAGAGACTGAGGGAGGAGGGGCTGAGGGAGGAGGGGCTGAGGGAGGAGGGGCTGAGGGAGGAGGGGCTGAGGGAGGAGGAGCTGAGGGAGGAGGGACTGAGGGAGGAGGGGCTGAGGGAGGAGGGGCTGAGGGAGGAGGGGCTGAGAGAGGAGGGGCTGAGGGAGGAGGGGCTGAAGGAGGAGGGGGTGAGGGAGGAGGGGCTGAAGTAGGAGGGGCTGAGGGAGGAGGGGCTGAGGGAGGAGGTGCTGAGAGAGGAAGGGCTGAGGGAGGTGGGGCTGAGGGAGGAGGGAATGAGGGAGGAGGGGCTGAGGGAAGAGAGACTGAGGGAGGAGGGGCTGAGGGAGGAGGGCTGAAGGAGGAGAGGCGGAGGAAGGAGGGGCTGAGGGAGGAGGGGCTGAGGGAGGAGGGGCTGAGGGAGGAGGTTCTGAGGGAGGAGGGGCTGAAGAAGGAGGGGCGGAGGGAGGAGGGGCTGAGGGAGGAGGGGCGGATGGAGAAGAGACTCAGGGAGGAGGGGCTGAGGGAGGAGGGTCAGAGAGAGGAGGGGCTGAGGGAAGAGAGATTGAGGAAGAAGGGGCTGAGGGAGGAGGGGCTGAGGGAGGAGGGGCTGAGGGAGGAGGGTCTAAGAGAGGAGGGGCTGAGGGAGGAGGGGCTGAGGGAGGAGTGTCTGAGGGAGGAAGGGCTGAAGAAGGAGCGGCTGAGGGAGGAGGGGCTGAGGGAGGAGGGGCTGAGGGAGGAGGGGCTGAGGGAGGAGGGTCTGAGAGAGGAAGGGCTGAGGGAGGAGAGACTGAGGGAGGAGGGGCTGAGGGAGGAGGGGCTGAGCAAAGAGGGGCTGAGGGAGGAGAGGCATAGGGTGGAGGGGCTGAGGGAGGAAAGGCTGAGGGAGGAGGGGCGTGGGGAGGAGGGGCTGAGGGAAGAGGGGCTAAAGGAGGAGGGGCTGAGAGAGGAAGGGCTGAGGGAGGAGAGACTGAGGGAGCAGGGGATGAGGGAGGAGGGGCTGAGGGAGGAGGGGCTGAGGGAGGAGATGCTGAGGGATAAGTTGCTGAGGGAGGAGGGGCGGAGGGAGGAGGGGCCGAAAGAGGAGGGGCTGATGGAAGAGAGACTGACGGAAAAGGGGCTCAGGGAGGAGGGGCTGAGGGAGGAGGGGCTGAGGGAGGAGGGGCTGAGGGAGGAGGGGCTGAGCGAGGAAAGGCTGAAGGTGGAGTTGCTGAAGGAGGAGGGCTGAGGGAGGAGGGGCCGAAAGAGGAGGGGCTGAGGGAAGAGAGACTGAGGGAAAAGGGGCTCAGGGAGGAGGGGCTGAGGCAGGAGGGGCTGAGGGAGGAGGGGCTGAGGGAGGAGGGGCTGAGGGAGGAGGGGCTGAGAAAGGAAGGGCGGACGGAGGGGGGGCTGAAAGAGGAGAGGCTGAGGGAGGAGAGACTGAGGGACGAAGGGATGAGGGAGGAGGGGCTGAGGGAGGAGTGTCTGAGGGAGGAAGGGCTGAGGAAGGAGAAGCTGAGGGAGGAGGGGCTGAGGGAGGAGGGGCTGAGGGAGGAGGGTCTGAGAAAGGAAGGGCTGAGGGAGGAGAGACTGAGGGAGGAGGGGCTGAGGGAGGAGGGGCTGAGGGAGGAAGGGCTGAAGAAGGAGCGGCTAAGGGAGGAGGGGCTGAGGGAGGAGGGGCTGAGGGAGGAGGGGCTGAGGGAGGAGGGTCTGAGAGAGGAAGGGCTGAGGGAGGAGAGACTGAGGGAGGAGGGGCTGAGGGAGGAGGGGCTGAGGGAAGAGGGGCTGAGGGAGGAGAGGCATAGGGTGGAGGGGCTGAGGGAGGAAAGGCTGAGGGAGGAGGGGCGGAGGGAGGAGGGGCTGTGGGAAGAGGGGCTAAAGGAGGAGGGGCTGAGAGAGGAAGGGCTGAGGGAGGAGAGACTGAGGGAGGAGGGGATGAGCGAGGAGAGGCTGAGTGTGGAGGGGCTGAGGGAGGAGGGCTGAGGGAGGAGAGACTGAGGGAGGAGGGGCTGAGGGAGGAGGGGCTGAGAGAAGAGGGGCTGAGGGAGGAGAGGTAAGGGTGGAGGGGCTGAGGGAGGAAAGGCTGAGGGAGGAGGGGCGGAGGGAGGACGGCCTGAGGGAAGAGGGGCTAAAGGAGGAGGGGCTGAGAGAGGAAGGGCTGAGCGAGGAGAGACTGAGGGAGGAGGGGATGAGGGAGGAGATGCTGAGGGAGGAGGGGCTGAGGGAGGAGGGGCTGCGGGATAAGGGGCTGAGGGAGGAGGGGCGGAGGGAGGAGGGGCCGAAAGAGGAGGGGCTGAGGGAAGAGAGACTGAGGGAAAAGGGGCTCAGGGAGGAGGGGCTGAGGGAGGAGGGGCTGAGGGAGGAGGGGCTGAGGGAAGAGCGACTGAGGGAAAAGGGGCTAAGGGAAAATGGGTTGAGGGAGGAGGGGCTGAGGGAGGAGGGGCTGAGGGAGGAGGGGCTGAGGGAGGAGGGGCTGAGGGAGGAGGGGCGGAGGGAGGAGGGGCTGAAAGAGGAGGGGCTGAGGGAGGAGAGACTGAGGGAGGAGGGGATGAGGGGGGAGGGGCTGAGGGAGGAGTGTCTGAGGGAGGAAGGGCTGAGGAAGGAGAAGCTGAGGGAGGAGGGGCTGAGGGAGGAGGGGCTGAGGGAGGAGGGTCTGAGAAAGGAAGGCTGAGGGAGGAGAGACTGAGGGAGGAGGGGCTGAGGGAGGAGGGGCTGAGGGAGGAAGGGCTGAAGAAGGAGCGGCTGAGGGAGGAGGGGCTGAGGGAGGAGTGTCTGAGGGAGGAAGGGCTGAAGAAGGAGCGGCTGAGGGAGAAGGGGCTGAGGGAGGAGGGGCTGAAAGAGGAGGGGCTGAGGGAGGAGTGGCGGAGGGAGGAAGCGCTGAGGGAGGAGGGGCTGAAGGAGGAGGGGCTGAGGGAGGAGGGGCTCAGGGCGGAGGGGCTGAAAGAGGAGGGGCTGAGGGAGGAGTGGCTGAGGGAGGAGGGGCTGAGAGAGGGAGGGCTGAGGGAGGAGGGGCTGAGGGAGGAGGCGCTGAGGGAGAAAGGGCTGAGGAAGGAGGGGCTGAGGGAGGAGGGGCTGAGGGAGGAGAGGCTGAAGGAGGAGGGGCTTAGGGAGGAGGGGCGGAGGGAGGAGGCGCTGAGGGAGGAGGGGCTGAGGGAGGAGGGGCTGAGGGAGGAGAGGCTGAGAATGGAGGGTCTGAGAGAGGAAGGGCTGAGGGAGGAGAGACTGAGGAAAGAGGGTCTGAGAAAGGAAGGGCTGAGGGAAGAAGGGCTGAGGGAGGAGGGGCTGAGGGAATAGGGGCTGAGGGAGGAGGGACAGAGGGAGGAGGGGCTGAGGGAGGAGGGGCTGAAAGAGGTGGGGCTGAGGGAGGAGTGGCGGAGGGAGGAGGCAATGAGGGAGGAGGAACTGAAGGAGGAGGGGCTGAAGGAGGAGGGGCTGAGGAGGGATGGTCTGATAGAGGGAGGGCTGAGGGAGGAGAGACTGAGGGAGGAGGGGCTGAGGGAGGAGGGGCTGAAGGAGGAGGGGCTGAAGGAGGAGGGGCTGAGGGGGGATGGTCTGATAGAGGGAGGGCTGAGGGAGGAGAGACTGAGGGAGGAGGGGCTGAGGGAGGAGGGGCTGATTGAGGAGGGGCTGAGGGAGGAGGGACTGAGGGAGGAGGGGCTGAGGGAGGAGGAGCTGAGGGAGGAGGGGCTGAGGGAGGAAGGGCTGAGGGAGGAGGGGCTGAGGGAGGAGGGGCTGAGGGAGAAATTGCTGAGGAAGGAGGGGCTGAGGGAGGAGGGGCTGAGGGAGGAGGGGCTGAGGGAGGAGGGCTGGCGGACGAGGGGCTGATTGAGGAGGGGCTGAGGGAGGAGGGGCTGTGAGAGGAAGGGCTTAGGGAGGAGAGACTGAGGAAGGAGGGGATGAGGGAGGAGGGGCTGAGGGAGGAAGGGCTGAGGAAGGAGGGGCTGAGGGAGGAGGGGCTGAGGGAGGAGGGGCTGAGGGAGGAGGGGCTGAGGGAGGAGGGGCTGAGGGAGGAGGGGCTGAAAGAGAAGGGGCTGAGGGAGGAATGGCGGAGGGAGGAGGCACTGAGGGAGGAGGGGCTGAAGGAGGAGGAGCTGAGGGAGGAAGGGCTGAGGGAGGAGGAGCTGAGGGAGAAACTGCTGAGGAAGGAGGGGCTGATGGAGGAGGGGCTGAGAGAGGAGGGGCTGAGGGAGGAGGGGCTGAGGGAGTAGGGGCTGAGGGAGGAGGGGCTGAAAGAGGAGGGGCTGAGGGAGGAGTAGCGGAGGGAGGAGGCGCTTAGGGAGGAGGAACTGAAGGAGGAGGGGCTGAAGGAGGAGGGGCTTAGGGAGCATGTTTTGAGAGAGGGAGGGCTGAGGGCTTAGAGACTGAGGGAGGAGGGGCTGAGGGAGGAGGGGCTGAGGGAGGAGGGGCTGAGGGAGGAGGGGCTGAGGGAGGAGGAGCTGAGGGAGGAGGGACTGAGGGAGGAGGGGCTGAGGGAGGAGGGGCTGAGGGAGGAGGGGCTGAGAGAGGAGGGGCTGAGGGAGGAGGGGCTGAAGGAGGAGGGGGTGAGGGAGGAGGGGCTGAAGTAGGAGGGGCTGAGGGAGGAGGGGCTGAGGGAGGAGGTGCTGAGAGAGGAAGGGCTGAGGGAGGTGGGGCTGAGGGAGGAGGGAATGAGGGAGGAGGGGCTGAGGGAAGAGAGACTGAGGGAGGAGGGGCTGAGGGAGGAGGGGCTGAAGGAGGAGAGGCGGAGGAAGGAGGGGCTGAGGGAGGAGGGGCTGAGGGAGGAGGGGCTGAGGGAGGAGGGGCTGAGGGAGGAGGGGCTGAGGGAGGAGGGGCTGAAGAAGGAGGGGCGGAGGGAGGAGGGGCTGAGGGAGGAGGGGCGGATGGAGAAGAGACTCAGGGAGGAGGGGCTGAGGGAGGAGGGTCAGAGAGAGGAGGGGCTGAAAGAAGAGAGATTGAGGAAGAAGGGGCTGAGGGAGGAGGGGCTGAGGGAGGAGGGGCTGAGGGAGGAGGGTCTAAGAGAGGAGGGGCTGAGGGAGGAGGGGCTGAGGGAGGAGTGTCTGAGGGAGGAAGGGCTGAAGAAGGAGCGGCTGAGGGAGGAGGGGCTGAGGGAGGAGGGGCTGAGGGAGGAGGGGCTGAGGGAGGAGGGTCTGAGAGAGGAAGGGCTGAGGGAGGAGAGACTGAGGGAGGAGGGGCTGAGGGAGGAGGGGCTGAGCAAAGAGGGGCTGAGGGAGGAGAGGCATAGGGTGGAGGGGCTGAGGGAGGAAAGGCTGAGGGAGGAGGGGCGTAGGGAGGAGGGGCTGAGGGAAGAGGGGCTAAAGGAGGAGGGGCTGAGAGAGGAAGGGCTGAGGGAGGAGAGACTGAGGGAGCAGGGGATGAGGGAGGAGGGGCTGAGGGAGGAGGGGCTGAGGGAGGAGGGGCTGAGGGATAAGGGGCTGAGGGAGGAGGGGCGGAGGGAGGAGGGGCCGAAAGAGGAGGGGCTGATGGAAGAGAGACTGAGGGAAAAGGGGCTCAGGGAGGAGGGGCTGAGGGAGGAGGGGCTGAGGGAGGAGGGGCTGAGGGAGGAGGGGCTGAGCGAGGAAAGGCTGGCGGTGGAGTTGCTGAGGGAGGAGGGCTGAGGGAGGAGGGGCCGAAAGAGGAGGGGCTGAGGGAAGAGAGACTGAGGGAAAAGGGGCTCAGGGAGGAGGGGCTGAGGCAGGAGGGGCTGAGGGAGGAGGGGCTGAGGGAGGAGGGGCTGAGGGAGGAGGGGCTGAGAAAGGAGGGGCGGAGGGAGGAGGGGCTGAGGGAGGAGGGTCTGAGAGAGGAAGGGCTGAGGAAGGAGAGACTGAGGGAGGAGGGGCTGAGGGAGGAGGGGCTGAGGGAGGAGGGGCTGAGGAAGGACGGGCTGAGGGAGATGGGGCTGAGGGAGGAGGTGCGGAGGGACGAGGAGCTGACGGAGGAGGAACTGGGGGAGGCGGAGCTGAGGGAGGAGGGACTGAGGGAGGAGGGGCTGAGGGAGGAGGGGCTGAGGGAGGAGGAGCTGAGGGAGGAGCGGCTGAGGAAGGAGGGGCTGAGGGATGAGGGGCTGAGGGAGGAGGGGCTGAGGGAGGAGGGGCTGAGGAAGGAGGGGCTGAGGGAGGAAGTGCTGAGGGAGGAGGGGCTGAGGGAGGAGGGGCTGAAGGAGGAGGGGCTGAAAGAGGAGGGGCTGAGGGAGGAGTGGCGGAGGGAGGAAGCGCTGAGGGAGGAGGGGCTGAAGGAGGAGGGGCTGAGGGAGGAGGGGCTCAGGGCGGAGGGGCTGAAAGAGGAGGGGCTGAGGGAGGAGTGGCTGAGGGAGGAGGGGCTGAGGGAGGAGGGGCTGAGGGAGGAGGGGCTGAAAGAGGAGGGCCTGAGGGAGGAGTGGCGGAGGGAGGAGGCGCTGAGGGAGGAGGAACTGAAGGAGGAGGGGCTGAAGGAGGAGCGGCTGAGGGAGGATGGTCTGAGAGAGGGAGGGCTGAGGGAGGAGGGGCTGAGGGAGGAGGCGCTGAGGGAGAAAGGGCTGAGGAAGGAGGGGCTGAGGGAGGAGGGGCTGAGGGAGGAGAGGCTGAAGGAGGAGGGGCTTAGGGAGGAGGGGCGGAGGGAGGAGGCGCTGAGGGAGGAGGGGCTGAGGGAGGAGGGGCTGAGGGAGGAGAGGCTGAGAATGGAGGGTCTGAGAGAGGAAGGGCTGAGGGAGGAGAGACTGAGGAAAGAGGGTCTGAGAAAGGAAGGGCTGAGGGAAGAAGGGCTGAGGGAGGAGGGGCTGAGGGAATAGGGGCTGAGGGAGGAGGGACAGAGGGAGGAGGGGCTGAGGGAGGAGGGGCTGAAAGAGGTGGGGCTGAGGGAGGAGTGGCGGAGGGAGGAGGTAATGAGGGAGGAGGAACTGAAGGAGGAGGGGCTGAAGGAGGAGGGGCTGAGGAGGGATGGTCTGATAGAGGGAGGGCTGAGGGAGGAGAGACTGAGGGAGGAGGGGCTGAGGGAGGAGGGGCTGAAGGAGGAGGGGCTGAAGGAGGAGGGGCTGAGGGGGGATGGTCTGATAGAGGGAGGGCTGAGGGAGGAGAGACTGAGGGAGGAGGGGCTGAGGGAGGAGGGGCTGATTGAGGAGGGGCTGAGGGAGGAGGGACTGAGGGAGGAGGGGCTGAGGGAGGAGGAGCTGAGGGAGGAGGGGCTGAGGGAGGAGGGGCTGAGGGAGGAGGGGCTGAGGGAGGAGGGGCTGAGGGAGAAATTGCTGAGGAAGGAGGGGCTGAGGGAGGAGGGGCTGAGGGAGGAGGGGCTGAGGGAGGAGGGCTGGCGGACGAGGGGCTGATTGAGGAGGGGCTGAGGGAGGAGGGGCTGTGAGAGGAAGGGCTTAGGGAGGAGAGACTGAGGAAGGAGGGGATGAGGGAGGAGGGGCTGAGGGAGGAAGGGCTGAGGAAGGAGGGGCTGAGGGAGGAGGGGCTGAGGGAGGAGGGGCTGAGGGAGGAGGGGCTGAGGGAGGAGGGGCTGAGGGAGGAGGGGCTGAAAGAGAAGGGGCTGAGGGAGGAATGGCGGAGGGAGGAGGCACTGAGGGAGGAGGGGCTGAAGGAGGAGGAGCTGAGGGAGGAAGGGCTGAGGGAGGAGGAGCTGAGGGAGAAACTGCTGAGGAAGGAGGGGCTGATGGAGGAGGGGCTGAGAGAGGAGGGGCTGAGGGAGGAGGGGCTGAGGGAGGAGGGGCTGAGGGAGGAGGGGCTGAAAGAGGAGGGGCTGAGGGAGGAGTAGCGGAGGGAGGAGGCGCTTAGGGAGGAGGAACTGAAGGAGGAGGGGCTGAAGGAGGAGGGGCTTAGGGAGCATGTTTTGAGAGAGGGAGGGCTGAGGGAGGAGAGACTGAGGGAGGAGGGGCTGAGGGAGGAGGGGCTGAGGGAGGAGGGGCTGAGGGAGGAGGGGCTGAGGGAGGAGGAGCTGAGGGATTAGGGACTGAGGGAGGAGGGGCTGAGGGAGGAGGGGCTGAGGGAGGAGGGGCTGAGAGAGGAGGGGCTGAGGGAGGAGGGGCTGAAGGAGGAGGGGGTGAGGGAGGAGGGGCTGAAGTAGGAGGGGCTGAGGGAGGAGGGGCTGAGGGAGGAGGTGCTGAGAGAGGAAGGGCTGAGGGAGGTGGGGCTGAGGGAGGAGGGAATGAGGGAGGAGGGGCTGAGGGAAGAGAGACTGAGGGAGGAGGGGCTGAGGGAGGAGGGGCTGAAGGAGGAGAGGCGGAGGAAGGAGGGGCTGAGGGAGGAGGGGCTGAGGGAGGAGGGGCTGAGGGAGGAGGGGCTGAGGGAGGAGGGGCTGAAGAAGGAGGGGCGGAGGGAGGAGGGGCTGAGGGAGGAGGGGCGGATGGAGAAGAGACTCAGGGAGGAGGGGCTGAGGGAGGAGGGTCAGAGAGAGGAGGGGCTGAGGGAAGAGAGATTGAGGAAGAAGGGGCTGAGGGAGGAGGGGCTGAGGGAGGAGGGGCTGAGGGAGGAGGGTCTAAGAGAGGAGGGGCTGAGGGAGGAGGGGCTGAGGGAGGAGTGTCTGAGGGAGGAAGGGCTGAAGAAGGAGCGGCTGAGGGAGGAGGGGCTGAGGGAGGAGGGGCTGAGGGAGGAGGGGCTGAGGGAGGAGGGTCTGAGAGAGGAAGGGCTGAGGGAGGAGAGACTGAGGGAGGAGGGGCTGAGGGAGGAGGGGCTGAGCAAAGAGGGGCTGAGGGAGGAGAGGCATAGGGTGGAGGGGCTGAGGGAGGAAAGGCTGAGGGAGGAGGGGCGTGGGGAGGAGGGGCTGAGGGAAGAGGGGCTAAAGGAGGAGGGGCTGAGAGAGGAAGGGCTGAGGGAGGAGAGACTGAGGGAGCAGGGGATGAGGGAGGAGGGGCTGAGGGAGGAGGGGCTGAGGGAGGAGATGCTGAGGGATAAGTTGCTGAGGGAGGAGGGGCGGAGGGAGGAGGGGCCGAAAGAGGAGGGGCTGATGGAAGAGAGACTGACGGAAAAGGGGCTCAGGGAGGAGGGGCTGAGGGAGGAGGGGCTGAGGGAGGAGGGGCTGAGGGAGGAGGGGCTGAGCGAGGAAAGGCTGAGGGTGGAGTTGCTGAGGGAGGAGGGCTGAGGGAGGAGGGGCCGAAAGAGGAGGGGCTGAGGGAAGAGAGACTGAGGGAAAAGGGGCTCAGGGAGGAGGGGCTGAGGCAGGAGGGGCTGAGGGAGGAGGGGCTGAGGGAGGAGGGGCTGAGGGAGGAGGGGCTGAGAAAGGAGGGGCGGAGGGAGGAGGGGCTGAAAGAGGAGAGGCTGAGGGAGGAGAGACTGAGGGACGAAGGGATGAGGGAGGAGGGGCTGAGGGAGGAGTGTCTGAGGGAGGAAGGGCTGAGGAAGGAGAAGCTGAGGGAGGAGGGGCTGAGGGAGGAGGGGCTGAGGGAGGAGGGTCTGAGAAAGGAAGGGCTGAGGGAGGAGAGACTGAGGGAGGAGGGGCTGAGGGAGGAGGGGCTGAGGGAGGAAGGGCTGAAGAAGGAGCGGCTAAGGGAGGAGGGGCTGAGGGAGGAGGGGCTGAGGGAGGAGGGGCTGAGGGAGGAGGGTCTGAGAGAGGAAGGGCTGAGGGAGGAGAGACTGAGGGAGGAGGGGCTGAGGGAGGAGGGGCTGAGGGAAGAGGGGCTGAGGGAGGAGAGGCATAGGGTGGAGGGGCTGAGGGAGGAAAGGCTGAGGGAGGAGGGGCGGAGGGAGGAGGGGCTGTGGGAAGAGGGGCTAAAGGAGGAGGGGCTGAGAGAGGAAGGGCTGAGGGAGGAGAGACTGAGGGAGGAGGGGATGAGCGAGGAGAGGCTGAGGGTGGAGGGGCTGAGGGAGGAGGGCTGAGGGAGGAGAGACTGAGGGAGGAGGGGCTGAGGGAGGAGGGGCTGAGGGAAGAGGGGCTGAGGGAGGAGAGGTAAGGGTGGAGGGGCTGAGGGAGGAAAGGCTGAGGGAGGAGGGGCGGAGGGAGGACGGCCTGAGGGAAGAGGGGCTAAAGGAGGAGGGGCTGAGAGAGGAAGGGCTGAGCGAGGAGAGACTGAGGGAGGAGGGGATGAGGGAGGAGATGCTGAGGGAGGAGGGGCTGAGGGAGGAGGGGCTGCGGGATAAGGGGCTGAGGGAGGAGGGGCGGAGGGAGGAGGGGCCGAAAGAGGAGGGGCTGAGGGAAGAGAGATTGAGGGAAAAGGGGCTCAGGGAGGAGGGGCTGAGGGAGGAGGGGCTGAGGGAGGAGGGGCTGAGGAAGAGCGACTGAGGGAAAAGGGGCTAAGGGAAAATGGGTTGAGGGAGGAGGGGCTGAGGGAGGAGGGGCTGAGGGAGGAGGGGCTGAGGGAGGAGGGGCTGAGGGAGGAGGGGCGGAGGGAGGAGGGGCTGAAAGAGGAGGGGCTGAGGGAGGAGAGACTGAGGGAGGAGGGGATGAGGGGGGAGGGGCTGAGGGAGGAGTGTCTGAGGGAGGAAGGGCTGAGGAAGGAGAAGCTGAGGGAGGAGGGGCTGAGGGAGGAGGGGCTGAGGGAGGAGGGTCTGAGAAAGGAAGGCTGAGGGAGGAGAGACTGAGGGAGGAGGGGCTGAGGGAGGAGGGGCTGAGGGAGGAAGGGCTGAAGAAGGAGCGGCTGAGGGAGGAGGGGCTGAGGGAGGAGTGTCTGAGGGAGGAAGGGCTGAAGAAGGAGCGGCTGAGGGAGGAGGGGCTGAGGGAGGAGGGGCTGAGGAAGGAAGGGGCTGAGGGAGGAGGGTCTGAAAGAGGAAGGGCTGAGGGAGGAGAGACTGAGGGAGGAGGGGCTGAGGGAGGAGGGGCTGAGGGAAGAGGGGCTGAGGGAGGAGAGGCATAGGGTGGAGGGGCTGAGGGAGGAAAGGCTGAGGGAGGAGGGGCGGAGGGAGGAGGGGCTGAGGGAAGAGGGGCTAAAGGAGGAGGGGCTGAGAGAGGAAGGGCTGAGGAAGGAGAGACTGAGGGAGGAGGGGATGAGCGAGGAAAGGCTGAGGGTGGAGGGGCTGAGTGAGGAGGGCTGAGGGAGGAGGGGCCGAAAGAGGAGGGGCTGAGGGAAGAGAGACTGAGCGAAAAGGGGCTCAGGGAGGAGGGGCTGAGGGAGGAGGGGCTGAGGGAGGAGGGGCTGAGGGAGGAGGGGCTGAGCGAGGAAAGGCTGAGGGTGGAGGGGCTGAGGGAGGAGGGCTGAGGGAGGAGGGGCCGAAAGAGGAGGGGCTGAGGGAAGAGAGACTGAGGGAAAAGGGGCTCAGGGAGGAGGGGCTGAGGGAGGAGGGGCTGAAGGAGGAGGGGCTGGGGAGGAGGGGCTGAGGGAGGAGGGGCTGAGGGAGGAGGGGCGGAGGGAGGAGGGGCTGAAAGAGGAGGGGCTGAGGGAGGAGAGACTGAGGGAGGAGGGGATGAGGGAGGAGGGGCTGAGGGAAGAGTGTCTGAGGGAGGAAGGGCTGAGGAAGGAGAAGCTGAGGGAGGAGGGGCTGAGGGAAGAGGGGCTGAGGGAGGAGGGTCTGAGAAAGGAAGGGCTGAGGGAGGAGAGACTGAGGGAGGAGGGGCTGAGGGAGGAGGGGCTGAGGGAGGAGGGGCTGAGGGAGGAGGGGCTGAGAGAGGAAGGGCTGAGGGAGGAGAGACTGCGGGAGGAGGGGATGAGGAAGGAGGGGCTGAGGGAAGAGGGGCTGAGGGAGGAGGGGCTGAGGGAGGACGGGCTGAGGGAGGAGGGGCTGAGGGAGGAGGGGCGGAGGGAGGAGGAGCTGAGAGAGGAGGGGCTGAGGGAGGCGGAGCTGAGGGAGGAGGGACGGAGGGAGGAGGGGCTGAGGGAGGAGAGACTCAGGGAGGAGGGGCTGAGGGAGGAGAGTCAGAGAGAGGAGGGGCTGAGGAAAGAGAGACTGAGGGAGGAGGGGCTGAGGAAGGAGGGGCTGAGGGAGGAGAGACTCAGGGAGGAGGGGCTGAGGGAGGAGGGTCAGAGAGAGGAGGGGCTGAAGGAAGAGAGACTGAGGGAGGAGGGGCTGAGGGAGTAGGGGCTGAGGGAGGAGGGGCTGAGGGAGGTGGGGCTGAGGGAGGAGGGACTGAGGTAGGAGGGGCTGAGGGAGGAGGGACTGAGGGAGGAGGGCTGAGGGAGGAGGGGCTGAGAGAGGAGGGGCTGAGGGAGGAGGGTCTGAGGGAGGAAGGACTGAGAAAGGCGGGGCTGAGGGTGGAGGGAAGGAGGGAGGAGGGGCTGAGGGAGGCGGGGCTGAGGGAGAAGGGGCTGAGGAAAGAGGGTCTGAGAAAGGAAGGGCTGAGGGAGGAAGGGCTGAGGGAGGAGGGGCTGAGGGAATAGGGGCTGAGGGAGGAGGGACTGAGGGAGGAGGGGCTGAGGGAGGAGGGGCTGAAAGAGGAGGGTTTGAGGGAGGAGTGGCGGAGGGAGGAGGTGCTGAGGGAGGAGGAAATGAAGGAGGAGGGGCTGAAGGAGGAGGGGCTGAGTGAGGATGGTCTGAGAGAGGGAGGGCTGAGGGAGGAGAGACTGAGGGAGGAGAGACTGAGGGAGGAGGCGCTGAGGGAGGAGGGGCTGAGGGAGGAGTTGCTGAGGGAGGAAGGGCTGAGGAAGGAGGGGCTGAGGGAGAAGGGGCTGAGGGAGGAGGGGCTGAGGGAGGAGGGGCTGAGGGAGGAGGGGCTGAGGGAGGAGGGGCTGAAAGAAGAGGGGCTGAGGGAGGAGTGGCGGAGGGAGGAGGCGCTGAGGGAGGAGGGGCTGAAGGAGGAGGGGCTGAGGGAGGAGGGGCTGAGGGAGGAGGAGCTGAGGGAGAAAGGGCTGAGGAAGGAGGGGCTGAGGGAGGAGGGGCTGAGGGAGGAGGGGCTCAGGGAGGAGGGGTTGAAAGAGGAGGGGCTGAGGGAGGAGTGGCGGAGGGAGGAGGCGCTGAGGGAGGAGGAACTGAAGGAGGAGGGGCTGAAGGAGGAGGGGCTGAGGGAGGAGGGGCTGAGGGAATAGGGGCTGAGGGAGGAGGGACTGAGGGAGGAGGGGCTGAGGGAGGAGGGGCTGAAAGAGGAGGGTTTGAGGGAGGAGTGGCGGAGGGAGGAGGTGCTGAGGGAGGAGGAAATGAAGGAGGAGGGGCTGAAGGAGGAGGGGCTGAGGGAGGATGGTCTGAGAGGGAGGGCTGAGGGAGGAGAGACTGAAGGAGGAGGGGCTGAGGGAGGAGGGGCTGAGGGAGGAGGGGCTGAAAGAGGAGTTGCTGAGGGAGGAGTGGCGGAGGGAGGAGGCGCTGAGGAGGAGGGGCTGAAGGAGGAGGGGCTGAGGGAGGAGGGGCTGAGGGAGGAGGAGCTGAGGGAGAAAGGGCTGAGGAAGGAGGGGCTGAGGGAGGAAGTGCTGAGGGAGGAGGGGCTGAGGGAGGAGGGGCTGAAGGAGGAGGGGCTGAAAGAGGAGGGGCTGAGGGAGGAGTGGCGGAGGGAGGAAGCGCTGAGGGAGGAGGGGCTGAAGGAGGAGGGGCTGAGGGAGGAGGGGCTCAGGGAGGAGGGGCTGAAAGAGGAGGGGCTGAGGGAGGAGTGGCGGCTGAGGGAGGAGGGGCTGAGGGAGGAGGGGCTGAGGGAGGAGGGGCTGAAAGAGGAGGGCCTGAGGGAGGAGTGGCGGAGGGAGGAGGCGCTGAGGGAGGAGGAACTGAAGGAGGAGGGGCTGAAGGAGGAGGGGCTGAGGGAGGATGGTCTGAGAGAGGGAGGGCTGAGGGAGGAGGGGATGAGGGAGGAGGCGCTGAGGGAGAAAGGGCTGAGGAAGGAGGGGCTGAGGGAGGAGGGGCTGAGGGAGGAGGGGCTGAAGGAGGAGGGGCTAAGGGAGGAGGGGCGGAGGGAGAAGGCGCTGAGGGAGGAGGGGCTGAGGGAGGAGGGGCTGAGGGAGGAGAGGCTGAGAATGGAGGGTCTGAGAGAGGAAGGGCTGAGGGAGGAGAGACTGAGGAAAGAGGGTCTGAGAAAGGAAGGGCTGAGGGAGGAAGGGCTGAGGGAGGAGGGGCTGAGGGAATAGGGGCTGAGGGAGGAGGGACAGAGGGAGGAGGGGCTGAGGGAGGAGGGGCTGAAAGAGGTGGGGCTGAGGGAGGAGTGGCGGAGAGAGGAGGCGCTGAGGGAGGAGGAACTGAAGGAGGAGGGGCTGAAGGAGGAGGGGCTGAGGGGGGATGGTCTGATAGAGGGAGGGCTGAGGGAGGAGAGACTGAGGGAGGAGGGGCTGAGGGAGGAGGGGCTGATTGAGGAGGGGCTGAGGGAGGAGGGACTGAGGGAGGAGGGGCAGAGGGAGGAGGAGCTGAGGGAGGAGGGGCTGAGGGAGGAGGGGCTGAGGGAGGAGGGGCTGAGGGAGGAGGGGCTGAGGGAGAAATCGCTGAGGAAGGAGGGGCTGAGGGAGGAGGGGCTGAGGGAGGAGGGGCTGAGGGAGGAGGGCTGGCGGAGGAGGGGCTGATTGAGGAGGGGCTGAGGGAGGAGGGGCTGTGAGAGGAAGGGCTGAGGGAGGAGAGACTGAGGAAGGAGGGGATGAGGGAGGAGGGGCTGAGGGAGGAAGATCTGAGGAAGGAGGGGTTGAGGGAGGAGGGGCTGAGGGAGGAGGGGCTGAGGGAGGAGGGGCTGAGGGAGGAGGGGCTGAGGAAGGAGGGGCTGAAAGAGAAGGGGCTGAGGGAGGAATGGCGGAGGGAGGAGGCACTGAGGGAGGAGGGGCTGAAGGAGGAGGGGCTGAGGGAGGAAGGGCTGAGGGAGGAGGAGCTGAGGGAGAAACTGCTGAGGAAGGAGGGGCTGAGGGAGGAGGGGCTGAGGGAGGAGGGGCTGAGGGAGGAGGGGCTGAGGGAGGAGGGGCTGAAAGAGGAGGGGCTGAGGGAGGAAATGCGGAGGGAGGAGGCGCTGAGGGAGGAGGAACTGAACGGAGGGCTGAAGGAGGAGGGGCTGAGGGAGGACTGTCTGAGAGAGGGAGGGCTGAGGGAGGAGAGACTGAGGGAGGAGGGGCTGAGGGAGGATTGGCTGAGGGAGGAGGGGCTGAGGGAGGAGGGGCTGAGGGCGGAGGGGCTGAGGGAGGAGGGACTGAGGGAGGAGGGGCTGAGGGAGGAGGAGCTGATTAAGGAGGGGCTGAGGGAGGAGGGACTGAGGGAGGAGGGGCTGAGGGAGGAGGAGCTGAGGGAGGAGGGGCTGAGAGAGGAGGGGCTGAGAGAGGAGGGGCTGAGGGAGGAGGGGCTGAGGGAGAAATCGCTGAGGAAGGAGGGGCTGAGGGAGGAGGGGCTGAGGGAGGAGGGGCTGAGGGAGGAGGGCTGGCGGAGGAGGGGCTGATTTAGGAGGGGCTGAGGGAGGAGGGGCTGTGAGAGGAAGGGCTGAGGGAGGAGGGACTGAGGAAGGAGGGGATGAGGGAGGAGGGGCTGAGGGAGGAAGATCTGAGGAAGGAGGGGCTGAGGGAGGAGGGGCTGAGGGAGGAGGGGCTGAGGGAGGAGGGGCTGAGGGAGGAGGGGCTGAGGAAGGAGGGGCTGAGGGAGGAGGGGCTGAAGGAGGAGGGGCTGTAGGTGGAGGGGCGGAGGGAAGAGGGGCTGAGGGAGGAGGGTCAGAGAGAGGAGGGGCTGAGGGAAGAGAGATTGAGGAAGGAGGGGCTCAATGAGGAGGGGCTGAGGGAGGAGGGTCTAAGAGAGGAGGGGCTGAGGGAGGAGGGGCTGAGGGAGGAGGGGCTGAGGGAGGAGGGGCTGAGTGAGGAGGGGCAGAGGGAGGAGGGGCTGAGGGAGGAGGGGCTGAGGGAGGAGAGGCTGAGGGTGGAGGGGCTGAGGGAGGAAAGGCTGAGGGAGGAGGGGCGGAGGGAGGAATGGCTGAGGGAGGAGTGGCTAAAGGAGGAGGGGCTGAGAGAGGAAGGGCTGAGGGAGGAGAGACTGAGGGAGGAGGGGATGATTGAGGAGGGGCTGAGGGAGGAGGGGCTGAGGGAGGAGGGGCTGAGGGATAAGGGGCTGAGGGAGGAGGGGCGGAGGGAAGAGGGGCTGAGGGAGGAAAGGCTGAGGGAGGAGGGGCGGAGGGAGGAATGGCTGAGGGAGGAGTGGCTAAAGGAGGAGGGGCTGAGAGAGGAAGGGCTGAGGGAGGAGAGACTGAGGGAGGAGGGGATGATTGAGGAGGGGCTGAGGGAGGAGGGGCTGAGGGAGGAGGGGCTGAGGGATAAGGGGCTGAGGGAGGAGGGGCGGAGGGAAGAGGGGCTGAGGGAGGAGGGGCTGAGGGAGGAGGGGCTGAGGGAGGAAAGGCTGAGGGTGGAGGGGCTGAGGGAGGAGAGACTGAGGGAGGAGGGGATGATTGAGGAGGGGCTGAGGGAGGAGGGGCGGAGGGAAGAGGGGCTGAGGGAGGAGGGGCTGAGGGAGGAGGGGCTTAGGGAGGAGAGGCTGAGGGTGGAGGGGCTGAGGGAGGAAAGGCTGAGGGAGGAGGGGCGGAGGGAGGAATGGCTGAGGGAGGAGTGGCTAAAGGAGGAGGGGCTGAGAGAGGAAGGGCTGAGGGAGGAGAGACTGAGGGAGGAGGGGATGATTGAGGAGGGGCTGAGGGAGGAGGGGCTGAGGGAGGAGGGGCTGAGGGATAAGGGGCTGAGGGAGGAGGGGCGGAGGGAAGAGGGGCTGAGTGAGGAGGGGCTGAGGGAGGAGGGGCTGAGGGAGGAGGGGCTGAGGGAGGAGAGGCTGAGGGTGGAGGGGCTGAGGGAGGAAAGGCTGAGGGAGGAGGGGCGGAGGGAGGAATGGCTGAGGGAGGAGTGGCTAAAGGAGGAGGGGCTGAGAGAGGAAGGGCTGAGGGAGGAGAGACTGAGGGAGGAGGGGATGATTGAGGAGGGGCTGAGGGAGGAGGGGCTGAGGGAGGAGGGGCTGAGGGATAAGGGGCTGAGGGAGGAGGGGCGGAGGGAAGAGGGGCTGAGGGAGGAGGGGCTGAGGGAGGAGGGGCTGAGGGAGGAAAGGCTGAGGGTGGAGGGGCTGAGGGAGGAGAGGCTGAGGGTGGAGGGGCTGAGGGAGGAAAGGCTGAGGGAGGAGGGGCGGAGGGAGGAATGGCTGAGGGAGGAGTGGCTAAAGGAGGAGGGGCTGAGAGAGGAAGGGCTGAGGGAGGAGGGGCTGAGAGAGGAGGGGCTGAGAGAGGAGGGGCTGAGGGAGGAGGGGCTGAGGGAGAAATCGCTGAGGAAGGAGGGGCTGTGGGAGGAGGGGCTGAGGGAGGAGGGGCTGAGGGAGGAGGGCTGGCGGAGGAGGGGCTGATTGAGGAGGGGCTGAGGGAGGAGGGGCTGTGAGAGGAAGGGCTGAGGGAGGAGGGACTGAGGAAGGAGGGGATGAGGGAGGAGGGGCTGAGGGAGGAAGATCTGAGGAAGGAGGGGCTGAGGGAGGAGGGGCTGAGGGAGGAGGGGCTGAGGGAGGAGGGGCTGAGGGAGGAGGGGCGGAGGGAGGAGGGGCTGAAAGAGGAGGGGCTGAGGGAGGAGAGACTGAGGGAGGAAGGGCTGAGGGAGGAGAGACTGAGGGAGGAGGGGCTGAGGGAGGAGGGGCTGAGGGAGGAGGGGCTGAGGGAGGAGGGGCTGAGGGAGGAGGGGCTGAGACAGGAAGGGCTGAGGGAGGAGAGACTGAGGGAGGAGGGGATGAGGGAGGAGGGGCTGAGGGAGGAGGGGCTAAGGGAGGAGGGCTGAGGGAGGAGGGGCTGAGGGAGGAGGGGCTGAGGGAGGAAAGGCTGAGGGTGGAGGGGCTGAGGAAGGAGGGGCTGAGGGAGGAGGGGCTGAGGGAGGAGGGGCTGAGGGAGGAGGGGCTGAGGGAGGAGGGGCCGAGGGAGGAGGGGTTGAGGGAAGAGGGGCTGAGGAAGAGAGACTGAGTGAAAAGGGGCTGAGGGAGGAGGGGCTGAGGGAAGAGGGGCTGAGGGAGGAAGGTCTGAGAGAGGAAGGGCTGAGGGAGGAGAGACTGAGGGAGGAGGGGCTGAGGGAGCAGGGGCTGAGGGAGGAGGGGCTGAGGGAGGAGAGGCTGAGGGTGGAGTGGCTGAGGGAGGAAAGGCTGAGGGAGGAGGGGCGGAGGGAGGAGGGGCTGAGGAAGGAGGGGCTGAGGGAGGAGGGGCTGAGAGAGGAAGGGCTGAGGGAGGAGAGACTGAGGGAGGAGGGGATGAGGGAGGAGGGGCTGAGGGAATAGGGGCTGAGGGAGGAGGGGCTGAGGATAAGGGGCTGAGGGAGGAGGGGCGGAGGGAGGAGAGGCTGAGGGAGGAGGGGCTGAGGGAGGAGGGGCTGAGGAGGAAAGGCTGAGGGAGGAGGTGCTGAGGGAGGAGGGGCTGAGGGAGGAGGGGCTGAAAGAGGAAGGGCTGAGGGAGGAGAGACTGAGGGAGGAGGGGATGAGGGAGGAGGGGCTGAGGGAGGAGTGTCTAAGGGAGGAAGGGCTAAGGAAGGAGGCGCTGAGGGAAGAGGGGCTGAGGGAGGAGGGTCTGAGAGAAGAAGGGCTGAGGGAGGAGAGACTGAGGGAGGAGGGGCTCAGGGAGGAGGGGCTGAGGGAGGAGGGGCTGAGGGAGGAGGGGCTTAGGGAGGAATGGCTGAGGGAGGAGGGGCTGAGGGAGGAGGGGCTGAGGAAGGACGGGCTGAGGGAGTTGGGGCTGAGGGAGGAGGGGCGGAGGGAGGAGGAGCTGACAGAGGAGGAACTGAGGGAGGAGAGACTCAGGGAGGAGGGGCTGAGGGAGGAGGGTCAGAGAGAGGAGGGGCTGAGGAAAGAGAGACTAAGGGAGGAGGGGCTGAGGAAGGAGGGGCTGAGGGAGGAGGTGCTGAGAGAGGAAGGGCTGAGGGAGGAGGGGCTGAGGGAGGAGGGGCTGAGGGAGGAGGGGCTGAGGGAGGAGGGGCCGAGGGAGGAGGGGCTGAGGGAAGAGGGGCTGAGGAAGAGAGACTGAGTGAAAAGGGGCTGAGGGAGGAGGGGCTGAGGGAGGAGGGGCTGAGGGAGGAGGGTCTGAGAGAGGAAGGGCTGAGGGAGGAGAGATTGAGGGAGGAGGGCTGAGGGAGGAGGGGCTGAGGGAGGAGGGGCTGAGGGAGGAGAGGCTGAGGGTGCAGTGGCTGAGGGAGGAAAGGCTGAGGGAGGAGGGGCGGAGGGAGGAGGGGCTGAGGAAGGAAGGGCTGAGGGAGGAGGGGCTGAGAGAGGAAGGGCTGAGGGAGGAGAGACTGAGGGAGGAAGGGATGAGGGAGGAGGGGCTGAGGGAATAGGGGCTGAGGGAGGAGGGGCTGAGGGAGGAGGTGCTGAGAGAGGAAGGGCTGAGGGAGGAGGGGCTGAGGGAGGAGGGGATGAGGGAGGAGGGGCTGAGGGAGGAGTGTCTGAGGGAGGAAGGGCTGAGGATGAGGGGCTGAGGGAGGAGGATCTGAGGGAGGAGGGGCTGAGGGAGGAGCGGCTTAGGGAGGAATGGCTGAGGGAGGAGGGGCTGAGGGAGGAGGGGCTGAGGAAGGACGGGCTAAGGAAGGACGGGCTGAGGGAGTTGGGGCTGAGGGAGGAGGGGCGGAGGGAGGAGGAGCTGACAGAGGAGGAACTGAGGGAGGAGTGACTCAGGGAGGAGGGTCAGAGGGAGGAGGGGCTGAGGGAATAGGGGCTGAGGGAGGAGGGACAGAGGGAGGAGGGGCAGAGGGAGGAGGGGCTGAAAGAGGAGGGGCTGAGGGAGGAGTGGCGGAGGGAGGAGGCGCTGAGGGAGGAGGAACTGAAGGAGGAGGGGCTGAAGGAGGAGGGGCTGAGGGAGGATGGTCTGAGAGAGGGAGGGCTGAGGGAGGAGAGACTGAGGGAGGAGGGGCTGAGGGAGGAGGGGCTGAGGGAGGAGGGACTGAGGGAGGAGGGACTGAGGGAGGAGGGGCTGAGGGAGGAGGAGCTGAGGGAGGAGGGGCTGAGGGAGGAGGGGCTGAGGGAGGAGGAGCTGAGGGAGGAGGGGCTGAGGGAGAAAGGGCTGAGGAAGGAGGGGCTGAGGGAGGAGGGGCTGAGGGAGGAGGGGCTGAGGCAGGAGGGCTGACGGAGGAGGGGCTGAGGGAGGAGGGACTGAGGGAGGAGGGGCTGAGGGAGGAGGAGCTGAGGGAGGAGGGGCTGAGGGAGGAGGGGCTGAGGGAGGAGGGGCTGAGGGATAAGGGGCTGAGGGAGGAGGGGCGGAGGGACGAGAAGCTGAAGGAGGAGGGGCTGAGGGAGGAGGGGCTGAGGGAGGAAAGGCTGAGGGTGGGGGGGCTGAGGGAGGAGGGCTGAGGGAGGAGCGGCCGAAAGAGGAGGGGCTGAGGGAAGAGAGACTGAGGGAAAAGGGGCTCAGGGAGGAAGGGCTGAGGGAGGAGGGGCTGAGGGAGGAGGGGCTGAGGGAGGAGGGGCTGAGGGAGGAGGGGCTGAGGGAGAAGGGGCTGAGGGAGAAGGGGCTGAGGAAAGAGGGTCTGAGAAAGGAAGGGCTGAGGGAGGAAGGGCTGAGGGAGGAAGGACAGAGAGAGGAGGGGCTGAGGGAGGAGGGGCTGAAAGAGGAGGGGCTGAGGGAGGAGTGGCGGAGGGAGGAGGCGCTGAGGGAGGAGGAACTGAAGGAGGAGGGGTTGAAGGAGGAGGGGCTAAGGGAGGATGGTCTGAGAGAGGGAGGGCTGAGGGAGGAGAGACTGAGGGAGGAGGGGCTGAGGGAGGAGGGGCTGAGGGAGGAGGGGCTGAGGGAGGAGGGACTGAGGGAGGAGGGGCTGAGGGAGGAGGAGCTGAGGGAGGAGGGGCTGAGGGAGGAGGGGCTGAGGGAAGAGGGGCTGAGGGAGGAGGGGCTGAGGGAGAAAGGGCTGAGGAAGGAGGGGCTGAGGGAGGAGGGGCTGAGCTAGGAGGGGCTGAGGAAGAGGGGCTGACGGAGGAGGGGCTGATTGAGGAGGGGCTGATAGAGGAGGGGCTGTGAGAGGAAGGGCTGAGGGAGGAGGAGGAGAGACTGAGGAAGGAGGGGATGAGGGAGGAGGGGCTGAGGGAGGAAGGGCTGAGGAAGGAAGGGCTGATGGAGGAGGGGCTGAGGGAGGAGGGGCTGAGGGAGGAGGGGCTGAGGGAGGAGGGGCTGAGGGAGGAGGGGCTGAGGGAGGAGGGGCTGAAAGAGAAGGGGCTGAGGGAGGAGTGGCGGAGGGAGGAGTCGCTGAGGGAGGAGGGGCTGAAGGAGGAGGGGCTGTGAGAGGAAGGGCTGAGGGAGGAGGAGGAGAGACTGAGGAAGGAGGGGATGAGGGAGGAGGGGCTGAGGGAGGAAGGGCTGAGGAAGGAAGGGCTGAGGGAGGAGGGGCTGAGGGAGGAGGGGCTGAGGGAGGAGGGGCTGAGGGAAAAGGGGCTGAGGGAGGAGGGGCTGAGGGAGGAGGGGCTGAAAGAGGAGGGGCTGAGGGAGGAGAAGCGGAGGGAGGAGGAACTGAAGGAGGAGGGGCTGAAGGAGGAGGGGCTGATTGAGGAGGGGCTGATAGAGGAGGGGCTGTGAGAGGAAGGGCTGAGGGAGGAGGAGGAGAGACTGAGGAAGGAGGGGATGAGGGAGGAGGGGCTGAGGGAGGAAGGGCTGAGGAAGGAAGGGCTGAGGGAGGAGGGGCTGAGGGAGGAGGGGCTGAGGGAGGAGGGGCTGAGGGAGGAGGGGCTGAGGGAGGAGGGGCTGAGGGAGGAGGGGCTGAAAGAGGAGGGGCTGAGGGAGGAGAAGCGGAGGGAAGAGGCGCTGAGGGAGGAGGAACTGAAGGAGGAGGGGCTGAAGGAGGAGGGGCTTAGGGAGGATGGTCTGAGAGAGGGAGGGCTGAGGGAGGAGAGACTGAGGGAGGAGGGGCTGAGGGAGCAGGGGCTGAGTGAGGACGGGCTAAGGGAGTAGGGGCTGAGGGAGGAGGGGCTGAGGGAGGAGGGGCTGAGGGAGGAGGGGCTGAGGGAGGAGGGGCTGAGGGAGGAGGGGCTGAGGGAGGAGGGGCTGAGGGAGGAGGGTCTGAGGGAGGAGGGGCTGAAGGAGGAGGGGATGAGGGAGGAGGGGCTGAAGGAGGAGGGGCTGAGGGAGGAGGGGCTAAGGGAGGAGGTGCTGAGAGAGGAAGGGCTGAGGGAGGAGGGGCTGAGGGAGGAGGGGATGAGGGAGGAGGGGCTGAGGGAAGAGAGACTGAGGGAGGAGGGGCTGAGGGAGGAGGGGCTGAAGGAGGAGAGGCGGAGGAAGGAGGGGCTGAGGGAGGAGGGGCTGAGGGAGGAGGGGCTGAGGGAGGAGAGAATGAGGGAGGAGGGGCTGAAGGAGGAGGGGCGGAGGGAGGAGGGGCTGAGGGAGGAGGGGCGGATGGAGAAGAGACTCAGGGAGGAGGGGCTGAGGGAGGAGGGTCAGAGAGAGGAGGGGCTGAGGGAAGAGAGATTGAGGAAGGAGGGGCTGAGGGAGGAGGGGCTGAGGGAGGAGGGTCTAAGAGAGGAGGGGCTGAGGGAGGAGGGGCTGAGGGAGGAGGGGCTGAGGGATGAGTGTCTGAGGGAGGAAGGGCTGAAGAAGGAGCGGCTGAGGGAGGAGGAGCTGAGGGAGGAGGGGCTGAGGGAGAAGGGGCTGAGGGAGGAGGGTCTGAGAGAGGAAGGGCTGAGGGAGGAGAGACTGAGGGAGGAGGGGCTGAGGGAGGAGGGGCTGAGGGAGGAGGGGCTGAGGGAGGAGGGGCTCAGGGAGGAGGGGTTGAAAGAGGAGGGGCTGAGGGAGGAGTGGCGGAGGGAGGAGGCGCTGAGGGAGGAGGAACTGAAGGAGGAGGGGCTGAAGGAGGAGGGGCTGAGGGAGGAGGGGCTGAGGGAATAGGGGCTGAGGGAGGAGGGACTGAGGGAGGAGGGGCTGAGGGAGGAGGGGCTGAAAGAGGAGGGTTTGAGGGAGGAGTGGCGGAGGGAGGAGGTGCTGAGGGAGGAGGAAATGAAGGCGGAGGGGCTGAAGGAGGAGGGGCTGAGGGAGGATGGTCTGAGAGGGAGGGCTGAGGGAGGAGAGACTGAAGGAGGAGGGGCTGAGGGAGGAGGGGCTGAGGGAGGAGGGGCTGAAAGAGGAGTTGCTGAGGGAGGAGTGGCGGAGGGAGGAGGCGCTGAGGGAGGAGGGGCTGAAGGAGGAGGGGCTGAGGGAGGAGGGGCTGAGGGAGGAGGAGCTGAGGGAGAAAGGGCTGAGGAAGGAGGGGCTGAGGGAGGAAGTGCTGAGGGAGGAGGGGCTGAGGGAGGAGGGGCTGAAGGAGGAGGGGCTGAAAGAGGAGGGGCTGAGGGAGGAGTGGCGGAGGGAGGAAGCGCTGAGGGAGGAGGGGCTGAAGGAGGAGGGGCTGAGGGAGGAGGGACTCAGGGAGGAGGGGCTGAAAGAGGAGGGGCTGAGGGAGGAGTGGCTGAGGGAGGAGGGGCTGAGGGAGGAGGGGCTGAGGGAGGAGGGGCTGAAAGAGGAGGGCCTGAGGGAGGAGTGGCGGAGGGAGGAGGCGCTGAGGGAGGAGGAACTGAAGGAGGAGGGGCTGAAGAAGGAGGGGCTGAGGGAGGATGGTCTGAGAGAGGGAGGGCTGAGGGAGGAGGGGCTGAGGGAGGAGGCACTGAGGGAGAAAGGGCTGAGGAAGGAGGGGCTGAGGGAGGAGGGGCTGAGGGAGGAGGGGCTGAAGGAGGAGGGGCTAAGGGAGGAGGGGCGGAGGGAGAAGGCGCTGAGGGAGGAGGGGCTGAGGGAGGAGGGGCTGAGGGAGGAGAGGCTGAGAATGGAGGGTCTGAGAGAGGAAGGGCTGAGGGAGGAGAGACTGAGGAAAGAGGGTCTGAGAAAGGAAGGGCTGAGGGAGGAAGGGCTGAGGGAGGAGGGGCTGAGGGAATAGGGGCTGAGGGAGGAGGGACAGAGGGAGGAGGGGCTGAGGGAGGAGGGGCTGAAAGAGGTGGGGCTGAGGGAGGAGTGGCGGAGAGAGGAGGCGCTGAGGGAGGAGGAACTGAAGGAGGAGGGGCTGAAGGAGGAGGGGCTGAGGGGGGATGGTCTGATAGAGGGAGGGCTGAGGGAGGAGAGACTGAGGGAGGAGGGGCTGAGGGAGGAGGGGCTGATTGAGGAGGGGCTGAGGGAGGAGGGACTGAGGGAAGAGCGGCAGAGGGAGGAGGAGCTGAGGGAGGAGGGGCTGAGGGAGGAGGGGCTGAGGGAGGAGGGGCTGAGGGAGGAGGGGCTGAGGGAGAAATCGCTGAGGAAGGAGGGGCTGAGGGAGGAGGGGCTGAGGGAGGAGGGGCTGAGGGAGGAGGGCTGGCGGAGGAGGGGCTGATTGAGGAGGGGCTGAGGGAGGAGGGGCTGTGAGAGGAAGGGCTGAGGGAGGAGAGACTGAGGAAGGAGGGGATGAGGGAGGAGGGGCTGAGGGAGGAAGATCTGAGGAAGGAGGGGTTGAGGGAGGAGGGGCTGAGGGAGGAGGGGCTGAGGGAGGAGGGGCTGAGGGAGGAGGGGCTGAGGAAGGAGGGGCTGAAAGAGAAGGGGCTGAGGGAGGAATGGCGGAGGGAGGAGGCACTGAGGGAGGAGGGGCTGAAGGAGGAGGGGCTGAGGGAGGAAGGGCTGAGGGAGGAGGAGCTGAGGGAGAAACTGCTGAGGAAGGAGGGGCTGAGGGAGGAGGGGCTGAGGGAGGAGGGGCTGAGGGAGGAGGGGCTGAGGGAGGAGGGGCTGAAAGAGGAGGGGCTGAGGGAGGAAATGCGGAGGGAGGAGGCGCTGAGGGAGGAGGAACTGAACGGAGGGCTGAAGGAGGAGGGGCTGAGGGAGGATGGTCTGAGAGAGGGAGGGCTGAGGGAGGAGAGACTGAGGGAGGAGGGGCTGAGGGAGGATTGGCTGAGGGAGGAGGGGCTGAGGGAGGAGGGGCTGAGGGCGGAGGGGCTGAGGAAGGAGGGACTGAGGGAGGAGGGGCTGAGGGAGGAGGAGCTGATTGAGGAGGGGCTGAGGGAGGAGGGACTGAGGGAGGAGGGGCTGAGGGAGGAGGAGCTGAGGGAGGAGGGGCTGAGAGAGGAGGGGCTGAGAGAGGAGGGGCTGAGGGAGGAGGGGCTGAGGGAGAAATCGCTGAGGAAGGAGGGGCTGAGGGAGGAGGGGCTGAGGGAGGAGGGGCTGAGGGAGGAGGGCTGGCGGAGGAGGGGCTGATTGAGGAGGGGCTGAGGGAGGAGGGGCTGTGAGAGGAAGGGCTGAGGGAGGAGGGACTGAGGAAGGAGGGGATGAGGGAGGAGGGGCTGAGGGAGGAAGATCTGAGGAAGGAGGGGCTGAGGGAGGAGGGGCTGAGGGAGGAGGGGCTGAGGGAGGAGGGGCTGAGGGAGGAGGGGCTGAGGAAGGAGGGGCTGAGGGAGGAGGGGCTGAAGGAGGAGGGGCTGCAGGTGGAGGGGCGGAGGGAGGAGGGGCTGAGGGAGGAGGGTCAGAGAGAGGAGGGGCTGAGGGAAGAGAGATTGAGGAAGGAGGGGCTCAATGAGGAGGGGCTGAGGGAGGAGGGTCTAAGAGAGGAGGGGCTGAGGGAGGAGGGGCTGAGGGAGGAGGGGCTGAGGGAGGAGGGGCTGAGTGAAGAGGGGCTGAGGGAGGAGGGGCTGAGGGAGGAGGGGCTGAGGGAGGAGAGGCTGAGGGTGGAGGGGCTGAGGGAGGAAAGGCTGAGGGAGGAGGGGCGGAGGGAGGAATGGCTGAGGGAGGAGTGGCTAAAGGAATAGGGGCTGAGAGAGGAAGGGCTGAGGGAGGAGAGACTGAGGGAGGAGGGGATGATTGAGGAGGGGCTGAGGGAGGAGGGGCTGAGGGAGGAGGGGCTGAGGGATAAGGGGCTGAGGGAGGAGGGGCGGAGGGAAGAGGGGCTGAGGGAGGAGGGGCTGAGGGAGGAGGGGCTGAGGGAGGAAAGGCTGAGGGTGGAGGGGCTGAGGGAGGAGGGCTGAGGGAGGAGGGGCTGAAAGAGGAGGGGCTGAGGGAAGAGAGACTGAGGGAAAAGGGGCTGAGGGAAGAGGGGCTGAGGGAGGAGGGGCTGAGGGAGGAGGGGCTGAGGGAGGAGGGGCTGAGGGAGGAGGGGCTGAGGGAGGAGGGGCGGAGGGAGGAGGGGCTGAAAGAGGAGGGGCTGAGGGAGGAGAGACTGAGGGAGGAAGGGCTGAGGGAGGAGAGACTGAGGGAGGAGGGGCTGAGGGAGGAGGGGCTGAGGGAGGAGGGGCTGAGGGAGGAGGGGCTGAGGGAGGAGGGGCTGAGAGAGGAAGGGCTGAGGGAGGAGAGACTGAGGGAGGAGGGGATGAGGGAGGAGGGGCTGAGGGAGGAGGGGCTGAGGGAGGAGGGGCTGAGGGAGGAGGAGCTGAGGGAATAGGGGCTGAGGGAGGAGGGGCCGAGGGAGGAGGGGTTGAGGGAAGAGGGGCTGAGGAAGAGAGACTGAGTGAAAAGGGGCTGAGGGAGGAGGGGCTGAGGGAGGAGGGGCTGAGGGAGGAAGGTCTGAGAGAGGAAGGGCTGAGGGAGGAGAGACTGAGGGAGGAGGGGCTGAGGGAGGAGGGGCTGAGGGAGGAGGGGCTGAGGGAGGAGAGGCTGAGGGTGGAGTGGCTGAGGGAGGAAAGGCTGAGGGAGGAGGGGCGGAGGGAGGAGGGGCTGAGGAAGGAGGGGCTGAGGGAGGAGGGGCTGAGAGAGGAAGGGCTGAGGGAGGAGAGACTGAGGGAGGAGGGGATGAGGGAGGAGGGGCTGAGGGAATAGGGGCTGAGGGAGGAGGGGCTGAGGGAGGAAGGTCTGAGAGAGGAAGGGCTGAGGGAGGAGAGACTGAGGGAGGAGGGGCTGAGGGAGGAGGGGCTGAGGGAGGAGGGGCTGAGGGAGGAGGGGCTGAGGGAGGAGAGGCTGAGGGTGGAGTGGCTGAGGGAGGAAAGGCTGAGGGAAGAGGGGCTGAGGAAGAGAGACTGAGTGAAAAGGGGCTGAGGGAGGAGGGGCTGAGGGAGGAGGGGCTGAGGGAGGAAGGTCTGAGAGAGGAAGGGCTGAGGGAGGAGAGACTGAGGGAGGAGGGGCTGAGGGAGGAGGGGCTGAGGGAGGAGGGGCTGAGGGAGGAGGGGCTGAGGGAGGAGGGGCTGAGGGAGGAGGGGCGGAGGGAGGAGGGGCTGAAAGAGGAGGGGCTGAGGGAGGAGAGACTGAGGGAGGAAGGGCTGAGGGAGGAGAGACTGAGGGAGGAGGGGCTGAGGGAGGAGGGGCTGAGGGAGGAGGGGCTGAGGGAGGAGGGGCTGAGCGAGGAGGGGCTGAAGGAGGAGGGGCTGAGGGAGGAGGGGCTGAGGGAGCAAAGGCTGAGGGTGGAGGGGCTGAGGAAGGAGGGGCTGAGGGAGGAGGGGCTGAGGGAGGAGGGGCTGAGGGAATAGGGGCTGAGGGAGGAGGGGCCGAGGGAGGAGGGGTTGAGGGAAGAGGGGCTGAGGAAGAGAGACTGAGTGAAAAGGGGCTGAGGGAGGAGGGGCTGAGGGAGGAGGGGCTGAGGGAGGAAGGTCTGAGAGAGGAAGGGCTGAGGGAGGAGAGACTGAGGGAGGAGGGGCTGAGGGAGGAGGGGCTGAGGGAGGAGGGGCTGAGGGAGGAGAGGCTGAGGGTGGAGTGGCTGAGGGAGGAAAGGCTGAGGGAGGAGGGGCGGAGGGAGGAGGGGCTGAGGAAGGAGGGGCTGAGGGAGGAGGGGCTGAGAGAGGAAGGGCTGAGGGAGGAGAGACTGAGGGAGGAGGGGATGAGGGAGGAGGGGCTGAGGGAATAGGGGCTGAGGGAGGAGGGGCTGAGGGATAAGGGGCTGAGGGAGGAGGGGCGGAGGGAGGAGGGGCTGAGGGAGGAGGGGCTGAGGGAGGAGGGGCTGAGGGAGGAAAGGCTGAGGGAGGAGGTGCTGAGGGAGGAGGGGCTGAGGGAGGAGGGGCTGAAAGAGGAGGGGCTGAGGGAGGAGAGACTGAGGGAGGAGGGGATGAGGGAGGAGGGGCTGAGGGAGGAGTGTCTAAGGGAGGAAGGGCTGAGGAAAGAGGCGCTGAGGGAAGAGGGGCTGAGGGAGGAGGGTCTGAGAGAAGAAGGGCTGAGGGAGGAGAGACTGAGGGAGGAGGGGCTCAGGGAGGAGGGGCTGAGGGAGGAGGGGCTGAGGGAGGAGGGGCTTAGGGAGGAATGGCTGAGGGAGGAGGGGCTGAGGGAGGAGGGGCTGAGGAAGGACGGGCTGAGGGAGTTGGGGCTGAGGGAGGAGGGGCGGAGGGAGGAGGAGCTGACAGAGGAGGAACTGAGGGAGGAGAGACTCAGGGAGGAGGGGCTGAGGGAGGAGGGTCAGAGAGAGGAGGGGCTGAGGAAAGAGAGACTGAGGGAAGAGGGGCTGAGGAAGGAGGGGCTGAGGGAGGAGGTGCTGAGAGAGGAAGGGCTGAGGGAGGAGGGGCTGAGGGAGGAGGGGCTGAGGGAGGAGGGGCTGAGGGAGGAGGGGCCGAGGGAGGAGGGGCTGAGGGAAGAGGGGCTGAGGAAGAGAGACTGAGTGAAAAGGGGCTGAGGGAGGAGGGGCTGAGGGAGGAGGGGCTGAGGGAGGAGGGTCTGAGAGAGGAAGGGCTGAGGGAGGAGAGACTGAGGGAGGAGGGGCTGAGGGAGGAGGGGCTGAGGGAGGAGGGGCTGAGGGAGGAGAGGCTGAGGGTGCAGTGGCTGAGGGAGGAAAGGCTGAGGGAGGAGGGGCGGAGGGAGGAGGGGCTGAGGAAGGAAGGGCTGAGGGAGGAGGGGCTGAGAGAGGAAGGGCTGAGGGAGGAGAGACTGAGGGAGGAAGGGATGAGGGAGGAGGGGCTGAGGGAATAGGGGCTGAGGGAGGAGGGGCTGAGGGAGGAGGTGCTGAGAGAGGAAGGGCTGAGGGAGGAGGGGCTGAGGGAGGAGGGGATGAGGGAGGAGGGGCTGAGGGAGGAGTGTCTGAGGGAGGAAGGGCTGAGGATGAGGGGCTGAGGGAGGAGGGGCTGAGGGAGGAGGGGCTGAGGGAGGAGCGGCTTAGGGAGGAATGGCTGAGGGAGGAGGGGCTGAGGGAGGAGGGGCTGAGGAAGGACGGGCTGAGGAAGGACGGGCTGAGGGAGTTGGGGCTGAGGGAGGAGGGGCGGAGGGAGGAGGAGCTGACAGAGGAGGAACTGAGGGAGGAGTGACTCAGGGAGGAGGGTCAGAGGGAGGAGGGGCTGAGGGAATAGGGGCTGAGGGAGGAGGGACAGAGGGAGGAGGGGCAGAGGGAGGAGGTGCTGAAAGAGGAGGGGCTGAGGGAGGAGTGGCGGAGGGAGGAGGCGCTGAGGGAGGAGGAACTGAAGGAGGAGGGGCTGAAGGAGGAGGGGCTGAGGGAGGATGGTCTGAGAGAGGGAGGGCTGAGGGAGGAGAGACTGAGGGAGGAGGGGCTGAGGGAGGAGGGGCTGAGGGAGGAGGGACTGAGGGAGGAGGGACTGAGGGAGGAGGGGCTGAGGGAGGAGGAGCTGAGGGAGGAGGGGCTGAGGGAGGAGGGGCTGAGGGAGGAGGAGCTGAGGGAGGAGGGGCTGAGGAAGAAAGGGCTGAGGAAGGAGGGGCTGAGGGAGGAGGGGCTGAGGGAGGAGGGGCTGAGGCAGGAGGGCTGACGGAGGAGGGGCTGAGGGACTGAGGGAGGAGGGGCTGAGGGAGGAGGAGCTGAGGGAGGAGGGGCTGAGGGAGGAGGGGCTGAGGGAGGAGGGGCTGAGGGATAAGGGGCTGAGGGAGGAGGGGCGGAGGGACGAGAAGCTGAAGGAGGAGGGGCTGAGGGAGGAGGGGCTGAGGGAGGAAAGGCTGAGGGTGGGGGGGCTGAGGGAGGAGGGCTGAGGGAGGAGCGGCCGAAAGAGGAGGGGCTGAGGGAAGAGAGACTGAGGGAAAAGGGGCTCAGGGAGGAAGGGCTGAGGGAGGAGGGGCTGAGGGAGGAGGGGCTGAGGGAGGAGGGGCTGAGGGAGGAGGGGCTGAGGGAGAAGGGGCTGAGCGAGAAGGGGCTGAGGAAAGAGGGTCTGAGAAAGGAAGGGCTGAGGGAGGAAGGGCTGAGGGAGGAAGGACAGAGAGAGGAGGGGCTGAGGGAGGAGGGGCTGAAAGAGGAGGGGCTGAGGGAGGAGTGGCGGAGGGAGGAGGCGCTGAGGGAGGAGGAACTGAAGGAGGAGGGGTTGAAGGAGGAGGGGCTAAGGGAGGATGGTCTGAGAGAGGGAGGGCTGAGGGAGGAGAGACTGAGGGAGGAGGGGCTGAGGGAGGATGGGCTGAGGGAGGAGGGGATGAGGGAGGAGGGACTGAGGGAGGAGGGGCTGAGGGAGGAGGAGCTGAGGGAGGAGGGGCTGAGGGAGGAGGGGCTGAGGGAAGAGGGGCTGAGGGAGGAGGGGCTGAGGGAGAAAGGGCTGAGGAAGGAGGGGCTGAGGGAGGAGGGGCTGAGCTAGGAGGGGCTGAGGAAGAGGGGCTGACGGAGGAGGGGCTGATTGAGGAGGGGCTGATAGAGGAGGGGCTGTGAGAGGAAGGGCTGAGGGATCAGGAGGAGAGACTGAGGAAGGAGGGGATGAGGGAGGAGGGGCTGAGGGAGGAAGGGCTGAGGAAGGAAGGGCTGATGGAGGAGGGGCTGAGGGAGGAGGGGCTGAGGGAGGAGGGGCTGAGGGAGGAGGGGCTGAGGAGGAGGGGCTGAAAGAGAAGGGGCTGAGGGAGGAGTGGCGGAGGGAGGAGTCGCTGAGGGAGGAGGGGCTGAAGGAGGAGGGGCTGTGAGAGGAAGGGCTGAGGGAGGAGGAGGAGAGACTGAGGAAGGAGGGGATGAGGGAGGAGGGGCTGAGGGAGGAAGGGCTGAGGAAGGAAGGGCTGAGGGAGGAGGGGCTGAGGGAGGAGGGGCTGAGGGAGGAGGGGCTGAGGGAGGAGGGGCTGAGGGAGGAGGGGCTGAGGGAGGATGGGCTGAAAGAGGAGGGGCTGAGGGAGGAGAAGCGGAGAGAAGAGGCGCTGAGGGAGGAGGAACTGAAGGAGGAGGGCTGAAGGAGGAGGGGCTGATTGAGGAGGGGCTGATAGAGGAGGGGCTGTGAGAGGAAGGGCTGAGGGAGGAGGAGGAGAGACTGAGGAAGGAGGGGATGAGGGAGGAGAGGCTGAGGGAGGAAGGGCTGAGGAAGGAAGGGCTGAGGGAGGAGGGGCTGAGGGAGGAGGGGCTGAGGGAGGAGGGGCTGAGGGAGGAGGGGCTGAGGGAGGAGGGGCTGAGGGAGGAGGGGCTGAAAGAGGAGGGGCTGAGGGAGGAGAAGCGGAGGGAAGAGGCGCTGAGGGAGGAGGAACTGAAGGAGGAGGGGCTGAAGGAGGAGGGGCTTAGGGAGGATGGTCTGAGAGAGGGAGGGCTGAGGGAGGAGAGACTGAGGGAGGAGGGGCTGAGGGAGCAGGGGCTGAGGGAGGACGGGCTAAGGGAGTAGGGGCTGAGGGAGGAGGGGCTGAGGGAGGAGGGGCTGAGGGAGGAGGGGCTGAGGGAGGAGGGGCTGAGGGAGGAGGGGCTGAGGGAGGAGGGGCTGAGGGAGGAGGGTCTGAGGGAGGAGGGGCTGAAGGAGGAGGGGATGAGGGAGGAGGGCTGAAGGAGGAGGGGCTGAGGGAGGAGGGGCTAAGGGAGGAGGTGCTGAGAGAGGAAGGGCTGAGGGAGGAGGGGCTGAGGGAGGAGGGGATGAGGGAGGAGGGGCTGAGGGAAGAGAGACTGAGGGAGGAGGGGCTGAGGGAGGAGGGGCTGAAGGAGGAGAGGCGGAGGAAGGAGGGGCTGAGGGAGGAGGGGCTGAGGGAGGAGGGGCTGAGGGAGGAGAGAATGAGGGAGGAGGGGCTGAAGGAGGAGGGCGGAGGGAGGAGGGGCTGAGGGAGGAGGGGCGGATGGAGAAGAGACTCAGGGAGGAGGGGCTGAGGGAGGAGGGTCAGAGAGAGGAGGGGCTGAGGGAAGAGAGATTGAGGAAGGAGGGGCTGAGGGAGGAGGGGCTGAGGGAGGAGGGTCTAAGAGAGGAGGGGCTGAGGGAGGAGGGGCTGAGGGAGGAGGGGCTGAGGGATGAGTGTCTGAGGGAGGAAGGGCTGAAGAAGGAGCGGCTGAGGGAGGAGGAGCTGAGGGAGGAGGGGCTGAGGGAGAAGGGGCTGAGGGAGGAGGGTCTGAGAGAGGAAGGGCTGAGGGAGGAGAGACTGAGGGAGGAGGGGCTGAGGGAGGAGGGGCTGAGGGAGGAGGGGCTGAGGGAGGAAAGGCTGAGGGAGGAGGGGCGGAGGGAGGAGGGGCTGAGGGAAGAGGGGCTAAAGGAGGAGGGGCTGAGAGAGGAAGGGCTGAGGGAGGAGAGACTGAGGGAGGAGGGGATGAGGGAGGAGGGGCTGAGGGAGGAGGGGCTGAGAAAGGAGGGGCTGAGGGATAAGGGGCTGAGGGAGGAGGGGCGGAGGGACGAGAGGCTGAGGGAGGAGGGGCTGAGGGAGAAGGGGCTGAGGGAGGAAAGGCTGAGGGTGGAGGGGCTGAGGGAGGAGGGCTGAGGGAGGAGGGGCCGAAAGAAGAGGGGCTGAGGGAAGACAGACTGAGGGAAAAGGGGCTCAGGGAGGAGGGGCTGAGGGAGGAGGGGCTGAGGGAGGAGGGGCTGAGGGAGGAGGGGCTGAGGGAGGAGGGGCGGAGGGAGGAGGGGCTGAAAGAGGAGGGGCTGAGGGAGGAGAGACTGAGACTGAGGAGGGGATGAGGGAGGAGGGCTGAGGGAGGAGTGTCTGAGGGAGGAAGGGCTGAGGAAGGAGGGGCTGAGGGAGGAGGGGCTGAGGGAGGAGGGGCTGAGGGAGAAGGGTCTGAGAAAGGAAGGGCTGAGGGAGGAGAGACTGAGGGAGGAGGGGCTGAGGGAGGAGGGGCTGAGGGAGGAGGGGCTGAGGGAGGAGGGGCTGAGGGAGGAGGGGCTGAGGGAGGAGGGGCTGAGAGAGGAAGGGCTGAGGGAGGAGAGACTGCGGGAGGAGGGGATGAGGGAGGAGGGGCTGAGGGAGGAGGGGCTGAGGGAGGAGGGGCTGAGGGAGGAGGGGCTGAGGGAGGAGGGGCCGAGGGAGGAGGGGCTGAGGGAGGAGGGGCTGAGGGAGGAGGGGCTGAGGGAGGAGGGGCTGAGGGAGGAAAGGCTGAGGGTGGAGGGGCTGAGGGAGGAGGGGCTGAGGGAAGAGGGGCTGAGGGAGGAGGGGCTGAGGGAGGAGGGGCTGAGGGAGGAGGTGCCGAGGGAGGAGGGGCTGAGGGAGGAGGGGCTGAGGAAGAGAGACTGAGTGAGAAGGGGCTGAGGGAGGAGGGGCTGAGGGAGGAGGAACTGAGGGAGGAGGGTCTGAGAGAGGAAGGGCTGAGGGAGGAGAGACTGTGGGAGGAGTGGCTGAGGGAGGAGGGGCTGAGGGAGGAGGGGCTTAGGGAGGAGAAGCTGAGGGTGGAGGGGCTGAGGGAGGAGGGGCTGAGGGATAAGGGGCTGAGGGAGGAGGGGCGGAGGGAGGAGGGGCTGAGGGAGGAGGGGCTGAGGGAGGAGGGGCTGAGGGATAAGGGGCTGAGGGAGGAGGGGCGGAGGGAGGAGGGGCTGAGGGAGGAGGGGCTGAGGGAGGAGGGGCTGAGGGAGGAAAGGCTGAGGGAAAAGGTGCTGAGGGAGGAGGGGCTGAGGCAGGAGAAGCTGAAAGAGGAGGGGCTGAGGGAGGAGAGACTGAGGGAGGAGGGGATGATTCAGGAGGGGCTGAGGGAGGAGTGTCTGAGGGAGGAAGGGCTGAGGAAGGAGGCGCTGAGGGAAGAGGGGCTGAGGGAGGAGGGTCTGAGAGAAGAAGGGCTGAGGGAGGAGAGACTGAGGGAGGAGGAACTCAGGGAGGAGGGGCTGAGGGAGGAGGGGCTGAGGGAGGAGGGGCTGAAAGAGGAGGGGCTAAGGGAAGAGAGACTGAGGGAGGAGGGGCTGAGGGAAGAGGGGCTGAGGGAGGAGGGGCGGAGGAAGGAGGGGCTGATGGAGGAGGGGCTGAGGGTGGAATGGCGGAGGGAGGAGGGGCTGAGGGAGGAGGGGCGGATGGAGAAGAGACTCAGGGAGGAGGGGCTTAGGGAGGACGGTCAGAGAGAGGAGGGGCTGAGAGAAGAGAGATTGAGGAAGGAGGGGCTGAGGGAGGAGGAGCTGAGGGAGGAGGGTCTAAGAGAGGAGGGGCTGAGGGAGGAGGGGCTGAGGAGGAGGGACTGAGGGAGGAGGGGCTGAGGGAGGAGGGGCTGAGGGAGGAGGGGCTGAGGGAGGAGGTGCTGAAAGAGGAGGGGCTGAAAGAGGAGAAGCTGAGGGAGGAGAGACTGAGGGCGGAGGGGATGAGGGAGGAGGGGCTGAGGGAGGAGTGTCTGAGGGAGGCAGGGCTGAGGAAGGAGGGGCTGAGGGAGGAGGGGCTGAGGGAGGAGGGGCTGAGGGAGGAGGGTCTGAGAGAGGAGGGGCTGAGGGAGGAGAGACTGATGGAGGAGGGGATGATGGAGGAGGGGATGAGGAGATGAGGGAGGAGGGGCTGAAGGTGGAGTGTCCGAAGGAGTAGGGGATGAGGGAGGAGGGGCTGAAGGAGGAGGGGCTGAGGGAGGAGGGGCTGAGGGAGGAGGGGCTGAGGGAGGAGGGGCTTAGGGAGGAATGGCTGAGGGAAGAGGGGCTGAGGGAGGAGGGTCTGAGAGAGGAAGGGCTGAGGGAGGAGGAGCTGAGGGAGGAGCGGCTGAGGAAGGAGGGGCTGAGGGAGGAGGGGCTGAGGGAGGAGGGGCTGAGGGAGGAGGGGCTGAGGGAGGAGGGGCTGAGGGAGGACGGGCTGAGGGAGGAGGGGCTGAGGGAGGAGGGGCGGAGGGAGGAGGAGCTGAGAGAGGAGGGGCTGAGGGAGGCGGAGCTGAGGGAGGAGGGACTGAGGGAGGAGGGGCTGCGGGAGGAGAGACTCAGGGAGGAGGGGCTGAGGGAGGAGGGTCAGAGAGAGGAGCGGCTGAGGAAAGAGAGACTGAGGGAGGAGGGGCTGAGGAAGGAGGGGCTGAGGGAGGAGAGACTCAGGGAGGAGGGGCTGAGGGAGGAGGGTCAGAGAGAGGAGGGGCTGAAGGAAGAGAGACTGAGGGAGGAGGGGCTGAGGGAGTAGGGGCTGAGAAAGGAGGGGCTGAGGGAGGTGGGGCTGAGGGAGGAGGGACTGAGGGAGGAGGGGCTGAGGGAGGAGGGACTGAGGGAGGAGGGCTGAGGGAGGAGGGGCTGAGAGAGGAGGGGCTGAGGGAGGAGGGTCTGAGGGAGGAAGGACTGAGAAAGGCGGGGCTGAGGGTGGAGGGAAGGAGGGAGGAGGGGCTGAGGGAGGCGGGGCTGAGGGAGAAGGGGCTGAGGAAAGAGGGTCTGAGAAAAGAAGGGCTGAGGGAGGAAGGGCTGAGGGAGGAGGGGCTGAGGGAATAGGGGCTGAGGGAGGAGGGACTGAGGGAGGAGGGGCTGAGGGAGGAGGGGCTGAAAGAGGAGGGTTTGAGGGAGGAGTGGCGGAGGGAGGAGGTGCTGAGGGAGGAGGAAATGAAGGAGGAGGGGCTGAAGGAGGAGGGGCTGAGGGAGGGTGGTCTGAGAGAGGGAGGGCTGAGGGAGGAGAGACTGAGGGAGGAGAGACTGAGGGAGGGGGTGCTAAGGGAGGAGGGGCTGAGGGAGGAGTTGCTGAGGGAGGAAGGGCTGAGGAAGGAGAGGCTGAGGGAGAAGGGGCTGAGGGAGGAGGGGCTGAGGGAGGAGGGGCTGAGGGAGGAGGGGCTGAGGGAGGAGGGGCTGAGGGAGGAGGGGCTGAAAGAGGAGGGGCTCAGGGAGGAGTGGTGGAGGGAAGAGGCGCTGAGGGAGGAGGGGTTGAAGGAGGAGGGGCTGAGGGAGGAGGGGCTGAGGGAGGAGGAGCTGAGGGAGAAAGGGCTGAGGAAGGAGGGGCTGAGGGAGGAGGGGCTGAGGGAGGAGGGGCTCAGGAGGAGGGGCTGAAAGAGGAGGGGCTGAGGGAGGAATGGCGGAGGGAGGAGGCGCTGAGGGAGGAGGAACTGAAGGAGGAGGGGCTGAAGGAGGAGGGGCTGAGGGAGGATGGTCTGAGAGAGGGAGGGCTGAGGGAGGAGAGACTGAGGGAGGAGGGGCTGAGGGAGGAGGGGCTGAGGGAGGAGATGCTGAGGGAGGAGGGGCTGAGGGAGGAGGGACTGAGGGAGGAGGGGCTGAGGGAGGAGGGGCTGAGTGAAGAGGGGCTGAGGGAGGAGGGGCTGAGGGAGGAGGGGCTGAGGGAGAAAGGGCTGAAAAGGAGGGGCTGAGGGAGGAGGGGCTGAGGGAGGAGGGGCTGAGGGAGGAGGGGCTGAAAGAGGAGGGGCTGAGGGAGGAGTGGCGGAGGGAGGAGGCGCTGAGGGAGCAGGAACTGAAGGAGGAGGGGCTGAAGGAGGAGGGGCTGAGGGAGGATGGTCTGAGAGAGGGAGGGCTGAGGGAGGAGAGACTGAGGGAGGAGGGGCTGAGGGAGAAAGGGCTGAGGAAGGAGGGGCTGAGGGAGGAAGTGCTGAGGGAGGAGGGGCTGAGGGAGGAGGGGCTGAAGGAGGAGGAGCTGAAAGAGGAGGGGCTGAGGGAGGAGTGGCGGAGGGAGGAAGCGCTGAGGGAGGAGGGGCTGAAGGAAGAGGGGCTGAGGGAGGAGGGGCTCAGGGAGGAGGGGCTGAAAGAGGAGGGGCTGAGGGAGGAGTGGCGGAGGGAGGTGGCGCTGAGGGAGGAGGAACTGAAGGAGAAGGGGCTGAAGGAGGAGGGGCTGAGGGAGGATGGTCTGAGAGAGGGAGGGCTGAGGGAGGAGAGACTGAGGGAGGAGGGGCTGAGGGAGGAGGGGCTGAGGGAGGAGGGGCTGAGGGAGGAGGGACTGAGGGAGGAGGGACTGAGGGAGGAGGGGCTGAGGGAGGAGGGGCTGAGGGAAGAGGGGCTGAGGGAGGAGGGGCTGAGGGAGGAGGGGCTGAGGGAGGAGGGGCTGAGGGAGAAAGGGCTGAGGAAGGAGGGGCTGAGGGAGGAGGGGCTGAGGGAGGAGGGGCTTAGGGAAGAGGGGCTGAAAGAGGAGGGGCTGAGGGAGGAGTGGCGGAGGGAGGAGGCGCTGAGGGAGGAGGGGCTGAAGGAGGAGGGGCTTAGGGAGGAGGGGCGGAGGGAGGAGGCGCTGAGGGAGGAGGGGCTGAGGGAGGAGGGGCTGAGGGAGGAGGGGCTGAGGGAAGAGGGGCTGAGGGAGGAGGGGCTGAGGGAGGAGGGGCTGAGGGAGGAGGGGCTGAGGGAGAAAGGGCTGAGGAAGGAGGGGCTGAGGGAGGAGGGGCTGAGGGAGGAGGGGCTGAGGGAGGAGGGGCTGAGGGAGAAAGGGCTGAGGGAGGAGGGGCTGAGGGAGGAGGGGCTGAGGGAGGAGGGGCTGAGGGAGAAAGGGCTGAGGAAGGAGGGGCTGAGGGAGGAGGGGCTGAGGGAGGAGGGGCTGAGGGAGGAGGGGCTGAGGGAGAAAGGGCTGAGGGAGGAGGGGCTGAGGGAGGAGGGGCTGAGGGAGGAGGGGCTGAGGGAGGAGGGGCTGAGGGAGAAAGGGCTGAGGAAGGAGGGGCTGAGGGAGGAGGGGCTGAGGGAGGAGGGGCTGAAGGAGGAGGGGCTTAGGGAGGAGGGGCGGAGGGAGGAGGCGCTGAGGGAGGAGGGGCTGAGGGAGGAGGGGCTGAGAAAGGAGAGGCTGAGAATGGAGGGTCTGAGAGAGGAAGGGCTGAGGGAGGAGAGACTGAGGAAAGAGGGTCTGAGAAAGCAAGGGCTGAGGAAGGAGGGGCTGAGGGAGGAGGGGCTGAGGGAGGAGGGACTGAGGGAGTAGGGGCTGAGGGAGGAGGAGCTGAGGGAGGAGGGGCTGAGGGAGGAGGGGCTGAGGGAGGAGGGGCTGAGGGAGGAGGGGCTGAGGGAGAAATCACTGAGGAAGGAGGGGCTGAGGGAGGAGGGGCTGAGGGAGGAGGGGCTGAGGGAGGAGGGGCTGAGGGAGGAGGGCTGACGGAGGAGGGGCTGATTGAGGAGGGGCTGAGGGAGGAGGGGCTGTGAGAGGAAGGGCTGAGGGAGGAGAGACTGAGGAAGGAGGGGATGAGGGAAGAGGGGCTGAGGGAGGAGGGGCTGAGGGAGGAGGGGCTGAGGGAGGAGGGGCTGAAAGAGAAGGGGCTGAGGGAGGAATGGCAGAGGGAGGAGGCACTGAGGGAGGAGGGGCTGAAGGAGGAGGGGCTGAGGGAGGAGGGGCTGAGGGAGGAGGAGCTGAGGGAGAAACTGCTGAGGAAGGAGGGGCTGAGGGAGGAGGGGCTGAGGGAGGAGGGGCTGAGGGAGGAGGGGCTGAGGGAGGAGGGGCTGAGGGAGGAGGGGCTGAGGGAGGAGGGGCTGAGGGAGGAGGGGCTGAAAGAGGAGGGGCTGAGGGAGGAAATGCGGAAAGAGGAGGCGCTGAGGGAGGAGGAACTGAAGGAGGAAGGGCTGAAGGAGGAGGGGCTGAGGGAGGACGGTCTGAGAGAGGGAGGGCTGAGGGAGGAGAGACTGAGGGAGGAGGGGCTGAGGGAGGAGGGGCTGAGGGAGGAGGGGCTGAGGGAGGAGGGGCTGAGGGAAGAGGGGCTGAGGGAGGAGGGACTGAGGGAGGAGGGGCTGAGGGAGGAGGGGCTGAGGGAGGAGGGGCTGAGGGAGGAGGGGCTGAGGGAGGAGTGGCTGGGGGAGGAGGGTTTGAAGGAGGAGGGGTTGAGGGACGAGGGGCTGAAGGAGGAGGGGCTGAGGGAGGAGGGGCTGAGGGAGGTGGTGCTGAGAGAGGAAGGGCTGAGGGAGGAGGGGCTGAGGGAGGGGGGGATGAGGGAGGAGGGGCTGAGGGAAGAGAGACTGAGGGAAGAGGGGCTGAGGGAGGAGGGGCTAAAGGAGGAGAGGCGGAGGAAGGAGGGGCTGAGGGAGGAGGGGCTGAGGGAGGAGGGGCTGAGGAAGGAGGGGCTGAGGGAGGAGGGGCTGAAGGAGGAGGGGTTGCTGGTGGAGGGGCGGAGGGAGGAGGGGCTGAGGGAGGAGGGGCGGATGGAGAAGAGATTCAGGGAGGAGGGGCTGAGGGAGGAGGGTCAGAGAGAGGAGGGGCTGAGGGAAGAGAGATTGAGGAAGGAGGGGCTGAATGAGGAGGGGCTGAGGGAGGAGGGTCTAAGAGAGGAGGGGCTGAGGGAGGAGGGGCTGAAGGAGGAGGGGCTGAGGGAGGAGTGTCTGAGGGAGGAAGGGCTGAAGAAGGAGCGGCTAAGGGAGGAGGGACTGAGGGAGGAGGGGCTGAGGGAGGAGGGGCTGAGGGAGGAGGGGCTGAGGGAGGAGAGGCTGAGGGTGGAGGGGCTGAGGGAGGAAAGGCTGAGGGAGGAGGGGCGGATGGAGAAGAGATTCAGGGAGGAGGGGCTGAGGGAGGAGGGTCGGAGAGAGGAGGGGCTGAGGGAAGAGAGATTGAGGAAGGAGGGGCTGAATGAGGAGGGGCTGAGGGAGGAGGGTCTAAGAGAGGAGGGGCTGAGGGAGGAGGGGCTGAGGGAGGAAGGGCTGAGGGAGGAGGGGCTGAGGGAAGAGGGGCTGAGGGAGGAGGGACTGAGGGAGGAGGGGCTGAGGGAGGAGGGGCTGAGGGAGGAGGGGCGGAGGGAGGAGTGGCTGAGGGAGGAGGGGCTAAAGGAGGAGGGGCTGAGAGAGGAAGGGCTGAGGGAGGAGAGACTGAGGGAGGAGGGGATGAGGGAGGAGGGGCTGAGGGAGGAGGAGCTGAGGGAGGAGGGGCTGAGGGATAAGGGGCTGAGGGAGGAGGGGCGGAGGGAGGAGGGGCTGAGGGAGGAGGGGCTGAGGGAGGAGGGGCTGAGGGAGGAGGGACTGAGGGAGGAGGGGCGGAGGAAGGAGGGGCTGAAAGAGGAGGGGCTGAGGGAGGAGAGACTGAGGGAGGAAGGGCTGAGGGAGGAGAGACTGAGGGAGGAGGGGCTGAGGGAGGAGGGGCTGAGGGAGGAGGGGCTGAGGGAGGAGGGGCTGAGAGAAAAAGGGCTGAGGGAGGAGAGACTGAGGGAGAAGGGGATGAGGGAGGAGGGGCTGAGGGAGGAGGGGCTGAGGGAGGAGGGGCTGAGGGAGGAGGGGCTGAGGGAGGAGGGGCCGAGGGAGGAGGGGCTGAGCGAGGAGGGGCTGAGGGAGGAGGGGCTGAGGGAGGAGGGGCTGAGGGAGGAAAGGCTGAGGGTGGAGGGGCTGAGGGAGGAGGAGTTGAGGGAGGAGGGGCTGAGGGAGGAGGGGCTGAGGGAGGAGGGGCTGAGGGAGGAGGGGCCGAGGGAGGAGGGGCTGAGGGAAGAGGGGCTGAGGAAGAGAGACTGAGTGAGAAGGGGCTGAGGGAGGAGGGGCTGAGGGAGGAAGGGCTGAGGGAGGAGGGTCTGAGAGAGGAAGGGCTGAGGGAGGAGAGACTGAGGGAGGAGGGGCTGAGGGAGGAGGGGCTGAGGGAGGAGGGGCTGAGGGAGGAGAGGCTGAGGGTGGAGGGGCTGAGGGAGGAAAGGCTGAGGGAGGAGGGGCGGAGGTTCGGAGGGAGGAGGGGCTGAGGAAAGAGGGGCTGAGGGAGGAGGGGCTGAGAGAGGAAGGGCTGAGGGAGGAGAGACTGAGGGAGGAGGGGATGAGGGAGGAGGGGCTGAGGGAGGAGGGGCTGAGGGAGGAGGGGCTGAGGGATAAGGGGCTGAGGGAGGAGGGGCGGAGGGAGGAGGGGCTGAGGGAAGAGGGGCTGAGGGAGGAGGGGCTGAGGGAGGAAAGGCTGAGGGAGGAGGTGCTGAGGGAGGAGGGGCTGAGGGAGGAGGGGCTGAAAGAGGAGGGGCTGAGGGAGGAGAGACTGAGGGAGGAGGGGATTAGGGAGGAGGGGCTGAGGGAGGAGTGTCTGAGGGAGGAAGGGCTGAGGTAGGAGGCGCTGAGGGAAGAGGGGCTGAGGGAGGAGGGTCTGAGAGAAGAAGGGCTGAGGGAGGAGAGACTGAGGGAGGAGGGGCTCAGGGAGAAGGGGCTGAGGGAGGAGGGGCTGAGGGAGGAGGGGCTGAAAGAGGAGGGGCTGAGGGAAGAGAGACTGAGGGAGGAGGGGCTGAGGGAGGAGGGGCTGAGGGAGGAGGGGTGAAGGAAGGAGGGGCTGAGGGAGGAGGGGCAGAGGGAGGAGGGGCTGAGGAAGGAGGGGCTGAGGGAGGAGGGGCTGAAGGAGGAGGGGCTGAGGGAGGAGGGGCTGAGGGAGGAGGGGCTGAGGGTGGAGGGGCGGAGGGAGGAGGGGCTGAGGGAGGAGGGGCGGATGGAGAAGAGACTCAGGGAGGAGGGGCTGAGGGAGGAGGGTCAGAGAGAGGAGGGGCTGAGGGAAGAGAGATTGAGGAAGGAGGGGCTGAGGGAGGAGGGGCTGAGGGAGGACGGGCTGAGGGAGGAGGGGCTGAGGGAGGAGGGGCTGAGGAAAGAGGGGCTGAGGGAGGAGGGGCTGAAAGAGGAGGGTCTGAGAGAGGAGGGGCTGAGGGAGGAGAGACTGAGGGAGGAGGGGATGAGGGAGGAGGGGATGAGGGGATGAGGGAGGAGGGGCTGAAGGAGGTGTGTCTGTAGGAGGAGGGGATGAGGGAGGAGGGGCTGAAGGAGGAGGGGCTGAGGGAGGAGGGGCTGAGGGAGGAGGTGCTGAGAGAGGAAGGGCTGAGGGAGGAGGGGCTGAGGGAGGAGGGGATGAGGGAGGAGGGGCTGAGGGAGGAGTGTCTGAGGGAGGAACGGCTGAGGAAGGAGGGGCTGAGGGAGGAGGGGCTGAGGCAGGAGGGGCTGAGGGAGGAGGGTCTGAGAGAGGAGGGGCTGAGGGAGGAGGGGCTGAGGGAATAGGGGCTGAGGGAGGAGGGGCTGAAAGAGGAGGGGCTGAGGGAGGAGAGACTGAGGGAGGAGGGGATGAGGGAGGAGGGGAGGAGGGGATGAGGGAGGAGGGGCTGAAGGAGGTGTGTCTGTAGGAGGAGGGGATGAGGGAGGAGGGGCTGAAGGAGGAGGGGCTGAGGGAGGAGGGGCTGAGGGAGGAGGTGCTGAGAGAGGAAGGGCTGAGGGAGGAGGGGCTGAGGGAGGAGGGGATGAGGGAGGAGGGGCTGAGGGAGGAGTGTCTGAGGGAGGAAGGGCTGAGGATGAGGGACTGAGGGAGGAGGGGCTGAGGAAGGAGGGGCTGAGGGAGGAGGGGCTTAGGGAGGAATGGCTGAGGGAGGAGGGGCTGAGGGAGGAGGGGCTGAGGAAGGACGGGCTGAGGGAGTTGGGGCTGAGGGAGGAGGGGCGGAGGGAGGAGGAGCTGACAGAGGAGGAACTGAGGGAGGAGAGACTCAGGGAGGAGGGGCTGAGGGAGGAGGGTCAGAGAGAGGAGGGGCTGAGGAAAGAGAGACTGAGGGAGGAGAGGCTGAGGAAGGAGTGGCTGAGGGAGGAGAGACTCAGGGAGGAGGGGCTGAGGGAGGAGGGTCAGAGAGAGGAGGGGCTGAAGGAAGAGCGACTGAGAGAGGAGGGGCTGAGGGAGTAGGGGCTGAGGGAGGAGGGGCTGAGGGAGGTGGGGCTGAGGGAGGAGGGACTGAGGGAGGAGGGGCTGAGGGAGGAGGGACTGAGGGAGGAGGGCTGAGGGAGGAGGGGCTGAGAGAGGAGGGGCTGAGGGAGGAGGGTCTGAGGGAGGAAGGACTGAGGGAGGCGGGGCTGAGGGTGGAGGGAAGGAGGGAGGAGGGACTGAGGGAGGAGGGTCTGAGAGAGGAGGGGCTGAGGGAGGAGTGGCGGAGGGAGGAGGCGCTGAGGGAGGAGGGGCTGAAGGAGGAGGGGCTGAGGGAGGAGGGGCTGAGGGAGGAGGAGCTGAGGGAGAAAGGGCTGAGGAAGGAGGGGCTGAGGGAGGAGGGGCTGAGGGAGGAGGGGCTCAGGGAGGAGGGGCTGAAAGAGGAGGGGCTGAGGGAGGAGTGGCGGAGGGAGGAGGCGCTGAGGGAGGAGGAGCTGAAGGAGGAGGGGCTGAAGGAGGAGGGGCTGAGGGAGGATGGTCTTAGAGAGGGAGGGCTGAGGGAGGAGAGACTGAGGGAGGAGGGGCTGAGGGAGGAGGGGCTGAGGGAGGAGGGGCTGAGGGAAGAGGGGCTGAGGGAGGAGGGGCTGAGGGAGGAGGGGCTGAGGGAGGAGGGGCTGAGGGAGGAGGGGCTGAAAGAGGAGGGGCTGAGGGAGGAGTAGCGGAGGGAGGAGGCGCTGAGGGAGGAGGAACTGAAGGAGGAGGGGCTGAAGGAGGAGGGGCTGAGGGAGGATGGTCTGAGAGAGGGAGGGCTGAGGGAGGAGAGACTGAGGGAGGAGGGGCTGAGGGAGAAAGGGTTGAGGAAGGAGTCGCTGAGGGAGGAAGTGCTGAGCGAGGAGGGGCTGAGGGAGGAGGGGCTGAAGGAGGAGGGGCTGAAAGAGGAGGGGCTGAGGGAGGAGTGGCGGAGGGAGGAAGCGCTGAGGGAGGAGGGGCTGAAGAAGGCGGGGCTGAGGGAGGAGGGACTGAGGGAGGCGGGGCTGAGGGTGGAGGGACGGAGGGAGGAGGGGCTGAGGGAGGCGGGGCTGAGGGAGGAGGGGCTGAAGGAGGAGGGGCTGAGGGAGGAGGAGCTGAGGGAGGAAGGGCTGAGGGAGGAGGGGCTGAGGGAATAGGGGCTGAGGGAGGAGGGACTGAAGGAGGAGGGGCTGAGGGAGGAGGGGCTGAGGGAGGAGGGGCTGAGGGAGAAAGGGCTGAGGAAGGAGGGGCTGAGGGAGGAGGGGCTGAGAGAGGAGGGGCTGAAGGAGGAGGGGCTTAGGGAGGAGGGGCGGAGGGAGGAGGCGCTGAGGAAGGAGGGAATGAGGGAGGAGGGACTGAGGGAGGAGAGGCTGAGAATGGAGGGTCTAAAAGAGGAAGGGCTGAGGGAGGAGAGACTGAGGGAGGAGGGGCTGAGGGAGGAGTGGCTGAGGGAGGAGGGGCTGAGGGAGGAGGGGCTGGGGGAGGAGGGGCTGAGGGAATAGGGGCTGAAGGAGGAGGGGCTGAGGGAGGAGGGGGCTGAGGGAGGAGGGGCTGAGGGAGGAGGGGCTGAGGGAATAGGGGCTGAGGGAGGAGGGACTGAGGGAGGAGGGGCTGAGGGAGGAGTGGCTGAGGGAGGAGGGGCTGAGGGAGGAGCGTCTGAGGGAGGAGAGACTGAGGGAGGCGGTGCTCAGGGTGCAGGGACGGAGGGAGGAGGGGCTGAGGGAGGAGGCGCTGAGGAAGGAGGGGCTGAGGGAGGAGGGGCTGAGGGAGGAGGGGCTGAGGGAGGAGGGTCTGAGAGAGGAAGGGCTGAGGGAGGAGAGACTGAGGGAGGAGGGGCTGAGGGAGGAGGGGCTGAGGGAGGAGGGGCTGAGGGAGGAGGGGCTGAGAGAGGAAGGGCTGAGGGAGGAGAGACTGAGGGAGGAGGGGATGAGGGAGGAATGGCTGAGGGAAGAGGGGCTGAGGGAGGAGGGGCTGAGGGACAAGGGGCTGAGGGAGGAGGCGCTGAGGGAGGAGGGGCCGAGGGAGGAGGGGCTGAGGGAAGAGGGGCTGAGGAAGAGAGACTGAGTGAGAAGGGGCTGAGGGAGGAGGGGCTGAGGGAGGAAGGGCTGAGGGAGGAGGGTCTGAGAGAGGAAGGGCTGAGGGAGGAGAGACTGAGGGAGGAGGGGCTGAGGGAGGAGGGGCTGAGGGAGGAGGGGCTGAGGGAGGAGGGGCTGAGGAAGAGAGACTGAGTGAGAAGGGGCTGAGGGAGGAGGGGCTGAGGGAGGAGGGGCTGAGGGAGGAGGGTCTGAGGGAGGAGGGTCTGAGAGAGGAAAGGCTGAGGGAGGAGAGACTGAGGGAGGAGGGGCTGAGGGAGGAGGGACTGAGGGAGGAGGGGCTGAGGGAGGAGAGGCTGAGGGTGGAGGGGCTGAGGGAGGAAAGGCTGAGGGAGGAGGGGCGGAGGGAGGAGGGGCTGAGGGAAGAGGGGCTGAGGGAGGAGGGGCTGAGAGAGGAAGGGCTGAGGGAGGAGAGGCTGAGGGAGGAGGGGCTGAGGGAGGAGGGGCCGAGGAAGGAGGGGCTGAGGGAGGAGGGGCTGAGGGAGGAGGGGCTGAGGGAGGAGGGGCTGAGGGAATAGGGGCTGAGGGAGGAGGGGCTGAAAGAGGAGGGGCTGAGGGAGGAGAGACTGAGGGAGGAGGGGATGAGAGAGGAGGGAATGAGGGAGGAGGGGCTGAAGGGAAGTGTCTGAAGGAGGAGGGGCTGAGGGAGGAGGGGCTGACGGAGGAGGGGCTGAGGGAGGAGGGGCTGAGGGAGGAGGGGCTGAGGGAGGAGGGGCTGAGGGAGGAGGGGCTGAGGGAGGAGGGCTTGAGGGCGGAGGGGCTGAGGGAAGAGGGGCTGAGGAAGAAAGGGCTGAGAAAGGAGGGGCTGAGGGAGGAGGGGCTGAGGGAGGAGGGGCTGAGAGAGGAGGTGCTGAAGGAGGAGGGGCTGAGGGAGGATGGTCTGAGAGAGGGAGGGCTGAGGGAGGAGAGACTGAGGGAGGAGGAGCTGAGGGAGGAGGGGCTGAGGGAGGAGGGGCTGAGGGAGGAGGGGCTGAGGGAGGAGGGACTGAGGGAGGAGGGGCTGAGGGAGGAGGGGCTGAGGGAGGAGGGCCTGAGGGCGGAGGGGCTGAGGGAAGAGGGGCTGAGGAAGAAAGGGCTGAGGAAGGAGGGGCTGAGGGAGGAGGGGCTGAGGGAAGAGGGGCTGAGGGAGGAGGTGCTGAAGGAGGAGGGGCTGAGGGAGGATGGTCTGAGAGAGGGAGGGCTGAGGGAGGAGAGACTGAGGGAGGAGGAGCTGAGGGAGGAGGGGCTGAGGGAGGAGGGGCTGAGGGAGGAGGGGCTGAGGGAGGAGGGGTTGAGGGAGGAGGGGCTGAGGGAGGAGGGGCTGAGGGAGGAGGGGCCGAGGGAGGAGGGGCTGAGCGAGGAGGGGCTGAGGGAGGAGGGGCTGAGGGAGGAGGGGCTGAGGGAGGAAAGGCTGAGGGTGGAGGGGCTGAGGGAGGAGGGGTTGAGGGATGAGGGGCTGAGGGAGGAGGGACTGAGGGAGGAGGGGCTGAGGGAGGAGGGGCCGAGGGAGGAGGGGCTGAGGGAAGTCGGGCTGAGGAAGAGAGACTGAGTGAGAAGGGGCTGAGGGAGGAGGGGCTGAGGGAGGAGGGGCTGAGGGAGGAGGGTCTGAGAGAGGAAGGGCTGAGGGAGGAGAGACTGAGGGAGGAGGGGCTGAGGGAGGAGGGGCTGAGGGAGGAGGGGCTGAGGGAAGAGAGGCTGAGGGTGGAGGGGCTGAGGGAGGAAAGGCTGAGGGAGGAGGGGCGGAGGGAGGAGGGGCTGAGGAAGGAGGGGCTGAGGGAGGAGGGGCTGAGAGAGGAAGGGCTGAGGGAGGAGAGACTGAGGGAGGAGGGGATGAGGGAGGAGGGGCTGAGGGAGGGGGAACTGAGGGAGGAGGGGCTGAGGGATAAGGGGCTGAGGGAGGAGGGGCGGAGGGAGGAGGGGCTGAGGGAGGAGGGGCTGAGGGAGGAGCGGCTGAGTGAGGCAAGGCTGAGGGAGGAGGTGCTGAGGGAGGAGGGGCTGAGGGAGGAGGGGCTGAAAGAGGAGGGGCTGAAGGAGGAGAGACTGAGGGAGGAGGGGAATAGGGAGGAGGGGCTGAGGGAGGAGTGTCTGAGGGAGGAAGGGCTGAGGAAGGAGGCGCTGAGGGAAGAGGGGCTGAGGGAGGAGGGTCTGAGAGAAGAAGGGCTGAGGGAGGAGAGACTGAGGGAGGAGGGGCTCAGGGAGAAGGGGCTGAGGGAGGAGGGGCTGAGGGAGGAGGGGCTGAAAGAGGAGGGGCTGAGGGAAGAGAGACTGAGGGAGGAGGGGCTGAGGGAGGAGGGGCTGAGGGAGGAGGGGCGGAGGAAGGAGGGGCTGAGGGAGGAGGGGCTGAGGGAGGAGGGGCTGAGGAAGGAGGGGCTGAGGGAGGAGGGGCTGAAGGAGGAGGGGCTGAGGGAGGAGGGGCTTAGGGAGGAGGGGCTGAGGGTGGAGGGGCGGAGGGAGGAGGAGCTGAGGGAGGAGGGGCGGATGAAGAAGAGACTCAGGGAGGAGGGGCTGAGGGAGGAGGGTCAGAGAGAGGAGGGGCTGAGGGAAGAGAGATTGAGGAAGGAGGGGCTGAGGGAGGAGGGGCTGAGGGAGGAGGGTCTAAGAGCAGAGGGGCTGAGGGAGGAGGGGCTGAGGGAGGAGGGGCTGAGGGAGGAGGGGCTGAGGAAAGAGGGGCTGAGGGAGGAGGGGCTGAAAGAGGAGGGGCTAAAAGAGGAGGCGCTGAGGGAAGAGAGACTGAGGGAGGAGGGGCTGAGGGAGGAGGGGCTGAGGGAGGAGGGGCGGAGGAAGGAGGGGCTGAGGGAGGAGGGGCTGAGGGAGGAGGGGCTGAGGAAGGGGGGGCTTAGGGAGGAGCGGATGAGGAAGGAGGGGCTGAGGAAGGAGGGGCTGAAGGAGGAGTGGCTGAGGGAGGAGGGGCTGAGGGGGGAGGGGCTGAGGGAGGAGGGGCTGAGGGAGGAGGGTCTGAGAGAGGAGGGGCTGAGGGAGGAGGGGCTGAGGGAGGAGGGGCTGAGGGAGAAAGGGCTGAGGAAGGAGGGGCTGAGGGAGGAGGGGCTGAGAGAGGAGGGGCTGAAGGAGGAGGGGCTTAGGGAGGAGGGGCGGAGGGAGGAGGCACTGAGGAAGGAGGGAATGAGGGAATAGGGGCTGAGGGAGGAGGGATTGAAGGAGGAGGGGCTGAGGGAGGAGGGGCTGAGGGAGGAGGGGCTGAGAGAGGAAGGGCTGAGGGAGGAGAGGCTGAGGGAGGAGGGGCTGAGGAAGGAGGGGCTGAGGGAGGAAGGGCTGAGGGAGGAGGGGCTGAGGGAGGAGGGGCTGAGGGAAGAGGGGCTGAGGGAGGAGGGGCGGAGGGAGGAGGGGCTGAGGGAGGAGGGGCTGAGGGAGGAGGGGCTGAGGGAGGAGGGGCTGAGGGCAGAGGGGCTGAGGGAGGAATGGCGGAGGGAGGAAGCGCTGAGGGAGGAGGGGCTGAATGAGGAGGGGCTGAAAGAGGAGGGGCTGAGGGAGGAGTGGCGGAGGGAGGAAGCGCTGAGGGAGGAGGGGCTGAAGGAAGCGGGGCTGAGGGAGGAGGGACTGAGGGAGGCGGGGCTGAGGGTGGAGGGACGGAGGGAGGAGGGGCTGAGGGAGGCGGGGCTGAGGGAGGAGGGGCTGAAGGAGGAGGGGCTGAGGGAGGAGGAGCTGAGGGAGGAAGGGCTGAGGGAGGAGGGGCTGAGGGAATAGGGGCTGAGGGAGGAGGGATTGAAGGAGGAGGGGCTGAGGGAGGAGGGGCTGAGGGAGGAGGGGCTGAGGGAGAAAGGGCTGAGGAAGGAGGGGCTGAGGGAGGAGGGGCTGAGAGAGGAGGGGCTGAAGGAGGAGGGGCTTAGGGAGGAGGGGCGGAGGGAGGAGGCACTGAGGAAGGAGGGAATGAGGGAGGAAGGGCTGAGGGAGGAGGGGCTGAGGGAATAGGGGCTGAGGGAGGAGGGATTGAAGGAGGAGGGGCTGAGGGAGGAGGGGCTGAGGGAGGAGGGGCTGAGGGAGAAAGGGCTGAGGAAGGAGGGGCTGAGGGAGGAGGGGCTGAGAGAGGAGGGGCTGAAGGAGGAGGGGCTTAGGGAGGAGGGGCGGAGGGAGGAGGCACTGAGGGAGGAGGGGCTGAGGGAGGAGGGGCTGAGGGAGGAGGGGCTGAGGGCGGAGGGGCTGAGGGAGGAAGGGCTGAGGGAGGAGAGACTGAGGGAGGAGGGGATGAGGGAGGAGGGGCTGAGGGAAGAGGGGCTGAGGGAGGAGGGGCTGAGGGAAGAGGGGCTGAGTGAGAAGGGGCTGAGGGAGGATGGGCTGAGGGAGGAGGGGCTGAGGGAGGAGGGTCTGAGGGAGGAGGGTCTGAGAGAGGAAAGGCTGAGGGAGGAGAGACTGAGGGAGGAGGGGCTGAGGGAGGAGGAACTGAGGGAGGAGGGGCTGAGGGAGGAGAGGCTGAGGGTGGAGGGGCTGAGGGAGGAAAGGCTGAGGGAGGAGGGGCGGAGGGAGGAGGGGCTGAGAGAGGAAGGGCTGAGGGAGGAGAGGCTGAGGGAGGAGGGGCTGAGGAAGGAGGGGCTGAGGGAGGAGGGGCTGAGGGAGGAGGGGCTGAGGGAGGAGGGGCTGAGGGAGGAGGGGCTGAGGGCAGAGGGGCTGAGGGAGGAGTGGCGGAGGGAGGAAGCGCTGAGGGAGGAGGGGCTGAATGAGGAGGGGCTGAAAGAGGAGGGGCTGAGGGAGGAGTGGCGGAGGGAGGAAGCGCTGAGGGAGGAGGGGCTGAGGGAGGAGGGGCTGAGGGAGGAGAGGCTGAGAATGGAGGGTCTAAAAGAGGAAGGGCTGAGGGAGGAGAGACTGAGGGAGGAGGGGCTGAGGGAGGAGGGGCTGAGGGAGGAGGGGCTGAGGGAGGAGGGGCTGAGGGAGGAGGGGCTGGGGGAGGAGGGGCTGAGGGAATAGGGGCTGAAGGAGGAGGGGCTGAGGGAGGAGGGGCTGAGGGAGGAGGGGCTGAGGGAGGAGGGTCTGAGAGAGGAAGGGCTGAGGGAGGAGAGACTGAGGGAGGAGGGGCTGAGGGAGGAGGGGCTGAGGGAAGAGGGGCTGAGGGAGGAGGGGCGGAGGGAGGAGGGGCTGAGGGAGGAGGGGCTGAGGGAGGAGGGGCTGAGGGAGGAGGGGCTGAGGGCAGAGGGGCTGAGGGAGGAGTGGCGGAGGGAGGAAGCGCTGAGGGAGGAGGGGCTGAATGAGGAGGGGCTGAAAGAGGAGGGGCTGAGGGAGGAGTGGCGGAGGGAGGAAGCGCTGAGGGAGGAGGGGCTGAAGGAAGCGGGGCTGAGGGAGGAGGGACTGAGGGAGGCGGGGCTGAGGGTGGAGGGACGGAGGGAGGAGGGGCTGAGGGAGGCGGGGCTGAGGGAGGAGGGGCTGAAGGAGGAGGGGCTGAGGGAGGAGGAGCTGAGGGAGGAAGGGCTGAGGGAGGAGGGGCTGAGGGAATAGGGGCTGAGGGAGGAGGGATTGAAGGAGGAGGGGCTGAGGGAGGAGGGGCTGAGGGAGGAGGGGCTGAGGGAGAAAGGGCTGAGGAAGGAGGGGCTGAGGGAGGAGGGGCTGAGAGAGGAGGGGCTGAAGGAGGAGGGGCTTAGGGAGGAGGGGCGGAGGGAGGAGGCACTGAGGAAGGAGGGAATGAGGGAGGAGGGGCTGAGGGAGGAGAGGCTGAGAATGGAGGGTCTAAAAGAGGAAGGGCTGAGGGAGGAGAGACTGAGGGAGGAGGGGCTGAGGGAGGAGGGGCTGAGGGAGGAGGGGCTGAGGGAGGAGGGGCTGAGGGAGGAGGGGCTGGGGGAGGAGGGGCTGAGGGAATAGGGGCTGAAGGAGGAGGGGCTGAGGGAGGAGGGGCTGAGGGAGGAGGGGCTGAGGGAGGAGCGTCTGAGGGAGGAGAGACTGAGGGAGGCGGTGCTGAGGATGCAGGGACGGAGGGAGGAGGGGCTGAGGGAGGAGGCGCTGAGGAAGGAGGGGCTGAGGGAGGAGGGGCTGAGGGAGGAGGGGCTGAGGGAGGAGGGTCTGAGAGAGGAAGGGCTGAGGGAGGAGAGACTGAGGGAGGAGGGCTGAGGGAGGAGGGGCTGAGGGAGGAGGGGCTGAGGGAGGAGGGGCTGAGAGAGGAAGGGCTGAGGGAGGAGAGACTGAGGGAGGAGGGGATGAGGGAGGAGGGGCTGAGGGAAGAGGGGCTGAGGGAGGAGGGCTGAGGGAAGAGGGGCTGAGGGAGGAGGGATTGAAGGAGCAGGGGCTGAGGGAGGAGGGGCTGAGGGAGGAGGGGCTGAGGGAGAAAGGGCTGAGGAAGGAGGGGCTGAGGGAGGAGGGGCTGAGAGAGGAGGGGCTGAAGGAGGAGGGGCTTAGGGAGGAGGGGCGGAGGGAGGAGGCGCTGAGGAAGGAGGGAATGAGGGAGGAGGGGCTGAGGGAGGAGAGGCTGAGAATGGAGGGTCTAAAAGAGGAAGGGCTGAGGGAGGAGAGACTGAGGGAGGAGGGGCTGAGGGAGGAGGGGCTGAGGGAGGAGGGGCTGGGGGAGGAGGGGCTGAGGGAATAGGGGCTGAAGGAGGAGGGGCTGAGGGAGGAGGGGCTGAGGGAGGAGGGGCTGAGGGAGGAGCGTCTGAGGGAGGAGAGACTGAGGGAGGCGGTGCTGAGGATGCAGGGACGGAGGGAGGAGGGGCTGAGGGAGGAGGCGCTGAGGAAGGAGGGGCTGAGGGAGGAGGGGCTGAGGGAGGAGGGGCTGAGGGAGGAGGGTCTGAGAGAGGAAGGGCTGAGGGAGGAGAGACTGAGGGAGGAGGGGCTGAGGGAGGAGGGGCTAAGGGAGGAGGGGCTGAGGGAGGAGGGGCTGAGAGAGGAAGGGCTGAGGGAGGAGAGACTGAGGGAGGAGGGGCTGAGGGAGGAGGGGCTGAGAGAGGAGGGGCTGAAGGAGGAGGGGCTTAGGGAGGAGGGGCGGAGGGAGGAGGCGCTGAGGAAGGAGGGAATGAGGGAGGAGGGGCTGAGGGAGGAGAGGCTGAGAATGGAGGGTCTAAAAGAGGAAGGGCTGAGGGAGGAGAGACTGAGGGAGGAGGGGCTGAGGGAGGAGGGGCTGAGGGAGGAGGGGCTGGGGGAGGAGGGGCTGAGGGAATAGGGGCTGCAGGAGGAGGGGCTGAGGGAGGAGGGGCTGAGGGAGGAGGGGCTGAGGGAGGAGCGTCTGAGGGAGGAGAGACTGAGGGAGGCGGTGCTGAGGATGCAGGGACGGAGGAAGGAGGGGCTGAGGGAGGAGGGGCTGAGGGAGGAGGGGCTGAGGGAGGAGGGTCTGAGAGAGGAAGGGCTGAGGGAGGAGAGACTGAGGGAGGAGGGGCTGAGGGAGGAGGGGCTGAGGGAGGAGGGGCTGAGGGAGGAAGGGCTGAAGAAGGAGCGGCTGAGGGAGGAGGGGCTGAGGGAGGAGGGGCAGAGGGAGGAGGGTCTGAGGGAGGAGGGTCTAAGAGAGGAGGGGCTGAGGGAGGAGGGGCTGAGGGAGGAGGGGCTGAGGGAGGAGTGTCTGAGGGAGGAAGGGCTGAAGAAGGAGCGGCTGAGGGAGGAGGGGCTGAGGGAGGAGGGGCAGAGGGAGGAGGGTCTGAGAGAGGAAGGGCTGAGGGAGGAGAGACTGAGGGAGGAGGGGCTGAGGGAGGAGGGGCTGAGGGAGGAGGGGCTGAGGGAGGAGAGGCTGAGGGTGGAGGGGCTGAGGGAGGAAAGGCTGAGGGAGGAGGTCGGAGGGAGGAGGGGCTGAGGGAAGAGGGGCTAAAGGAGGAGGGGCTGAGAGAGGAAGGGCTGAGGGAGGAGAGACTGAGGGGAGAGGGGATGAGGGAGGAGGGGCTGAGGGAGGAGGGGCTGAGGAAGGAGGGGCTGAGGGATAAGGGGCTGAGGGAGGAGGGGCGGAGGGAGGAGGGGCTGAGGGAGGAGGGGCTGAGGGAGGAGGGGCTGAGGGAGGAAAGGCTGAGTGTGGAGGGGCTGAGGGAGGAGGGCTGAGGGAGGAGAGGCTGAAAGAGGAGGGGCTGAGGGAAGAGAGACTGAGGGAAAAGGGGCTGAGGGAGGAGGGGCTGAGGGAGGAGGGGCTGAGGGAGGAGGGGCTGAGGGAGGAGGGGCTGAGGGAGGAGGGGCTGAGGGAGGAGGGGCGGAGGGAGGAGGGGCTGAAAGAGGAGGGGCTGAGGGAGGAGAGACTGAGGGAGGAGGGGATGAGGGAGGAGGGGCTGAGGGAGGAGTATCTGAGGGAGGAAGGGCTGAGGAAGGAGGGGCTGAGGGAGGAGGGGCTGAGGGAGGAGGGGCTGAGGGAGGAGGGTCTGAGAGAGGAGGGGCTGAGGGAGGAGGGGCTGAGGGAGGAGGGTCTGAAGGAGGAGGGGCTGAGGGAGGAGGGGCTGAAGGAGGAGGGGCTGAAGGAGGAGGGGATGAGGGAGGAGGGGCTGAAGGAGGAGGGGCTGAGGGAGGAGGGGCTGAGGGAGGAGATGCTGAGAGAGGAAGGGCTGAGGGAGGAGGGGCTGAGGGAGGAGGGGATGAGGGAGGAGGGGCTGAGGGAGGAGTGTCTGAGGGAGGAGGGGCTGAGGGAGGAGGGGCTGAGGGAGGAGGGGCTGAGGGAGGAGGGTCTGAGGGAGGAGGGACTGAGGGAGGCGGGGTTGAGGGTGGAGGGAAGGAGGGAGGAGAGGCTGAGGGAGGTGGGGCTGAGGGAGAAGGGGCTGAGGAAAGAGGGTCTGAGAAAGGAAGGGCTGAGGGAAGAAGGGCTGAGGGAGGAGGGGCTGAGGGAATAGGGGCTGAGGGAGGAGGGACAGAGGGAGGAGGGGCTGAGGGAGGAGGGGCTGAGGGAGGAGGGGCTGAGGGAGGAGGGTCTGAGAGAAGAAGGGCTGAAGGAGGAGAGACTGAGGGAGGAGGGGCTGAGGGAGGAGGGGCTGAGGGAGTAGGAGCTGAGGGAGGAGGGGCTGAGGGAGGAGGGCTGAGGGAGGTGGGGCTGAGGGAGGAGGGGCGGAGGGAGGAGGAGCTGACGGAGGAGGAACTGAGGGAGGCGGAGCAGAGGGAGGAGGGACTGAGGGAGGAGGGGCTGAGGGAGGAGGGGCTGAGGGAGGAGGAGCTGAGGGAGGAGCGGCTGAGGAAGGAGGGGCTGAGGGAGGAGGGGCTGAGGGAAGAGGGGCTGAGGGAGGAAGGGCTGAGGGAGGAGGGGCTGAGGGAGGACGGGCTGAGGGAGGAGGGGCTGAGGGAGGAGGGGCGGAGGGAGGAGGAGCTGAGAGAGGAGGGGCTGAGGGAGGCGGAAATGAGGGAAGAGGGACTGAGGAAGGAGGGGCTGAGGGAGGAGGGGCTGAGGGAGGATTGGCTGAGGGAGGAGGGGCTGAGGGAGGAGGGACTGAGGGAGTAGGAGCTGAGGGAGGAGGGGCTGAGGGAGGAGGGGCTGAGGGAGGTGGGGCTGAGGGAGGAGGAGCGGAGGGAGGAGGAGCTGACGGAGGAGGAACTGAGGGAGGCGGAGCAGAGGGAGGAGGGACTGAGGGAGGAGGGGCTGAGGGAGGAGGGGCTGAGGGAGGAGGAGCTGAGGGAGGAGCGGCTGAGGAAGGAGGGGCTGAGGGAGGAGGGGCTGAGGGAGGAGGGGCTGAGGGAGGAGGGGCTGAGGGAGGAGGGGCTGAGGGAGGACGGGCTGAGGGAGGAGGGGCTGAAGGAGTAGGAGCTGAGGGAGGAGGGGCTGAGGAAGGAGGGGCTGAGGGAGGTGGGGCTGAGGGAGGAGGGGCGGAGGGAGGAGGAGCTGACGGAGGAGGAACTGAGGGAGGCGGAGCAGAGGGAGGAGGGACTGAGGGAGGAGGGGCTGAGGGAGGAGGGGCTGAGGGAGGAGGAGCTGAGGGAGGAGCGGCTGAGGAAGGAGGGGCTGAGGGAGGAGGGGCTGAGGGAGGAGGGGCTGAGGGAGGAGGGGCTGAGGGAGGAGGGGCTGAGGGAGGAGGGGATGAGGGAGGAGGGGCTGAGGGAAGAGAGACTGAGGGAGGAGGGCTGAGGAGGAGGGGCTGAAGGGGGAGAGGCGGAGGAAGGAGGGCTGAGGGAGGAGGGGCTGAGGGAGGAAGGGCTGAGGAAGGAGGGGCTGAGGGAGGAGGGGCTGAAGGAGGAGGGGCTGCAGGTGGAGGGGCGGAGGGAGGAGGGACTGAGGGAGGAGGGGCGGATGGAGAAGAGACTCAGGGAATAGGGGCTGAGGGAGGAGGGTCAGAGAGAGGAGGGGCTGAGGGAAGAGAGATTGAGGAAGGAGGGGCTGAGGGAGGAGGGGCTGAGGGAGGAGGGGCTGAGGGAGGAGGGTCTGAGAGAGGAAGGGCTGAGGGAGGAGAGACTGAGGGAGGAGGGGCTGAGGGAGGAGGGGCTGAGGGAGGAGGGGCTGAGGGAGGAGAGACTGAGGGCGGAGGGGATGAGGGAGGAGGGGCTGAGGGAGGAGTGTCTGAGGGAGGAAGGGCTAAGGAAGGAGGGGCTGAGGGAGGAGGGGCTGAGGGAGGAGGGGCTGAGGGAGGAGGGTCTGAAGGAGGAGAGGCTGAGGGAGGAGGGGCTGAAGGAGGAGGGGCTGAAGGAGGAGGGGCTGAGGGAGGAGGGGCTGAGGGAGGAGGTGCTGAGAGAGGAAGGGCTGAGGGAGGAGGGGCTGAGGGAGGAGGGGATGAGGGAGGAGGGGCTGAGGGAGGAGTGTCTGAGGGAGGAAGGGCTGAGGATGAGGGGCTGAGGGAGGAGGGGCTGAGGGAGGAGTTGCTGAGGGAGGAGGGTCTGAGAGAGAAAGGGCTGAAGGAGGAGAGACTGAGGGAGGAGGGGCTGAGGGAGGAGGGGCTGAGGGAGGAGGGGCTGAGGGAGGAGGGGCTGAGGGAGGAGGGGCTGAGGGAGGACAGGCTGAGGGAGGAGGGGCTGAGGGAGGAGGGGCGGAGAGAGGAGGAGCTGAGAGAGGAAGGGCTGAGGGAGGAGGAGCTGAGGGAGGTGGGACTGAGGGAGGAGGGGCTGAGGGAGGAGGGGCTGAGGGAGGAGGGGCTGAGGGAGGAGGGTCTGAGAGAGGAAGGGCTGAGGGAGGAGAGACTGAGGGAGGAGGGGCTGAGGGAGGAGGGGCTGAGGGAGGAGGGGCTGAGGGAGGAGAGACTGAGGGCGGAGGGGATGAGGGAGGAGGGGCTGAGGGAGGAGTGTCTGAGGAGGAAGGGCTAAGGAAGGAGGGGCTGAGGGAGGAGGGGCTGAGGGAGGAGGGGCTGAGGGAGGAGGGTCTGAAGGAGGAGAGGCTGAGGGAGGAGGGGCTGAAGGAGGAGGGGCTGAAGGAGGAGGGGCTGAGGGAGGAGGGGCTGAGGGAGGAGGTGCTGAGAGAGGAAGGGCTGAGGGAGGAGGGGCTGAGGGAGGAGGGGATGAGGGAGGAGGGGCTGAGGGAGGAGTGTCTGAGGGAGGAAGGGCTGAGGATGAGGGGCTGAGGGAGGAGGGGCTGAGGGAGGAGTTGCTGAGGGAGGAGGGTCTGAGAGAGAAAGGGCTGAAGGAGGAGAGACTGAGGGAGGAGGGGCTGAGGGAGGAGGGGCTGAGGGAGGAGGGGCTGAGGGAGGAGGGGCTGAGGGAGGAGGGGCTGAGGGAGGAGGGGCTGAGGGAGGAGAGACTGAGGGCGGAGGGGATGAGGGAGGAGGGGCTGAGGGAGGAGTGTCTGAGGGAGGAAGGGCTAAGGAAGGAGGGGCTGAGGGAGGAGGGGCTGAGGGAGGAGGGGCTGAGGGAGGAGGGTCTGAAGGAGGAGAGGCTGAGGGAGGAGGGGCTGAAGGAGGAGGGGCTGAAGGAGGAGGGGCTGAGGGAGGAGGGGCTGAGGGAGGAGGTGCTGAGAGAGGAAGGGCTGAGGGAGGAGGGGCTGAGGGAGGAGGGGATGAGGGAGGAGGGGCTGAGGGAGGAGTGTCTGAGGGAGGAAGGGCTGAGGATGAGGGGCTGAGGGAGGAGGGGCTGAGGGAGGAGTTGCTGAGGGAGGAGGGTCTGAGAGAGAAAGGGCTGAAGGAGGAGAGACTGAGGGAGGAGGGGCTGAGGGAGGAGGGGCTGAGGAAGGAGGGGCTGAGGGAGGAGGGGCTGAGGGAGGAGGGGCTGAGGGAGGAGGGTCTGAGAGAGGAAGGGCTGAGGGAGGAGAGACTGAGGGAGGAGGGGCTGAGGGAGGAGGGGCTGAGGGAGGAGGGGCTGAGGGAGGAGGGGCTGAGGGAGTAGGAGCTGAGGGAGGAGGGGCTGAGGGAGGTGGGGCTGAGGGAGGAGGGGCGGAGGGAGGAGGAGCTGACGGAGGAGGAACTGAGGGAGGCGGAGCAGAGGGAGGAGGGACTGAGGGAGGAGGGGCTGAGGGAGGAGGGGCTGAGGGAGGACGGGCTGAGGGAGGAGGGGCTGAGGGAGGAGGGGCTGAGGGAGGAGGGGTGGAGGGAGGAGGAGCTGAGAGAGGAGGGGCTGAGGGAGGCGGAAATGAGGGAAGAGGGACTGAGGAAGGAGGGGCTGAGGGAGGAGGGGCTGAGGGAGGAGAGGCTGAGGGAGGAGGGGCTGAGGGAGGAGAGGCTGAGGGAGGACGGGCTGAGGGAGGAGGGGCTGAGGGAGTAGGGGCTGAGGGAGGTGGGGCTGAGGGAGGAGGGGCGGAGGGAGGAGGAGCTGACGGAGGAGGAACTGAGGGAGGCGGAGCAGAGGGAGGAGGGCTGAGGGAGGAAAGGCTGAGGGAGGAGGGGCTGAGGGAGGAGGGGCTGAAGGAGGAGATGATGAGGGAGGAGGGGCTGAAAGAGGAGGGGCTGAGGGAGGAGGGCTGAGGGAGGAGGTGCTGAGAGAGGAAGGGCTGAGGGAGGAGGGGCTGAGGGAGGAGGGGATGAGGGGAGGAGGGGCTGAGGGAAGAGAGACTGAGGGAGGAGGGCTGAGGAGGAGGGGCTGAAGGGGGAGAGGCGGAGGAAGGAGGGGCTGAGGGAGGAGGGGCTGAGGGAGGAAGGGCTGAGGAAGGAGGGGCTGAGGGAGGAGGGGCTGAAGGAGGAGGGGCTGCAGGTGGAGGGGTGGAGGGAGGAGGGGCTGAGGGAGGAGGGGCGGATGGAGAAGAGACTCAGGGAATAGGGGCTGAGGGAGGAGGGTCAGAGAGAGGAGGGGCTGAGGGAAGAGAGATTGAGGAAGGAGGGGCTGAGGGAGGAGGGGCTGAGGGAGGAGGGTCTAAGAGAGGAGGGGCTGAGGGAGGAGGGGCTGAGGGAGGAGGGGCTGAGGGAGGAGTGTCTGAGGGAGGAAGGGCTGAAGAAGGAGGGGCTGAGGGAGGAGGGGCTGAGGGAGGAGGGGCTGAGGGAGGAGGGTCTGAGAGAGGAAGGGCTGAGGGAGGAGAGACTGAGGGAGGAGGGGCTGAGGGAGGAGGGGCTGAGGAAGGAGGGGCTGAGGGAGGAGAGGCTGAGGGTGGAGGGGCTGAGGGAGGAAAGGCTGAGGGAGGAGGTCGGAGGGAGGAGGGGCTGAGGGAAGAGGGGCTAAAGGAGGAGGGGCTGAGAGAGGAAGGGCTGAGGGAGGAGAGACTGAGGGGAGAGGGGATGAGGGAGGAGGGGCTGAGGGAGGAGGGGCTGAGGGAGGAGGGGCTGAGGGATAAGGGGCTGAGGGAGGAGGGGCGGAGGGGCGGAGGGATGAGGGGCTGAGGGAGGAGGGGCTGAGGGAGGAGGGGCTGAGGGAGGAGGGGCTGAGGGAGGAGGTGCTGAGGGAGGAAAGGCTGAGTGTGGAGGGGCTTAGGGAGGAGGGCTGAGGGAGGAGGGGCTGAAAGAGAAGGGGCTGAGGGAAGAGAGTCTGAGAGAAAAGGGGCTGAGGGAGGAGGGGCTGAGGGAGGAGGGGCTGAGGGAGGAGGGGCTGAGGGAGGAGGGGCTGAGGGAGGAGGGGCGGAGGGAGGAGGGGCTGAAAGAGGAGGGGCTGAGGGAGGAGAGACTGAGGGAGGAGGGGATGAGGGAGGAGGGGCTGAGGGAGGAGTGTCTGAGGGAGGAAGGGCTGAGGAAGGAGGGGCTGAGGGAGGAGGGGCTGAGGGAGGAGGGGCTGAGGGAGGAGGGTCTGAGAGAGGAAGGGCTGAAGGAGGAGAGACTGAGGGAGGAGGGGTTGAGGGAGGAGGGGCTGAGGGAGGAGGCACTGAGGGAGGAGAAACTGAGGGCGGAGGGGATGAGGGAGGAGGGGCTGAGGGAGGAGTGTCTGAGGGAGGAAGGGCTAAGGAAGGAGGGGCTGAGGGAGGAGGGGCTGAGGGAGGAGGGTCTGAAGGAGGAGGGGCTGAGGGAGGAGGGGTTGAAGGAGGAGGGGCTGAAGGAGGAGGGGATGAGGGAGGAGGGGCTGAAGGAGGAGGGGCTGAGGGAGGAGGGGCTGAGGGAGGAGGTGCTGAGAGAGGAAGGGCTGAGGGAGGAGGGGCTGAGGGTGGAGGGGATGAGGGAGGAGGGGCTGAGGGAGGAGTGTCTGAGGGAGGAAGGGCTGAGGATGAGGGGCTGAGGGAGGAGGGGCTGAGGGAGGAGGGTCTGAGAGAAGAAGGGCTGAAGGAGGAGAGACTGAGGGAGGAGGGGCTGAGGGAGGAGGGGCTGAGGGAGTAGGAGCTGAGGGAGGAGGGGCTGAGGGAGGAGGGGCTGAGGGAGGTGGGGCTGAGGGAGGAGGCGCGGAGGGAGGAGGAGCTGACGGAGGAGGAACTGAGGGAGGCGGAGCAGAGGGAGGAGGGACTGAGGGAGGAGGGGCTGAGGGAGGAGGGGCTGAGGGAGGAGGAGCTGAGGGAGGAGCGGCTGAGGAAGGAGGGGCTGAGGGAGGAGGGGCTGAGGGAAGAGGGGCTGAGGGAGGAGGGGCTGAGGGAGGAGGGGCTGAGGGAGGACGGGCTGAGGGAGGAGGGGCTGAGGGAGGAGAGGCGGAGGGAGGAGGAGCTGAGAGAGGAGGGGCTGAGGGAGGCGGAAATGAGGGAAGAGGGACTGAGGAAGGAGGGGCTGAGGGAGGAGGGGCTGAGGGAGGATTGGCTGAGGGAGGAGGGGCTGAGGGAGGAGGGACTGAGGGAGTAGGAGCTGCGGGAGGAGGGGCTGAGGGAGGAGGGGCTGAGGGAGGTGGGGCTGAGGGAGGAGGAGCGGAGGGAGGAGGAGCTGACGGAGGAGGAACTGAGGGAGGCGGAGCAGAGGGAGGAGGGACTGAGGGAGGAGGGGCTGAGGGAGGAGGGGCTGAGGGAGGAGGAGCTGAGGGAGGAGCGGCTGAGGAAGGAGGGGCTGAGGGAGGAGGGGCTGAGGGAGGAGGGGCTGAGGGAGGAGGGGCTGAGGGAGGAGGGGCTGAGGGAGGACGGGCTGAGGGAGGAGGGGCTGAAGGAGTAGGAGCTGAGGGAGGAGGGGCTGAGGAAGGAGGGGCTGAGGGAGGTGGGGCTGAGGGAGGAGGGGCGGAGGGAGGAGGAGCTGACGGAGGAGGAACTGAGGGAGGCGGAGCAGAGGGAGGAGGGACTGAGGGAGGAGGGGCTGAGGGAGGAGGGGCTGAGGGAGGAGGAGCTGAGGGAGGAGCGGCTGAGGAAGGAGGGGCTGAGGGAGGAGGGGCTGAGGGAGGAGGGGCTGAGGGAGGAGGGGCTGAGGGAGGAGGGGCTGAAGGAGGAGGGGATGAGGGAGGAGGGGCTGAAGGAGGAGGGGCTGAGGGAGGAGGGGCTGAGGGAGGAGGTGCTGAGAGAGGAAGGGCTGAGGGAGGAGGGGCTGAGGGAGGAGGGAATGAAGGAGAAGTGGCTTAGGGAGGAGGCGCTGAGGGAGGAGGGGCTGAGGGAGGAGGTGCTGAGGGAGGAGGGGCTGAGGAAGGAGGGGCTGAGGGAGGTGGGGCTGAGGGAGGAGGGGCGGAGGGAGGAGGAGCTGACGGAGGAGGAACTGAGGGAGGCGGAGCAGAGGGAGGAGGGACTGAGGGAGGAGGGGCTGAGGGAGGAGGGGCTGAGGGAAGAGGAGCTGAGGGAGGATTGGCTGAGGAAGGAGGGGCTGAGGGAGGAGGGGCTGAGGGAGGAGGGGCTGAGGGAGGAGGGGCTGAGGGAGGAGGGGCTGAGGGAGGACGGGCTGAGGGAGGAGGGGCTGAAGGAGTAGGAGCTGAGGGAGGAGGGGCTGAGGAAGGAGGGGCTGAGGGAGGTGGGGCTGAGGGAGGAGGGGCTGAAGGAGGAGGGACTGAGGGAGGAGGGGCTGAGGGAGGAGGAACTTAGGGAGGAGGGGCTGAGGGAGGAGGGGCTGAGGGAGTAGGAGCTGAGGGAGGAGGGGCTGAGGGAGGAGGGGCTGAGGGAGGTGGGGCTGAGGGAGGAGGAGCGGAGGGAGGAGGAGCTGACGGAGGAGGAACTGAGGGAGGAGGGGCTGAGGGAGGTGGGGCTGAGGGAGGAGGAGCGGAGGGAGGAGGAGCTGACGGAGGAGGAACTGAGGGAGGAGGGGCTGAGGGAGGTGGGGCTGAGGGAGGAGGAGCGGAGGGAGGAGGAGCTGACGGAGGAGGAACTGAAGGAGGCGGAGCAGAGGGAGGAGGGACTGAGGGAGGAGGGGCTGAGGGAGGAGGGGCTGAGGGAGGAGGAGCTGAGGGAGGAGCGGCTGAGGAAGGAGGGGCTGAGGGAGGAGGGGCTGAGGGAGGAGGGGCTGAGGGAGGAGGGGCTGAGGGAGGAGGGGCGGAGGGAGGAGGAACTGACGGAGGAGGAACTGAGGGAGGCGGAGCAGAGGGAGGAGGGACTGAGGGAGGAGGGGCTGAGGGAGGAGGGGCTGAGGGAAGAGGAGCTGAGGAAGGATTGGCTGAGGAAGGAGGGGCTGAGGGAGGAGGGGCTGAGGGAGGTGGGGCTGAGGAAGGAGGAGCGGAGGGAGGAGGAGCTGACGGAGGAGGAACTGAGGGAGGAGGGGCTGAGGGAGGTGGGGCTGAGGGAGGAGGAGCGGAGGGAGGAGGAGCTGACGGAGGAGGAACTGAGGGAGGCGGAGCAGAGGGAGGAGGGACCGAGGGAGGAGGGGCTGAGGGAGGAGGGGCTGAGGGAGGAGGGGCTGAGGGAGGAGGGGCTGAAGGAGGAGGGGATGAGGGAGGAGGGGCTGAAGGAGGAGGGGCTGAAGGAGGAGGGGCTGAGGAAGGAGGGAATGAAGGAGGAGTGGCTTAGGGAGGAGGCGCTGAGGGAGGAGGGGCTGAGGGAGGAGGGGCTGAGGGAGGAGGGGCTGAGGAAGGAGGGGCTGAGGGAGGTGGGGCTGAGGGAGGAGGGGCGGAGGGAGGAGGAGCTGACGGAGGAGGAACTGAGGGAGGAGGGGCTGAGGGAGGTGGGGCTGAGGGAGGAGGAGCGGAGGGAGGAGGAGCTGACGGAGGAGGAACTGAGGGAGGCGGAGCAGAGGGAAGAGGGACTGAGGGAGGCGGGGCTGAGGGAGGAGGGGCTGAGGGAGGAGGAGCTGAGGGAGGAGGGGCTGAGGGAGGAGGGGCTGAGGGAGGAGGTGCTGAGAGAGGAAGGGCTGAGGGAAGAGGGGCTGAGGGAGGAGGGAATGAAGGAGGAGTGGCTTAGGGAGGAGGCGCTGAGGGAGGAGGGGCTGAGGGAGGAGGGGCTGAGGGAGGAGGGGCTTAGGGAGGAATGGCTGAGGGAGGAGGGGCTGAGGGAGGAGGGTCTGAGAGAGGAAGGGCTGAGGGAGGAGAGACTGAGGGAGGAGGGGCTGAGGGAGGAGGGGCTGAGGGAGGAGGGGCTGAGGGAGGAGGGGCTGAGGGAGGAGGGGCTGAGGGAGGAGGGGCTGAGGGAGGAGGGGCTGAGGGAGGACGGGCTGAGGGAGGAGGGGCTGAAGGAGTAGGAGCTGAGGGAGGAGGGGCTGAGGAAGGAGGGGCTGAGGGAGGTGGGGCTGAGGGAGGAGGGGCTGAGAAGGAGGGACTGAGGGAGGAGGGACTGAGGGAGGAGGGGCTGAGGGAGGAGGGGCTGAGGGAGGAGGGGCTGAGGGAGGAGGGGCTGAGGGAGGAGGGGCTGAGGAAGGAGGGGCTGAGGGAGGTGGGGCTGAGGGAGGAGGGGCGGAGGGAGGAGGAGCTGACGGAGGAGGAACTGAGGGAGGCGGAGCAGAGGGAGGAGGGACTGAGGGAGGAGGGGCTGAGGGAGGAGGGGCTGAGGGAGGAGGAGCTGAGGGAGGAGGGGCTGAGGGAGGAGGGGCTGAAGGAGGAGGGGATGAGGGAGGAGGGGCTGAAGGAGGAGGGGCTGAGGGAGGAGGGGCTGAGGGAGGAGGTGCTGAGAGAGGAAGGGCTGAGGGAGGAGGGGCTGAGGGAGGAGGGAATGAAGGAGGAGTGGCTTAGGGAGGAGGCGCTGAGGGAAGAGGGGCTGAGGGAGGAGGGGCTGACGGAGGAGGGGCTTAGGGAGGAATGGCTGAGGGAGGAGGGGCTGAGGGAGGAGGGTGTGAGAGAGGAAGGGCTGAGGGAGGAGAGACCGAGGGAGGAGGGGCTGAGGGAGGAGGGGCTGAGGGAGGAGGGGCTGAGGAAGGACGGGCTGAAGGAGGTGGGGCTGAGGGAGGAGGGGCGGAGGGAGGAGGAGCTGACGGAGGAGGAACTGAGGGAGGCGGAGCAGAGGGAGGAGGGACTGAGGGAGGAGGGGCTGAGGGAGGAGGGGCTGAGTGAGGAGGAGCTGAGGGAGGTGCGGCTGAGGAAGGAGGGGCTGAGGGAGGAGAGACTCAGGGAGGAGGGGCTGAGGGAGGAGGGTCAGAGAGAGGAGGGGCTGAGGAAAGAGAGACTGAGGGAGGAGGGGCTGAGGAAGGAGGGGCTGAGGGAGGAGAGACTCAGGGAGGAGGGGCTGAAGGAAGAGAGACTGAGGGAGGAGGGGCTGAGGGAGTAGGGGCTGAGGGAGGAGGGGCTGAGGGAGGTGGAGATGAGGGAGGAGGGACTGAGGGAGGAGGGGCTGAGGAAGGAGGGACTGAGGGAGGAGGGCTGAGGGAGGAGGGGCTGAGAGAGGAGGGGCTGAGGGAGGATTGGCTGAGGGAGGAAGGACTGAGGGAGGCGGCGCTGAGGGTGGAGGGGAGGAGGGAGGAGGGGCTGAGGGAGGCGGGGCTGAGGGAGAAGGGGCTGAGGAAAGAGGGTCTTAGAAAGGAAGGGCTGAGGGAGGAAGGGCTGAGGGAGGAGGGGCTGAGGGAATAGGGGCTGAGGGAGGAGGGACTGAGGGAGGAGGGGCTGAGGGAGGAGGGGCTGAAAGAGGAGGGGCTGAGGGAGGAGTGGCGGAGGGAGGAGGCGCTGAGAGGAGGAACTGAAGGAGGAGGGGCTGAAGGAGGAGGGCTGAGGGAGGATGGTCTGAGAGAGGGAGGGCTGAGGGAGGAGAGACTGAGGGAGGAAGCGCTGAGGGAGGAGGGGCTGAGGGAGGAGTTGCTGAGGGAGGAGGGACTGAGGGAGGAGGGGCTGAGGGAGGAGGGGCTGAGGGAGGAGGAGCTGAGGGAGGAGGGGCTGAGGGAGAAGGGCTGAAAGAGGAGAAGCTGATTGAGAAGGGGCTGAGGGAGGAGGGGCTGTTAGAGGAAGGGCTGAGGGAGGAGAGACTGAGGAAGGAGGGGATGAGGGAGGAGGGGCTGAGGGAGGAAGGGCTGAGGAAGGAGGGGCTGAGGGAGGAGGAGCTGAGGGAGGAGGGGCTGAGGGAGGAGGGGCTGAAAGAGGAGGGGCTGAGGGAGGAGTGGCGGAGGGAGGAGGCGCTGAGGGAGGAGGGGCTGAAGGAGGAGGGGCTGAGGGAGAAGGGGCTGAGGGAGGAGGAGCTGAGGGAGAAATAGCTGAGGAAGGAGGGGCTGAGGGAGGAGTGGCTGAGGGAGGAGGGGCTCAGGGAGGAGGGGCTGAAAGAGGAGGGGCTGAGGGAGGAGTGGCGGAGGGAGGAGGCGCTGAGGGAATAGGAACTGAAGGAGGAGGGGCTGAAGGAGGAGGGGCCTAGGGAGGATGGTCTGAGAGAGGGAGGGCTGAGGGAGGAGAGACTGAGGGAGGAGGGGCTGAGGGAGGAGGGGCTGAGGGAGGAGGGGCTGAGGGAGGAGGGGCTGAGGGAAGAGGGACTGAGGGAGGAGGGGCTGAGGGAGGAGGGGCTGAGGGAAGAGGGGCTGAGGGAGGAGGGGCTGAAAGAGGAGGGGCTGAGGGAGGAGTGGCGGAGGGAGGAGGCACTGAGGGAGGAGTAACTGAAGGAGGAGGGGCTGAAGGAGGGGGGGCTGAGGGAGGATGGTCTGAGAGAGGGAGGGCTGAGGGAGGAGAGACTGAGGGAGGAGGGGCTGAGGGAGGAGGGAATGAAGGAGGAGTGGCTTAGGGAGGAGGCGCTGAGGGAGGAGGGGCTGAGGGAGGAGGGGCTGAGGGAGGAGGGGTTTAGGGAGGAATGGCTGAGGGAGGAGGGGCTGAGGGAGGAGGGTCTGAGAGAGGAAGGGCTGAGGGAGGAGAGACTGAGGGAGGAGGGGCTGAGGGAGGAGGGGCTGAGGGAGGAGGGGCTGAGGGAGGAGGGGCTGAGGGAGGAGGGGCTGAGGGAGGAGGGGCTGAGGGAGGAGGGGCTGAGGGAGGACGGGCTGAGGGAGGAGGGGCTGAAGGAGTAGGAGCTGAGGGAGGAGGGGCTGAGGAAGGAGGGGCTGAGGGAGGTGGGGCTGAGGGAGGAGGGGCTGAGGGAGGAGGGACTTAGGGAGGAGGGGCTGAGGGAGGAGGGGCTGAGGGAGGAGGGGCTGAGGGAGGAGGAGCTGAGGGAGGAGGGGCTGAGGAAGGAGGGGCTGAGGGAGGTGGGATTGAGGGAGGAGGGGCGGAGGGAGGAGGAGCTGACGGAGGAGGAACTGAGGGAGGCGGAGCAGAGGGAGGAGGGACTGAGGGAGGAGGGGCTGAGGGAGGAGGGGCTGAGGGAGGAGGAGCTGAGGGAGGAGGGGCTGAGGGAGGAGGGGCTGAAGGAGGAGGGGATGAGGGAGGAGGGGCTGAAGGAGGAGGGGCTGAGGGAGGAGGGGCTGAGGGAGGAGGTGCTGAGAGAGGAAGGGCTGAGGGAGGAGGGGCTGAGGGAGGAGGGAATGAAGGAGGAGTGGCTTAGGGAGGAGGCGCTGAGGGAGGAGGGGCTGAGGGAGGAGGGGCTGAGGGAGGAGGGGCTTTGGGAGGAATGGCTGAGGGAGGAGGGGCTGAGGGAGGAGGGTCTGAGAGAGGAAGGGCTGAGGGAGGAGAGACTGAGGGAGGAGGGGCTGAGGGAGGAGGGGCTGAGGGAGGAGGTGCTGAGAGAGGAAGGGCTGAGGGAGGAGGGGCTGAGGGAGGAGGGAATGAAGGAGGAGTGGCTTAGGGAGGAGGAACTGAGGGAGGAGGGGCTGAGGGAGAAGGGGCTGAGGGAGGAGGAGCTGAGGGAGAAAGGGCTGAGGAAGGAGGGGCTGAGGGAGGAGTGGCTGAGGGAGGAGGGGCTCAGGGAGGAGGGGCTGAAAGAGGAGGGGCTGAGGGAGGAGTGGCGGAGGGAGGAGGCGCTGAGGGAATAGGAACTGAAGGAGGAGGGGCTGAAGGAGGAGGGGCCTAGGGAGGATGGTCTGAGAGAGGGAGGGCTGAGGGAGGAGAGACTGAGGGAGGAGGGGCTGAGGGAGGAGGGGCTGAGGGAGGAGGGGCTGAGGGAGGAGGGGCTGAGGGAGGAGGGGCTGAGGGAGGAGGGGCTGAGGGAGGACGGGCTGAGGGAGGAGGGGCTGAAGGAGTAGGAGCTGAGGGAGGAGGGGCTGAGGAAGGAGGGGCTGAGGGAGGTGGGGCTGAGGGAGGAGGGGCTGAGGGAGGAGGGACTTAGGGAGGAGGGGCTGAGGGAGGAGGGGCTGAGGGAGGAGGGGCTGAGGGAGGAGGGGCTGAGGGAGGAGGGGCTGAGGAAGGAGGGGCTGAGGGAGGTGGGGCTGAGGGAGGAGGGGCGGAGGGAGGAGGAGCTGACGGAGGAGGAACTGAGGGAGGCGGAGCAGAGGGAGGAGGGACTGAGGGAGGAGGGGCTGAGGGAGGAGGGGCTGAGGGAGGAGGAGCTGAGGGAGGAGGGGCTGAGGGAGGAGGGGCTGAAGGAGGAGGGGATGAGGGAGGAGGGGCTGAAGGAGGAGGGGCTGAGGGAGGAGGGGCTGAGGAAGGAGGTGCTGAGAGGGGAAGGGCTGAGGGAGGAGGGGCTGAGGGAGGAGGGAATGAAGGAGGAGTGGCTTAGGGAGGAGGCGCTGAGGGAGGAGGGGCTGAGGGAGGACGGGCTGAGGGAGGAGGGGCTGAAGGAGTAGGAGCTGAGGGAGGAGGGGCTGAGGAAGGAGGGGCTGAGGGAGGTGGGGCTGAGGGAGGAGGAGCTGAGAGAGGAGGGGCTGAGGGAGGCGGAGCTGAGGGAGGAGGGACTGAGGGAGGAGGGGCTGAGGGAGGAGAGACTCAGGGAGGAGGGGCTGAGGGAGGAGGGTCAGAGAGAGGAGGGGCTGAGGAAAGAGAGACTTAGGGAGGAGGGGCTGAGGAAGGAGGGGCTGAGGGAGGAGAGACTCAGGGAGGAGGGGCTGAAGGAAGAGAGACTGAGGGAGGAGGGGCTGAGGGAGTAGGGGCTGAGGGAGGAGGGGCTGAGGGAGGTGGAGATGAGGGAGGAGGGACTGAGGGAGGAGGGGCTGAGGAAGGAGGGACTGAGGGAGGAGGGCTGAGGGAGGAGGGGCTGAGAGAGGAGGGGCTGAGGGAGGATTGTCTGAGGGAGGAAGGACTGAGGGAGGCGGCGCTGAGGGTGGAGGGGAGGAGGGAGGAGGGGCTGAATGAGGCGGGGCTTAGGGAGAAGGGGCTGAGGAAAGAGGGTCTTAGAAAGGAAGGGCTGAGGGAGGAAGGGCTGAGGGAGGAGGGGCTGAGGGAATAGGGGCTGAGGGAGGAGGGACTGAGGGAGGAGGGGCTGAGGGAGGAGGGGCTGAAAGAGGAGGGGCTGAGGGAGGAGTGGCGGAGGGAGGAGGCGCTGAGAGGAGGAACTGAAGGAGGAGGGCCTGAAGGAGGAGGGCTGAGGGAGGATGGTCTGAGAGAGGGAGGGCTGAGGGAGGAGAGACTGAGGGAGGAAGCGCTGAGGGAGGAGGGGCTGAGGAAGGAGTTGCTGAGGGAGGAGGGACTGAGGGAGGAGGGGCTGAGGGAGGAGGGGCTGAGGGAGGAGGAGCTGAGGGAGGAGGGGCTGAGGGAGAAGGGCTGAAAGAGGAGGGGCTGATTGAGAAGGGGCTGAGGGAGGAGGGGCTGTTAGAGGAAGGGCTGAGGGAGGATAGACTGAGGAAGGAGGGGATGAGGGAGGAGGGGCTGAGGGAGGAAGGGCTGAGGAAGGAGGGGCTGAGGGAGGAGGGGCTGAGGAAGGAGGGGCTGAGGGAGGAGGGGCTGAAAGAGGAGGGGCTGAGGGAGGAGTGGCGGAGGGAGGAGGCGCTGAGGGAGGAGGGGCTGAAGGAGGAGGGGCTGAGGGAGAAGGGGCTGAGGGAGGAGGAGCTGAGGGAGAAAGGGCTGAGGAAGGAGGGGCTGAGGGAGGAGTGGCTGAGGGAGGAGGGGCTCAGGGAGGAGGGGCTGAAAGAGGAGGGGCTGAGGGAGGAGTGGCGGAGGGAGGAGGCGCTGAGGGAATAGGATCTGAAGGAGGAGGGGCTGAAGGAGGAGGGGCCTAGGGAGGATGGTCTGAGAGAGGGAGGGCTGAGGGAGGAGAGACTGAGGGAGGAGGGGCTGAGGGAGGAGGGGCTGAGGGAGGAGGGGCTGAGGGAGGAGGGGCTGAGGGAAGAGGGACTGAGGGAGGAGGGGCTGAGGGAGGAGGGGCTGAGGGAAGAGGGGCTGAGGGAGGAGGGGCTGAAAGAGGAGGGGCTGAGGGAGGAGTGGCGGAGGGAGGAGGCACTGAGGGAGGAGTAACTGAAGGAGGAGGGGCTGAAGGAGGGGGGGCTGAGGGAGGATGGTCTGAGAGAGGGAGGGCTGAGGGAGGAGAGACTGAGGGAGGAGGGGCTGAGGGAGAAAGGGCTGAGGAAGGAGGGGCTGAGGGAGGAGTGGCGGAGGGAGGAAGCGCTGAGGGAAAAGGGGCTGAAGGAGGAGGGGCTGAGGGAGGAGGGACTGAGGGAGGCGGGGCTGAGGGTGGAGGGACGGAGGGAAGAGGGGCTGAGGGAGGCGGGGCTGAGGGAGGAGGGGCTGAATGAGGAGGGGCTGAGGGAGGAGGAGCTGAGGGAGGAAGGGCTGAGGGAGGAGGGGCTGAGGGAATAGGGGCTGAGGGAGGAGGGACTGAGGGAGGAGGGGCTGAGGGACGAGGGGCTGAGGGAGGAGGGGCTGAGGGAGGAGAGGTTGAAAGAGGAGGGGCTGAGGGAGGAGTGGCGGAGGGAGGAGGCGCTGAGGGAGGAGGGGCTGAAGGAGGAGGGGCTGAGGGAGGAGGGGCTGAGGGAAAAAGGGCTGAGGAAGGAAGGGCTGAGGGAGGAGGGGCTGAGGGAGGAGGGGCTGAAGGAGCAGGGGCTTAGGGAGGAGGGGCGGAGGGAGGAGGCGCTGAGGGAGGAGGGGCTGAGAGAGGAGGGGCTGAGGGAGGAGAGGCTGAGAATGGAGGGTCTGAGAGAGGAAGGGCTGAGGGAGGAGAGACTGAGGGAGGAGGGGCTGAGAGAGGAGGGGCTGAGGGAGGAGGGGCTGGGGGAGGAGGACCTGAGGGAGGAGGGGCTGAAGGAGGAGGGGCTGAGGGAGGAGGGGCTGAGGGAGGAGGGGCTGAGGGAGGAGGGGCTGAGGGAATAGGGGCTGAGGGAGGAGGGACTGAGGGAGGAGGGGCTGAGGGAGGAGTGGCTGAGGGAGGACGGGCTGACGGAGGAGCGTCTGAGGGAGGAGAGACTGAGGGAGGCGGTGCTGAGGCTGCAGGGACGGAGGGAGGAGGGGCTGAGGGAGGAGGGGCTGAGGAAGGAGGGGCTGAGGAAGGAGGGGCTGAGGGAGGAGGGGCTGAGGGAGGAGGGTCTTAGAGAGAAAGGGCTGAGGGAGGAGAGACTGAGGGAGGAGGGGCTGAGGGAGGAAGGGCTGAGGGAGGAGGGGCTGAGGGAGGAGGGGCTGAGAGAGGAAGGGCTGAAGGAGGAGAGACTAAGGGAGGAGGGGATGAGGGAGGAGGGGCTGAGTGAAGAGGGGCTGAGGGAGGAGGGGCTGAGGGAGGAGGGGCTGAGGGAGGAGGGGCGGAGGGAGGAGGGGCTGAGGGAGGAGGGGCTGAGGGAGGAGGGGCTGAGGGAGGAGGGGCTGAGGGAGGAGGGGCTGAGGGAGGAGGGGATGAGGGAGGAGGGGCTGAAAGAGGAGGGGCTGAAAGACGAGAAGCTAAGGGAGGAGAGATTGAGGGCAGAGGGGATGAGGGAGGAGGGGCTGAGGGAGGAGTGTCTGAGGGAGGAAGGGCTGAGGAAGGAGGGGCTGAGGGAGGAGGGGCTGAGGGAGGAGGGGCTGAGGGAGGAGGGGCTGAGGGAGGAGGGGCTCAGGGAGGAGGGGCTGAGGAAGGAGGGGCTGAGGGAGGAGGGGCTGAGGGAGGAGGGGCTGAGGGAGGAGGGGCTGAGGAAGGAGGGGCTGAGGGAGGAGGGGCTGAGGGAGGAGGGGCTGAAAGAGGAGGGGCTGAGGGAGGAGTGGCGGAGGGAGGAGGAGCTGACAGAGGAGGAACTGAGGGAGGAGAGACTCAGGGAGGAGCGGCTGAGGGAGGAGGGTTAGAGAGAGGAGGGGCTGAGGAAAGAGAGACTGAGGGAGGAGGGGCTGAGGAAGGAGTGGCTGAGGGAGGAGAGACTCAGGGAGGAGGGGCTGAGGGAGGAGGGTCAGAGAGAGGAGGGGCTGAAGGAAGAGCGACTGAGGGAGGAGGGGCTGAGGGAGTAGGGGCTGAGGGAGTAGGGGCTGAGGGAGGAGGGGCTGAGGGAGGTGGGGCTGAGGGAGGAGGGACTGAGGGAGGAGGAACTGAGGGAGGAGGGGCTGAGGGAGGTGGGGCTGAGGGAGGAGGAGCGGAGGGAGGAGGAGCTGACGGAGGAGGAACTGAGGGAGGCGGAGCAGAGGGAGGAGGGACCGAGGGAGGAGGGGCTGAGGGAGGAGGGGCTGAGGGAGGAGGGGCTGAGGGAGGAGGGGCTGAAGGAGGAGGGGATGAGGGAGGAGGGGCTGAAGGAGGAGGGGCTGAAGGAGGAGGGGCTGAGGGAGGAGGGAATGAAGGAGGAGTGGCTTAGGGAGGAGGCGCTGAGGGAGGAGGGGCTGAGGGACGAGGGGCTGAGGGAGGAGGGGCTGAGGAAGGAGGGGCTGAGGGAGGTGGGGCTGAGGGAGGAGGGGCGGAGGGAGGAGGAGCTGAAGGAGGAGGAACTGAGGGAGGAGGGGCTGAGGGAGGTGGGGCTGAGGGAGGAGGAGCGGAGGGAGGAGGAGCTGACGGAGGAGGAACTGAGGGAGGCGGAGCAGAGGGAAGAGGGACTGAGGGAGGAGGGGCTGAGGGAGGAGGGGCTGAGGGAGGAGGAGCTGAGGGAGGAGGGGCTGAGGGAGGAGGGGCTGAGGGAGGAGGTGCTGAGAGAGGAAGGGCTGAGGGAGGAGGGGCTGAGGGAGGAGGGAATGAAGGAGGAGTGGCTTAGGGAGGAGGCGCTGAGGGAGGAGGGGCTGAGGGAGGAGGGGCTGAGGGAGGAGGGGCTTAGGGAGGAATGGCTGAGGGAGGAGGGGCTGAGGGAGGAGGGTCTGAGAGAGGAAGGGCTGAGGGAGGAGAGACTGAGGGAGGAGGGGCTGAGGGAGGAGGGGCTGAGGGAGGAGGGGCTGAGGGAGGAGGGGCTGAGGGAGGAGGGGCTGAGGGAGGAGGGGCTGAGGGAGGACGGGCTGAGGGAGGAGGGGCTGAAGGAGTAGGAGCTGAGGGAGGAGGGGCTGAGGTAGGAGGGGCTGAGGGAGGTGGGGCTGAGGGAGGAGGGGCTGAGAAGGAGGGACTGAGGGAGGAGGGACTGAGGGAGGAGGGGCTGAGGGAGGAGGGGCTGAGGGGCTGAGGAAGGAGGGGCTGAGGGAGGTGGGGCTGAGGGAGGAGGGGCGGAGGGAGGAGGAGCTGACGGAGGAGGAACTGAGGGAGGCGGAGCAGAGGGAGGAGGGACTGAGGGAGGAGGGGCTGAGGGAGGAGGGGCTGAGGGAGGAGGAGCTGAGGGAGGAGGGGCTGAGGGAGGAGGGGCTGAAGGAGGAGGGGATGAGGGAGGAGGGGCTGAAGGAGGAGGGGCTGAGGGAGGAGGGGCTGAGGGAGGAGGTGCTGAGAGAGGAAGGGCTGAGGGAGGAGGGGCTGAGGGAGGAGGGAATGAAGGAGGAGTGGCTTAGGGAGGAGGCGCTGAGGGAGGAGGGGCTGAGGGAGGAGGGGCTGACGGAGGAGGGGCTTAGGGAGGAATGGCTGAGGGAGGAGGGGCTGAGGGAGGAGGGGCTGAGGGAGGACGGGCTGAGGGAGGAGGGGCTGAAGGAGTAGGAGCTGAGGGAGGAGGGGCTGAGGAAGGAGGGGCTGAGGGAGGTGGGGCTGAGGGAGGAGGGGCGGAGGGAGGAGGAGCTGACGGAGGAGGAACTGAGGGAGGCGGAGCAGAGGGAGGAGGGACTGAGGGAGGAGGGGCTGAGGGAGGAGGGGCTGAGGGAGGAGGAGCTGAGGGAGGAGCGGCTGAGGAAGGAGGGGCTGAGGGAGGAGGGGCTGAGGGAGGAGGGGCTGAGGGAGGAGGGGCTGAGGGAGGAGAGGCTGAGGGAGGAGGGGATGAGGGAGGAGGGGCTGAGGGAAGAGAGACTGAGGGAGGAGGGCTGAGGAGGAGGGGCTGAAGGGGGAGAGGCGGAGGAAGGAGGGCTGAGGGAGGAGGGGCTGAGGGAGGAAGGGCTGAGGAAGGAGGGGCTGAGGGAGGAGGGGCTGAAGGAGGAGGGGCTGCAGGTGGAGGGGCGGAGGGAGGAGGGACTGAGGGAGGAGGGGCGGATGGAGAAGAGACTCAGGGAATAGGGGCTGAGGGAGGAGGGTCAGAGAGAGGAGGGGCTGAGGGAAGAGAGATTGAGGAAGGAGGGGCTGAGGGAGGAGGGGCTGAGGGAGGAGGGGCTGAGGGAGGAGGGTCTGAGAGAGGAAGGGCTGAGGGAGGAGAGACTGAGGGAGGAGGGGCTGAGGGAGGAGGGGCTGAGGGAGGAGGGGCTGAGGGAGGAGAGACTGAGGGCGGAGGGGATGAGGGAGGAGGGGCTGAGGGAGGAGTGTCTGAGGGAGGAAGGGCTAAGGAAGGAGGGGCTGAGGGAGGAGGGGCTGAGGGAGGAGGGGCTGAGGGAGGAAGGGCTGAGGATGAGGGGCTGAGGGAGGAGGGGCTGAGGGAGGAGTTGCTGAGGGAGGAGGGTCTGAGAGAGAAAGGGCTGAAGGAGGAGAGACTGAGGGAGGAGGGGCTGAGGGAGGAGGGGCTGAGGGAGGAGGGGCTGAGGGAGGAGGGGCTGAGGGAGGAGGGGCTGAGGGAGGACGGGCTGAGGGAGGAGGGGCTGAGGGAGGAGGGGCGGAGAGAGGAGGAGCTGAGAGAGGAAGGGCTGAGGGAGGAGGAGCTGAGGGAGGTGGGACTGAGGGAGGAGGGGCTGAGGGAGGAGGGGCTGAGGGAGGAGGGGCTGAGGGAGGAGGGTCTGAGAGAGGAAGGGCTGAGGGAGGAGAGACTGAGGGAGGAGGGGCTGAGGGAGGAGGGGCTGAGGGAGGAGGGGCTGAGGGAGGAGAGACTGAGGGCGGAGGGGATGAGGGAGGAGGGGCTGAGGGAGGAGTGTCTGAGGGAGGAAGGGCTAAGGAAGGAGGGGCTGAGGGAGGAGGGGCTGAGGGAGGAGGGGCTGAGGGAGGAGGGTCTGAAGGAGGAGAGGCTGAGGGAGGAGGGGCTGAAGGAGGAGGGGCTGAAGGAGGAGGGGCTGAGGGAGGAGGGGCTGAGGGAGGAGGTGCTGAGAGAGGAAGGGCTGAGGGAGGAGGGGCTGAGGGAGGAGGGGATGAGGGAGGAGGGGCTGAGGGAGGAGTGTCTGAGGGAGGAAGGGCTGAGGATGAGGGGCTGAGGGAGGAGGGGCTGAGGGAGGAGTTGCTGAGGGAGGAGGGTCTGAGAGAGAAAGGGCTGAAGGAGGAGAGACTGAGGGAGGAGGGGCTGAGGGAGGAGGGGCTGAGGGAGGAGGGGCTGAGGGAGGAGGGGCTGAGGGAGGAGGGGCTGAGGGAGGAGGGGCTGAGGGAGGAGAGACTGAGGGCGGAGGGGATGAGGGAGGAGGGGCTGAGGGAGGAGTGTCTGAGGGAGGAAGGGCTAAGGAAGGAGGGGCTGAGGGAGGAGGGGCTGAGGGAGGAGGGGCTGAGGGAGGAGGGTCTGAAGGAGGAGAGGCTGAGGGAGGAGGGGCTGAAGGAGGAGGGGCTGAAGGAGGAGGGGCTGAGGGAGGAGGGGCTTAGGGAGGAGGTGCTGAGAGAGGAAGGGCTGAGGGAGGAGGGGCTGAGGGAGGAGGGGATGAGGGAGGAGGGGCTGAGGGAGGAGTGTCTGAGGGAGGAAGGGCTGAGGATGAGGGGCTGAGGGAGGAGGGGCTGAGGGAGGAGTTGCTGAGGGAGGAGGGTCTGAGAGAGAAAGGGCTGAAGGAGGAGAGACTGAGGGAGGAGGGGCTGAGGGAGGAGGGGCTGAGGAAGGAGGGGCTGAGGGAGGAGGGGCTGAGGGAGGAGGGGCTGAGGGAGGAGGGTCTGAGAGAGGAAGGGCTGAGGGAGGAGAGACTGAGGGAGGAGGGGCTGAGGGAGGAGGGGCTGAGGGAGGAGGGGCTGAGGGAGGAGGGGCTGAGGGAGTAGGAGCTGAGGGAGGAGGGGCTGAGGGAGGTGGGGCTGAGGGAGGAGGGGCGGAGGGAGGAGGAGCTGACGGAGGAGGAACTGAGGGAGGCGGAGCAGAGGGAGGAGGGACTGAGGGAGGAGGGGCTGAGGGAGGAGGGGCTGAGGGAGGACGGGCTGAGGGAGGAGGGGCTGAGGGAGGAGGGGCTGAGGGAGGAGGGGTGGAGGGAGGAGGAGCTGAGAGAGGAGGGGCTGAGGGAGGCGGAAATGAGGGAAGAGGGACTGAGGAAGGAGGGGCTGAGGGAGGAGGGGCTGAGGGAGGAGAGGCTGAGGGAGGAGGGGCTGAGGGAGGAGGGGCTGAGGGAAGACGGGCTGAGGGAGGAGGGGCTGAGGGAGTAGGGGCTGAGGGAGGTGGGGCTGAGGGAGGAGGGGCGGAGGGAGGAGGAGCTGACGGAGGAGGAACTGAGGGAGGCGGAGCAGAGGGAGGAGGGCTGAGGGAGGAGGGGCTGAGGGAGGAGGGGCTGAGGGAGGAGGGGCTGAAGGAGGAGATGATGAGGGAGGAGGGGCTGAAAGAGGAGGGGCTGAGGGAGGAGGGGCTGAGGGAGGAGGTGCTGAGAGAGGAAGGGCTGAGGGAGGAGGGGCTGAGGGAGGAGGGGATGAGGGAGGAGGGGCTGAGGGAAGAGAGACTGAGGGAGGAGGGCTGAGGAGGAGGGGCTGAAGGGGGAGAGGCGGAGGAAGGAGGGGCTGAGGGAGGAGGGGCTGAGGGAGGAAGGGCTGAGGAAGGAGGGGCTGAGGGAGGAGGGGCTGAAGGAGGAGGGGCTGCAGGTGGAGGGGTGGAGGGAGGAGGGGCTGAGGGAGGAGGGGCGGATGGAGAAGAGACTCAGGGAATAGGGGCTGAGGGAGGAGGGTCAGAGAGAGGAGGGGCTGAGGGAAGAGAGATTGAGGAAGGAGGGGCTGAGGGAGGAGGGGCTGAGGGAGGAGGGTCTAAGAGAGGAGGGGCTGAGGGAGGAGGGGCTGAGGGAGGAGGGGCTGAGGGAGGAGTGTCTGAGGGAGGAAGGGCTGAAGAAGGAGGGGCTGAGGGAGGAGGGGCTGAGGGAGGAGGGGCTGAGGGAGGAGGGTCTGAGAGAGGAAGGGCTGAGGGAGGAGAGACTGAGGGAGGAGGGGCTGAGGGAGGAGGGGCTGAGGAAGGAGGGGCTGAGGGAGGAGAGGCTGAGGGTGGAGGGGCTGAGGGAGGAAAGGCTGAGGGAGGAGGTCGGAGGGAGGAGGGGCTGAGGGAAGAGGGGCTAAAGGAGGAGGGGCTGAGAGAGGAAGGGCTGAGGGAGGAGAGACTGAGGGGAGAGGGGATGAGGGAGGAGGGGCTGAGGGAGGAGGGGCTGAGGGAGGAGGGGCTGAGGGATAAGGGGCTGAGGGAGGAGGGGCGGAGGGGCGGAGGGATGAGGGGCTGAGGGAGGAGGGGCTGAGGGAGGAGGGGCTGAGGGAGGAGGGGCTGAGGGAGGAGGGGCTGAGGGAGGAAAGGCTGAGTGTGGAGGGGCTTAGGGAGGAGGGCTGAGGGAGGAGGGGCTGAAAGAGAAGGGGCTGAGGGAAGAGAGTCTGAGAGAAAAGGGGCTGAGGGAGGAGGGGCTGAGGGAGGAGGGGCTGAGGGAGGAGGGGCTGAGGGAGGAGGGGCTGAGGGAGGAGGGGCGGAGGGAGGAGGGGCTGAAAGAGGAGGGGCTGAGGGAGGAGAGACTGAGGGAGGAGGGGATGAGGGAGGAGGGGCTGAGGGAGGAGTGTCTGAGGGAGGAAGGGCTGAGGAAGGAGGGGCTGAGGGAGGAGGGGCTGAGGGAGGAGGGGCTGAGGGAGGAGGGTCTGAGAGAGGAAGGGCTGAAGGAGGAGAGACTGAGGGAGGAGGGGTTGAGGGAGGAGGGGCTGAGGGAGGAGGCACTGAGGGAGGAGAAACTGAGGGCGGAGGGGATGAGGGAGGAGGGGCTGAGGGAGGAGTGTCTGAGGGAGGAAGGGCTAAGGAAGGAGGGGCTGAGGGAGGAGGGGCTGAGGGAGGAGGGTCTGAAGGAGGAGGGGCTGAGGGAGGAGGGGTTGAAGGAGGAGGGGCTGAAGGAGGAGGGGATGAGGGAGGAGGGGCTGAAGGAGGAGGGGCTGAGGGAGGAGGGGCTGAGGGAGGAGGTGCTGAGAGAGGAAGGGCTGAGGGAGGAGGGGCTGAGGGAGGAGGGGATGAGGGAGGAGGGGCTGAGGGAGGAGTGTCTGAGGGAGGAAGGGCTGAGGATGAGGGGCTGAGGGAGGTGGGGCTGAGGGAGGAGGGTCTGAGAGAAGAAGGGCTGAAGGAGGAGAGACTGAGGGAGGAGGGGCTGAGGGAGGAGGGGCTGAGGGAGTAGGAGCTGAGGGAGGAGGGGCTGAGGGAGGAGGGGCTGAGGGAGGTGGGGCTGAGGGAGGAGGCGCGGAGGGAGGAGGAGCTGACGGAGGAGGAACTGAGGGAGGCGGAGCAGAGGGAGGAGGGACTGAGGGACGAGGGGCTGAGGGAGGAGGGGCTGAGGGAGGAGGAGCTGAGGGAGGAGCGGCTGAGGAAGGAGGGGCTGAGGGAGGAGGGGCTGAGGGAAGAGGGGCTGAGGGAGGAGGGGCTGAGGGAGGAGGGGCTGAGGGAGGACGGGCTGAGGGAGGAGGGGCTGAGGGAGGAGGGGCGGAGGGAGGAGGAGCTGAGAGAGGAGGGGCTGAGGGAGGCGGAAATGAGGGAAGAGGGACTGAGGAAGGAGGGGCTGAGGGAGGAGGGGCTGAGGGAGGATTGGCTGAGGGAGGAGGGGCTGAGGGAGGAGGGACTGAGGGAGTAGGAGCTGCGGGAGGAGGGGCTGAGGGAGGAGGGGCTGAGGGAGGTGGGGCTGAGGGAGGAGGAGCGGAGGGAGGAGGAGCTGACGGAGGAGGAACTGAGGGAGGCGGAGCAGAGGGAGGAGGGACTGAGGGAGGAGGGGCTGAGGGAGGAGGGGCTGAGGGAGGAGGAGCTGAGGGAGGAGCGGCTGAGGAAGGAGGGGCTGAGGGAGGAGGGGCTGAGGGAGGAGGGGCTGAGGGAGGAGGGGCTGAGGGAGGAGGGGCTGAGGGAGGACGGGCTGAGGGAGGAGGGGCTGAAGGAGTAGGAGCTGAGGGAGGAGGGGCTGAGGAAGGAGGGGCTGAGGGAGGTGGGGCTGAGGGAGGAGGGGCGGAGGGAGGAGGAGCTGACGGAGGAGGAACTGAGGGAGGCGGAGCAGAGGGAGGAGGGACTGAGGGAGGAGGGGCTGAGGGAGGAGGGGCTGAGGGAGGAGGAGCTGAGGGAGGAGCGGCTGAGGAAGGAGGGGCTGAGGGAGGAGGGGCTGAGGGAGGAGGGGCTGAGGGAGGAGGGGCTGAGGGAGGAGGGGCTGAAGGAGGAGGGGATGAGGGAGGAGGGGCTGAAGGAGGAGGGGCTGAGGGAGGAGGGGCTGAGGGAGGAGGTGCTGAGAGAGGAAGGGCTGAGGGAGGAGGGGCTGAGGGAGGAGGGAATGAAGGAGAAGTGGCTTAGGGAGGAGGCGCTGAGGGAGGAGGGGCTGAGGGAGGAGGTGCTGAGGGAGGAGGGGCTGAGGAAGGAGGGGCTGAGGGAGGTGGGGCTGAGGGAGGAGGGGCGGAGGGAGGAGGAGCTGACGGAGGAGGAACTGAGGGAGGCGGAGCAGAGGGAGGAGGGACTGAGGGAGGAGGGGCTGAGGGAGGAGGGGCTGAGGGAAGAGGAGCTGAGGGAGGATTGGCTGAGGAAGGAGGGGCTGAGGGAGGAGGGGCTGAGGGAGGAGGGGCTGAGGGAGGAGGGGCTGAGGGAGGAGGGGCTGAGGGAGGACGGGCTGAGGGAGGAGGGGCTGAAGGAGTAGGAGCTGAGGGAGGAGGGGCTGAGGAAGGAGCGGCTGAGGGAGGTGGGGCTGAGGGAGGAGGGGCTGAAGGAGGAGGGACTGAGGGAGGAGGGGCTGAGGGAGGAGGAACTTAGGGAGGAGGGGCTGAGGGAGGAGGGGCTGAGGGAGTAGGAGCTGAGGGAGGAGGGGCTGAGGGAGGAGGGGCTGAGGGAGGTGGGGCTGAGGGAGGAGGAGCGGAGGGAGGAGGAGCTGACGGAGGAGGAACTGAGGGAGGAGGGGCTGAGGGAGGTGGGGCTGAGGGAGGAGGAGCGGAGGGAGGAGGAGCTGACGGAGGAGGAACTGAGGGAGGAGGGGCTGAGGGAGGTGGGGCTGAGGGAGGAGGAGCGGAGGGAGGAGGAGCTGACGGAGGAGGAACTGAAGGAGGCGGAGCAGAGGGAGGAGGGACTGAGGGAGGAGGGGCTGAGGGAGGAGGGGCTGAGGGAGGAGGAGCTGAGGGAGGAGCGGCTGAGGAAGGAGGGGCTGAGGGAGGAGGGGCTGAGGGAGGAGGGGCTGAGGGAGGAGGGGCTGAGGGAGGAGGGGCGGAGGGAGGAGGAACTGACGGAGGAGGAACTGAGGGAGGCGGAGCAGAGGGAGGAGGGACTGAGGGAGGAGGGGCTGAGGGAGGAGGGGCTGAGGGAAGAGGAGCTGAGGAAGGATTGGCTGAGGAAGGAGGGGCTGAGGGAGGAGGGGCTGAGGGAGGTGGGGCTGAGGGAGGAGGAGCGGAGGGAGGAGGAGCTGACGGAGGAGGAACTGAGGGAGGAGGGGCTGAGGGAGGTGGGGCTGAGGGAGGAGGAGCGGAGGGAGGAGGAGCTGACGGAGGAGGAACTGAGGGAGGCGGAGCAGAGGGAGGAGGGACCGAGGGAGGAGGGGCTGAGGGAGGAGGGGCTGAGGGAGGAGGGGCTGAGGGAGGAGGGGCTGAAGGAGGAGGGGATGAGGGAGGAGGGGCTGAAGGAGGAGGGGCTGAAGGAGGAGGGGCTGAGGAAGGAGGGAATGAAGGAGGAGTGGCTTAGGGAGGAGGCGCTGAGGGAGGAGGGGCTGAGGGAGGAGGGGCTGAGGGAGGAGGGGCTGAGGAAGGAGGGGCTGAGGGAGGTGGGGCTGAGGGAGGAGGGGCGGAGGGAGGAGGAGCTGACGGAGGAGGAACTGAGGGAGGAGGGGCTGAGGGAGGTGGGGCTGAGGGAGGAGGAGCGGAGGGAGGAGGAGCTGACGGAGGAGGAACTGAGGGAGGCGGAGCAGAGGGAAGAGGGACCGAGGGAGGCGGGGCTGAGGGAGGAGGGGCTGAGGGAGGAGGAGCTGAGGGAGGAGGGGCTGAGGGAGGAGGGGCTGAGGGAGGAGGTGCTGAGAGAGGAAGGGCTGAGGGAGGAGGGGCTGAGGGAGGAGGGAATGAAGGAGGAGTGGCTTAGGGAGGAGGCGCTGAGGGAGGAGGGGCTGAGGGAGGAGGGGCTGAGGGAGGAGGGGCTTAGGGAGGAATGGCTGAGGGAGGAGGGGCTGAGGGAGGAGGGTCTGAGAGAGGAAGGGCTGAGGGAGGAGAGACTGAGGGAGGAGGGGCTGAGGGAGGAGGGGCTGAGGGAGGAGGGGCTGAGGGAGGAGGGGCTGAGGGAGGAGGGGCTGAGGGAGGAGGGGCTGAGGGAGGAGGGGCTGAGGGAGGACGGGCTGAGGGAGGAGGGGCTGAAGGAGTAGGAGCTGAGGGAGGAGGGGCTGAGGAAGGAGGGGCTGAGGGAGGTGGGGCTGAGGGAGGAGGGGCTGAGAAGGAGGGACTGAGGGAGGAGGGACTGAGGGAGGAGGGGCTGAGGGAGGAGGGGCTGAGGGAGGAGGGGCTGAGGGAGGAGGGGCTGAGGGAGGAGGGGCTGAGGAAGGAGGGGCTGAGGGAGGTGGGGCTGAGGGAGGAGGGGCGGAGGGAGGAGGAGCTGACGGAGGAGGAACTGAGGGAGGCGGAGCAGAGGGAGGAGGGACTGAGGGAGGAGGGGCTGAGGGAGGAGGGGCTGAGGGAGGAGGAGCTGAGGGAGGAGGGGCTGAGGGAGGAGGGGCTGAAGGAGGAGGGGATGAGGGAGGAGGGGCTGAAGGAGGAGGGGCTGAGGGAGGAGGGGCTGAGGGAGGAGGTGCTGAGAGAGGAAGGGCTGAGGGAGGAGGGGCTGAGGGAGGAGGGAATGAAGGAGGAGTGGCTTAGGGAGGAGGCGCTGAGGGAAGAGGGGCTGAGGGAGGAGGGGCTGACGGAGGAGGGGCTTAGGGAGGAATGGCTGAGGGAGGAGGGGCTGAGGGAGGAGGGTGTGAGAGAGGAAGGGCTGAGGGAGGAGAGACCGAGGGAGGAGGGGCTGAGGGAGGAGGGGCTGAGGGAGGAGGGGCTGAGGAAGGACGGGCTGAAGGAGGTGGGGCTGAGGGAGGAGGGGCGGAGGGAGGAGGAGCTGACGGAGGAGGAACTGAGGGAGGCGGAGCAGAGGGAGGAGGGACTGAGGGAGGAGGGGCTGAGGGAGGAGGGGCTGAGTGAGGAGGAGCTGAGGGAGGTGCGGCTGAGGAAGGAGGGGCTGAGGGAGGAGAGACTCAGGGAGGAGGGGCTGAGGGAGGAGGGTCAGAGAGAGGAGGGGCTGAGGAAAGAGAGACTGAGGGAGGAGGGGCTGAGGAAGGAGGGGCTGAGGGAGGAGAGACTCAGGGAGGAGGGGCTGAAGGAAGAGAGACTGAGGGAGGAGGGGCTGAGGGAGTAGGGGCTGAGGGAGGAGGGGCTGAGGGAGGTGGAGATGAGGGAGGAGGGACTGAGGGAGGAGGGGCTGAGGAAGGAGGGACTGAGGGAGGAGGGCTGAGGGAGGAGGGGCTGAGAGAGGAGGGGCTGAGGGAGGATTGGCTGAGGGAGGAAGGACTGAGGGAGGCGGCGCTGAGGGTGGAGGGGAGGAGGGAGGAGGGGCTGAGGGAGGCGGGGCTGAGGGAGAAGGGGCTGAGGAAAGAGGGTCTTAGAAAGGAAGGGCTGAGGGAGGAAGGGCTGAGGGAGGAGGGGCTGAGGGAATAGGGGCTGAGGGAGGAGGGACTGAGGGAGGAGGGGCTGAGGGAGGAGGGGCTGAAAGAGGAGGGGCTGAGGGAGGAGTGGCGGAGGGAGGAGGCGCTGAGAGGAGGAACTGAAGGAGGAGGGGCTGAAGGAGGAGGGCTGAGGGAGGATGGTCTGAGAGAGGGAGGGCTGAGGGAGGAGAGACTGAGGGAGGAAGCGCTGAGGGAGGAGGGGCTGAGGGAGGAGTTGCTGAGGGAGGAGGGACTGAGGGAGGAGGGGCTGAGGGAGGAGGGGCTGAGGGAGGAGGAGCTGAGGGAGGAGGGGCTGAGGGAGAAGGGCTGAAAGAGGAGAAGCTGATTGAGAAGGGGCTGAGGGAGGAGGGGCTGTTAGAGGAAGGGCTGAGGGAGGAGAGACTGAGGAAGGAGGGGATGAGGGAGGAGGGGCTGAGGGAGGAAGGGCTGAGGAAGGAGGGGCTGAGGGAGGAGGAGCTGAGGGAGGAGGGGCTGAGGGAGGAGGGGCTGAAAGAGGAGGGGCTGAGGGAGGAGTGGCGGAGGGAGGAGGCGCTGAGGGAGGAGGGGCTGAAGGAGGAGGGGCTGAGGGAGAAGGGGCTGAGGGAGGAGGAGCTGAGGGAGAAAGGGCTGAGGAAGGAGGGGCTGAGGGAGGAGTGGCTGAGGGAGGAGGGGCTCAGGGAGGAGGGGCTGAAAGAGGAGGGGCTGAGGGAGGAGTGGCGGAGGGAGGAGGCGCTGAGGGAATAGGAACTGAAGGAGGAGGGGCTGAAGGAGGAGGGGCCTAGGGAGGATGGTCTGAGAGAGGGAGGGCTGAGGGAGGAGAGACTGAGGGAGGAGGGGCTGAGGGAGGAGGGGCTGAGGGAGGAGGGGCTGAGGGAGGAGGGGCTGAGGGAAGAGGGACTGAGGGAGGAGGGGCTGAGGGAGGAGGGGCTGAGGGAAGAGGGGCTGAGGGAGGAGGGGCTGAAAGAGGAGGGGCTGAGGGAGGAGTGGCGGAGGGAGGAGGCACTGAGGGAGGAGTAACTGAAGGAGGAGGGGCTGAAGGAGGGGGGGCTGAGGGAGGATGGTCTGAGAGAGGGAGGGCTGAGGGAGAAGAGACTGAGGGAGGAGGGGCTGAGGGAGGAGGGAATGAAGGAGGAGTGGCTTAGGGAGGAGGCGCTGAGGGAGGAGGGGCTGAGGGAGGAGGGGCTGAGGGAGGAGGGGTTTAGGGAGGAATGGCTGAGGGAGGAGGGGCTGAGGGAGGAGGGTCTGAGAGAGGAAGGGCTGAGGGAGGAGAGACTGAGGGAGGAGGGGCTGAGGGAGGAGGGGCTGAGGGAGGAGGGGCTGAGGGAGGAGGGGCTGAGGGAGGAGGGGCTGAGGGAGGAGGGGCTGAGGGAGGAGGGGCTGAGGGAGGACGGGCTGAGGGAGGAGGGGCTGAAGGAGTAGGAGCTGAGGGAGGAGGGGCTGAGGAAGGAGGGGCTGAGGGAGGTGGGGCTGAGGGAGGAGGGGCTGAGGGAGGAGGGACTTAGGGAGGAGGGGCTGAGGGAGGAGGGGCTGAGGGAGGAGGGGCTGAGGGAGGAGGAGCTGAGGGAGGAGGGGCTGAGGAAGGAGGGGCTGAGGGAGGTGGGATTGAGGGAGGAGGGGCGGAGGGAGGAGGAGCTGACGGAGGAGGAACTGAGGGAGGCGGAGCAGAGGGAGGAGGGACTGAGGGAGGAGGGGCTGAGGGAGGAGGGGCTGAGGGAGGAGGAGCTGAGGGAGGAGGGGCTGAGGGAGGAGGGGCTGAAGGAGGAGGGGATGAGGGAGGAGGGGCTGAAGGAGGAGGGGCTGAGGGAGGAGGGGCTGAGGGAGGAGGTGCTGAGAGAGGAAGGGCTGAGGGAGGAGGGGCTGAGGGAGGAGGGAATGAAGGAGGAGTGGCTTAGGGAGGAGGCGCTGAGGGAGGAGGGGCTGAGGGAGGAGGGGCTGAGGGAGGAGGGGCTTTGGGAGGAATGGCTGAGGGAGGAGGGGCTGAGGGAGGAGGGTCTGAGAGAGGAAGGGCTGAGGGAGGAGAGACTGAGGGAGGAGGGGCTGAGGGAGGAGGGGCTGAGGGAGGAGGTGCTGAGAGAGGAAGGGCTGAGGGAGGAGGGGCTGAGGGAGGAGGGAATGAAGGAGGAGTGGCTTAGGGAGGAGGAACTGAGGGAGGAGGGGCTGAGGGAGAAGGGGCTGAGGGAGGAGGAGCTGAGGGAGAAAGGGCTGAGGAAGGAGGGGCTGAGGGAGGAGTGGCTGAGGGAGGAGGGGCTCAGGGAGGAGGGGCTGAAAGAGGAGGGGCTGAGGGAGGAGTGGCGGAGGGAGGAGGCGCTGAGGGAATAGGAACTGAAGGAGGAGGGGCTGAAGGAGGAGGGGCCTAGGGAGGATGGTCTGAGAGAGGGAGGGCTGAGGGAGGAGAGACTGAGGGAGGAGGGGCTGAGGGAGGAGGGGCTGAGGGAGGAGGGGCTGAGGGAGGAGGGGCTGAGGGAGGAGGGGCTGAGGGAGGAGGGGCTGAGGGAGGACGGGCTGAGGGAGGAGGGGCTGAAGGAGTAGGAGCTGAGGGAGGAGGGGCTGAGGAAGGAGGGGCTGAGGGAGGTGGGGCTGAGGGAGGAGGGGCTGAGGGAGGAGGGACTTAGGGAGGAGGGGCTGAGGGAGGAGGGGCTGAGGGAGGAGGGGCTGAGGGAGGAGGGGCTGAGGGAGGAGGGGCTGAGGAAGGAGGGGCTGAGGGAGGTGGGGCTGAGGGAGGAGGGGCGGAGGGAGGAGGAGCTGACGGAGGAGGAACTGAGGGAGGCGGAGCAGAGGGAGGAGGGACTGAGGGAGGAGGGGCTGAGGGAGGAGGGGCTGAGGGAGGAGGAGCTGAGGGAGGAGGGGCTGAGGGAGGAGGGGCTGAAGGAGGAGGGGATGAGGGAGGAGGGGCTGAAGGAGGAGGGGCTGAGGGAGGAGGGGCTGAGGAAGGAGGTGCTGAGAGAGGAAGGGCTGAGGGAGGAGGGGCTGAGGGAGGAGGGAATGAAGGAGGAGTGGCTTAGGGAGGAGGCGCTGAGGGAGGAGGGGCTGAGGGAGGACGGGCTGAGGGAGGAGGGGCTGAAGGAGTAGGAGCTGAGGGAGGAGGGGCTGAGGAAGGAGGGGCTGAGGGAGGTGGGGCTGAGGGAGGAGGAGCTGAGAGAGGAGGGGCTGAGGGAGGCGGAGCTGAGGGAGGAGGGACTGAGGGAGGAGGGGCTGAGGGAGGAGAGACTCAGGGAGGAGGGGCTGAGGGAGGAGGGTCAGAGAGAGGAGGGGCTGAGGAAAGAGAGACTTAGGGAGGAGGGGCTGAGGAAGGAGGGGCTGAGGGAGGAGAGACTCAGGGAGGAGGGGCTGAAGGAAGAGAGACTGAGGGAGGAGGGGCTGAGGGAGTAGGGGCTGAGGGAGGAGGGGCTGAGGGAGGTGGAGATGAGGGAGGAGGGACTGAGGGAGGAGGGGCTGAGGAAGGAGGGACTGAGGGAGGAGGGCTGAGGGAGGAGGGGCTGAGAGAGGAGGGGCTGAGGGAGGATTGTCTGAGGGAGGAAGGACTGAGGGAGGCGGCGCTGAGGGTGGAGGGGAGGAGGGAGGAGGGGCTGAATGAGGCGGGGCTTAGGGAGAAGGGGCTGAGGAAAGAGGGTCTTAGAAAGGAAGGGCTGAGGGAGGAAGGGCTGAGGGAGGAGGGGCTGAGGGAATAGGGGCTGAGGGAGGAGGGACTGAGGGAGGAGGGGCTGAGGGAGGAGGGGCTGAAAGAGGAGGGGCTGAGGGAGGAGTGGCGGAGGGAGGAGGCGCTGAGAGGAGGAACTGAAGGAGGAGGGCCTGAAGGAGGAGGGCTGAGGGAGGATGGTCTGAGAGAGGGAGGGCTGAGGGAGGAGAGACTGAGGGAGGAAGCGCTGAGGAAGGAGGGGCTGAGGAAGGAGTTGCTGAGGGAGGAGGGACTGAGGGAGGAGGGGCTGAGGGAGGAGGGGCTGAGGGAGGAGGAGCTGAGGGAGGAGGGGCTGAGGGAGAAGGGCTGAAAGAGGAGGGGCTGATTGAGAAGGGGCTGAGGGAGGAGGGGCTGTTAGAGGAAGGGCTGAGGGAGGATAGACTGAGGAAGGAGGGGATGAGGGAGGAGGGGCTGAGGGAGGAAGGGCTGAGGAAGGAGGGGCTGAGGGAGGAGGGGCTGAGGAAGGAGGGGCTGAGGGAGGAGGGGCTGAAAGAGGAGGGGCTGAGGGAGGAGTGGCGGAGGGAGGAGGCGCTGAGGGAGGAGGGGCTGAAGGAGGAGGGGCTGAGGGAGAAGGGGCTGAGGGAGGAGGAGCTGAGGGAGAAAGGGCTGAGGAAGGAGGGGCTGAGGGAGGAGTGGCTGAGGGAGGAGGGGCTCAGGGAGGAGGGGCTGAAAGAGGAGGGGCTGAGGGAGGAGTGGCGGAGGGAGGAGGCGCTGAGGGAATAGGATCTGAAGGAGGAGGGGCTGAAGGAGGAGGGGCCTAGGGAGGATGGTCTGAGAGAGGGAGGGCTGAGGGAGGAGAGACTGAGGGAGGAGGGGCTGAGGGAGGAGGGGCTGAGGGAGGAGGGGCTGAGGGAGGAGGGGCTGAGGGAAGAGGGACTGAGGGAGGAGGGGCTGAGGGAGGAGGGGCTGAGGGAAGAGGGGCTGAGGGAGGAGGGGCTGAAAGAGGAGGGGCTGAGGGAGGAGTGGCGGAGGGAGGAGGCACTGAGGGAGGAGTAACTGAAGGAGGAGGGGCTGAAGGAGGGGGGGCTGAGGGAGGATGGTCTGAGAGAGGGAGGGCTGAGGGAGGAGAGACTGAGGGAGGAGGGGCTGAGGGAGAAAGGGCTGAGGAAGGAGGGGCTGAGGGAGGAGTGGCGGAGGGAGGAAGCGCTGAGGGAAAAGGGGCTGAAGGAGGAGGGGCTGAGGGAGGAGGGACTGAGGGAGGCGGGGCTGAGGGTGGAGGGACGGAGGGAAGAGGGGCTGAGGGAGGCGGGGCTGAGGGAGGAGGGGCTGAATGAGGAGGGGCTGAGGGAGGAGGAGCTGAGGGAGGAAGGGCTGAGGGAGGAGGGGCTGAGGGAATAGGGGCTGAGGGAGGAGGGACTGAGGGAGGAGGGGCTGAGGGACGAGGGGCTGAGGGAGGAGGGGCTGAGGGAGGAGAGGTTGAAAGAGGAGGGGCTGAGGGAGGAGTGGCGGAGGGAGGAGGCGCTGAGGGAGGAGGGGCTGAAGGAGGAGGGGCTGAGGGAGGAGGGGCTGAGGGAAAAAGGGCTGAGGAAGGAAGGGCTGAGGGAGGAGGGGCTGAGGGAGGAGGGGCTGAAGGAGCAGGGGCTTAGGGAGGAGGGGCGGAGGGAGGAGGCGCTGAGGGAGGAGGGGCTGAGAGAGGAGGGGCTGAGGGAGGAGAGGCTGAGAATGGAGGGTCTGAGAGAGGAAGGGCTGAGGGAGGAGAGACTGAGGGAGGAGGGGCTGAGAGAGGAGGGGCTGAGGGAGGAGGGGCTGGGGGAGGAGGACCTGAGGGAGGAGGGGCTGAAGGAGGAGGGGCTGAGGGAGGAGGGGCTGAGGGAGGAGGGGCTGAGGGAGGAGGGGCTGAGGGAATAGGGGCTGAGGGAGGAGGGACTGAGGGAGGAGGGGCTGAGGGAGGAGTGGCTGAGGGAGGAGGGGCTGACGGAGGAGCGTCTGAGGGAGGAGAGACTGAGGGAGGCGGTGCTGAGGCTGCAGGGACGGAGGGAGGAGGGGCTGAGGGAGGAGGGGCTGAGGAAGGAGGGGCTGAGGAAGGAGGGGCTGAGGGAGGAGGGGCTGAGGGAGGAGGGTCTTAGAGAGGAAGGGCTGAGGGAGGAGAGACTGAGGGAGGAGGGGCTGAGGGAGGAAGGGCTGAGGGAGGAGGGGCTGAGGGAGGAGGGGCTGAGAGAGGAAGGGCTGAAGGAGGAGAGACTAAGGGAGGAGGGGATGAGGGAGGAGGGGCTGAGTGAAGAGGGGCTGAGGGAGGAGGGGCTGAGGGAGGAGGGGCTGAGGGAGGAGGGGCGGAGGGAGGAGGGGCTGAGGGAGGAGGGGCTGAGGGAGGAGGGGCTGAGGGAGGAGGGGCTGAGGGAGGAGGGGCTGAGGGAGGAGGGGATGAGGGAGGAGGGGCTGAAAGAGGAGGGGCTGAAAGACGAGAAGCTAAGGGAGGAGAGATTGAGGGCAGAGGGGATGAGGGAGGAGGGGCTGAGGGAGGAGTGTCTGAGGGAGGAAGGGCTGAGGAAGGAGGGGCTGAGGGAGGAGGGGCTGAGGGAGGAGGGGCTGAGGGAGGAGGGTCTGAGAGAGGAGGGGCTGAGGGAGGAGGGGCTGAGGGAATAGGGGCTGAGGGAGGAGGGGCTGAAAGAGGAGGGGCTGAGGGAGGAGAGACTGAGGGAGGAGGGGATGAGGGAGGAGGGGATGAGGGGATGAGGGAGGAGGGGCTGAAGGAGGTGTGTCTGTAGGAGGAGGGGATGAGGGAGGAGGGGCTGAAGGAGAAGGGGCTGAGGGAGGAGGGGCTGAGGGAGGAGGTGCTGAGAGAGGAAGGGCTGAGGGCGGAGGGGCTGAGGGAGGAGGGGATGAGGGAGGAGGGGCTGAGGGAGGAGTGTCTGAGGGAGGAAGGGCTGAGGATGAGGGGCTGAGGGAGGAGGGGCTGAGGGAGGAGGGGCTGAGGGAGGAGGGGCTTAGGGAGGAATGGCTGAGGGAGGAGGGGCTGAGGGAGGAGGGGCTGAGGAAGGGCGGGCTGGGGGAGTTGGGGCTGAGGGAGAAGGGGCGGAGGGAGGAGGAGCTGACAGAGGAGGAACTGAGTGAGGAGAGACTCAGGGAGGAGCGGCTGAGGGAGGAGGGTTAGAGAGAGGAGGGGCTGAGGAAAGAGAGACTGAGGGAGGAGGGGCTGAGGAAGGAGTGGCTGAGGGAGGAGAGACTCAGGGAGGAGGGGCTGAGGGAGGAGGGTCAGAGAGAGGAGGGGCTGAAGGAAGAGCGACTGAGGGAGGAGGGGCTGAGGGAGTAGGGGCTGAGGGAGGAGGGGCTGAGGGAGGTGGGGCTGAGGGAGGAGGGACTGAGGGAGGAGGGGCTGAGGGAGGAGGGACTGAGGGAGGAGGGGCTGAGGGAGGAGGGGCTGAGAGAGGAGGGGCTGAGGGAGGAGGGTCTGAGGGAGGAAGGACTGAGGGAGGCGGGGCTGAGGGTGGACGGAAGGAGGGAGGAGGGGCTGAGGGAGGCGGGGCTGAGGGAGAAGGGGCTGAGGAAAGAGGGTCTGAGAAAGGAAGGGCTGAGGGAGGAAGGGCTGAGGGAGGGGGGGCTGAGGGAATAGGGGCTGAGGAAGGAGGGACTGAGGGAGGAGGGGCTGAGGGAGGAGGGGCTGAAAGAGGAGGGGCTGAGGGAGGAGTGGCGGAGGGAGGAGGCGCTGAGGAAGGAGGGGCTGAGGGAGGAGGGGCTGAGGGAGGAGGGGCTCAGGGAGGAGGGGCTGAGGAAGGAGGGGCTGAGGGAGGAGGGGCTGAGGGAGGAGGGGCTGAGGGAGGAGGGGCTGAGGAAGGAGGGGCTGAGGGAGGAGGGGCTGAGGGAGGAGGGGCTGAAAGAGGAGGGGCTGAGGGAGGAGTGGCGGAGGGAGGAGGAGCTGACAGAGGAGGAACTGAGGGAGGAGAGACTCAGGGAGGAGCGGCTGAGGGAGGAGGGTTAGAGAGAGGAGGGGCTGAGGAAAGAGAGACTGAGGGAGGAGGGGCTGAGGAAGGAGTGGCTGAGGGAGGAGAGACTCAGGGAGGAGGGGCTGAGGGAGGAGGGTCAGAGAGAGGAGGGGCTGAAGGAAGAGCGACTGAGGGAGGAGGGGCTGAGGGAGTAGGGGCTGAGGGAGTAGGGGCTGAGGGAGGAGGGGCTGAGGGAGGTGGGGCTGAGGGAGGAGGGACTGAGGGAGGAGGAACTGAGGGAGGAGGGGCTGAGGGAGGTGGGGCTGAGGGAGGAGGAGCGGAGGGAGGAGGAGCTGACGGAGGAGGAACTGAGGGAGGCGGAGCAGAGGGAGGAGGGACCGAGGGAGGAGGGGCTGAGGGAGGAGGGGCTGAGGGAGGAGGGGCTGAGGGAGGAGGGGCTGAAGGAGGAGGGGATGAGGGAGGAGGGGCTGAAGGAGGAGGGGCTGAAGGAGGAGGGGCTGAGGGAGGAGGGAATGAAGGAGGAGTGGCTTAGGGAGGAGGCGCTGAGGGAGGAGGGGCTGAGGGACGAGGGGCTGAGGGAGGAGGGGCTGAGGAAGGAGGGGCTGAGGGAGGTGGGGCTGAGGGAGGAGGGGCGGAGGGAGGAGGAGCTGACGGAGGAGGAACTGAGGGAGGAGGGGCTGAGGGAGGTGGGGCTGAGGGAGGAGGAGCGGAGGGAGGAGGAGCTGACGGAGGAGGAACTGAGGGAGGCGGAGCAGAGGGAAGAGGGACTGAGGGAGGAGGGGCTGAGGGAGGAGGGGCTGAGGGAGGAGGAGCTGAGGGAGGAGGGGCTGAGGGAGGAGGGGCTGAGGGAGGAGGTGCTGAGAGAGGAAGGGCTGAGGGAGGAGGGGCTGAGGGAGGAGGGAATGAAGGAGGAGTGGCTTAGGGAGGAGGCGCTGAGGGAGGAGGGGCTGAGGGAGGAGGGGCTGAGGGAGGAGGGGCTTAGGGAGGAATGGCTGAGGGAGGAGGGGCTGAGGGAGGAGGGTCTGAGAGAGGAAGGGCTGAGGGAGGAGAGACTGAGGGAGGAGGGGCTGAGGGAGGAGGGGCTGAGGGAGGAGGGGCTGAGGGAGGAGGGGCTGAGGGAGGAGGGGCTGAGGGAGGAGGGGCTGAGGGAGGACGGGCTGAGGGAGGAGGGGCTGAAGGAGTAGGAGCTGAGGGAGGAGGGGCTGAGGTAGGAGGGGCTGAGGGAGGTGGGGCTGAGGGAGGAGGGGCTGAGAAGGAGGGACTGAGGGAGGAGGGACTGAGGGAGGAGGGGCTGAGGGAGGAGGGGCTGAGGGGCTGAGGAAGGAGGGGCTGAGGGAGGTGGGGCTGAGGGAGGAGGGGCGGAGGGAGGAGGAGCTGACGGAGGAGGAACTGAGGGAGGCGGAGCAGAGGGAGGAGGGACTGAGGGAGGAGGGGCTGAGGGAGGAGGGGCTGAGGGAGGAGGAGCTGAGGGAGGAGGGGCTGAGGGAGGAGGGGCTGAAGGAGGAGGGGATGAGGGAGGAGGGGCTGAAGGAGGAGGGGCTGAGGGAGGAGGGGCTGAGGGAGGAGGTGCTGAGAGAGGAAGGGCTGAGGGAGGAGGGGCTGAGGGAGGAGGGAATGAAGGAGGAGTGGCTTAGGGAGGAGGCGCTGAGGGAGGAGGGGCTGAGGGAGGAGGGGCTGACGGAGGAGGGGCTTAGGGAGGAATGGCTGAGGGAGGAGGGGCTGAGGGAGGAGGGTCTGAGAGAGGAAGGGCTGAGGGAGGAGAGACCGAGGGAGGAGGGGCTGAGGGAGGAGGGGCTGAGGGAGGAGGGGCTGAGGAAGGACGGGCTGAAGGAGGTGGGGCTGAGGGAGGAGGGGCGGAGGGAGGAGGAGCTGACGGAGGAGGAACTGAGGGAGGCGGAGCAGAGGGAGGAGGGACTGAGGGAGGAGGGGCTGAGGGAGGAGGGGCTGAGGGAGGAGGAGCTGAGGGAGGTGCGGCTGAGGAAGGAGGGGCTGAGGGAGGAGAGACTCAGGGAGGAGGGGCTGAGGGAGGAGGGTCAGAGAGAGGAGGGGCTGAGGAAAGAGAGACTGAGGGAGGAGGGGCTGAGGAAGGAGGGGCTGAGGGAGGAGAGACTCAGGGAGGAGGGGCTGAAGGAAGAGAGACTGAGGGAGGAGGGGCTGAGGGAGTAGGGGCTGAGGGAGGAGGGGCTGAGGGAGGTGGAGATGAGGGAGGAGGGATTGAGGGAGGAGGGGCTGAGGAAGGAGGGACTGAGGGAGGAGGGCTGAGGGAGGAGGGGCTGAGAGAGGAGGAGCTGAGGGAGGATTGGCTGAGGGAGGAAGGACTGAGGGAGGCGGCGCTGAGGGTGGAGGGGAGGAGGGAGGAGGGGCTGAGGGAGGCGGGGCTGAGGGAGAAGGGGCTGAGGAAAGAGGGTCTTAGAAAGGAAGGGCTGAGGGAGGAAGGGCTGAGGGAGGAGGGGCTGAGGGAATAGGGGCTGAGGGAGGAGGGACTGAGGGAGGAGGGGCTGAGGGAGGAGGGGCTGAAAGAGGAGGGGCTGAGGGAGGAGTGGCGGAGGGAGGAGGCGCTGAGAGGAGGAACTGAAGGAGGAGGGGCTGAAGGAGGAGGGCTGAGGGAGGATGGTCTGAGAGAGGGAGGGCTGAGGGAGGAGAGACTGAGGGAGGAAGCGCTGAGGGAGGAGGGGCTGAGGGAGGAGTTGCTGAGGGAGGAGGGACTGAGGGAGGAGGGGCTGAGGGAGGAGGGGCTGAGGGAGGAAGAGCTGAGGGAGGAGGGGCTGAGGGAGAAGGGCTGAAAGAGGAGAAGCTGATTGAGAAGGGGCTGAGGGAGGAGGGGCTGTTAGAGGAAGGGCTGAGGGAGGAGAGACTGAGGAAGGAGGGGATGAGGGAGGAGGGGCTGAGGGAGGAAGGGCTGAGGAAGGAGGGGCTGAGGGAGGAGGAGCTGAGGGAGGAGGGGCTGAGGGAGGAGGGGCTGAAAGAGGAGGGGCTGAGGGAGGAGTGGCGGAGGGAGGAGGCGCTGAGGGAGGTGGGGCTGAAGGAGGAGGGGCTGAGGGAGAAGGGGCTGAGGGAGGAGGAGCTGAGGGAGAAAGGGCTGAGGAAGGAGGGGCTGAGGGAGGAGTGGCTGAGGGAGGAGGGGCTCAGGGAGGAGGGGCTGAAAGAGGAGGGGCTGAGGGAGGAGTGGCGGAGGGAGGAGGCGCTGAGGGAATAGGAACTGAAGGAGGAGGGGCTGAAGGAGGAGGGGCCTAGGGAGGATGGTCTGAGAGAGGGAGGGCTGAGGGAGGAGAGACTGAGGGAGGAGGGGCTGAGGGAGGAGGGGCTGAGGGAGGAGGGGCTGAGGGAGGAGGGGCTGAGGGAAGAGGGACTGAGGGAGGAGGGGCTGAGGGAGGAGGGGCTGAGGGAATAGGAACTGAAGGAGGAGGGGCTGAAGGAGGAGGGGCCTAGGGAGGATGGTCTGAGAGAGGGAGGGCTGAGGGAGGAGAGACTGAGGGAGGAGGGGATGAGGGAGGAGGGGCTGAGGGAGGAAGGGCTGAGGAAGGAGGAGCTGAGGGAGGAGGAGCTGAGGGAGGAGGGGCTGAGGGAGGAGGGGCTGAAAGAGGAGGGGCTGAGGGAGAAGTGGCGGAGGGAGGAGGCGCTGAGGGAGGAGGGGCTGAAGGAGGAGGGGCTGAGGGAGAAGGGGCTGAGGGAGGAGGAGCTGAGGGAGAAAGGGCTGAGGAAGGAGGGGCTGAGGGAGGAGTGGCTGAGGGAGGAGGGGCTCAGGGAGGAGGGGCTGAAAGAGGAGGGGCTGAGGGAGGAGTGGCGGAGGGAGGAGGCACTGAGGGAGGAGTAACTGAAGGAGGAGGGGCTGAAGGAGGAGGGGCTGAGGGAGGATGGTCTGAGAGAGGGTGGGCTGAGGGAGGAGAGACTGAGGGAGGAGGGGCTGAGGGAGGAGGGAATGAAGGAGGAGTGGCTTAGGGAGGAGGCGCTGAGGGAGGAGGGGCTGAGGGAGGAGGGGCTGAGGGAGGAGGGGTTTAGGGAGGAATGGCTGAGGGAGGAGGGGCTGAGGGAGGAGGGTCTGAGAGAGGAAGGGCTGAGGGAGGAGAGACTAAGGGAGGAGGGGCTGAGGGAGGAGGGGCTGAGGGAGGAGGGGCTGAGGGAGGAGGGGTTGAGGGAGGAGGGGCTGAGGGAGGAGGGGCTGAGGGAGGAGGGGCTGAGGGAGGACGGGCTGAGGGAGGAGGGGCTGAAGGAGTAGGAGCTGAGGGAGGAGGGGCTGAGGAAGGAGGGGCTGAGGGAGGTGGGGCTGCGGGAGGAGGGGCTGAGGGAGGAGGGACTTAGGGTTGAGGGGCTGAGGGAGGAGGGGCTGAGGGAGGAGGGGCTGAGGGAGGAGGAGCTGAGGGAGGAGGGGCTGAGGAAGGAGGGGCTGAGGGAGGTGGGATTGAGGGAGGAGGGGCGGAGGGAGGAGGAGCTGACGGAGGAGGAACTGAGGGAGGCGGAGCAGAGGGAGGAGGGACTGAGGGAGGAGGGGCTGAGGGAGGAGGGGCTGAGGGAGGAGGAGCTGAGGGAGGAGGGGCTGAGGGAGGAGGGGCTGAAGGAGGAGGGGATGAGGGAGGAGGGGCTGAAGGAGGAGGGGCTGAGGGAGGAGGGGCTGAGGGAGGAGGTGCTGAGAGAGGAAGGGCTGAGGGAGGAGGGGCTGAGGGAGGAGGGAATGAAGGAGGAGTGGCTTAGGGAGGAGGCGCTGAGGGAGGAGGGGCTGAGGGAGGAGGGGCTGAGGGAGGAGGGACTTTGGGAGGAATGGCTGAGGGAGGAGGGGCTGAGGGAGGAGGGTCTGAGAGAGGAAGGGCTGAGGGAGGAGAGACTGAGGGAGGAGGGGCTGAGGGAGGAGGGGCTGAGGGAGGAGGTGCTGAGAGAGGAAGGGCTGAGGGAGGAGGGGCTGAGGGAGGAGGGAATGAAGGAGGAGTGGCTTAGGGAGGAGGCGCTGAGGGAGGAGGGGCTGAGGGAGAAGGGGCTGAGGGAGGAGGAGCTGAGGGAGAAAGGGCTGAGGAAGGAGGGGCTGAGGGAGGAGTGGCTGAGGGAGGAGGGGCTCAGGGAAGAGGGGCTGAAAGAGGAGGGGCTGAGGGAGGAGTGGCGGAGGGAGGAGGCGCTGAGGGAATAGGAACTGAAGGAGGAGGGGCTGAAGGAGGAGGGGCCTAGGGAGGATGGTCTGAGAGAGGGAGGGCTGAGGGAGGAGAGACTGAGGGAGGAGGGGCTGAGGGAGGAGGGGCTGAGGGAGGAGGGGCTGAGGGAGGAGGGGCTGAGGGAGGAGGGGCTGAGGGAGGAGGGGCTGAGGGAGGAGGGGCTGAGGGAGGACGGGCTGAGGGAGGAGGGGCTGAAGGAGTAGGAGCTGAGGGAGGAGGGGCTGAGGAAGGAGGGGCTGAGGGAGATGGGGCTGAGGGAGGAGGGGCTGAGGGAGGAGGGACTTAGGGAGGAGGGGCTGAGGGAGGAGGGGCTGAGGGAGGAGGGGCTGAGGGAGGAGGGGCTGAGGGAGGAGGGGCTGAGGAAGGAGGGGCTGAGGGAGGTGGGGCTGAGGGAGGAGGGGCGGAGGGAGGAGGAGCTGACGGAGGAGGAACTGAGGGAGGCGGAGCAGAGGGAGGAGGGACTGAGGGAGGAGGGGCTGAGGGAGGAGGGGCTGAGGGAGGAGGAGCTGAGGGAGGAGGGGCTGAGGGAGGAGGGGCTGAAGGAGGAGGGGATGAGGGAGGAGGGGCTGAAGGAGGAGGGGCTGAGGGAGGAGGGGCTGAGGGAGGAGGTGCTGAGAGAGGAAGGGCTGAGGGAGGAGGGGCTGAGGGAGGAGGGAATGAAGGAGGAGTGGCTTAGGGAGGAGGCGCTGAGGGAGGAGGGGCTGAGGGAGGACGGGCTGAGGGAGGAGGGGCTGAAGGAGTAGGAGCTGAGGGAGGAGGGGCTGAGGAAGGAGGGGCTGAGGGAGGTGGGGCTGAGGGAGGAGGAGCTGAGAGAGGAGGGGCTGAGGGAGGCGGAGCTGAGGGAGGAGGGACTGAGGGAGGAGGGGCTGAGGGAGGAGAGACTCAGGGAGGAGGGGCTGAGGGAGGAGGGTCAGAGAGAGGAGGGGCTGAGGAAAGAGAGACTGAGGGAGGAGGGGCTGAGGAAGGAGGGGCTGAGGGAGGAGAGACTCAGGGAGGAGGGGCTGAAGGAAGAGAGACTTAGGGAGGAGGGGCTGAGGGAGTAGGGGCTGAGGGAGGAGGGGCTGAGGGAGGTGGAGATGAGGGAGGAGGGACTGAGGGAGGAGGGGCTGAGGAAGGAGGGACTGAGGGAGGAGGGCTGAGGGAGGAGGGGCTGAGAGAGGAGGGGCTGAGGGAGGATTGTCTGAGGGAGGAAGGACTGAGGGAGGCGGCGCTGAGGGTAGAGGGGAGGAGGGAGGAGGGGCTGAGGGAGGCGGGGCTGAGGGAGAAGGGGCTGAGGAAAGAGGGTCTTAGAAAGGAAGGGCTGAGGGAGGAAGGGCTGAGGGAGGAGGGGCTGAGGGAATAGGGGCTGAGGGAGGAGGGACTGAGGGAGGAGGGGCTGAGGGAGGAGGGGCTGAAAGAGGAGGGGCTGAGGGAGGAGTGGCGGAGGGAGGAGGCGCTGAGAGGAGGAACTGAAGGAGGAGGGCCTGAAGGAGGAGGGCTGAGGGAGGATGGTCTGAGAGAGGGAGGGCTGAGGGAGGAGAGACTGAGGGAGGAAGCGCTGAGGGAGGAGGGGCTGAGGAAGGAGTTGCTGAGGGAGGAGGGACTGAGGGAGGAGGGGCTGAGGGAGGAGGGGCTGAGGGAGGAGGAGCTGAGGGAGGAGGGGCTGAGGGAGAAGGGCTGAAAGAGGAGGGGCTGATTTAGAAGGGGCTGAGGGAGGAGGGGCTGTTAGAGGAAGGGCTGAGGGAGGATAGACTGAGGAAGGAGGGGATGAGGGAGGAGGGGCTGAGGGAGGAAGGGCTGAGGAAGGAGGGGCTGAGGGAGGAGGGGCTGAGGAAGGAGGGGCTGAGGGAGGAGGGGCTGAAAGAGGAGGGGCTGAGGGAGGAGTGGCGGAGGGAGGAGGCGCTGAGGGAGGAGGGGCTGAAGGAGGAGGGGCTGAGGGAGAAGGGGCTGAGGGAGGAGGAGCTGAGGGAGAAAGGGCTGAGGAAGGAGGGGCTGAGGGAGGAGTGGCTGAGGGAGGAGGGGCTCAGGGAGGAGGGGCTGAAAGAGGAGGGGCTGAGGGAGGAGTGGCGGAGGGAGGAGGCGCTGAGGGAATAGGATCTGAAGGAGGAGGGGCTGAAGGAGGAGGGGCCTAGGGAGGATGGTCTGAGAGAGGGAGGGCTGAGGGAGGAGAGACTGAGGGAGGAGGGTCTGAGGGAGGAGGGGCTGAGGGAGGAGGGGCTGAGGGAGGAGGGGCTGAGGGAGGAGGGGCTGAGGGAAGAGGGACTGAGGGAGGAGGGGCTGAGGGAGGAGGGGCTGAGGGAAGAGGGGCTGAGGGAGGAGGGGCTGAAAGAGGAGGGGCTGAGGGAGGAGTGGCGGAGGGAGGAGGCACTGAGGGAGGAGTAACTGAAGGAGGAGGGGCTGAAGGAGGGGGGGCTGAGGGAGGATGGTCTGAGAGAGGGAGGGCTGAGGGAGGAGAGACTGAGGGAGGAGGGGCTGAGGGAGAAAGGGCTGAGGAAGGAGGGGCTGAGGGAGGAGTGGCGGAGGGAGGAAGCGCTGAGGGAAAAGGGGCTGAAGGAGGAGGGGCTGAGGGAGGAGGGACTGAGGGAGGCGGGGCTGAGGGTGGAGGGACGGAGGGAAGAGGGGCTGAGGGAGGCGGGGCTGAGGGAGGAGGGGCTGAATGAGGAGGGGCTGAGGGAGGAGGAGCTGAGGGAGGAAGGGCTGAGGGAGGAGGGGCTGAGGGAATAGGGGCTGAGGGAGGAGGGACTGAGGGAGGAGGGGCTGAGGGACGAGGGGCTGAGGGAGGAGGGGCTGAGGGAGGAGAGGTTGAAAGAGGAGGGGCTGAGGGAGGAGTGGCGGAGGGAGGAGGCGCTGAGGGAGGAGGGGCTGAAGGAGGAGGGGCTGAGGGAGGAGGGGCTGAGGGAAAAAGGGCTGAGGAAGGAAGGGCTGAGGGAGGAGGGGCTGAGGGAGGAGGGGCTGAAGGAGCAGGGGCTTAGGGAGGAGGGGCGGAGGGAGGAGGCGCTGAGGGAGGAGGGGCTGAGAGAGGAGGGGCTGAGGGAGGAGAGGCTGAGAATGGAGGGTCTGAGAGAGGAAGGGCTGAGGGAGGAGAAACTGAGGGAGGAGGGGCTGAGAGAGGAGGGGCTGAGGGAGGAGGGGCTGGGGGAGGAAGACCTGAGGGAGGAGGGGCTGAAGGAGGAGGGGCTGAGGGAGGAGGGGCTGAGGGAGGAGCGGCTGAGGGAGGAGGGGCTGAGGGAATAGGGGCTGAGGGAGGAGGGACTGAGGGAGGAGGGGCTGAGGGAGGAGTGGCTGAGGGAGGAGGGGCTGACGGAGGAGCGTCTGAGGGAGGAGAGACTGAGGGAGGCGGTGCTGAGGCTGCAGGGACGGAGGGAGGAGGGGCTGAGGGAGGAGGGGCTGAGGAAGGAGGGGCTGAGGAAGGAGGGGCTGAGGGAGGAGGGGCTGAGGGAGGAGGGTCTAAGAGAGGAAGGGCTGAGGGAGGAGAGACTGAGGGAGGAGGGGCTGAGGGAGGAAGGGCTGAGGGAGGAGGGGCTGAGGGAGGAGGGGCTGAGAGAGGAAGGGCTGAAGGAGGAGGGGCTGAGGGAGGAGGGGCTGAGGGAGGAGGGGCTGAGGGAATAGGGGTTGAAGGAGGAGGGGCTGAAAGAGGAGGGGCTGAGGGAGGAGAGACTGAGGGAGGAGGGGATGAGGGAGGAGGGAATTAGGGAGGAGGGGCTGAAGGGAAGTGTCTGAAGGAGGAGGGGATGAGGGAGGAGGGGCTGAAGGAGGAGGGGCTGAGGGAGGAGGGGCTGAGGGAGGAGGTTCTGAGAGAGGAAGGGCTGAGGGAGGAGGGGCTGAGGGAGGAGGGGCTGAGGGAGGAGGGGCTGAGGGAAGAGGGGCTGAGGGAGGAGGGGCTGAGGGAGGAGGGGCTGAGGGAGGAGGGGCTGAGGGAGAAAGGGCTGAGGAAGGAGGGGCTGAGGGAGGAGGGGCTGAGGGAAAAGGGGCTCAGGGAGGAGGGGCTGAAAGAGGAGGGGCTGAGGGAGGAAAGGCGGAGGGAGGAGGCGCTGAGGGAGGAGGAACTGAAGGAGGAGGGGCTGAAGGAGGAGGGGCTGAGGGAGGATGGTCTGAGAGAGGGAGGGCTGAGGGAGGAGAGACTGAGGGAGGAGCGGCTGAGGGAGAAAGGGCTGAGGAAGGAGGGGCTGAGGGAGGAAGTGCTGAGGGAGGAGGGGCTGAGGGAGGAGGGGCTGAAGGAGGAGGGGCTGAAAGAGGAGGGGCTGAGGGAGGAGTGGCGGAGGGAGGAAGCGCTGAGGGAGGAGGGGCTGAAGGAGGCGGGGCTGAGGGAGGAGGGACTGAGGGAGGCGGGGCTGAGGGTGGAGGGACGGAGGGAGGAGGGGCTGAGGGAGGCGGGGCTGAGGGAGGAGGGGCTGAAGGAGGAGGGGCTGAGGGAGGAGGAGCTGAGGGAGGAAGGGCTGAGGGAGGAGGGGCTGAGGGAGGAACCGCTGAGGGAGGAGGGGCTGAAGGAGGCGGGGCTGAGGGAGGAGGGACTGAGGGAGGCGGGGCTGAGGGTGGAGGGACGGAGGGAGGAGGGGCTGAGGAGGCGGGGCTGAGGGAGGAGGGGCTGAAAGAGGAGGGGCTGAGGGAGGAAAGGCGGAGGGAGGAGGCGCTGAGGGAGGAGGAACTGAAGGAGGAGGCGCTGAAGGAGGAGGGGCTGAGGGAGGATGGTCTGAGAAAGGGAGGGCTGAGGGAGGAGAGACTGAGGGAGGAGGGGCTGAGGGAGAAAGGGCTGAGGAAGGAGGGGCTGAGGGAGGAAGTGCTGAGGGAGGAGGGGCTGAGGGAGGAGGGGCTGAAGGAGGAGGGGCTGAAAGAGGAGGGGCTGAGGGAGGAGTGGCGGAGGGAGGAAGCGCTGAGGGAGGAGGGACTGAAGGAGGAGGGGCTGAGGGAGGAGGGGCTGAGGGAGGAGGGGCTGAGGGAGAAAGGGCTGAGGAAGGAGGGGCTGAGGAAGGAGCGGCTGAGAGAGGAGGGGCTGAAGGAGGAGGGGCTTAGGGAGGAGGGGCGGAGGGAGGAGGCGCTGAGGAAAAAGGGAATGAGGGAGGAGGGGCTGAGGGAGGAGAGGCTGAGAATGGAGGGTCTAAAAGAGGAAGGGCTGAGGGAGGAGAGACTGAGGGAGGAGGGGCTGAGGGAGGAGTTGCTGAGGGAGGAGGGGCTGGGGGAGGAGGGGCTGAGGCAATAGGGGCTGAAGGAGGAGGGGCTGAGGGAGGAGGGGCTGAGGGAGGAGGGGCTGAGGGAGGAGGGGCTGAGGGAATAGGGGCTGAGGGAGGAGGGACTGAGGGAGGAGGGGCTGAGGGAGGAGTGGCTGAGGGAGGAGGGGCTGAGGGAGGAGCGTCTTAGGGAGGAGAGACTGAGGGAGGCGGTGCTGAGGGTGCAGGGACGGAGGGAGGAGGGGCTGAGGGAGGAGGCGCTGAGGAAGGAGGGGCTGAGGGAGGAGGGGCTGAGGGAGGAGGGGCTGAGGGAGGAGGGTCTGAGAGAGGAAGGGCTGAGGGAGGAGAGACTGAGGGAGGAGGGGCTGAGGGAGGAGGGGCTGAGGGAGGAGGGGCTGAGGGAGGAGGGGCTGAGAGAGGAAGGGCTGAGGGAGGAGAGACTGAGGGAGGAGGGGATGAGGGAGGAGGGGCTGAGGGAAGAGGAGCTGAGGGAGGAGGGGCTGAGGGAAGAGGGGCTGAGGGAGGAGGGGCGGAGGGAGGAGGGGCTGAGGGAGGAGGGGCTGAGGGAGGAGGGGCTGAGGGCGGAGGGGCTGAGGGAGAAAAGGCTGAGGGTGGAGGGGCTGAGGGAGGAGGGGCTGAGGGAGGAGGGGCTGAGGGAGGAGGGTCTGAGGGAGGAGGGTCTGAGAGAGGAAAGGCTGAGGGAGGAGAGACTGAGGGAGGAAGGGCTGAGGGAGGAGGGACTGAGGGAGGAGGGGCTGAGGGAGGAGAGGCTGAGGGTGGAAGGGCTGAGGGAGGAAAGGCTGAGGGAGGAGGGGCGGAGGGAGGAGGGGATGAGGGAAGAGGGGCTGAGGGAGGAGGGGCTGAGAGAGGAAGGGCTGAGGGAGGAGAGGCTGAGGGAGGAGGGGCTGAGGGAGGAGGGGCTGAGGGAGGAGGGGCTGAGGGAGGAGGGGCTGAGGGAGGAGGGGCTGAGGGAGGAGGGGCTGAGGGAATAGGGGCTGAGGGAGGAGGGGCTGAAAGAGGAGGGGCTGAGGGAGGAGAGACTGAGGGAGGAGGGGATGAGAGAGGAGGGAATGAGGGAGGAGGGGCTGAAGGGAAGTGTCTGAAGGAGGAGGGGCTGAGGGAGGAGGGGCTGAGAGAGAAGGGGCTGAGGGAGGAGGGGCTGAGGGAGGAGGGGCTGAGGTAGGAGGGGCTGAGGGAGGAGGGGCTGAGGGAGGAGGGGCTGAGGGAGGAGGGCCTGAGGGCGGAGGGGCTGAGGGAAGAGGGGCTGAGGAAGAAAGGGCTGAGGAAGGAGGGGCTGAGGGAGGAGGGGCTGAGGGAGGAGGGGCTGAGGGAGGAGGTGCTGAAGGAGGAGGGGCTGAGGGAGGATGGTCTGAGAGAGGGAGGGCTGAGGGAGGAGAGACTGAGGGAGGAGGAGCTGAGGGAGGAGGGGCTGAGGGAGGAGGGGCTGAGGGAGGAGGGGCTGAGGGAGGAGGGGCTGAGGGAGGAGGGGCTGAGGGAGGAGAGGCTGAGGGAGGAGGGGCTGAGGGAGGAGGGGCTGAGGGAGGAGGGGCTGAGGGAGGAGGGGCTGAGGGAGGAGGGGCTGAGGGAGGCGATGATGAGGGAGGAGGGGCTGAAGGAGGAGGGGCTGAGGGAGGAGGGGCTGAGGGAGGAGGTGCTGAGAGAGGAAGGGCTGAGGGAGGAGGGGCTGAGGGAGGAGGGGATGAGGGAGGAGGGGCTGAGGGAAGAGAGACTGAGGGAGGAGGGCTTAGGGAGGAGGGGCTGAAGGAGGAGAGGCGGAGGAAGGAGGGGCTGAGGGAGGAGGGGCTGAGGGAGGAGGGGCTGAGGAAGGAGGGGCTGAGGGAGGAGGGGCTGAAGGAGGAGGGGCTGCAGGTGGAGGGGCGGAGGGAGGAGGGGCTGAGGGGGGAGGGGCGGATGGAGAAGACACTCAGGGAATAGGGGCTGAGGGAGGAGGGTCAGAGAGAGGAGGGGCTGAGGGAAGAGAGATTGAGGAAGGAGGGGCTGAGGGAGGAGGGGCTGAGGGAGGAGGGTCTAAGAGAGGAGGGGCTGAGGGAGGAGGGGCTGAGGGAGGAGGGGCTGAGGGAGGAGTGTCTGAGGAAGGAAGGGCTGAAGAAGGAGCGGCTGAGGGAGGAGGGGCTGAGGGAGGAGGGGCTGAGGGAGGAGGGTCTGAGAGAGGAAGGGCTGAGGGAGGAGAGACTGAGGGAGGAGGGGCTGAGGGAGGAGGGGCTGAGGGAGGAGGGGCTGAGGGAGGAGAGGCTGATGGTGGAGGGGCTGAGGGAGGAAAGGCTGAGGTAGGAGGTCGGAGGGAGGAGGGCCTGAGGGAAGAGGGGCTAAAGGAGGAGGGGCTGAGAGAGGAAGGGCTGAGGGAAGAGAGACTGTGGGGAGAGGGGATAAGGGAGGAGGGGCTGAGGGATAAGGGGCTGAGGGAGGAGGGGCGGAGGGGCGGAGGGAGGAGGGGCTGAGGGAGGAGGGGCTGAGGGAGGAGGGGCTGAGGGAGGAAAGGCTGAGTGTGGAGAGGCTGAGGGAGGAGGGCTAAAGGAAGGAGGGGCTGAAAGAGGAGGGGCTGAGGGAAGAGAGACTGAGGGAAAAGGGGCTGAGGGAGGAGGGGCTGAGGGAGGAGGGGCTGAGGGAGGAGGGGCTGAGGGAGGAGGGGCTGAGGGAGGAGGGGCTGAGGGAGGAAGGGCGGAGGGAGGAGGGGCTGAAAGAGGAGGGGCTGAGGGAGGAGAGACTGAGGGAGGAGGGGATGAGGGAGGAGGGGCTGAGGGAGGAGTATCTGAGGGAGGAAGGGCTGAGGAAGGAGGGGCTGAGGGAGGAGGGGCTGAGGGGGGAGGGGCTGAGGGAGGAGGGTCTGAGAGAGGAAGGGCTGAGGGAGGAGAGACTGAGGGAGGAGGGGCTGAGGGAGGAGGGGCTGAGGGAGGAGGGGCTGAGGGAGGAGAGACTGAGGGCGGAGGGGATGAGGGAGGAGGGGCTGAGGGAGGAGTGTCTGAGGGAGGAAGGGCTAAGGAAGGAGGGGCTGAGGGAGGAGGGTCTGAAGGAGGAGGGGCTGAGGGAGCAGGGGCTGAAGGAGGAGGGGCTGAAGGAGGAGGGGATGAGGGAGGAGGGGCCGAAGGAGGAGGGGCTGATGAGGAGGGGCTGAGGGAGGAGGGGCTGAGGGAGGAGGGGCTGAGGGAGGAGGGGCTGAGGGAGGAGAGACTGAGGGCGGAGGGGATGAGGGAGGAGGGGCTGAGGGAGGAGTGTCTGAGGGAGGAAGGGCTAAGGAAGGAGGGGCTGAGGGAGGAGGGTCTGAAGGAGGAGGGGCTGAGGGAGGAGGGGCTGAAGGAGGAGGGGCTGAAGGAGGAGGGGATGAGGGAGGAGGGGCTGAGGGAGGAGTGTCTGAGGGAGGAAGGGCTGAGGGAGGAGGGGCTGAGGGAGGAGGGTCTGAAGGAGGAGGGGCTGAGGGAGGAGGGGCTGAAGGAGGAGGGGCTGAAGGAGGAGGGGATGAGGGAGGAGGGGCTGAAGGAGGAGGGGCTGAGGGAGGAGGGGCTGAGGGAGGAGGTGCTGAGAGAGGAAGGGCTGAGGGAGGAGGGGCTGAGGGAGGAGGGGATGAGGGAGGAGGGGCTGAGGGAGGAGTGTCTGAGGGAGGAAGGGCTGAGGATGAGGGGCTGAGGGAGGAGGGGCTGAGGGAGGAGGGGCTGAGGGAGGAGGGTCTGAGAAAGGAAGGGCTGAAGGAGGAGAGACTGAGGGAGGAGGGGCTGAGGGAGGAGGGGCTGAGGGAGTAGGAGCTGAGGGAGGAGGGGCTGAGGGAGGAGGGGCTGAGGGAGGTGGGGCTGAGGGAGGAGGGGCGGAGGGAGGAGGAGCTGACGGAGGAGGAACTGAGGGAGGCGGAGCAGAGGGAGGAGGGACTGAGGGAGGAGGGGCTGAGGGAGGAGGGGCTGAGGGAGGAGGAGCTGAGGGAGGAGCGGCTTAGGAAGGAGGGGCTGAGGGAGGAGGGGCTGAGGGAAGAGGGGCTGAGGGAGGAGGGGCTGAGGGAGGAGGGGCTGAGGGAGGACGGGCTGAGGGAGGAGGGGCTGAGGGAGGAGGGGCGGAGGGAGGAGGAGCTGAGAGAGGAGTGGCTGAGGGAGGCGGAAATGAGGGAAGAGGGACTGAGGAAGGAGGGGCTGAGGGAGGAGGGGCTGAGGGAGGAGGGGCTGAGGGAGGAGGGGCTGAGGGAGGAGGGGCTGAGGAAGAGGGGCTGAGGGAGGACGGGCTGAGGGAGGAGGGGCTGAGGGAGGAGGGGCGGAGGGAGGAGGAGCTGAGAGAGGAAGGGCTGAGGGAGGAGGAGCTGAGGGAGGAGGGACTGAGGGAGGAGGGGCTGAGGGAGGAGGGGCTGAGGGAGGAGGGGCTGAGGGAGGAGGGGCTGAGGGAGTAGGAGCTGAGGGAGGAGGGGCTGAGGGAGGAGGGGCTGAGGGAGGTGGGGCTGAGGGAGGAGGGGCGCAGGGAGGAGGAGCTGACGGAGGAGGAACTGAGGGAGGCGGAGCAGAGGGAGGAGGGACTGAGGGAGGAGGGGCTGAGGGAGGAGGGGCTGAGGGAGGAGGAGCTGAGGGAGGAGCGGCTGAGGAAGGAGGGGCTGAGGGAGGAGGGGCTGAGGGAGGAGGGGCTGAGGGAGGAGGGGCTGAGGGAGGAGGGGCTGAAGGAGGAGGGGATGATTGAGGAGGGGCTGAAGGAGGAGGGGCTGAGGGAGGAGGGGCTGAGGGAGGAGGTGCTGAGAGAGGAAGGGCTGAGGGAGGAGGGGCTGAGGGAGGAGGGAATGAAGGAGGAGTGGCTTAGGGAGGAGGCGCTGAGGGAAGAGGGGCTTAGGGAGGAGGGGCTGAGGGAGGAGGGGCTTCGGGAGGAATAGCTGAGGGAGGAGGGGCTGAGGGAGGAGGGTCTGAGAGAGGAAGGGCTGAGGGAGGAGAGACTGAGGGAGGAGGGGCTGAGGGAGGAGGGGCTGAGGGAGGAGGGGCTGAGGAAGGACGGGCTGAAGGAGGTGGGGCTGAGGGAGGAGGGGCGGAGGGAGGAGGAGCTGACGGAGGAGGAACTGAGGGAGGCGGAGCAGATGGAGGAGGGACTGAGGGAGGAGGGGCTGAGGGAGGAGGGGCTGAGGGAGGAGGAGCTGAGGGAGGTGCGGCTGAGGAAGGAGGGGCTGAGGGAGGAGGGGCTAAGGGAGGAGGGGCTGAGGGAGGAGGGGCTGAGGGAGGAGGGGCTGAGGGAGGACGGGCTGAGAGAGGAGGGGCTGAGGGAGGAGGGGCGGAGGGAATAGGAGCTGAGAGAGGAGGGGCTGAGGGAGGCGGAGCTAAGGGAGGAGGGACTGAGGGAGGAGGGGCTGAGGGAGGAGAGACTCAGGGAGTAGGGGCTGAGGGAGGAGGGTCAGAGAGAGGAGGGGCTGAGGAAAGAGAGACTGAGGGAGGAGGGGCTGAGGGAGTAGGGGCTGAGGGAGGAGGGGCTGAGGGAGGTGGGGCTGAGGGAGGAGGGACTGAGGGAGGAGGGGCTGAGGAAGGAGGGACTGAGGGTGGAGGGCTGAGGGAGGACGGGCTGAGAGAGGAGGGGCTGAGGGAGGATTGTCTGAGGGAGGAACGACTGAGGGAGGCGGGGCTGAGGGTGGAGGGAAGGAGAGAGGAGGGGCTGAGGGAGGCGGGGCTGAGGGAGAAGGGGCTGAGGAAAGAGGGTCTGAGAAAGGAAGGGCTGAGGGAGGAAGGGCTGAGGGAGGAGGGGCTGAGGGAATAGGGGCTGAGGGAGGAGGGACTGAGGGAGGAGGGGCTGAGGGAGGAGATGCTGAAAGAGGAGGGGCTGAGGGAGGAGTGGCGGAGGGAGGAGTCGCTGAGGGAGGAGGAACTGAAGGAGGAGGGGCTGAAGGAGGAGGGCTGAGGGAGGATGGTCTGAGAGAGGGAGGGCTGAGGGAGGAGAGACTGAGGGAGGAAGCGCTGAGGGAGGAGGGGCTGAGGGAGGAAATGCTGAGGGAAGAGGGACTGAGGGAGGAGGGGCTGAGGGAGGAGGGGCTGAGGGAGGAGGAGCTGAAGGAGGAGGGGCTGAGGGAGGAGGGCTGAAAGAGGAGGGGCTGATTGAGAAGGGGCTGATGGAGGAGGGGCTGTGAGAGGAAGGGCTGAGGGAGGAGAGACTGAGGAAGGAGGGGATGAGGGAGGAGGGGCTGAGGGAGGAAGGGCTGAGGAAGGAGGGGCTGAGGGAGGAGGGGCTGAGGGAGGAGGGGCTGAGGGAGGAGGGGCTGAGGGAGGAGGGGCTGAGGGAGGAGGGGCTGAAAGAGGAGGGGCTGAGGGAGGAGTGGCGGAGGGAGGAGGCGCTGAGGGAGGAGGGGCTGAAGGAGGAGGGGCTGAGGGAGAAGGGACTGAGGGAGGAGGAGCTGGGGGAGAAAGGGCTGAGGAAGCAGGGGCTGAGGGAGGAGTGGCTGAGGGAGGAGGGGCTCAGGGAGGAGGGGCTGAAAGAGGAGGGGCTGAGGGAGGAGTGGCGGAGGGAGGAGGCACTGAGGGAGGAGGAACTGAAGGAGGAGGGGCTGAAGGAGGAGGGGCCTAGGGAGGATGGTCTGAGAGAGGGAGGGCTGAAGGAGGAGAGACTGAGGGAGTAGGGGCTGAGGGAGGAGGGGCTGAGGGAGGAGGGGCTGAGGGAGGAGGGGCTGAGGGAAGAGGGACTGGGGGAGGAGGGGCTGAGGGAGGAGGGGCTGAGGGAAGAGGGGCTGAGTGAGCAGGGGCTGAAAGAGGAGGGGCTGAGGGAGGAGTGGCGGAGGGAGGAGGCGCTGAGGGAGGAGTAACTGAAGGAGGAGGGGCTGAAGGAGGAGGGGCTGAGGGAGGATGGTCTGAGAGAGGGAGGGCTGAGGGAGGAGAGACTGAGGGAGGAGGGGCTGAGGGAGAAAGGGCTGAGGAAGGAGGGGCTGAGGGAGGAGTGGCGGAGGGAGTAAGCGCTGAGGGAAAAGGGGCTGAAGGAGGAGGGGCTGAGGGAGGAGGGACTGAGGGAGGCGGGGCTGAGGGTGGAGGGACGGAGGGAAGAGGGGCTGAGGGAGGCGGGGCTGAGGGAGGAGGGGCTGAATGAGGAGGGGCTGAGGGAGGAGGAGCTGAGGGAGGAAGGGCTGAGGGAGGAGGGGCTGAGGGAATAGGGGCTGAGGGAGGAGGGACTGAGGGAGGAGGGGCTGAGGGACGAGGGGCTGAGGGAGGAGGGGCTGAGGGAGGAGAGGTTGAAAGAGGAGGGGCTGAGGGAGGAGTGGCGGAGGGAGGAGGCGCTGAGGGAGAAGGGGCTGAAGGAGGAGGGGCTGAGAGAGGAGGGGCTGAGGGAGGAGAGGCTGAGAATGGAGGGTCTGAGAGAGGAAGGGCTGAGGGAGGAGAGACTGAGGGAGGAGGGGCTGAGAGAGGAGGGGCTGAGAGAGGAGGGGCTGGGGGAGGAGGACCTGACGGAGGAGGGGCTGAAGGAGGAGGGGCTGAGGGAGGAGGGGCTGAGGGAGGAGGGGCTGAGGGAGGAGGGGCTGAGGGAGGAGGGGCTGAGGGAGGAGGGACTGAGGGAGGAGGGGCTGAGGGAGGAGTGGCTGAGGGAGGAGGGGCTGCGGGAGGAGCGTCTGAGGGAGGAGAGACTGAGATAGGCGGTGCTGAGGCTGCAGGGACGGAGGGAGGAGGGGCTGAGGGAGGAGAGGCTGAGGAAGGAGGGGCTGAGAGAGGAGGGGCTGAGGGAGGAGGGGCTGAGGGAAAAAGGGCTGAGGAAGGAGGGGCTGAGGGAGGAGGGGCTGAGGGAGGAGGGGCTGAGGGAGGAGGGGCTGAAGGAGGAGGGGCTTAGGGAGGAGGGGCTTAGGGAGGAGGGGCGGAGGGAGGAGGCGCTGAGGGAGGAGGGGCTTAGGGAGGAGGGGCGGAGGGAGGAGGGGCTGAGGGAGGAGGGGCTGAGGGAGGAGGGGCTGAGGGAGGAGGGGCTGAGGGAGGAAAGGCTGAGGGTGGAGGGGCTGAGGGAGGAGGGGCTGAGGGAGGAGGGGCTGAGGGAGGAGAGGCTGAGGGTGGAGGGGCTGAGGGAGGAAGGGCTGAGGGAGGAGGGGCTGAGAGAGGAGGGGCTGAGGGAGGAGGGGCTGAGGGAGCAAAGGCTTAGGGTGGAGGGGCTGAGGGTAGAGGGGCTGAGAGAGGAGGGGCTGAGGGAGGAGGGGCTGAGGGAAAAAGGGCTGAGGAAGGAGGGGCTGAGGGAGGAGGGGCTGAGGGAGGAGGGGCTGAAGGAAGAGGGGCTTAGGGAGGAGGGGCGGAGGGAGGAGGCGCTGAGGGAGGAGGGGCTGAGAGAGGAGGGGCTGAGGGAGGAGAGGCTGAGAATGGAGGGTCTGAGAAGGGAAGGGCTGAGGGAGGAGAGACTGAGGGAGGAGGGGCTGAGAGAGGAGGGGCTGAGGGAGGAGGGGCTGGGGGAGGAGGACCTGAGGGAGGAGGGGCTGAAGGAGGAGGGGCTGAGGGAGGAGGGGCTGAGGGAGGAGGGGCGGAGGGAGGAGGGGCTGAGGGAGGAGGGGCTGAGGGAGGATGGGCTGAGGGAGGAGGGGCTGAGGGAGGAAAGGCTGAGGGTGGAGGGGCTGAGGGAGGAGGGGCTGAGGGAGGCGGGGCTGAGGGAGGAGAGGCTGAGGGTGGAGGGGCTGAGGGAGGAAGGGCTGAGGGAGGAGGGGCTGAAAGAGGAGGGGCTGAGGAAGAGAGACTGAGTGAGAAGGGGCTGAGGGAGGAGGGGCTGAGGGAGGAGGGGCTGAGGGAGGAGGGTCTGAGGGAGGAGGGTCTGAGAGAGGAAGGGCTGAGGGAGGAGAGACTGAGGGAGGAGGGGCTGAGGGAGGAGGGGCTGAGGGAGGAGAAGCTGAGGGAGGAGAGGCTGAGGGTGGAGGGGCTGAGGGAGGAAAGGCTGAGAGAGGAGGGGCGGAGGGAGGAGGGGCTGAGGGAGGAGGGGCTGAGGGAGGAGGGGCTGAGAGAGGAAGGGCTGAGGGAGGAGAGACTGAGGGAGGAGGGGCCGAGGGAGGAGGGGCTGAGGGACTAGGGGCTGAGGGAGGAGGGGCTGAGGGAGGAGGGGCTGAGGGAGGAGGGGCTGAGGGAGGAGGGGCTGAGGGAGGAGGGGCTGAGGGAATAGGGGTTGAAGGAGGAGGGGCTGAAAGAGGAGGGGCTGAGGGAGGAGAGACTGAGGGAGGAGGGGATGAGGGAGGAGGGAATTAGGGAGGAGGGGCTGAAGGGAAGTGTCTGAAGGAGGAGGGGATGAGGGAGGAGGGGCTGAAGGAGGAGGGGCTGAGGGAGGAGGGGCTGAGGGAGGAGGTTCTGAGAGAGGAAGGGCTGAGGGAGGAGGGGCTGAGGGAGGAGGGGATGAGGGAGGAGGGGCTGAGGGAAGAGTGTCTGAGGGAGGCAGAGCTGAGGATGAGGGGCTGAGGGAGGAAGGGCTGAGGGAGGAGGGGCTGACGGAGGAGGGTCTGAGAGAGGAAGGGCTGAGGGAGGAGAGACTGAGGGAGGAGGGGCTGAGGGAGGAGGGGCTGAGGGAGTAGGAGCTGATTGAGGAGGGGCTGAGGGAGGAGGGGCTGAAAGAAGAGTGGCTGAGGCAGGAGTGGCGGAGGGAGGGGGCGCTGAGGGAGTAGGGGCTGAGGGAGGAGGGGCTGAGGGAGGAGGGGCTGAGGGAGGAGGGGCTGAGGAAGGACGGGCTGAGGGAGGTGGGGCTGAGGGAGGAGGGGCGGAGGGAAGAGGAGCTGACGGAGGAGGAGCTGAGGGAGGCGGAGCTGAGGGAGGAGGGAGAAGGGGCTGAGGGAGGAGGGGCTGAGGAAGGAGGAGCTGAGGAAGGAGCGGCTGAGGAAGGAGGGGCTGAGGGAGGAGGGGCTGAGGGAGAAGGGGCTGAGGGAGGAGGGGCTGAGGGAGGAGGGGCTGAGGGAGGACGGGCTGAGGGAGAAGGGGCTGAGGGAGGAGAGGCTGAAGGAGGAGGGACGGAGGGAGGAGGAGCTGAGAGAGGAAGGGCTGAGGGAGGAGAGACTGAGGGAGGAGGGGCTGAGGGAGGAGGGGCTGAGGGAGTAGGAGCTGAGGGAGGAGGGGCTGAGGGAGGAGGGGCTGAAAGAAGAGGGGCTGAGGCAGGAGTTGCGGAGGGAGGGGGCGCTGAGGGAGTAGGGGCTGAGGGAGGAGGGGCTGAGGGAGGAGGGGCTGAGGGAGGAGAGACTCAGGGAGGAGGGGCTGAGGGAGGAGGGTCAGAGAGAGGAGGGGCTGAGGAAAGAGAGACTGAGGGAGGAGGGGCTGAGGAAGGAGGGGCTGAGGGAGGAGAGACTCAGGGAGGAGGGGCTTAGGAAGGAGGGCCAGAGAGAGGAGGGGCTGAAGGAAGAGAGACTGAGGGAGTAGGGGCTGAGGGAGTAGGGGCTGAGGGAGGAGCGGCTGAGGGAGGTGCGGCTGAGGGAGGAGGGACTGAGGGAGGAGGGGCTGAGGGAGGAGGGACTGAGGGAGGAGGGCTGAGGGAGGAGGGGCTGAGGGAGGAGGGGCTGAGGGAGGAGGGTCTGAGGGAGGAAGGACTGAGGGAGGCGGGGCTGAGGGTGGAGGGAAGGAGGGAGGAGGGGCTGAGGGTGGCGGGGCTGAGGGAGAAGGGGCTGAGGGAATAGGGGCTGAGGGAGGAGGGACTGAAAGAGGAGGGGCTGAGGGAGGAGAGACTGAGGGAGGAGGAGCTGAGAGAGGGAGCGCTGAGGGAGGAGAGACTGAGAGAGGAGGGGCTGAGGGAGGAGGGGCTGAGGGAGGAGGGGCTGAGGGAGGAGGGACTGAAAGAGGAGGGGCTGAGGGATGAGGGGCTGAGGGAGGAGGGGCTGAGGGAAGAGGGGCTGAGGGAGGAGGGCTGAAGGAGGAGGGGCTGATTGAGGAGGGGCTGAGGGAGGAGGGGCTGTGAGAGGAAGGGCTGAGGGAGGAGAGACTGAGGAAGGAGGGGATGAGGGAGGAGGGGCTGAGGGAGGAGGGGCTGAGGGAGGAGGGGCTGAGGGAGGAGGGGCAGAAAGAGGAGGGGCTGAGGGAGGAGTGGTGGAGGGAGGAGGCGCTGAGGGAGGAGGGGCTGAAGGAGGAGGTGCTGAGGGAGGAGGGGCTGAGGGAGGAGGAGCTGAGGGAGAAAGGGCTGAGGAAGGAGGGGCTGAGGGAGGAGGGGCTGAGGGAGGAGGGGCTGAGGGAGGAGGGGCTGAGGGAGGAGAAGCTGAAAGAGGAGGGGCTGAGGGAGGAGTGGCGGAGGGAGGAGGCGCTGAGGGAGGAGGAACTGATGGAGGAGGGGCTGAAAAAGGAGGGGCTGAGGGAGGATGGTCTGAGAGAGGGAGGGCTGAGGGAGGAGAGACTGAGGGAGGAGGGGCTGAGGGAGAAAGGGCTGAGGAAGGAGGGGCTGAGGGAGGAAGTGCTGAGGGAGGAGGGGCTGAGGGAGGAGGGGCTGAAGGAGGAGGGGCTGAAAGAGGAGGGGCTGAGGGAGGAGTGGCGGAGGGAGGAAGCGCTGACGGAGGAGGGGCTGAAGGAGGAGGAGCTGAGGGAAGAGGGACTGAGGGAGGCGTGGCTGAGGGTGGAGGGACGGAGGGAGGAGGGGCTGAGGGAGGCGGGGCTGAGGGAGGAGGGGCTGAAGGAGGAGGGGCTGAGGGAGGAGGAGCGGAGGGAGGAAGGGCTGAGGGAGGAGGGGCTGAAGGAATAGGGGCTGAGGGAGGAGGGACTGAGGGAGGAGGGGCTGAGGGAGGAGGGGCTGAGGGAGGAGGGGCTGAGGGAGGAGAGGCTGAAAGAGGAGGGGCTGAGGGAGGAGTGGCGGAGGGAGGAGGCGCTGAGGGAGGAGGGGCTGATGGAGGAGGGGCTGAGGGAGGATGGGCTGAGGGAGGAGGGACTGGGGGAGAAAAGGCTGAGGAAGGAGGGGCTGAGGGAGGAGGGGCTGAGGGAGGAGGGGCTGAAGGAGGAGGGGCTTAGGGAGGAGGGGCGGAGGGAGGAGGCGCTGAGGGAGAAGGGGCTAAGGGAATAGGGGCTGAGGGAGGAGAGGCTGAAGGTGGAGGGTCTGAGAGAAGAAGGGCTGAGGGAGGAGAGACTGAGGGAGGAGGGGCTGGGGGAGGAGGGGCTGAGGGAGGAGGGGCTGAAGGAAGAGGGGCTGAGGGAGGAGGGGCTGAGGGAGGAGGGGCTGAGGGAGGAGGGGCTGAGGGAATAGGGGCTGAGGGAGGAGGGACTGAGGGAGGAGTGGCTGAGGGAGGAGGGGCTGAGGGAGGAGAGGCTGAGGGTGGAGGGTCTGAGAGAGGAAGGGCTGAGGGAGGAGAGACTGAGGGAGGATTGGCTGAGGGCGGAGGGGCTGATTGATGAGGGGCTGAGGGAGGAGGGGCTGAGGGAGGAGGGACTGAAGGAGGAGGGTCTGAGGGAGGAGGGGCGGAGAGAGGAGGGGCTGAGGGAAGAGGGGCTGAGGGAGGAGGGGCTGAGGGAGGACGGGCTGAGGGAAGAGGGACTGAGGGAGGAGGTGCTGAGGGAGGAGGGGCTGAGGGAGGAGGGGCTGAGGGAGAAGGGGCTGAGGGAGGAGGGGCTTAGGGAGGAGGTGCTTAAAGAGGAGGGGATGAGGGAGGAGGGGCTGAGGGAGGAGTGTCTGAGGGAGGAAGGGCTGAGGAAGGAGGGGATGAGGCAGGAGGGGCTGAGGGAGGAGGGGCTTAGGGAGGAGGGACTGAGGGAGGAGGGGCTGAGGGAGGAGGGGCTGAAGGAGGAGGGGCTGAGGGAGGAGGGTCTGAGTGAGGAGAAGCGGAGGGAGGAGGGCTGAGGGAGGAGCGGCTGAGGGAGGAGGGGCTGAAGGAGGAGGGGCTGAGGGAGGAGGGGCGGAGGGAGGAGGGGCTGAGGGAAGAGGGGCTGAGGGAGGAGGGGCTGAGGGAAGACGGGCTGAGGGAGTAGAGACTGAGGGAGGAGGTGCTGAGGGAGGAGGGGCTGAGGGAGGAGGGGCTGAGGGAGGAGGGGCTGAGGGAGGAGGGGCCTAGGGAGGAGGTGCTGTAAGAAGAGGGGCTGAGGGAGGAGGGGCTGAGGGAGGAGTGTCTGAGGGAGGAAGGGCTGAAGAAGGAGGGGCTGAGGGAGGAGGGGCTGAGGGAGGAGGGGCTGAGGGAGGAGGGTCTGAGAGAGGAAGGTCTGAGGGAGGAGAGACTGAGGGAGGAGGGGCCGAGGGAGGAGGGGCTGAGGGAGGAGGGGCTGAGGGAGGCGGGGCTGAAAGAGGAGGGGCTGAGGGAAGAGAGACTGAGGGAGGAGGAGCTGAAGGAGGAGGGGCTGAGGGAGGAGGGGCGGAGGGAGGAGGGGCTGAAAGAGGAGGGGCTGAGGGAGGAGAGACTGAGGGAGGAGGGGATGAGGGACGAGGGGCTGAAGGAGGAGTGTCTGAGGGAGGAGGGGATGAGGGAGTAGGGGCTGAAGGAGGAGGGGCTGAGGGAGGAGGGGCTGAGGGAGGAAAGGCTGAGGGAGGAGAGACTGAGGGAGGATGGGATGAGGGAGGAGGGGCTGAGGCAGGAGTGTCTGAGGGAAGAAGAGCTGAGGAAGGAGGGGCTGAGGGAGGAGGGGCTGAGGGAGGAGAGGCTGAGGGAGGAGGGTCTGAGAGAGGGAGGGCTGAGGGAGGACAGACTGAGGGAGGAGGGGCTGAGGGAGGAGGGGCTGAGGGAGGAGGGGCTGAGGGAGGAGGGGCTGAAAGAGGAGGGGCTGAGGGAGGAAAGGCGGAGGGAGGAGGGGCTGAGGGAGGAGGGGCTGAAGGAGGAGGGGCTGAGGGAGGAGGGGCTGAGGGAGGAGGGGCTGAGGGAGAAAGGCCTAAGGAAGGAGGGGCTGAGGGAGGAGGGTCTGAGGGAGGAGGGGCTGAGGGAGGAGGGGCTGAGGGAGGAGGGGCTGAGGGAGGAGGGGCTGAAAGAGGAGGGGCTGAGGGAGGAGTGGCAGAGGGAGGAAGCGCTAAGGGAGAAGGGGCTGAAGGAGGAGGGGCTGAAGGTAGAGGAGCTGAGGGAGGAGGGTCTGAGAGAGGAGGGGCTGAGGGAGGAGGGGCTGAAGGAGGAGTGTCTGAAGGAGGAGGGGATGAGGGAGGAGGGCTGAAGGAGGAGGGGCTGATTGAGGAAGGGCTGAGGGAGGAGGGACTGTGAGAGGAAGGGCTGAGGGAGGAGAGCCTGAGGGAGGAGGGTCTGAGGGAGGAGGGGCTGAGGGAGGAGGGGCTGAGGGAGGAGGGGCTGAGGGAGGAGGGGCTGAAAGAGGAGGGGCTGAGGGAGGAGTGGCAGAGGGAGGAAGCGCTAAGGGAGAAGGGGCTGAAGGAGGAGGGGCTGAAGGTAGAGGAGCTGAGGGAGGAGGGTCTGAGAGAGGAGGGGCTGAGGGAGGAGGGGCTGAAGGAGGAGTGTCTGAAGGAGGAGGGGATGAGGGAGGAAGGGCTGAGGAAGGAGGGGCTGAGGGAGGAGGGGCTGAGGGAGGAGGGGCTGAGGGAGGAGGGGCTGAGGGAGGAGGGGCTGAGGGAGGAGGGGCTGAAAGAGGAGGGGCTGAGGGAGGAGTGGCGGAGGAAGGAAGCGCTGAGGGAGGAGGGGCTGAAGGAGGAGTGGCTGAAGGAGGAGGGGCTGAGGGAGGAGGGTCTGAGAGAGGAGGGGCTGAGGGAGGAGGGGCTGAGAGAGGAAGGGCTGAGGGAGGAGCGACTGAGGGAGGAGGAGATGAGGGAGGAGGGGCTGAAGGAGGAGTGTCTGAAGGAGGAAGGGATGAGGGAGGAGGGCTGAAGGAGGAGGGGCTGATTGAGGAGGGGCTGAGGGAGGAGGGGCTGTGAGAGGAAGGGCTGTGGGAGGAGAGACTGAGGAAGGAGGGGATGAGAGAGGAGGGGCTGAGGGAGGAGGGCCTGAGGGAGGAGGGTCAGAGAGAGGAGGGGCTGAAGGAAGAGAGACTGAGGGAGGAGGGGCTGAGGGAGTAGGGGTTGAGGGAGGAGGGGCTGAAGAAGGAGGGGCTGAGGGAGGAGGGGCTGAGGGAGGAGGGGCTGAGGGTGGAGGGGCGGAGGGAGGAGGGGCTGAGGGAGGAGGCGCGGATGGAGAAGAGACTCAGGGAGGAAGGGCTGAGGGAGGAGGGTCAGAGAGAGGAGGGGCTGAGGGAAGAGAGATTGAGGAAGGAGGGGTTGAGGGAGGAGGGGCTGAGGGAGGAGGGTCTAAGAGAGGAGGGGCTGAGGGAGGAGGGGCTGAGAGAGGAGGGGCTGAAGGAGGAGGGGCTGAGGGAGGAGGGGCTGAGGGAATAGGGGCTGAGGGAGGAGGGACTGAAAGAGGAGGGGCTGAGGGAGGAGAGACTGAGGGAGGAGGAGCTGAGTGAGGAGGGGCTGAGGGAGGAGGGGCTGAGGGAGGAGGAGCTGAGGGAGGAGGGGCTGAAAGAGGAGGGGCTGAGGGAGGAGAGACTGAGGGAGGAGGGAATGAGGAAGGAGGGGCTGAGGGAGGAGTTTCTGAGGGAGGAAGGGCTGACGAAGGAGGGGCTGAGGGAGGAGGGGCTGAGGGAGGAGGGGCTGAGGGAGGAGGTTCTGAGAGAGGAAGGGCTGAGGGAGGAGAGACTGAGGGAGGAGGGGCTGAGGGAGGAGGGGCTAAGGGAGGAGGGGCTGAGGGAGGAGGGGCTGAGGGAGGAGGGGCTGTGGGAGGAGGGGCATAGGGAGGAGGGGCGGAGGGAGGAGGGGCTGAGGGAGGAGGGGCTGAGGGAAGAGGGGCTGAGGGAGGAGGGGCTGAGCAGTGTTGCCGTTTTAGCGACTTTGTCGCTAGTTTTAGCGGTATTTTGTTGATTTTAGCGACATTATTTTACGTTTTAGCGACTTAATAAAATCGAACGACTTTTGGGGACTTTTCAAGTTTAAGATTTAGCTCAGCATTAAGTGGTTTAAATACAAATCTTTTAGACAAAAAAATCAGTGATTTTAGATATTTTAAACTCTTAACACTAATTTACAAGTCACTATTAAGAACATCAGATAACCCCACGATTTTTCAAACATTTCTCTTTACCATTTTATCCTGAAGTTGATCACATATCACCATCTGTGTCGGAATTGTCCACCATTCATTATTGCATCAGTTTTTTACACTAAGCGGAGACAATTTTCGGGAATTTCCCTATCCACATTGTCACTGCATCGCGCTTATTATTGCCTGTGTTCCACTCATACTATTTAGTACTCACTAGTACTTTTGGTTACTACAATCTACACATGCTTTTGTTCCCGACTAGATACCTTGTACTTACACCGTCTTTTGCCCCAGGTGGTGAATTATATAAAATAGATGGCTTTGATAGTTTACATGCTATGTTGAAAAATTTGGCTACGTAAAAATTCAAAAAAGCTCAGAAATTTCGAAGAGAGGGAAATTAGGCAATTTTCTGTATGCTGACATAACATTTTCTATAGAATGTGATAATTTTTACGCACCACTTTTAGCATTAATTTAAAAGTTCGTTAGCATTTGAATGCAGAATCTCTGCTATGGTTGGAATCTTTGCTTAGAATATACTTAGGCCAAGGAAAATAGCGCTCTTTTCATGATCTACTACCAAGTACTCGCAAGTACTAATTAGTAGAAAAAGATCACGGCAATTAATTGCTTTATATATATTTTCAAATCGCCTACGGTCGAAAGTCGTAGAAATTAAGTTTGTGACCCATTCCAAACGGAGAAAAACTTAAGTGAGAACTAGTGAGGTGAGAATTAAGTCTAAATTGAATCGTTGAATTTATAGTTTAAATTATCGTTAGGTGTTTGAAATGGATATTCCTCTTAAAAGAAAGATGTACGCTCAAAAATATAGAACGGAGTGGGAGCAACAACAAGAGTTCAAAATGTGGCTGAAACCTGTGATGCGTGATCCAACCAAAGCGTTTTGTTCGTTTTGCCACAGTGAAATTTTCGCTAATTTGAACGATTTGAAAAAACATGCAGATGCAAAAAAACATAAACAAAAATGTGAAATACTTTCAAAAAACCAACAAATATGCTTCGCACCAGCCACTAAAGTAAACAGATGCCACCAAAAAGCTGAAGGTAAGCTCGCTTTATACATCGCGGAACATAGTGCCATATCGCAAATAGATCATCTGATAGGTCTATGTAAGAATGTGTTCGCAGACTCAAAAACCGCTGACATAAAACTACATAGAACAAAATGCACTCAGGTCATCAATCAAGTCCTTGCGCCACATTTCAGAGAAAATATAATAAATTATATTGGTAGCCAAAAATATAGCGTCATAGTAGATGAATCGACGGACGTTAGAATTGGAATCTCATTGGATCTTATTCGGATCTTATTGGGATCTTATCTTATTGGGATCTTATTGGGATCTTATCTTATTGGAATCTTGTTGGAATCTTATAACAATCTTATTGGAATCTAATAAACATATCTAATTGGAATCTAATTGGAATCCAATTGGAATCCAATTGGAATCTTATAAGAATCGAATTGGTATCTTATTGGAATCTTATTGGAGTCTTGTTGGAATCTTATAACAATCTTATTGGAATTTAATTGGAATCTAATTGGAATCTAATTGGAATCTAATTGGAATTTAATTAGAATCTTATAAGAATCTTATTGGAATCTTATTGGAATCTAATTGGAATCCAATTGGAATCCAATTGGAATCTTATAAGAATCTAATTGGAATCCAATTGGAATCTTATAAGAATCTAATTGGAATCTAATTGGAATCCAATTGGAATCTAATTGGAATCCAATTGGAATCCAATTGGAATCCAATTGGAATCTAATTGGAATCTAATTGGAATCCAATTGGAATCTTATAAGAATCTTATTGGAATCCAATTGGAATCCAACTGGAATCTAATTGGAATCTAATTGGAATCTTATAAGAATCTAATTGGAATCTTATAAGAATCTTATAAGAATCTAATTGGAATCCAATTGGAATCCAATTGGAATCTAATTGGAATCCAATTGGAATCTAATTGGAGTCTTATAAGAATCTTATAAGAATCTAATTGGAATCTAATTGGAATCCAATTGGAATCCAATTGGAATCTAAGTGGAGTCCAATTGGAATCCAATTGGAATCCAATTGGAATCTTATAAGAATCTAATTGGAATCTAATTGGAATCCAATTTGAATCCAATTGGAATCTAATTGGAGTCCAATTGGAATCTTATAAGAATCTAATTGGAATCTTATAAGAATCTGATAAGAATCTTATAAGAATCTAATTGGAATCTAATTGGAATCCAATTGGCATCTAATATTCAATTCGGGAATAATCTGAATGGAATCTTATAAGAATCTAATTGGAATCCAATTGGAATCCAATCTTATAAGAATCTAATTAGAATCTTATAAGAATCTAATTGGAATCTTATAAGAATCTAATTGGAATCTAATTGGAATCCAATTGGAATCCAATTGGAATCCAATTGGAATCTAATTGGAATCTTATAAGAATCTAATTGGAATCCAATTGGAATCCAATTGGAATCTTATAAGAATCTAATTGGATTCCAATTGGAACCCAATGGGAATCGAATTGGAATCCAATTGGAATCTTAAAAGAATCTAATTGGAATCTTATAAGAATCTTATTAGAATCTTATAAGAATCTTATAAGAATCTCATTGGAATCCAATTGGAATCCAATCTTATCTTATAAGAATCTTATTGGAATCTTATTGGAATCTTATAAGAATCTAATCTAATCCAATTGGCATCCAATTGGCATCCAATTGGAATCCAACTGGAATCCAATTGGAATCCAATTGGAATCTAATTGGAATCTTATAAGAATCTTAAGAGAATCTTTTTGGAATCTAATTGGAATCCAATTGGAATCCAATTGGAATCCAATTGGAATCTTATAAGAATCTAATTGGAATCCAATTGGAATCCAATTGGAATCTAATTGGAATCCAATTGGAATCTTATAAGAATCTAATTGGAATCTTATAAGAATCTTATAAGAATCTAATTGGAATCGAATTGGAATCTAATTGGAATCTAATTGGAATCCAATTGGAATCTAATTGGAATCTTATAAGAATCCAATTGGAATCCAATTGGAATCTAATTGGAATCTAATTGGAATCTAATTGGATCTTGTTGGAATCTTATTGGAATCTTGTTGGAATCTTATTGGATCTTATAAGAATCTAATTAGAATCTTTTTAAAATCTTAGTAGAATCTATTTAGAATCTTATTAGAAACTTATTGGAATCTTATTGGAATCTTATTGGAACCTTATAAGATTTTTATTTGCATCTTATAAGAATCTTATTAGCATCTTATAAGAATCTTATACGAATATTATCAGGTTCTTACAATAACCTTATAAAATGCTCATACGAATCTTATAAGATTCTCATAAGCACCTTAGAAGATTCTTATAAGACTCGTATAAGATTCTAATGAGATTCTTTTCACAGCGGAAACTAGGCACTTTCCATCCGCTCTTTGTTGCGACTCGATTTATCATTCGTCTATTAGCTTTATATTATATTTGAATTTAAACAGCTCCATTTTTCAAAGTAAATTTTGAAAATTTTGATCTAGACAAATTAAACAGTGTTATTGCACGCCGCATTTGGTCCCCGGTATTATCAGTGCTGGACATTAACATGGCTGTAGACAATTTTCATTTATTTCTTTTCAGCTGCTTTGCACAATGTGCATTTTTTCTGAGCGAGCTAAAACTTCGCCATGGCTATATTTTAAAAAAACTTCGATATATTTTTCAGATAATATATTAATTTAAAATTATTTAATCTCTGATGGCACAGAAAGTAAAACTTCGGGCCTACAATAGCAGAATGTCAATATTTATGGATTTACCATTGCTACGATTTTCTTTGAACTTAGTGCAGATTGACCGATTTTATGAGATTTTTTTTGAAACAATGATTATAAAGTACAAAAAAACATATTTAGTTCGTATCTCTTTTTGTTTGATTAAATAACTAGTGTAGACTCCTTTATTTTGAATGGCACTAAAATTCGATTACATTTTTTATTTGTTACAATTTTTAGACAATACGGCTCAATTTCGGACCAGCATGCACCAATCCTTTCTTTTAAATAAATTTTCGGTATCAAACTGACGTCCTTTTCCACACACCTTCCTAGCGAGTATCCTCAAAGGTTCCCATTAGCTAAAAATCCGCAAGCTCCACACGCTACAAGCCCACAAATCCACTACGGTTTCTGGGCACGGTTTTTAAAAAACTGAATGAAAAGCACCTAGTCTCTATCATTGAAAGAAGTAATACCTTCATACACTTTCAATTTGAATTCAAAAGCAGTCACTCAACCGTGTACTAAATTTTTCGTATTAGTAAAGATAAAAAACGTTCTCTTTTTCAAAAGGACTCTTCTGTCATGATAAACCTGCATATTGAGAAATTAATTTTTTTACTTTATTTAATCTCGGTTAGAGTTACAAGTATTAGTTTTTATTTATAAAAGATAAGCAAACTTGTACAATGGGCTTTGTGAGGCTTGATTTTTAGGTAAAATATTAAACAGTGTGTATACTAACCAATATCAAAGACATCAGTTTTCAACCCCAAATTCATGGGGATAACTGTTAGGTATTTCAGTGACTCACAAAATGCCATAGTGTCTGCGTTTCTATCTCTTGAGCCTGTGGAACATGCTGATGCAAATGGCCTCGTCTCATCTTTGGTGAATTCCCTAAAAGCTCATAATTTACCTCTATACAATTTGGTCGGACTTGGAACTGATAACGCTGCCGTAATGACAGGGCGCTACAATAGCGTTTACACAATACTGAAAATGCAATACAGTCTGCCCAATTTAGTCCTCATAAGATGCATTTGCCATTCTTTACAATTAATCGTCAGTCATGCATCACGTCAAACTATGCCACAACATATAGAGGTCATGATAAAGGAAACTTATAAGTGGTTTTCGACTTCATCAAAGTGTCAACAGCAATATAAAGAAATATATAGTCGGATTAACTGCGGAGAAGAGCCTCTAAAAATCCTTAAAGTTTGTGATACTCGCTGGCTCTCTATAGAACCGACTGTTGTTCGTATTTTGACACAGTGGGAAGAGCTTAAGACACATTTTGTTTTTAATAAAAATGACTGCCACACATCAAATTTGTTGAGTGAAATGTACAAAGACGAAGCTAACCGTTTGCATTTTTTTACCTGAAAAGTATTTTAAATGATGTTCAAACGGCAATTAAAGTTTTTGAAGGAGAGAATATTGACCCTGTCAAAATGCTTACTTCGCTAATGTACTTATTGCAATCAGTATGCAACAGGCTTTTGATTCCGAACGCTGTAAGAACTGACGAAGATTATTTGACTGTCAAAATTGAAAAGCATCTAAACCCAGTGCCGTACCTAGGGTACATGTTTGAGTCTCATGTTGTTAATACTAGTGTGCCACCTCAAACAGTAGAAACAGTTAGGAAAGGGGTGTATTGATTTCACCATAAAACTGGCAAAAGAGTTACAAAAACCGTTTGCCCAATAATTACATGGCTCTTGAAAAAATGACCCAATTGTCTATAGAAAATACTTTAAAACTATTGCTGAACTTGCTGTGGAATTTGTTTTTAAAGAAGACAAAATAGAAAAGATTTTACAGCAATGGCACTGTATTCATTTTGTGAAATGGAACGAAACAACAGATACTGTAAAGTTTTGGGTACAAGTTCTTAAATACAAAGACGCCGCAGGGCTTAATACCTACAAAGATATATCAGACTTGGCAATCACAGTTTTGTCATTGCCACATTCCAACGCAGAAGTCGAGCGAATGTTCAGTCAAATGAGCATAATAAAAACCAAGTTGCGAAACAAGATGGCATCAAAAACTTTAAATTCCATTCTACTTATACGAAACCAACTTAAAATTTTAAAGCAAAATTGCCACTCCTACAACATACCTGAGGATGTTTTAAGCAACATTTCAAAAACAATTAAAGAGACAAGTACAAGCGCGCCATTCGCTTCGACTTCGACCTTTCAATCATCAACTTCCGCTGCACATCCCGTTTCTATGACATCATTAGGACATTCCGACGAAGATGATACCTACAATGATGTTATTTTGCCGTTTATAGAATTTAAAACGTAAAATAAATAATAAAAATAAGTCACTTGCTTTTTATTGCAACAAAATCAAGTCTACACATATTTGAAAAATTTAGCGACATCTAGCGGGTTTTTTTCGTTGAGTTTTTAACAAATCTAGCGACTTTTTGATACAGTTCTGGGGAGATTCGTTTTTCCTTGACGGCAACACTGGGGCTGAGGGAGGAGGGGCTGAGGGAGGAGAGACTGAGGGAGGAGGAACTGAGGGAGGAGGGGCCGAGGGAGGAGGGGCTGAGGGAGGAGGGGCTGAGGGAGGAGGGGCTGAAAGAGGAGGGGCTGAGGGAGGAGAGACTGAGAGAGGAGGGGATGAGGGAGGAGGTGCTGAGGGAGGAGTGTCTGAGGGAAGAAGGGCTGAGGAAGGAGGGGCTGAGGGAGGAGGGGCTGAGGGAAGAGGGGCTGAGGGAGGAGTGTCTGAGAGAAGAAGGGCTGAGGGAGGAGAGACTGAGGGAGGAGGGGCTGAGGGAGGAGGGGCTGAGGGAGGAGGAGCTGAGGGAGGAGGGGCTGAAAGAGGAGGGGCTGAGGGAGGAGAGACTGAGGGAGGAGGGAATGAGGAAGGAGGGGCTGAGGGAGGAGTTTCTGAGGGAGGAAGGGCTGACGAAGGAGGGGCTGAGGGAGGAGGGGCTGAGGGAGGAGGGGCTGAGGGAGGAGGGTCTGAGAGAGGAAGGGCTGAGGGAGGAGAGACTGAGGGAGGAGGGGCTGAGGGAGGAGGGGCTGAGGGAGGAAGGGCTGAGGGAGGAGGGGCTGAGGGAGGAGAGACTGAGGGAGGAGGGGCGGAGGGAGGAGGGGCGGAGGGAGGAGGGGCTGAGGGAGGAGGGGCTGAGGGAAGAGGGGCTGAGGGAGGAGGGGCTGAGCAGTGTTGCCGTTTTAGCGACTTTGTCGCTAGTTTTAGCGGTATTTTGTTGATTTTAGCGACATTATTTTACGTTTTAGCGACTTAATAAAATCTAACGACTTTTGGGGACTTTTCAAGTTTTAGATTTAGCTCAGCATTAAGTGGTTTAAATACAAACATTTTAGACAAAAAAATCAGTGATTTTAGATATTTTAAACTCTTAACACTAATTTACAAGTCACTATTAAGAACATCAGATAACCCCACGATTTTTCAAACATTTCTCTTTACCATTTTATCCTGAAGTTGATCACATATCACCATCTCTGTCGGAACTGTCCACCATTCATTATTGCATCAGTTTTTTACACTAAGCGGAGACAATTTTCTGGAATTTCCCTATCCACATTGTCACTGCATCGCGCTTATTATTGCCTGTGTTCCACTCATACTATTTAGTACTCACTAGTACTTTTGGTTACTACAATCTACACATGCTTTTGTTCCCGACTAGATACCTTGTACTTACACCGTCTTTTGCCCCAGGTGGTGAATTATATAAAATAGATGGCTTTGATAGTTTACATGCTATGTTGAAAAATTTGGCTACGTAAAAATTCAAAAAAGCTCAGAAATTTCGAAGAGAGGGAAATTAGGCAATTTTCTGTATGCTGACATAACATTTTCTATAGAATGTGATAATTTTTACGCACCACTTTTAGCATTAATTTAAAAGTTCGTTAGCATTTGAATGCAGAATCTCTGCTATGGTTGGAATCTTTGCTTAGAATATACTTAGGCCAAGGAAAATAGCGCTCTTTTCATGATCTACTACCAAGTACTCGCAAGTACTAATTAGTAGAAAAAGATCACGGCAATTAATTGCTTTATATATATTTTCAAATCGCCTACGGTCGAAAGTCGTAGAAATTAAGTTTGTGACCCATTCCAAACGGAGAAAAACTTAAGTGAGAACTAGTGAGGTGAGAATTAAGTCTAAATTGAATCGTTGAATTTATAGTTTAAATTATCGTTAGGTGTTTGAAATGGATATTCCTCTTAAAAGAAAGGTGTACGCTCAAAAATATAGAACGGAGTGGGAGCAACAACAAGAGTTCAAAATGTGGCTGAAACCTGTGATGCGTGATCCAACCAAAGCGTTTTGTTCGTTTTGCCACAGTGAAATTTTCGCTAATTTGAACGATTTGAAAAAACATGCAGATGCAAAAAAACATAAACAAAAATGTGAAATACTTTCAAAAAACCAACAAATATGCTTCGCACCAGCCACTAAAGTAAACAGATGCCACCCAAAAGCTGAAGGTAAGCTCGCTTTATACATCGCGGAACATAGTGCCATATCGCAAATAGTTCATCTGATAGATCTATGTAAGAATGTGTTCGCAGACTCAAAAACCGCTGACAAAAAACAACATAGAACAAAATGCACTCAGGTCATCAATTAAGTCCTTGCGCCACATTTCAGAGAAAATATAATAAATTATATTGGTAGCCAAAAATATAGCGTCATAGTAGATGAATCGACGGACGTTAGAATTGGAATCTCATTGGATCTTATTCGGATCTTATTGGGATCTTATCTTATTGGGATCTTATTGGGATCTTATCTTATTGGAATCTTGTTGGAATCTTATAACAATCTTATTGGAATCTAATAAACATATCTAATTGGAATCTAATTGGAATCCAATTGGAATCCAATTGGAATCTTATAAGAATCGAATTGGTATCTTATTGGAATCTTATTGGAGTCTTGTTGGAATCTTAATACAATCTTATTGGAATTTAATTGGAATCTAATTGGAATCTAATTGGAATCTAATTGGAATCTAATTGGAATTTAATTAGAATCTTATAAGAATCTTATTGGAATCTTATTGGAATCTTATAAGAATCTAATTGGAATCCAATTGGAATCTAATTGGAATCTAATTGGAATCCAATTGGAATCTTATAAGAATCTAATTGGAATCTAATTGGAATCCAATTGGAATCTAATTGGAATCTAATTGGAATCCAATTGGAATCCAATTGGAATCCAATTGGAATCTAATTGGAATCCAATTGGAATCTTATAAGAATCTTATAAGAATCTTATTGGAATCCAATTGGAATCCAACTGGAATCTAATTGGAATCTAATTGGAATCTTATAAGAATCTAATTGGAATCTTATAAGAATCTTATAAGAATCTAATTGGAATCCAATTGGAATCCAATTGGAATCTTATAAGAATCTAATTGGAATCTTATAAGAATCTAATTGGAATCTAATTGGAATCTAATTGGAATCCAATTGGAATCCAATTGGAATCTAAGTGGAATCCAATTGGAATCCAATTGGAATCCAATTGGAATCTTATAAGAATCTAATTGGAATCCAATTGGAATCCAATTGGAATCTAATTGGAATCCAATTGGAATCTTATAAGAATCTAATTGGAATCTTATAAGAATCTTATATGAATCTTATAAGAATCTAATTGGAATCTAATTGGAATCCAATTGGCATCTAATATTCAATTCGGGAATAATCTGAATGGAATCTTATAAGAATCTAATTGGAATCCAATTGGAATCCAATCTTATAAGAATCTAATTGGAATCTTATAAGAATCTAATTGGAATCTTATAAGAATCTAATTGGAATCCAATTGGAATCCAATTGGAATCCAATTGGAATCTAATTGGAATCTAATTGGAATCTTATAAGAATCTAATTGGAATCCAATTGGAATCCAATTGGAATCTTATAAGAATCTAATTGGAATCCAATTGGAATCTAATTGGAATCCAATTGGAATCTTGTAAGAATCTAATTGGAATCTTATAAGAATCTTATAAGAATCTTATAAGAATCTTATAAGAATCTTATAAGAATCTAATTGGAATCCAATTGGAATCCAATTGGAATCCAATCTTATCTTATAAGAATCTTATTGGAATCTTATTGGAATCTTATAAGAATCTAATCTAATCCAATTGGCATCCAATTAGCATCCAATTGGAATCCAACTGGAATCCAATTGGAATCCAATTGGAATCTAATTGGAATCTTATAAGAATCTTAAGAGAATCTTTTTGGAATCTAATTGAAATCCAATTGGAATCCAATTGGAATCCAATTGGAATCTTATAAGAATCTAATTGGAATCCAATTGGAATCCAATTGGAATCTAATTGGAATCCAATTGGAATCTTATAAGAATCTAATTGGAATCTTATAAGAATCTTATAAGAATCTAATTGGAATCGAATTGGAATCTAATTGGAATCTAATTGGAATCCAATTGGAATCTAATTGGAATCTTATAAGAATCCAATTGGAATCCAATTGGAATCTAATTGGAATCTAATTGGAATCTAATTGGATCTTGTTGGAATCTTATTGGAATCTTGTTGGAATCTTATTGGATCTTATAAGAATCTAATTAGAATCTTTTTAAAATCTTAGTAGAATCTATTTAGAATCTTATTAGAAACTTATTGGAATCTTATTGGAATCTTATTGGAACCTTATAAGATTTTTATTTGCATCTTATAAGAATCTTATTAGCATCTTATAAGAATCTTATACGAATATTATCAGGTTCTTACAATAACCTTATAAAATGCTCATACGAATCTTATAAGATTCTCATAAGCACCTTAGAAGATTCTTATAAGACTCGTATAAGATTCTAATGAGATTCTTTTCACAGCGGAAACTAGGCACTTTCCATCCGCTCTTTGTTGCGACTCGATTTATCATTCGTCTATTAGCTTTATATTATATTTGAATTTAAACAGCTCCATTTTTCAAAGTAAATTTTGAAAATTTTGATCTAGACAAATTAAACAGTGTTATTGCACGCCGCATTTGGTCCCCGGTATTATCAGTGCTGGACATTAACATGGCTGTAGACAATTTTCATTTATTTCTTTTCAGCTGCTTTGCACAATGTGCATTTTTTCTGAGCGAGCTAAAACTTCGCCATGGCTATATTTTAAAAAAACTTCGATATATTTTTCAGATAATATATTAATTTAAAATTATTTAATCTCTGATGGCACAGAAAGTAAAAATTCGGGCCTACAATAGCAGAATGTCAATATTTATGGATTTACCATTGCTACGATTTTCTTTGAACTTAGTGCAGATTGACCGATTTTATGAGATTTTTTTTGAAACAATGATTATAAAGTACAAAAAAACATATTTAGTTCGTATCTCTTTTTGTTTGATTAAATAACTAGTGTAGACTCCTTTATTTTGAATGGCACTAAAATTCGATTACATTTTTTATTTGTTACAATTTTTAGACAATACGGCTCAATTTCGGACCAGCATGCACCAATCCTTTCTTTTAAATAAATTTGCGGTATCAAACTGACGTCCTTTTCCACACACCTTCCTAGCGAGTATCCTCAAAGGTTCCCATTAGCTAAAAATCCGCAAGCTCCACACGCTACAAGCCCACAAATCCACTACGGTTTCTGGGCACGGTTTTAAAAAACTGAATGAAAAGCACCTAGTCTCTATCATTTGAAAGAAGTAATACCTTCATACACTTTCAATTTGAATTCAAAAGCAGTCACTCAACCGTGTACTAAATTTTTCGTATTAGTAAAGATAAAAAACGTTCTCTTTTTCAAAAGGACTCTTCTGTCATGATAAACCTGCATATTGAGAAATTAATTTTTTTACTTTATTTAATCTCGGTTAGAGTTACAAGTATTAGTTTTT